>BKCH01000815.1:0-624554 GCA_008635985.1 Ficus erecta
TTTGTTAAAACCTTAACAGTGGGGTTTATCGTTTGACAAGGAGTAAGTCACCTTAACCTCATCGATGTGTTAGCAGTGAGGATACATGAGCGTGGTACCAGATACACTAAAATGATGCTACGCAACATGCCATGTGAAGGACATACATACATTCACATACACATGTATTTTCTTTCTTGGTTGAATAAAAAAAATAAGAAAAGATGGCGATTGGTGTCACCACATCCCTTTATATGTTATTGAAGGGACTATCTTAGATTCTGATAGAAATATTCACTAAAAACCTTTAACGGTGGGACTAATCTTTCGACACAAAACGAGTCACCTCAACCTCATCGAATATGTTAATAAATAATACGTAGGAACATTATTCGAGACATACTAAACGAGTGTGTAGGACTTGTATAAACTAATCTTTATATTTAAGATCTGCAAGATATCACCCCACACTGGCTTCATAGATCAATAATAAATGAAATGATTTTGTTTAGCTGATCAAGTGGTTTTTGTTTCGCTTAATTGGGTGACTTGTTCGTTCTGGCTCTCCTCAAATGGGGTCCACCCACTTGATTGGGCTCAAACAAGATAAGAGAAGCCTTCTTGTCTTTTCAATTGGGCTGGTCAGAAAGTGGCCTCACTTATGGGCCCCAGAAATCCAATAGAATAACCAAAATGGGTGGCTATGTATGCCTTTTTCAACCATGTCAAATATGTCAATTGTCACGGAGATATATATATATATAGTTACACACACATTACAGCACATTACATTACATTACATAACAATATTTATTTTTCCAATCACTTTCATTAAAATTTAGGATGTCCAAACTCATTTTCTGCCCTTTCATATCAGCACCACAATAAAATGATTTTGTGCCAAAAAACAAGCTCCTACGTATGCAAAGAAATCACCCTAATCATCTGCATAGTAGTAGTTCAATAATTGTGGTGCCTTGAATTTCTACTTAGTGTACATCACATTTGATTTGATTTGATTTTTTTTTTTTTGAGCCAAAACTTTTTGGAAGTTGAACATGCAAATGGTTAGGTACAAAGTTGATTGATTTCTAAGGAGATATGGGTCCTATAGATTCAAAAACTTAAAAAGGAAAAAAAAAAAAAAAAAAAAAAAAGGAAAATCTTGTGGACAATTTCTTTTTCCCATCTTAGGATTTTGACGTTAGATGTTGGGAAGGTGACAATAATTTAGTAGCACATGCATTTTCTTTGGCTCACGAGCCTTCTTATTCAATTATCCTTTTGAAGACATTTGTCTACCTCATGAACCTAATCTATTTCTGCTTTTTAATCCTTTGTCCCCTCAATTGTTAATCTGACTTTGTAACTAACTTTGTTTTTCTGTGGGTTCCATTTTGCTTTGACTTATTTGCCCACCTCCAAGACATCCTAATTTTAGTTTTGAATTTTATTCACTCCCTTCAAAGATTTTTTTTCCTTCTCTTGTTTCATTGGGAACCAGTTAGACTTGTGAGCTACAAATGGGATTTTTTTTTTTTTTTTTTTGTGACTGTATTGAAAATGAGGTTTTATCTCTTATCTTTACTGCAAATTTAAGCCACTTTTTCAGCTAAACTTGATAAATGACTTTTATATAACTAATGTCATTGACAAAAGAGGTCAAGAGTTATTTCATAAAGGATTTAACCATACTTTTTCCTGGCTTTAGCACATCTCATTCCAATTATAATTTACATTAGATGATATTGCATCAGGGAACGTGAAAAGGGAAGGTTATTGTATTAGAATCTTCTATAGTAAGGATGTTAAGGTGTGGAACTTAATTATTATTCTGGTATGGAGATATTCTTTTTACGGTAAAATTGTCATGAGGGTTAGAAGGAGGATGGAAAGCTCCACTCGTGAGGACCCTAGCTAAATTTCATTAAGAGTAGTTAAGAGATTTTGTAACTTCAGTTATATTAGTTTTTTCTTATAAATAGAGGTATCATTAGGGTTTATCGTGAGAGATACTAGAAGAAAACACAAGAGAATTTTGAGAGTGTGTGATTTTCTCTTATAAATTTTTTTATTATTAAAATGAATTATTGTAACGGCTAAAGAAAAGTATAGTCTTATATTGAGGGTTAGAAGGAGGATGGAAAGCTTCACTCCTGAGGATCTTAAATTCACTAAGCGTAATTAAAAAATTTGTAATTTCAGTTACAAACGCGTTTCTTATTAAGAGAGGCCGTCATTAGAGTTAATTATGAGAGATGTTAGAGAAAAACACAAGATAATTAAGGATATTTGATTTTCTCTTGTAAGTATTTTTATTATTAAAGTGAATGACTGCAACGGTTTAAGACATAGTCTCACATTGAGGTAAAACTATATAAATCTTGCATCTTTATGTTTGTTTATTTTTTTTTTAATGCAGTTTTCATTACTCCCAGTAATAATTGGATCATCTAATTCTTAAAATGGTAAAAAATGCGATAAAAAACTATATGTTTTTAGAAATTGAATTGTACTAGTAATCATGAGAGGGGGGGAAAATTCAAAACTATATAACCACGGCAAGATATGCTTTTACGCCGAATCATAGAATTCTCCTATAATCTTTTTATAACTGTATAATTCCACAAATATCTCAAAAAATATGAAGAGAAACCTATTTTTCTTAATGAATAAAATATGCAAAGCAACCTTTGTATTTAGGTGCTGAACACATCAATCTCTTTTAAACAGTGTCTCTTTGAATTTCATACATAATTTAGTCCACCTTTTGATGAATTAAATAAATATATATATATATAACATGTCAACAAGAACTCAAAATCAATACTCCCAACACAAATAGACACTTCATTTGCTCAAATCACTTCGATGGGAATCCTATACCGTCTTCCAACTCTCATTTTGGAGACACAATAATCTACTTAGGATCCCTAATTCAAACTATTTAATCCCACCTAATAAACGACAAAAAATTTCTAACACCAAATTACCATTCCATAACCTTAGCCAAATGGGTTTTCTTTTTTCTTTTTCCTCTTCTTCTCTCTCTATCATTCTCACCATTTTTTTGAGATTTTGTATATATATTTGTATATACACTACAGGTACAAGAGGTACAGACACATAGCTGGCTTTCATAGAATTATGACATCATAATTTCAAAAACAACATCTTTCACAATATGTTTCGATGCATGTCGTTCTGGCATCATCACGCATCGTTTTCCCAATCCAGCTTTTTTTCCCACTAAATACACTTTTATTTCTATTCTTTTCTTTACTTCTCAGTGCATGATCTGTGTTTTTCACCAAATTATTGTTGCTTAGTCACATGTAGACCATATTTTCTTATCACTTGGTTCTTGAGATGCTATTAGTTGTTAACCAATTAAGTCATTTTAGTGAAATCTGAAAATTGCCCATTTCTTAGTTGCCTAACAGAATGATAGGAGTTTCTACGTTATAAATTATTCTATTTCGTTAACACTGTAGTTTTGTGAGTATTCAAGTTAAAAAATTACAACACACGATATACATTTACTCTTATTCATACATTAGCTTGTTAAAAAGTTGATTTAACAACTAAGCCCACGTTTGGCATTCAGGTTTAACTCTAACTAAACTGTATTTTTTCATCTCAATTTTTATCTTTTTCTGAAAAGTCAACAAAATTTATAATTAATTTTTAAAAAATCAACCAATTCAAACTTAAAAATTTCATCTCATTTTAAACTCAACTCAAACACCAAATAAACCATCAAATTACACTTCCTACATGTGGCAGAAAACGACAGTTCATATCGTAGAAATCTTATCGATGTAATGCTAAGAAATCCCTTTAAAATGCAGAGATGAACTTGATAGTATGAGTGTAGAACTTAAGGGGCTAAAAATCTAGAAAGAGAAATAGATTCCTGCGTTCAAAGAGGAATACAAGAGACGTGTTTCCCTCCTTTTTTTTTTTTTGTTTTTTTTTTTTTTTTGGGTTCTATAAGTGACGCCCAACTTAGGAGATTGGCCCACGCCAAAACCAAAAGAAGGTCCATCTCATGGCCGTACAATCAATATTGAGTTGCGTGTGATGCTTTGACAAAAAGCAAAAGTGCCCATAATTTAGAAAACGAAAATACCAAAAGCAAAGGGATTAAAAACCCAAGAGAGAAAAAATAAAGGAAAACAAAGAATAAATAGATTAAAAAAATTAATTAATTAAAGAAGAGAGAAAAGAGGTGAAAGGGACAAAAAGGGTGTGGGGGTGGGGCCAAAGGCATGGAGTATTTGAAAAGAGAAAAAGGAAAAAAAGGAAAAAAAAAAAAAGAAAAAAAAATAAACATATATGGATGCACATTGTATATGATCACAAAGCATTCACACATGGAAGCCAAACCAACCCCCACTATGGGGCAAATTATTTCTCATCATCAAAAACACAACAAAACACACCCTTCTTGGCATTTGCCCACTAAAGGTCAACTTTCATCAAACCCACATTATACTACCTATTCATACATACCTCTCCACTACCCTTTAGGGCTACCCAAGGATGTATTACTACTGGTATATTCTACACCTTCTCGTAATTTTTAGGCAAATTCTACGAGACAATATGAAAAAAATACATCATTGATATAATTTTATTTTTAACTATTAGATTTGTATCATGTTCTATCAGTTTTGCATACATTTTTATTTTGATATGATTTTTTGATAAAATTTAAGTTCGAAAACATACATTATCGATAGGAATACTTTACAGCAGAAAGCATTTTTATTTATCCCTCCCAATCATCTACTTTTGGATTAGAAATGAACTATAATTGTGCACATTACAGTTAACTCTTAAGTTGTACGAAAATCTTATTGAATTTTCTATCAAAACAGGGTAAACCAATCATTTCCATCATTACTTGGATTCGGAAAGATTATGAGCTCGTTATGAACAACTCAAAAGAATACACTTTTTCACCCCCTTAATTTCTTTTTCTTTTTGTTCTTCTTTTGTGCAAATTGAAACATAAATAAAGATTAGATTCACTTGTGTTAAGTACAAGTCCAGGTTTGCATACATGTATGTTTGGTGTGTAAGTTTGAGTTAAGATTTGTAAGTTTAAATAGTAAATTTTTTTGAATTTTTTTGAATTTTCAGAAAAGACAAACACCTTTTTGGGGAAAAAGATAAAAAACATGATGAAAAAAGTACAGTTTAGTTTAAACTAAAAACATGATGAAAAAAGTACTATATAATCTAGGTGTCCAACATATACATTTCCTTATATAAAAAAAATTGTCATAAATTCACTTAGACTCCGTTTGGGATCACGTTTGGAGATGATATTTTGAACGTATGAGATAGTTTAAGTTTTAAAAATATGTGTTTGGTAAAAATAAACTAATTGGAGTGAAAAAGTCTAAAAACTTGAAACGTATTAAAAAAAATAACAATATGGATATTGTTTCGTTTTTCTCGAAATTTAATGTAATTTGAAAAAAAATTATCTCATTTCGACTTAAAATGATAAATTTATAGACTTTTAAAAGTTTGAGTTTTTTTTTTTTTAAATATTTGGAAAAATAAATAGTAAAATTAGAGGAAAATGACAAAAAAAAATTATTTGAAAACATATTTTCAAATGTGACCCCAAACAGAGTCTTAATTCCATTATGGAAGGGCTTTACAAGCTTAAATTTGGTTAAGATGCCTAAAGCATGTGAATCAAGAAATATTTAATTTATATTTATGTAAAGAATGGAGGAAGATATTAATTAAGTCCCTAATTAAAGAGAAATTTTTTTTCCCTTTTGATTATTTTAATTCAGTTTAATTTGGGGTGTAGGTCTGCTACCGTTAAGGATACCTGTTTTTTAGCAAAATAAAAAATACATTTTTCTTTGATTCTTCCCAGTCAGATTCCCACTCCACCAACAGAGAAATTGTTTTTAAAATGTTTGTATTTAGAATAATATCCACCTTAAATCAAAAGCCTAACTCGAAGGGAGTAAGAAATTTCCAACATATTAAATATATACGAAGAACTTTTTTTTTTTTTTAAAAAAAACGTAATAATTTGGTTGTATTATTAGTTATTTTGGACTATTCCTGTTTTTCTTTTTGTTAATTTAAATTGTTCACAAAATTCAAAAGTAAGCAATTTGCGAATGCTGACAAATGAAATGGAAATGAGTTGGTAATAATGTGGATGCTTTTGTGACACATTTTCTTCTCTTTTTTATTTTTTGTTTTACTTTTATTTATTTATTTATTTATTTTTGCATTATCAGATTAGATAGATGGGCTATAGAATACGTAAGTTTTAATATCTTTCATTAGAAAAAAAAAAAAAAAAAAAGGTTGTAATATCTTAATAAGATTATTAAGATCTCTCTGATGTACTACTTCTTTGTACTTTATTGGTTTAGGGCATGGTGGGGCTTCCTTGAGGCAATTAGTCATGGGCTGCACCCAGGAATTTTATCTTGATTTAATTTCAAAGAATTAATATTTTTTCTTCAATTTCAGACCAATTTTAGAAGAAAATTAGAGAGAGAGAGAGAGAGAGAGAGAGAGAGACGTCAAAGAAAAATAACCCCTCAATTCCATTTTCATTAAAATTGAGTAAAGAACATTTTTTTTTTTCATTAAAATGAGTGAAAAGACATTTGTGGTGAGTTATGTTGCTATAGTCAAGTTTTTCTCCCCCAAAAAAAAAAAAAAATCATAAATGATCATTCCTTGAAGTGGACATGTAGATGAATTCCCCTTGTTCATTTCCTTTTCAAAAACAAACTAATGTCTTAGATATTGCTATTTTTTGTGGACATGACAATATTACTTTAGCAAAATATATTTATATATCCATATATACATGGGACAAGATAATACACAATTCAACTACTAATAGGTGGGACATATAATAGGTAACCACAAACCTGAAGATGCAATTATAGTGCTTGTAGCATTTTAGAACCACCTAAACTATAATTTATTAGTTATGCTTCATAACCAATAGAAACCAAAAAAGTTATATTGCATATATATATTTTTTTAAAGGCATTATTGTTTCCTTCCTTTTTCTGGCAAATTAGGAAGCAAAGTTTCATGCACACATTCTCAAAGTATCAAAACTTATTCCACAAGGCCACCCAAGTTCCATAAATAGACCAAAACAAGAACCTAATTTCCAAGAAACACGTTTGGTTTAAAAAAGAACTCTCTTTTTTTTTTTTTTTTTTAGGTAGAATGAAAAAAGAATTCTTTTTTTTTTTTTTTGCTAAAGATATGAAAAAAGAATTCTTGTTGTTAAATTTGCGACACAGTTTTTGACCTTTCCAGGTTCTATTTTCAGTTTTAACTTCTGCAGAGATTTTTACATTACATTCCTATGTAAAAATGCAAAGTAGTACTTTGAACTGAAAAGTGTTTCACAAATTTTACAAAAAATAGGAAAATCTTTTCTACCCATATTCTTGCAAAGGATTGGACACGTAGGGACTCAGAATACTTTGAATTGTTCTATTTGTGACATAGGAAAGGTTCCATTTTTCTACCCCACTTTGCTTTTTCTTTTCTTTTTTGCCCTTTATTCTTCCTTTTTTAAAAACAGCTGTCGTTTGATGCTTTCCTAGTACTATAGGCTGTCAATATTCCATTATATAATAACTTTTGTGTAAAAATCCAAATCCGGTTGATAAGATTTGCCACTTACTCCATTTCATAATTTGATATTAATTTTCTATTATTTTTTTTTATTTTCAAATCCATGGGAAAAGGTTAAGATTAAATGATTAAAAAGCCAAAAGTTGCCTCTATTTATTAGGGAAGATGTGCATGACAAGTTACCAAGAGGGGAAAAAAGAAATCATTTTGTTGGTCAGTTGGAATAATATTAATGAACAAAGTCTGGGTTGTAGATAAAAGATTTGGTTGATTTAGCTTGGTGGCTACTAGGGATTGTGAATATGCTACATTGTCAACTTCTGTAGAAAGTGTTTTCTTGTGCACTATTCGGCAGATGTAATTATATTATATACTAACAATCACAAAAAAAGGTATTATAAAAAGCCAAAAACATAAGAAAACCCAACACTAAACACGAGGTCTGATATTCTTTGTTTGGTTAGTAACTTAGTGGTGAAAAGTTCTATACAAATTAGTCCACAGTCTCTTTGTCCATGAGGTAAAAAAAAAAAAAAAACAAGGTAAACCTTTTGGTTACTATAGTGTAGCAGTTTTAATTTTGTTTATTTCATGAGAAAACGGATCCAAGGGTGGTATCACTTCACTTCTCCATATTTTAAACACCCTGAGGTAAAGTAGAGGTTCAAACTTTAGACCGCTTTCTTAGTGTAATGGTTTTTTTTTTTTTTTAGTAAACACAATATGAGAATTACGTTACAAAAGACCTTCAGAAAGAGAAATCATGTGAACTCTATTAAATTATAACTTTTAAATAATTGTTGATTTCAAAAGAACCTGTAGTAGTAATTTTACTGGTCACAAGCTTTAAGTTTCACCTTTCTTAAGAAACTTTTTCGCAACTTTTTTTATATGAATATATGTGTATATATATATATATATGTATATATTTATATTTGAACTTTGTGGGTGGGGGGAAATGCATATTAGCTAGTTTGTATTGGGGCAAGTGCTTTGAAATATTCTTCTTGTTCTTGGTTGGCTTGGATCCCTTTGCTAAAGTTGAATACATAAAAAGTTCCCCACCTAAACAAAGAAAATAAAAGGAAACAGATTGCTTGAAAAAACCAAAAGTCTTTGATTAGGTAAATTTATACAGTTGATTGATATTCTCTAAAGACCAAACATCTCTCACCTTTAATTTTGTAAAAAAATGAGGAATATGCCTTTCTAGCTAATTGATAGCCAACCTATATTTACGCGACAATATAATGATAAAAAGGAACATAATTTTAAAAAAAAATCGAGAGAATTTCATATTAGAATATGAGAAAAATAATATATCAGTATACGACAATCCAAAACTACACAATACCGATAGAGCATTTAGTTATTTTTATTGCACATTCACAATAAAGCAAAGACAGTATTGCTAATGGAAGTCATAGTTAGGAATTTGATGAGCCTAAGAGATGCGGACTCAAAAAGCTTATAAAGTTCCCAATTCAAAGTTAATTCCATGCCCTCCACACATTGATCTGAACATGTTCTAAGAGAAATAAATATAAAACAAATATTTTTGTTCCCCATTTCTTTCACATGCCCAACAACTGCCCTACCATCTCTCAAACCAATGCCACTTCTTTCTTCAAAAACTTCTTTGCACTGCTCAAGAAAAAAACACCAACTTTTTTTTTTCAGCAAAGTTGATTGTGACTTTGAGGTCTACCCTCCATTTTTCATATTTTATCTTTTCCAATTACAATATAATGACACAAAACTAGTATTTATATAACCTACTTCTTCAGACATAAACATTAGTCTAGAGAAAATTTGGCCTTCTCCAAATTGAATTTAAAAAAAGAAAGAAAGAGAGAAAAATATAGGTGGGAAAAAAAGTCCAACTTTATTTAATTGGTCATGTTATTTGACTGAATTAATGTCAAAGTGAAATAATTGAGTTTGTCAGGAGAGTAAATTTTTTTTTCCCCGTATGTTGGTCTGAATTTGACAGAATTTTCACCGATCATCATAAGATCTCTGAACTCACTGATCTTAGAAATATGGCAACTGATCATAATGTCGTATGACATGCATGTTTGTTGTTATTATAAATATAGGTGTAACAATATTGTCTTATATATATGTGTGTATATACACACACATACACATTTGCTGGTTAACGAAGTCTTTAATAATATGACAAAGAAATAGTGTGAATCTCTGCCCCAAATCAAAATAACTGATGGGTCCTGCCGATTTTTGAAGAAAACTATATATATAAGATGGGTCCTTTGAAAAAACGACAGAAAAGTGGCTCAGAAAGTCCTGCAGTTTTGACATTGCCCTCTTAGGATGCCCAAGCAATTACGAAAGTACATATATATTTGATATAAAATGTACAATGTACCCACATTATTATCATCATTTTCCTTGAAAATTAATTAAGATCCACATAATCTTGATGATTAAAATTGTTAAATATAAAATAATGCACAATTACAGCCACAAGAAAGACAATTGTGTGGCATAATGAGTGCCACATGCCACCACTTTTTAGAGGAGTATTTGAGTGGGCACTTGAGTATTTGTTTTTTAGATTTGAAATTTGATTTGATCTCCTTTCCTATCGGAACAAGAATTGAAGAAAAGCAAAAGAAAATTAATGGAGGAATGAAAACTTTGTATCAAGATTAATAAGAGGGAGAATATTTTAGTAAGGTTCGAAAAAATTTATGGGTAGGATTTCCCTTTTATATATATATATATATATATATATTTTCACGTTATCATAAACTGTCTTATATCTTAGAGAGTTTTTACGGTAATAATTTTTTTATTTTATATATGTTATCTTAGATCATTCAATTAATTTTTAACTATATGATCTATGACTATAACAATTATATACTGCACGTTATAAATTTTTAATATAAACACTTATAGATGAAACTGTTAAAAAATTATATAATGATTATAGATAAATTACAGTAATGTAAAATAAAAAATATTATGGAAAAATTTATTATTTTTTTAATATGATATAATTATGATATTAAATGTCCTTTTTGACTTCGTCAAGTCAGTCCCTCTTCCCTAAGCATTGGCAGATTACTTGCCAATAAAAAATACTATATATCATATTGAATATTGTTTGTCATGGTAGTTTTACTTTACACCTAATCTTTAACAACCTTATGGCATGTTATTTATTGATGGCATGCCATTTTATCTTATAGTGCTACAAAATCTTATTGGATGTTATTCACTATCTTTATGATGACATGACACATGGCTCTGCTGCCCTTACTCTCTTTGTTTTATATATACTTTTTTTTTTTTTTTTTTTTGCTCTGAAAACAAGGAACTGAGCCAAATTTGCAGAGAATGTGTGAACAGAAAATAAAAAATATGTGTATATATAATAAATAGCACTAGTTTTTATCTTCTAGTCTTAGGAATTGTTTAGTGGTGTCTTGAAGTAGTCAAGGATCAACAATTCTAGGTATCAAATAATAATAATAATAATATAGTAAAACAATAAAAAAAACTCCAGAACACTTGGGTTCATTCATTTATACTCCATCTAGGAAAGGTAACTTTCCCATTTGGTGATCAAGCTCCTAAAAGATTGTTCAAAAACATAAATTAAATAACAAATAGATCCATTTGGGAGAAACATTTAGAATGAAAATATTTAGTACCGTAGAAAAACATCTAAATGACCAAAATATTATCCCTTAATATTTATATTTTTTTTTTTCTAAAAATTACAGATGACAATATTTTGTAATATTTTATACTTTTTCAAATATTTACTTCCCAAACGTCCATTAAAATGTTGCGGAATGAAAAAAAAAATTTAATGTTGGAAACAAACGGAGGGTAAGGCTCCAAAAGAGTTTTAAGTTATAAGAAGACTTGTGGCCTATCACTTACCCTGGTATTAGTGCATCATTTACCAAGGGTGGTCCTTAATTCACTTTATATATATATATAAAGTGAATGGATTATTTTAACGTGATATTTATTAGGATGCGAAAGGGGATAAAACGAATAGGACATGTGAGCTAAATACAATGTTAAAAGCTATTAAAAAAAAACTCAAAAAAAAAAAAAAAAACTATATTATTGTGATATCAATGTCCTTTTGGATTAGGTGGTCCTTAATTAACTTTTTCTCTTAAATTTTCACAAGGACTTGGCATGATGTTAAAAAATATATAAAAAAAAAGGAAGGGGGTTCTTTTCCTCTTCTTCAAAGACGTTGGTGGCCAAAATAAATGAAAGGGATTTTACACCATTTGTAGAATAAAAAGCTTTTCTAAAGTTCAACAAGCCATTAAATTCAGAGAGCAGAAAACTTTAAATGTGGGAATTGATTCAAAATATACCGTACCTAGTTTGAGGCCTGATGTCTGAGTTAATACTGGTAATAATATTTATGGAGTTACCTAGATTTTGGGAGGTGAGAGTTGGGAGATCTTTTATATATAAATGTCATAAATGGTCCAACTGATCTATTCCATGACTTGCCATTATACAACATAGAATATCTCATTCATTCAATTTTAGGCCTAATATTAGGCCATTGTTAGCTCTTTCGCCTGAGGCTAGCTTAGTTTCCAAAAGACAAAGGGATTTGAGTAGGAATTCTTATATTTAAAATCTGAAAATATTTTTATTTTTGTTTCTAATAAGGACAATAACAAGGTATATAAATTGTGTTCTAACATTACACATTAATCGAGAGTGAATCGGACTCAATAAGAAAATTGTTTGGAGGTATGAGTGGTGTTAAACATCGTATTGTAAGTTCGATGATAAGGGATCTACTTTCTGTTAATAATTTTTACTATTATATAACAGAGACTCATAAATATGACTTATATTTTATTAGATTTAGTTGTGACCGATCTAAAAAAAACCATTTTAATATTTTGTCTCAAAAAAAATTGTCATGGATTGAATTTGAGGTATTTTTATAGCAAAAACATTAAAAAATATATATTTTTTTTACTTACGGCATTTCAAAAGGGGGAGCAAGTCAGAGACAACTCTATGCCTGCCTAGATTTTTACCAATTTTTTAGATTTGTGGTTTACCACATAGTAAAGAAGGAAGAGTCATTTGGTCCCTTCACTTCAATTAAATGGCATTGATGGGGGTTGGTATCAAAATTCCACAAATGGATTGATTGAACCACACGAAAAAACTAACCCCAATGACCAATAGAGACCGGAAGAGAAAAGGGGACACCATGTTTTCTGCATAAGTATTATTATTATTATTGTTCATCATAGCTTGTCTTTTACACAGTGCAGCAACACTTGCGTATAAGTTTGGGTCTCCTAGTTAAAATCACATCATAAGGAAACCAAAAATAATAATAATAATAATAATAATTTACCAACAATTTCCAAATAGATTATTAAAAATAAATCCGTATAGATATTAAATATCTTATAGTCTATTGTACAAATATCCCAATAGATTTTTTTAAAAAAAAATATATCCTAAGCGTATTTAAATAGTATTTTATTGGCATGACATAGTTTTGAATATTCTGTTTTTGAATTTAATTTAATTTAATGTGATTAGACGGTTCAAAATCATAGAATTCTCTTCTTTTTTTTTTTTTTTTTATCACATTATTATAAAAAATCAGGTGATAAGGTTAAATTTATCTTAGAAAAATGATAATAAATATGCAGTTTGATACTATTAAATATTTGTCTAATCTAACGAAAATTTTATTTATTTATTTATTTTATCGCAATGTGGTTGTACCGTCAAAACAACACAATGTGTACATAACATTTTTTTTTTTCATACTCAATTAAAGAATCTTTTAATTGAAAGTGATTTAAACCACCAACCATAAAATGTAGAAATAATCTGGACAATAATTTTTTGCGACTATATCACACAAATTAGAACGTATGCTTCTTAATATACCTATTAGTAAGGTGTGGTTCTTAATGTCATAACATATAATAACCAATCAAATTCAAAACTGTTTGTAAAATAGAGAGAGAGAGAGTCGACGAGGGGCGATGATAACGCTAGAGTTTTAATTTGAGATCGGAGGAGGGGATGAGGGGCATGTGACTTCTTGTTTTATTACTATGAATATCAAAGCCAGCTCAAAAACAACATTTTGAGATAAATAAGTTTTTTATTAAGGGTGAATTGGTTCCGTTATGATTAACCCATCATATACCAAAACTTGCCGCATAACCAGTGGTCAGTGTTGGTTATTTAACCAATAACTCTCGATGTCACTTTAAGTATCAAATTACCGGGCGTCAATGTAGGTCGGTCTTGCCAATTCCAACTAGTTAGTAGTTACCATTCATCTCTATTTTCCATCACGAGTGATGGTGAATGGAAGGGGGTGAAGGTGATATTGTTGTAGTAGATTAGTGTGTAGGTTAAGTAAAATCAAAGCAAAGAAAAACGCATAAATAATAAGAGAGGTCCTACAAGAAAACACAGAAGAAAAAAGAATGCTAAAAAGTGGAATTCTCGTGGGGGAGAAAAAGCTGCAAAAGAGGGGGGAAAATGCCATTCTCATGAGGATTGAATGAAGGCAAAGACTCGACAAATGCCCGTGGGTGTGTTGTGTGTTTGTGTTTAGCCAAAACCCACAAGAGCCACCCCCTTACACAGTACGGTATGCGTGAAAAGAGAGAAAGATATCAACAACAGCCTTCCCCTTCTTTGCTCCTCATTTTACTCTTTTGTCCCAAAAAAAAAAAAAAAAAAAAAGTCGTTCTACGATATAGCCTCATGTTATTAATGTACGTTTCTAATTGTTGACACTGGTTAAAATCATGTAAAAGAAAAAAGTATACAGTTTCTAACACATACATAATGGTTGAAGAAAAAAGAAGAATTGTATCAGTACTGCCTTTTTTTATTGTATCGTAAAAATATATATATATATATATATTAAAAATTTAAATATATCCATTTGTTGCTTATTTCCTTTATGAAGTTTGTAATCATACATTCGAGTTTATTGAATTCCTAAGATCACACCGTTGTAAATTTAATTATCCCATATTAGATTCTATTTTTACTAGTAAATCTAAATGAAATTTATGTACATAAGAGAGCTTAAAACTTTAAAATCATGTCAAAGTAAAATCAAAATGTTTTTGATCGAATTTTGGTAGTTTAAAATGTTTCGTGATTTTTTTTTTTGTCCACACTTAAAATTTAAATATATCATATAAGCCCCTATTAATACGTTACCTTTTTACTCATAATCTCATTGGTCATATACATCAAGAAATTGTTTTGATACTGTTGAAAAGAAAATTATCATACAAAACTTAATTTTAACATACACCCCACTGAACTACAAAACTAGTTCCGTCACTTAAAAATTATAATAAACTCATGTGTTAGTATGATAGATGTGTGTATACGTTACACCATATCTTTATACAGTAATATAACTACGATGTAATTATACCAAAAAAACAGTTTTTTGTCACAATCCCACTGTAAAATAACTGAAAAAGAAAAAAAGAATAGCAGCTCGAGGGAATTTTAGGGTGTCAGATCCCAGTTGAGCTAAAGGCCTGATTCCACTGCCAAATACATAATATTTAAACTCCAAAGCGTGATTAAAGCCAACTTCTCTCTCTCTCTTTTTAATATATATATATATATATATAATTTTTTTTTTTTTTCTGAGAAACACAGAGCTAACTTTGCCTTAATCCAAGCGAAAAAGAATTACTTTAGCTTAAATGCTTATTAAAGTCTTAATAAAGTCATCATCAGCAAAACTGCAGAGAGTTCTGACTGGAGTGGAAAGAGTTTAGTAGTAGCACATACTCAAAAAAAAAAAAAAGATTGTTGGGCCTAAAAGAAACCCAATAATTTGCTGTCATTTTCAATAAAAGAATATAAACTTGGTGGATTCCACCAGATTTGACCACGATTTTCCTGACAAAATTTCCCTGCCAAAAAAAACCTGCAATTTCAGTTTCATTTAATAAAAAAAATATATAATAAACGGACATTTTACAATAGAAGAATCCTAGCTTAAGCTCTAATGAGATCACTGATTACATCACCGATAATGATACATGGCTGTCAAGAAAATCTTTTTTTATTTAAAACCTTTCTTTTTATCAAATCACAAATTTAAAAAACATTCTATGTTAAAAAATTTATCTCTTAACGTTAACTTGACCATTGCATCGAGAATCTTAATTATCGTAAGAGGTTGTTTAGTTTATTGAATGAAAAACGTAAAAATATAACCGATTTCTTTTTTATAAGTTGGAAACTAGAAGGATATTTTATTCCGACTTTCATTTTATAACCATATATGATTTAAACATATTAAAATAAAGGTGGGGTTATTTTGACGTGACTTATTAGTTGTTATTGACAGAGTTCACACTCGTGACACTTATTTTAATTATTTTATGAGCACCGTCAAAATTTTGTTATTATTAGTCAAACATTCAGACCTATGACTATGAGTTAGGGAATGAATTAACGTTAATAATGGATATTGATTTTTGTTGAAAGGATTAAGAAGGCTTTTGGGTAAGTTTGAAAAATTATTTTCTCATTACCCTTGAGAAAAGGAAAAAAAAAAAAAAAAAAAAATATTTTTAGGGTAAAAGTGAGTAGCAAAAGACGCCGGATTTATTGGGGACAGACAAGAGCTATACAAGGCAAAGTATGAACAGTGATGATCGACAAAAAAACAAGTAAAAAAGAAAAAAGAAATTTATTTCTTGTGGAGGACTTCTCACGGTTTTGTTTTTAGACAAATTATTATTATTATTAATATTTATGATTTTATGAAATAAGCTTGAATAAGAAGCCAAAACAGAGGAATTTTCACAAGAAAAAGAAAGGGAAAAAAAAAGGGAGAAGATATCAGCTGTCCCTTTTAACTTCTTTCTTTCCTTTTGATTTCATTTTAACATGTTTTTTACTATTTAGATCCCATATGAGATAACATATCCAAATGTTACTTTACCATCTAAATTTTAAATTCTCAATTTTATATCGAATTTTTTCTCTTTTATATTTTAAAAAAACTCAAATTTTAAAAAATATATGACTTTCTCGTTTCAAATCGAAATAAATTAATTTTTAAGTTACTTATGTCAACGAGACAAATATAATAAAATTTATTTTACATATTTTTTCCAAATACATTTTAAAATTTTAAATTATTTTTTATATCATAAATTTTTTTTAAAAAATTTTCTCTTAAATATATTTTTAATAGATCTTTAAAACACCATCCTCATATTTCCCTGAACGGGAGCTTAATTTTTGGGTTTTCAACTTTGAACCTGTTTCAGTCAAAAACCAATCTCAAGTTTTCACACAGTGTTGTTTGTCGGGTGGAAAATCAAACACCAAAAAAGTTCTACAAACCAACCTACCAATCTGTCACTTTCAAGTTTCAATCGTCTTTTTTCATAAATAAATAAATAATTTATATTTATTTTATTTTAAATTTTTTTTACAGGAGAAGCAAAACTGAAGGAAACCCATCAACTATAAGCACAAACCCTGCAACTTTAGAGGTACTACACTGGAACAAAGAAACATAAACAACAAAAACACAGAACTTTAGAGAGAGAGAGAGCGAAGAGAGAGAAACCACAAAAAAAACACAAAAGTGCGGAACTTTAGCAAAGACCCAAGTGACCAAACACAAGAAAAATCAACAGGGTTAAAGTAAAAAATCCAGGAGAGTCCAAAAAAAAAGAAAGAAAAAAAGTAAAAACAGAGCCAGCAAAAACATGAGCTAAAAAGCCAGGCATCAGCAGCAGTAGATGTAGTAGTGTATGGTGAGATAATAAAGAAGAGAGAGAGAGAGAGAGAGGAGAGAAGAGAGAGAAAGTAAGAAAGAGGTTTTGTTCATAAAGCTAGGAATTTTTTTTTTGTTGGTTGCAAATGTCACAAGATTCTCAGGAGATAAAGACGATTGAGCAATGGAAATGGTCCGAAATGCAAGGCCTGGAGCTCCTCGTTTCCTCTTCTCCTCCTCTTTCTTCTTCTTCTTCTTCACCATATAAAGCCAACCCAATACCAACACCACCACCACCACAAAGAGAAGAAGAAGACGAAGAACAACTAAAACGACAACAACAGCAACAAGAAGAAGAAGCGAAAACGACAATGGAGAGTAGTGCTGATCAGGAAAACAGGGACTCCAATGGCGGAGGCGGAGGCGGAGGAGGAGGGAGTAGTGGTAGTAGTAGTGGGAACAGCAATGGAGGAGAGAAGAGCGAGGGAATTGCGCCGGTTGGGTTCGGTGAGCTGTTCAGATTCGCAGACGGGTTGGACTACGTTCTCATGGCGATTGGGTCGCTCGGAGCCATCGTCCATGGCTGCTCTCTCCCTCTCTTCCTCCGATTCTTCGCCGATCTCGTTAACTCCTTCGGCTCCAATGCCAATAACGTCGATAAGATGATGCAAGAGGTCCTCAAGGTCCGTTTTTTTTCACCTGGATTTTCCCACTAATTCACCCAAATTCTGTTTTTTCATTGCTCTGTTTTCTTTTTTTCAACTTTTTTCTGTGAATTTGTCTGTTATAAACCAAACCCAGATGGCAGAAACAAAATCTCAGCTTCTCATTGCTCTTTTTCTTCAATTTTCCTGTTGTTCTTTTTCTGGGAATTTTGCAGTACGCCTTTTATTTTCTCGTCGTTGGAGCTGCGATATGGGCGTCTTCATGGGCTGGTCAGTGAGCTTCTGAACTTCTTCTTTAAAAAAAAAAAAATTTTTTGTTTTCTTTTCCGGGTTTGGAATTAATAGGATTTTTTTTCCTTCCTTCTTTGAGCAGAGATATCATGTTGGATGTGGACGGGAGAGAGGCAATCGACTAGGATGAGGATAAAGTACCTGGAAGCCGCTCTGAACCAAGACATTCAGTTTTTCGACACCGAGGTTCGGACATCCGACGTTGTTTTCGCCATTAACTCCGACGCTGTCATGGTCCAAGACGCCATTAGTGAGAAGGTCAAGAATAACAAAACAGAAACAAGAACAGACTTTCCTTATTTTTCTTTTAACTGTTTTCAATTCTAGACTCCTAATTAGGAACTGGGTCAACATTTTTTTTTTTTTTTTTTGTATTTTTTTGTTGTTGTTGCAGTTGGGTAATTTTGTTCACTACATGGCAACATTTGTATCCGGGTTTGTGGTGGGTTTCACTGCCGTGTGGCAATTAGCTCTGGTCACTCTCGCCGTCGTTCCTCTCATCGCAGTCATTGGAGGAATCCACACAGCCACACTGGCCAAGCTCTCCGGGAAGAGCCAGGATGCTCTGTCTCAAGCTGGGAATGTAGTTGAACAGGTCTAAAAAAAATCCCACATTCTTTTTAAAACTTTTTTTTACTTGCCTGGTTGATGATTTGTGGCAAATTTTCTCTGTTTTTCTGCATCTGGGTGTGGCTGATTTTGTGGCTGGAATTACAGACCGTCGTGCAAATTCGAGTGGTACTGGCGTTTGTCGGGGAATCAAGAGCTCTACAGGCTTATTCCAACGCATTGAGGATTGCCCAGAGGCTCGGTTACAGGAGTGGATTTGCAAAGGGAATGGGACTTGGTGCCACTTACTTTGTGGTCTTTTGCAGTTATGCCCTTCTTCTTTGGTATGGAGGTTATCTGGTTCGGCACCATTATACTAATGGAGGACTTGCCATTGCCACAATGTTCGCGGTCATGATCGGCGGGTTGTAAGTATCGGTTTGCATTTTCCTTTTGTTCTTGTCAAACAGATTTCCCAATGTTAGTTTGGTTGAAAGGTTTGGTCTTTTTGGTTGAGTAGGGCCTTGGGTCAGTCTGCTCCAAGCATGGGTGCATTTGCAAAGGCTAAAGTAGCGGCTGCTAAAATTTTCCGGGTAATCGATCACAAGCCAGGAATCGACCGGAACAGCGACTCGGGGTTAGAGCTAGAGTCAGTTACAGGTCTTGTGGAGCTGAAGAATGTGGACTTCTCGTACCCGGCGAGGCCAGATGTTCTCATCCTCAACAATTTCTGCCTGAGTGTCCCGGCCGGGAAGACCATCGCTTTGGTTGGCAGCAGTGGCTCTGGTAAAAGCACTGTGGTCGCTCTCATTGAGAGATTCTACGACCCTACCGCAGGTAAAACATACAGTACTTCATAAATCTTCCAATAATTATAAAAATAATTTTGTTGTAAAACCGTGTCAATTACTGATGATCATGTCTCGTGTTCGATTAAAAAAAAACCCGGGTCAGGACAAGTTCTGCTTGATGGGCATGACATAAAGACATTGAAACTGAGATGGCTGAGACAGCAAATCGGACTCGTTAGCCAAGAGCCCGCCCTATTCGCCACAACCATCAAAGAAAACATACTGTTGGGTAGGCCGGATGCAGACCAAGTTGAGATCGAAGAAGCTGCTAGAGTTGCAAATGCTCACTCTTTTATCATCAAGCTTCCTGATGGCTTTGACACTCAGGTTAGCCGATTACGACTTTTGACATAAAAAAAAAAAAATCTTAAGAGCCTTATCGAGAAGCCTATCCGAGAAAAAAAAAATGTCTTTTTAAATTGTTAATATTAAATTTTGTTATGGATCTTGACTAGAGGAGTTCTGATGATGTAGTTTGGTCTTTAATGGATTTTAAAAATTGAGAGAGAAATAGTTGATTTGGTCAACAAATAAGACGTAACCATATTTTATGTTTGAGATTTTTGGAAGTCAAATATAGCAAGTGTTTTGTCATGCATGTATTTGATAAGGAAGTAACATGCTTTTCAGTCAACAATGCATGTGCAGGAATAACTAATGCTTTGTACACATGTAATCAGACATGAATTAGCTAAACGTTGAAAGGAGGATTCCGTGGAAAATTGCCAGTACAAGACATTTGAAAGGGGAAATAAGACCAATAAAATAAAACCCGGAAAAAAAAAAAGAATTCAATTACTAATTCAGAAAGTTTGAGTTACAATTTTACCTCGAGTAAATATGAAAGCAAGAAAAAAAAAATTGATATAATGGCAGCTTGAAAATGGCAGGTAGGGGAGAGGGGATTGCAGCTTTCAGGAGGACAGAAACAGCGGATAGCTATAGCAAGGGCAATGCTGAAAAACCCGGCCATCCTGTTGTTAGATGAGGCGACAAGTGCTTTGGACTCTGAGTCTGAGAAGCTGGTGCAAGAGGCCCTTGACCGGTTCATGATCGGGAGGACGACCCTCGTCATTGCCCATCGCCTATCAACCATTCGCAAGGCTGACCTTGTGGCTGTTCTGCAGCAAGGGTCTGTTTCTGAAATCGGAACTCATGATGAACTCATTGCTAAGGGAGAAAATGGGATGTACGCCAAGCTCATACGAATGCAGGAGACGGCACATGAAACTGCTCTCAACAATGCCAGGAAGAGTAGTGCAAGGTATGATTCGTTATTTTCGAATTAATTCCTTTTGTCGAAAATCTGAATCAAAAAACTTAATTGGAGGTTTGGATTGTTTTTTGTGACATAACGGAGAGCTGATTAAAGTTTCTTCATTTGCAGGCCTTCTAGTGCCAGGAACTCAGTAAGCTCACCGATAATTGCCCGAAATTCCTCATATGGTCGGTCACCATACTCCCGCCGGCTGTCTGACTTCTCGACTTCTGATTTTAGTCTTTCTCTTGATGCTTCGTATCCGAATTACCGGCTCGAAAAGCTTCCATTCAAGGAGCAAGCCAGTTCTTTCTGGCGTCTAGCGAAAATGAATTCACCTGAATGGGTTTATGCTTTAGTTGGTTCAATTGGCTCTGTTGTTTGCGGCTCTTTAAGTGCCTTCTTTGCATATGTTCTAAGTGCAGTTCTCAGTGTCTACTACAACCCCGATCACGCTTATATGATTAAACAAATTGGAAAGTACTGCTATCTGTTGATCGGGCTTTCATCTGCCGCACTTCTCTTCAACACACTACAACATTTCTTCTGGGACATTGTGGGAGAGAACCTCACGAAACGTGTGAGGGAGAAAATGCTGGCAGCAGTGCTGAAAAATGAAATGGCGTGGTTTGATCAGGAGGAAAATGAAAGCGCTAGAGTTGCAGCAAGGTTGGCTCTTGATGCCAACAATGTTAGATCAGCCATCGGAGACAGGATTTCCGTAATTGTACAAAACACGGCACTTATGTTAGTCGCCTGCACTGCTGGATTCGTTCTGCAGTGGCGTCTTGCTCTCGTCCTTGTAGCTGTCTTCCCTGTGGTCGTTGCTGCCACTGTTTTACAGGTTAGTTTTTTCCTACATTCAATTTTACGAATTTTTCAAGCCGTACTTTTTTTTTTCGTTAATAATTTTCTTGTCGGATTTTGGCAGAAAATGTTTATGACTGGTTTCTCTGGAGACCTCGAAGCTGCCCACTCCAAGGCTACCCAACTAGCGGGGGAGGCCATAGCCAATGTGAGGACTGTTGCGGCCTTCAATTCCGAAGGAAAAATCGTTGGTCTGTTCTCAACCAACCTCCAGACTCCACTACGCCGCTGCTTCTGGAAGGGTCAGATTGCCGGTAGTGGATTTGGGATAGCTCAGTTTGCACTCTATGCTTCTTATGCTCTCGGTCTTTGGTATGCTTCGTGGCTTGTAAAGCACGGGATCTCTGATTTCTCAAAGGCTATCAGAGTTTTCATGGTCTTAATGGTCTCTGCCAATGGAGCAGCCGAGACGCTAACCTTAGCTCCTGACTTCATCAAGGGTGGTCGCGCCATGAGATCGGTATTTGAACTTCTCGACCGCAAAACTGAAATTGAACCTGATGATCCTGATGCCACAGCAGCTCCTGACCGGCTGCGTGGAGAAGTTGAATTCAAGCATGTGGACTTCTCTTACCCTACTCGCCCTGATGTCCCTGTCTTCCGCGACCTCACTCTACGCGCTCGAGCAGGAAAAACCCTTGCACTTGTTGGTCCTAGTGGGTGTGGGAAGAGCTCGGTTGTCACATTGGTACTGCGGTTCTATGACCCAACATCAGGACGAATCATGATCGACGGGAAAGACATTAGAAAGTACAATCTCAAGTCCCTCAGAAAGCACATTGCAGTGGTGCCTCAGGAGCCATGTCTTTTTGCTACAACCATCTACGAAAACATTGCATACGGGCACGAATCCGCGACCGAGGCTGAAATCATAGAGGCTGCAACTTTAGCCAATGCCCACAAGTTCGTATCTTCATTGCCTGAAGGATACAAAACGTTCGTTGGCGAGAGAGGTGTCCAATTATCTGGGGGACAGAAACAAAGAATCGCGATTGCTCGGGCTCTGGTGAGGAAGGCAGAGCTTATGCTGCTTGATGAGGCAACTAGTGCACTCGATGCTGAGTCCGAAAGATCTGTTCAAGAGGCTCTAGAGCGCGCTTGCTCAGGAAAAACCACAATTGTGGTTGCACACAGGCTTTCGACGATTAGAAACGCGCATGTCATTGCCGTGATTGATGATGGGAAAGTGGCTGAGCAAGGATCACATTCGCATCTATTGAAGAATTACCCAGATGGGTGTTATGCAAGAATGATACAGCTACAAAGGTTCACACACAGTCAGGTCATTGGAATGGCCTCAAGTTCTTCTTCTGCAAGACCCAGAGAAGATGACGAAAGAGAAGGCAAGTAAGGTTAAAGAAAATACCTGTAAAACAACCAAAAAAAGGAGTATATCCATCCATATACGCCTTGTGATTTTTTTTGTTTTTTTGTTTTTTTTTTGGTTTTTTTGGGTTCTCTCTTCCTTAAGTTGGTATAGTATGTCTATTATCCTTTTTTTTTCTTTTCTTTTCTTTAATCTCTTACCGTATATGTTGTCTTTATGGATTATCTCTCAAGGACAATGATAACAAAGCTATACTTAAGATTGAAATAGATGATAACATAGAGCTTATGACACCGTGCATCGTCTTTGTCCACTCCCGATTTCTAGAGAGCAACTCTTGTTTTAGTTATTAGACTAATTTTTTAACGATTTGATTTATGATTAAAAGTAATTATGCATGTCATGATGTAAATTTTGTTAATTCTAACGGCTCAAACAATATTACTTACAAGTTAAAAATACATTTCCTATTACAAGTTGTTTCATCTTTTTTCAAGGCGAATCGTACAATCGATATGGGTGATTGAAATTTGAGTCATTTTAACAACCGGGATCCAATAACAACTAGATTAGGAACCTCAAATCTAACAAACATGGTAGACAACGTCAAACTTCATGTGGCCATAAAATCAAGCATATGGAATCGAAAGGATATTCAATATAATGATAAGGCTGCAAGGAAGTGGATATTATAGCTTGGGATGTAGACCTTTGGGAAGAGTAACATGTGCTGCTGACAAATGTTTTTAATGACTTTCATAGATCTGAGTGTTAAATGAGTTTGGGTAAAACTAGTTAAAAGCTAGCTCAAAGAAGAGGGAGTTCATTTTACATTTAAACAGTGTCCCGCAATTTAACGATATAGGACAAAAACACAATCTAATTCTAATACAATGTTAAATGGACTTGAATAAGACTCATCCTGTTGAGAGCCTATTCCACATTTAAACACAACAATAGTCTCGTAACTTAACGATGTGAGACAAATACACAATATAACACATAGCAATGCCAAAGAGCCTGGTTCTTGACTCTTGATCCCAACT
This sequence comes from Ficus erecta, assembly GCA_008635985.1. NCBI lineage: Eukaryota > Viridiplantae > Streptophyta > Magnoliopsida > Rosales > Moraceae > Ficus > Ficus erecta. Next base: position 24,271 of record BKCH01000815.1, read on the forward strand.
GGATATAAATTTATGATGATAAAAGAAAGTTGTGGGGAAGACCATTATTGAAGAGTAGGAAAGCCCCCACATGTGGCTTGCACATGTGCATGAGTTGAAAGACAAGAAAGCAATGGGGGATCAAATGCTTGATTAAAGCAGAAATTGGACAATGACTCTAGAATGTGGAGGGAGCTAAACACGCCAAACCACAAGCGTGGAGAGGGAGGAAGAGAGAGAGAGAGAGAGAGAGAGAAGAAAAAAGAAAAAAGAAAAGGAATGGAAAGGAAAAAAGAGTGGATACTGGTTAAGGAAAATGACAGATTTGTAGGACCCTCACCATTGATCTCTTTGTTGCTGATATATACATATATATATATATATACACACACACACACACACATACATGTATATAAGGATGTGAGTGGCCAGTGATGGGGCTTAAATAGAAGCGGCACACTGACTGCCTGGTCCATGTATTTGGATTTCTCTGCAGCCTTATTGTTTATTCATTTTATATAATTATTTGGTTGTATTTTGTGTTTGTGGGATGTCAAAATAGTGAGTGACACAAACTGTCTTATTCTAAATTTATTGACTTGGGATTCAAGTGAATTCTAGGGATGGATGGTCCTAATAATTTGATAAATACATCTCTATATATAAATAGTCTCGTGTCTGTAGTTGTAATGACCGGTAAATGTAACTTTTCAATTATATATCTATATAACATAATAGTTAAAACTTATTTAGTGTAACTAATATGTATTACATAAAATGATATATTAAGATCGACTAACCGATAAGAAAATTATAAATGATATTTAGAAGAGTGATGGTTATGAAATCAAGCCTGTAAGGCTGTAATGTACTTGGGATATTAGTGTTATTTGATGAGGTGGCAAGTCAGAACTCACAGAGGTTGCTCCTTTTTGGTCAGAGACAATAGCTTATAATCACTGTTTTACTGACCAACAGAAAATTCTTTTCCTTTGTCTGGATCGAGGATGAAAAGAGAAGAGAACTAAATAGCAGTGGCCAAAATATAAAAATAAAAAATAAAGAATATTAAAAAAAAAAAGTCTGAAACATATGATTATACAACCGCAGACAGCAATGATTTCACTCTGCATTAAAAGTATGCTTCAAGTCAGCCTGCAATGCAACAGAAAAATTTGAATCCCTCATGGAATAATTGCCTTTGACAGAGTTGTATTTAGAAAAGTAATCTAGGACAAGGTTAAAAAAAAAAAAAAAAAAAAAAAAAAAAGGAGGAGCTTAAATTAGGCCTTGTTTGGTAAGAGGGAAAGTGGAGAAAGGATAAAAGTTAAAAAAGATTAAAAGATGAATTCTAAGACTTAGGAATAGAAAAGAACCAAAATTATTTGTAGAACCTCCAACTTTGATCAGAAGGATTCGAGGAGGGTATCTACACCAAACACAAAAACAAGAAAACCATATTTTCCATTACTTTTCATTCTCCTCGGTTCTCATCTAGATTATCTATCACTCGCTTCCCTTTATCTTTCCCCGCCTACCAAACAAGGCGTAACGTAAAATAGACTCTACTACAACAAGCATTCTTTCACTTTAAAGATCTCAAGAATTATGATAAGCTGCTGGTTTCTTGGTCGGGACAAAGACAATGGGAAGCAACTGACAACTCTTGCCTAACACAACTCATTTGGTAAAAAAGACAACCTACTATAGGCCAAGCCACAGTGCAGATAAAATGAACCCAGATCAGAAAAGGAAAAGAAAAGAGAGAGAGAGAGAGAGAGAGAGAGAGAGAGGAAAAAGAAAGCAAAGTGAGAATATTAGGAACCAGAAACAGAATGAATCTCAGGCAGAGAGGACTAGAGGAAATTGATTAAAAAGATTAAAAGGCATTCTAATTCTACTGCACAGATGCTATTCCAGAGTCTTTTTTTTTGTCAGAGAAGGCACTTCTGCTTATAACAGATTAGAATTTTTTGGTACGATTAAAAAGAATATAAACACCTACTAATAGATATTCAATACAATTTTAAACCGTTGGATTTATATTTTTATTAGTTTCAGTTAAAGTATTAAACTTAAAAAAAATATATATATAATCTGATTATGATGTGATCTTACAATACTATTTATTAGTTTCAGTTGCCGTGAATATCATGATTTTCACTCTTATCAAGCTGTGACTTGTGAACCTGTAATGTTTTTAACTTTCAAGCAAGTAGTAGAAAGCTGAGGAAACCGATTTCTTTTCCTTACAAGAGACGAAAATTTCTACTTCATTATAACATATTCATACTCACCAGTTTTAGGGGGGAAAAAAAGACTATTATACGATGTTAGGCCTATATAGTTATGAAATTTTTTTTTTTAATAAATTTTTTGCAATTTAAAAGAAACTCTTTTGTCGTCTTGAATATTGTAACTTCTTAACAAGTAGTATCTTGCATAGAGTAAAAAAAAATTGATTGACATAAAAAAAAAAAAAAAAAAGATTGACAATATCTTACAGTTTAAATAATAACAAAAAGTCTGACACATCGTCAGATACTGAACATAGTAATAACTGAACATAGTAATAATTAATAAAAGATAGATCTTATCTGTTCTAAAATAATAAACTATATGACATAAAAGTATTCCGACTCAAATATCTGACTGTCAAAATACAATGAAGACGGTTGAAAGAACTTGCTCTACCTGTAAGTTATAAGTATACTTCCTACTGTAAATAAATATACTTATGTGACATCTTTTTTAACATGCGTAGGGTAATTGGATATATATATATATATTTGAAAATTGGATGATTGGTTTTGCTTTTTACAACATATATAAAAGAAGTTAATTAGAGAGGGGCCGTATTGCTAAGAAGCGTATAACACTTTCTGAAACATAAAGTTCACACCAGGATTCGGGACAACTTAAAACACTGAATAGTGAAAGAAAGATGCTTGAATTGATTACGAAATAGAAAGCACTAAGGATACAAAGAACAAAATTGACTTACCACTCAGTACAAACTTTTTTTTTAATACTAAAAACTTCTATAGAAAGGTAACTCTCACATTTACCAGGTAGCTTCATCTATTAAGGATCAGCCTTACATCCCTCATCTTGTAAAGCAAAAAGAGGAAACAAACATAAACAGATTGTTCACATGGACATAAGCTTCGGACCGTTATCCGGCATTCCCATTCCACCTGCCAAGTCGGCGTCAAGTTGGGTGTGTGGTGCCGGTCCCATCATCAGTTTCAAACTGCATCAACAACAGACATTTTAGGAAATGAAAATAACACCGATGCAATCGGGGGTCCAAAGTTTTTCAAGAGTATCTGAAAGTGAATCAATTCAAATTCCAACAACACAGGTATGAAGCAGTGAATTCGACTTCCCTTTTCGCAAATCAGATACTTCAAAGGGTCTTAGCTTTATCTAGATGACAATATATGAATATAACCAATCACATAAATCACTACAGGTCCAGTACTACTCTAATGCTTCCCTAGCCCCACTTAGTTATAAAGATAAAGAGTCATATTGATGAATTTTCATCATGAAACAACAATATGATTACAGCGTCTCATACAGGTAAAATGTCGTTTTGCTTACTTCCACAGAATTCATAATGGTGAAACTATGTACAAGATCCAAGCTTATTGTAAAATCCAAAGAAGCAAGCTCAGCAAATTCACGATAAATAAAATCTCGCCATCTTAGATATCATTTCTGAAATTTTCTGTTCCTAGTCTATTTGGCGTCGAGTAAATGCTAATTACATTTCCAACATAGCAAGACACTATCCCGAGCCAATTCGATCAAAGGTTTTTGAACTTAAACACCAATAATCAGACACAAAGTCCCTACTTATCATCTAAAAAAACGCCATTAACGATCGAAGCAAATAAAAAAAACTTCTAATAGAAAACACACGCAAAGGAAAATGATAAGAGCCAAATTTCTATACTTACCGCTTCTTGTGACGCTTCGTCTTGAAATGCTCATCTCTCACGGTCACATTAGCGAAGTATCGGCTGCACACAAGATGAAACCCGTATCATCACCGATCACACATAGAACCAAAGAATATAAACCTAGCTAAGTTAATTAAAAGCCTAAAAATTTAAGGGGGAAACACTAGGAGTTTTTACTTTTCCCATTTAATTATATGTTTCCTTTTGTTAGGTCTCACTCAACAATTATTCAATCATAGAAAAAATTAGGTAATTATATTAATAAATTCATATCCCTAAATTTAGTAAACACTATATATATACGAACTATCAGATCATTCCTCATTCTAATTTTTAATAGAGAAGTATATACTAGATACTCATTCTTATTTTCTTTGTTTCCCCCAAAAACCTAAACTTTTTTTTCCCTATCTAATCCTCAGCTAAGCAAAATTTCCTCGTTTTCGTTTCCAAATTCCCCAATTTCCTAAACATTTCTCGAATTTTCTCGGCAACCAAACATCAGAAACAAAAAATTCAAGAGAGAGAGAGAGAGAGAGAATGAATAAATCATACTCGCAGTGTAAGCAGTAATACTGGCCCATCCCGGGGAGGTCTTCATCAACTGGCAAGAGCGTCTTCTCCTCGTCCGGCTTCTTCAGCTCATCGTAGACCATATCATCGCGTGATCGGACATTTCAGGTCAAGGAAATTCCACGAATCGAATTCAACAAATTCCGTAAAAAAAAAAAAAAAAAAAAAAACGAGAGAAAAAGGATATCTTTGACGAGGAACTTGGCACGACGAAAGGTCTTGTGAGAGTATCTCCTCTTCTTGACGCTTCTGTGAGGGCACTTTCCTCCCATTTTATATCTATATCTATATATGTATATATATTATTCTCTCTGGTTCAGATTTTCTCTGAGCTCAAATTAGGGTTTTTTTCTGATGACTATATTGAGGGGAGAAGACGACGAGGGTTTAATCGATTTTTGCAAAGCAGTGTGTTTGTTGTTCTTCTTATACGACATCGTTTTGAGGGGTCCATGAATCTTTTGGGCCTTTTGGAATGACTCAAAGCCCAACTCTTGGCCCAGTTGATGGTATCTCTATATGTCCTTATGTGAACTTTTACTTGATTTTTTTTAAAAGTACTTTTAGTTGAAAACTAGTTTTAGACAAATAAAACAAACTAAAAAAAAAAAAAAACGTGATGTTGATTGGGGTGCCACGTAAATAATCACGTAGCGATGATGTAATTATCACGTGACAATCATGGTGACGACGTGCTTTTATATAGAGATAATAGATAATTTGTTTTATACTATGGTATAAATCGTAACAAATAGCCATTTTAAAAAAAAGTTTACGATAAATTGCATATTTCAAAACATTTTGAGGTATATACTAAATTTATAATAAATAATTTATTTACAAATGTAATTTACAGGATTAGTTTATTATAAATATATTTCAAATTATTTATCATAAATATATTATTTATTTAAAATATTTTATTTGCGTCTTTAAGAGTGGAAAAAAATTCTATTTACTACATCCCTCTCCCTAGTGAAAATTAGGTATGTAGATAATTTTTAGACACATATTTTAAAAAATGGCCAATTTTTTTTAAAAATAAAATGGTCCGTCTCAATTAAATGTTGATTGACATATTAGGTGAATCAGTAATTAACTTATAAAATTAATTTAAAAAAAATTAATTGGTTATTTTTCAAGTGATATATCAATTCATTTAACAATGATTATTTTTTAATTTAACAAAATTCTGAATATTTATTTAAAACATATTTAAAAAGGTATCAAATTTTTACAATTTCATGATTGAACATCATAAGAAAAGATTCTTGAATAAGTTGAAAAAAAAGATTCCCATGTTTGGATCAGGTGTCTTTTTTGGAAAATGAATTTTTTTTTGTTTTAAATGAGAAAATCTTTTCATTTTAAGAATAAGATAGTGTTTGGATGTGTAAAAAAATTTCTTTTTGAAAGCAAAAAGTTGTTTGGTATGCGAAGAAATGGTGTTAGGAATAGTGTATTGTGAAAATATTTTGAAAAAATTCTTTTCTTTTTCCAAAAGGGTAATTTACAAAGTAAGTTTGAAATTTGAAAATGAGATAATTTTCCTTTTTCAAAATGAGAGAATGATGAAAAAAGTTAGAAAAAACACTCATTTGCATTAATTTTCCAATTTCTAAAATTGGAGATACCATCCAATTTTGAAAGAAAGAGATATGATCAAAGATAATATTAAGCGAATAAGAATATTATCAAAAGAATCGAATTTTTTTCTAATTTGAAATCCAATAAAATGAAAAAAAAAAAAAAAAAAAAAAAGTTTACCGAGTTTAAGATAACGATAAAATTTAATAACATCATCCACGAAAAAAAATTACAGAAATATTACATTCATTTCCCTGAACCAAAAAAAAAAAAAAAAAAAAAAAAAACCCCCACACACACTACAATGAAGATAAGATATCTTGAATGCAATCTTCTACTTTTTGTTTCTATTTGACATGGATGATAAAACTAAAATTTGTAGTAGCAAGCGTGACAACGAAAAAAAAGTGACATTCTTATTTCGTTTAAATGAAGTAAATATCAAATATCAATCATTTTGGCTGAGTTATAAAACATGATTTATAAGTTTTATTTTTTAAAACTCCAAAAAGTTTACAGTGAGATAAACTTATTCTGCGATATTTATGTACCAAAAGTAATAAATTGTCGACATTTGTGTAAAAATACCACTCCTTAATCAATATTATTTCTAAAATTAAATTTGATAAATTTGAACTTGAAGAGTACTTATTTTTAACTGAGATCGAAAAGTAATAAATTTTCGACATTTGTGTAAAAATACCACTCCTTAATCAATATTATTTCTAATATTAAATTTGATAAATTTGAACTTGAACAGTACTTATTTTTAACTGAGATCGAAAAGTAATAAATTTTCGACATTTGTGTAAAAATACCACTCCTTAATCAATATTATTTGTAATATTAAATTTGATAAATTTGAACTTGAAGAGTAATTATTTTTAACCGAGATCTATAAGATTATATATAATTCATATTTATTAAAAAAAAAAAATCTGAAAACAATTTCAAATTTTGAATCTGATCAGAACTTCTACTCAAAGTTTCATGCTCCACCAGTTCCACTCATTGAACTAACCCCAGTAGGGTTCTTTATCAAGCATAGTGATTCTAATTTCAAACTACCTTTGCTATATTCGAAGATTTAGCAAGTTCTAAATCGACAAAAGTACACAGATAAGTAATGTTGAGACTTACTAAGGCATGTTTGAGAAGCAATTTGAGTCACAACACGTCTTGCAACCTGCACATAGTTCTATAATAAAAGAATCATATTCAAGTTGATTTGTCTAATCTAGATTGACATGAATCGACATGATTAGTTTGTGTGTCATTAACAATTGAATTATATATGACATAAGATAAAAATTTATATGATTGATGTTAAAAAAAATACATATATGAACTTTAATGAGATAAAATAAATGGGCGACATATTTAGTTAATCGGTCGTGTTAACAATAAAATGAGTCAATCCTAAATAAATAAATGAATATATACATATATATATATATATATATATCTAAAAGAAAAACTTCACGAGATACACTATAACGATAACTGTTTTAACCACATCGCTTTTATTCACATAAAGCCTAAGCATGGTTGAAAGTAATCTTTAGAAACACAAAAAAGAAAAATAATTCTATGTTGCAAACGAGTGAATAACTCAACACAAGATAAACTAATAAAGTAAGTTAGTTTTTCATTATAAACACTATTTTAATTATTGAAGGTGGGCGTTACTAAAAGATTAATTATATATTTTCTTATATATATATATACATATATTCCCCCCAATTAGATATAGTTTCTTTCTCTTTTGTATCTTTCAACTCTCACTCTCTCTCTCTCCCCCTAACACTCTTTGTCTTCAATGAAGAAATGCAATGGAGATCAGCCGATCGATTGACTTCACGGCGACGGAAATCGCCTAAGTTCTTGGTCGGATCGTCGGAGTTCTTAGTTGGTACATCATTTTTTTTTTCTATGGCGTTCTTCTTTTTCCTCACCATATATATGTAAATGCTATATTTTATAAAATACACACACATATATACAAACATGATCCTTCATGGATTACATATGTTAAAATTTTTTTTTTTTTTTTTTTTTTTCCATATGATATTCTTCCACTACACTTCTGCAGCATTTCGAGTACTAAAATCAACAGATCGCCAGAGTCATTCGATTTAGAATCATGTATTACTCCTCTAAAGCAAACCACCAAATATATAGGATTAAAATTTCTCAAACAACACCAACTGGCGTTAACCTAGTTGGTAAGGATGAGACGGGTTATAACCTCAAATCTTAAGAACAGTTAGCTATATATATATATATATATATAAGCATAAGCAACAAATTAGAGAAATTACTAAAAGCAATAATAATATAATAATTCAGCTTCAAGTAGCTAGCTAGCTAGAACGGTTTTGTTAAGGGAAATGAAATTAATTAAGAATAAGTTTAGTTAAGAGCTAAAAAATCTTACCTAAAATGGAAGGTATTTGCAGAGAACCAAGTGGGGTTTTCTCCAAACTGAAGCTGTACTACAAATCAGGAGAGAGAAAGAGAGGAGAGAGAAAGCAGGGTGGCATTCGTCTGCAATTACACCTGCACCTGTCCGGCCCTATATTTTTGCTTTGTGCTTAATTACTCTTTCCATTTTGTTCATCAAATTAATTATACAGTCTTATATATATAGATATATGTACAAATATATGCTAGCTATAGAACATGGAGAGGTGCAGGTGCAAATGCAGAGAAATGAAACCAACATGGCTGTGTACACATATACATATACACATATAAAAGTATAGAACATATGAGAGAAAAAGACATTGAAGATATATTGCTAGAGATAGGAAGAGAAGAGATAGATATATAGAGATATATATATATATTTATATATATATATATAGAGAGAGAGAGAGAGAGAGGATGGAGGAGCTCGGCATGGCGAAGTTTCGTACTTAATGAGCCCTGCAGCTGGCTGGATAGCATTTAGCAGCACCAAAGAAAAAAAATTGAAAAAAGAAGAAGGTAGTACGTAGGGGGAGCACGTGGGTTTCCACGTGGGAAATGGTGTCCTAAGCCAATGGGAAGAGGACAACATCATCAACTGAGCCTCCCACCCGATATGAAAAACAAAGCTCGCGGTCTAAAACTCCAATCAGCTGCGTTTGGTCACGTGGGCATTTTCAACGACCATGGACCACCCCCCACCACCCACTTCCCTCATCAAATCCCACCATATGGTTAAAGTCTATAATATATAATAACATAATATACCCCATATATCATATGACATTTTCACCCCCCATTCTTTGCCTACACCCAACTTCTCACTATACTAACCACCAATGTAGATTGGTGTAACTATAGGGATGTAATATATTTTTTTTCGATCCTCTCTGAATATGGTCACAGTTCAATATTCTAAAACCCCACATTAAGATCTCTACTCAATTAATAAGCCCGTGACGTTAAGTATATGGTGACGTAAGTGAAACTAGGTCCATCTTTAAAATAAATTTAGATTATTATTTTCTTATTCCATTTCATTGGTGTAGTCAGAATTATTAAAGATATCGAAATAATGGGAGCAAAATGACACTAATATTCTTTTTTTTTTTCGAGCAAGAAAAAAAAACACCTTCTCACAATAATACGATAATAGAAAAACATTATTTAATATTATTAGTTATGCAATCACCATGCGAGTCAGCATGTCAAAGCTAACACATAATGATAAAACGACAATGGTTTAACTTATATGGATAAGACTACAATTATATATGAGACAAAGGACACCATCATAACCACGTTTTTCTCCAAAAGCATGCTGTAATGTTGATTTCCGACATGGAAATCTGTTGGCTAACATTTAACGACGGTCACTTTTTTTTAGCATCATGAAAAGTTTTATTTAGAAAATGTTATCTTTGCTGAGTTGTGGAACATAATTGTTGTCCTAATGTGAATATAGTATATAAAGTAAGGGTGGTATTCGATTTTCTCTTATAGACTTTTTTTTTACAAACTTCTTATTTGTCATAATGAATTACTATAGCAGTTAATTAAAAAAGAATATAACCTTACATTTTGATAAATTTATATAAATCTTATGTGTTTATTTTCTTTTATAATTTTTGTTACTTTCGATTTATATATTTAGAACGTCTAATTCTCATTCGTTTCCCCCTTTTCCACTTGCGAGAATATTATAGGAGAGAGAGACAGAAGAAAAGACAATGGAAAATGTGCAGACAATTTTACCCCTTGTGCTTATTTTCCAAATATCATAATAGAGACAGAAGAAAATACAATGAAAAGCAAAAAAAAAAAAAAAAAAAAAAAAAAAAAAAGCCGTTGGTTAATTTTGTTTCATCATGGTACTACTCTAGACAAAACATTTATATCACACATTATTATTGTCCCATGCACAGCTAGCCCTTTGCAAGTCTAACGCCTAATTATACAAGTACTATGCCAAATTTAGGTTATTTAACTTTTCGCTCTATGAAAAAGGGATCAGTATATCTCCACACCCTATGAAACATTGTAACAATATATATATATATATATATATATTGATATCACATTTGAATAAAAATTGAATATGAGTTAAGAATATGAGGAGTCTTAAGTCAAAACTCTCAACCATCTTATCATCATCACCGGTGATCTAAATGGTTTAACTTAACAAAGCTTGTGTGCTGATGATGTACGTACATATGCAAGAGTTAGGCATGATGAGGCGTGTGTATACATAAAATACAATATATGTGTAGATATAAATATATGAAACTAACTAGATAATCTCTAACTATTTAGTTTTCTTTCATTTGTAGCGTCATAAAGGTTTACATTGACACTTTTCTACTTGTGACAAGCATAGTTCGCAACAAAATCACAGATATTTTGGGAATTGATGTTTTATGATAATGCCATTTGGGAAGTTGGTCAATAAACGCTTAAAAGACATCTTCCTCTTCCTTTTTTATTTTTTTTTTATTTTTTTTTATTTTTTATAGTGCAGTGTATCGTGGTTCGTCTTAAGATGTTTTCTTCACCCAATTTGTCAACAGAGCAAAGATATTTTTGGAATTGACTCTTATGATAATGACTTTAAACTAGTAGCATAATGTTTATGCCCTTTATGAAATGCGTTATTTAAAATCCTCTATACATTGTCATTTTGGCCACAAGTGATAAAGTTGGATATTTTCTATACTTTCTTTAAATAGGAAAGTAAATCCAAATCTGGCCAAAGATTAGAAAGCCAGAGCCTTTTGCAACTTGTGGTATGGAGAAAAGAAAAGAAAAAGCAAAAGGGTAGATAGAACTATGTTAAATTGATAACAAATGAACTAAAGGACCACCAAGCGATAATCTAAGGACATTGTGCTTATTATTAAGCATTTATTTGAAACAATATTTTCAGACGAGTTTTGACTACTCAAATCTAAAACGCTCAAATTTATAATCTCTAAATCTCTCTCTTTTATTTTCAAAGTAATTCAAATATTAAAAGTTCATAATTTATTTTATTTCAAATCATAAGAAGATAATTTATTTTTAAAATTGCAAAATATGATGAGAAAAACTGAACAAGATCTATATTACATTTTTTTCCAAGCACATTTCAAAATTTAATACTATTTTCTGTAATACAATTCATTTTCGATTACACTTCCCTTAAACACACATTTCTAAACCACCCTCCAAAATTCCATCTCTAATTATCACCATAAATGACCCCCTAAATGTCTCAAGTTGGAGTGCCATAGGAAGACTCTCAATATTTTACTGCTTGATGGGGCCAAGGTGACACGCTTTGTCTTTAAACAAAGTAATTATGACTTAGCTTTTGTTTGGTGTTTTAATTGGAATTCAAAATTTTCATCTCAATTTTTATCTTTTTCCGAAAAGTCAACAAAAATTATAACTAATTTTTAAAAAATCAATCAATTCCAACTTAAAAATTTTATTTTTAACTAACAAACCAAATGAAGGCTTAAGATGAACATTTCAAAGGATGTGGGACCCTCTTTGATCATGTCCAAACGATAGCTATAGCTAGTCGGCCCTCCTCATACCTTTTCTTTTCTTTTTTCCTAGAGAAAACAAATGGACTAGAGAGAATTCAGGTTTTGGACCATTCCTTAGTTTAGTTTATTTATTTATTCATTTATTTTCATCTATTGGTTTCCTTTCGGCTATCAGAAATGGACAATAAATTGAGAAGCCAAGAAAAAACCACCACTTCTTAGTTCTCTCTCTTGTATTATTTTATTTTATTTTATTATTTTTTTGGTGAGTCCCCACATATGATGGAGAGAGGAGATCACCATCCCATGTGGTCACAACCGGGGTGATAAACTGAAATAGCCAAGTTCCCTGGTCCTATGAACATGACCATTCTATGACTTCAAACGAACAAGAAACTGAAAGGGAAGACAAAAGAAGAAGAATCAAACACAAAGCACCTACATATCTCTACCATATATTCTTCATGTATCTTCATTCCAACCATATTTTTTGTTCTGAAAGTCTACAAGAGCATTTACAAGGTTCCAAGTCCGTGACTCAAAGGGCCATTTGGTATTGTTTTTTATTTATTTCAAAAATGATTTTATTTTTGGTATGAAAATAACAATGAGAATACGATGTTGAGATCGTTTTTGAAATTGTATTTGGTTGTGTTTTTAGATATATTGATTTTAGTATTAAAAAAGATGAATTGCGTTTTGGTATGTCTCTAAAAACAAGTGTTTAGTTATAAACCTTAAAAATGAAAACGAAAATGAAAAAATAACTTTTAATATGTTTTCATTTTCTCCACAAAAATAATTCTCTCTATTTTTTGTTTTCGTTTCAAAGTATTTGCTAAACGAACGTTGTTTAGGAACCAATTTCATTTTCGCTCCTTAAAAGATATGAGAAAACATTTTCAAAAACAATAGAAAACGACTCCAAACGGGCCAAAAATTTTCATACTTTGAAACGAGATTTTCCGTCTTGATCAAACGATGGGCCAGCCCAAAATTTGACCAGGTCCATGATTACTCTCAAGCCCAAAAGTATTATATTTTTTGGGCCAGACCTATTATGGACTACTTTTCTCACAAAAGGTATATTCATCCTACCATTTGGCTAACTTCGTATTCTACTTCTCATTTTTGTTACAAGTAAAAGTAGAACTTCTTCCCTAGTTTGCTTGGATTCTTCAACCTAATGATGTTTAAGAGAAGAGCCACAATCAATAAAGATATAGAAGTACATACAACTTAAGGCAGTGAAATAATTTCCAAAGAAAAAGAACAAACATTGATGATGTTATAGAAGTTTGTGTTTGCGTTTGACTTGAGTATGTAAAACAAAGTTTTTGTTTACTCACGTGAGGCCAAAAAAAAAAAAAAAAAAAAAAAAAAAACTCTAATGTCTTTTTCTGATTCTAGCTACTTGAGTTGGACAGAAAACTATTGTTGTCTTTCAAGTCATCAAGCAATAGTAGTCTGTCTTTTTGTTTTCCTCTTATGCAACTCTTTTGGTTATGGCTCTTCCGTAAGGTGTGGATGAAGTTGGTTCGACTCGTTTGATGAAGAAGTCACTAGCTTGTCTAAATTTTCTATCAAGTAGCAGTTTAGAACCGGTCGAAGAAGCTGAAACTTGAGAATCATAAGGCTTATAATGATCACTATTTGATCATTCAGAAACAAAACCCGATAAGTGTTTCATGGTCCTTCAATTAAACGATCCTAAAACGCGATGACGACAGCGAAAACAACAAACGGGAAAATCTGAACTTTTTATTCCCCGAGTTTAAAGAAGGGAAGGTAGGGAGTTCAAGAGGTGGAAAAGACAACTGTTTGTTTTTGTACTTATTCATAAAGAGAGAAAAAAACATAGATGAAAAAGGTGTTCTAGCATCATACCTGGACTATTAGATAAGTAACAAGAAATGCCAGCTTGATATCTTTGCACCTATCCGATTTATAACTCACAAAACCACAAGCTCATTTAACTAAATTGAGTACAAAAAAGGAAATTTTGATCCGTTACCAAATAGTCCACCAAAACACAAACTTGTAATTTCGCTTTTGGCAACAAATAGCCATGATAGATCAAGTGATCAAATACCAGCACATTGCTTGCATGTTGACCGTGTGTCTCTTTTAAGCAAGACCTCCTTCGTAACGGTACACTCATCATACTATATTCTTCTGCCGTAAGCTGAATTTTTATGTCTTCATCTTCCCTCCTATTTTGCTTTATATTCTATTTATAGTAAACTTTTCACTCCGATATAGAACTCTTCAAGCCACTTTCTCTACTGTCATAGCTAGAAACACCGGTAAATGGTCACCATGAGAAATCTAGTTCTTCAAGAGCCTGAGGCGAGAGTGACTGGTAATGTCAGTGTGAGCTATGCCTGGCATTCTATAAGAGTTCCAGTTATAGTGCCGCTACTACGCTTAGCGATCATGTTGTGCTCGGTCATGTCAATTATGCTTTTCATCGAACGCCTTTACATGGCAGTAGTGATATTGTGTGTCAAAGTGTTGGGGAAGAAAAGATACACCAAATATAAGTTAGAGAGCATGAAAGAAGATCTTGAGCTTAACAAGAGTTATCCCTCGGTTCTGGTTCAAATACCAATGTACAATGAGAAAGAGGTACGACGGATTTGCTTCTTAAATTTAGCTAAATTCAAAAATTTTTTTTTTTTTTTGAGCACATGAAACAAAGATATTTATAGTTATGTATACTAAACTACACTGTGAAATCAATCGCGTGTTTTTGTCTCCGCTAATGAATTTTTCATATCCTTTCATCTAAGAATTTTTTGCAAGCATCTCAATCCGGTACTTATACAAACCTTCAAAATAGATACCATATATGCTGTCTTAGACTGCAGTGTTTGCATATGTATTGACAAGTATTTTAGACTTAGGTTGAGAATAAGCGACAGAGAACGGAAATAATACAGTTTCTTTTCTCTGACACAGAATTTTTTTTTTCCCTGTCCAGGTTTATAGGCTTTCTATTGGGGCTGCATGTGGAATTTCATGGCCATCTGATCGCCTCATAGTTCAGGTTCTCGATGATTCGACAAATGAAGTGTTACGGGTACATGTGACTTGTATATCTATACTCTACAGAACCGACATTATAGACCAATTAAAGCTGTAGATTTTTAATTGTATACACCTATCTACAGGAGTTGGTGGAGTTGGAATGTCATAGATGGATGGAGAAAGGGGTGAATATCAAGTATGAAACTCGGAACAACAGGAATGGTTACAAAGCAGGAGCCCTTAAAGAAGGTTTAGAGAAGCAATACGTTGAGGACTGCGAGTTTGTGGCGATCTTCGATGCAGATTTCCAGCCTGAGGAGGATTTCATGTGGAGGACCATTCCGTACCTGCTTGAGAATCCGGAGTTGGGCTTGGTTCAGGCCAGATGGAAATTCGGTATGACCGGATCATAAGATAATTTACGAGTCCTCACTGACTGTGTAGATTTGATACTTGAATTAGTATTCGGTTTTTCTCTATAGTGAATGCTGATGAATGTATAATGACTCGACTTCAAGAGATGTCACTCGATTATCACTTCAGTGTCGAGCAAGAAGTGGGGTCCTCAACATGTTCATTCTTTGGGTTCAATGGTAAAACCACGTCAGAAACTCTCGTTTCTTTTTTTTTTTTCTTTTTTTTTTTCCTACTATGTAAGATAGCTATAACTTACAGTCTAAGAAACTCATTTTAGAATAATTTCATTTACAGGAACAGCAGGTGTTTGGAGAATCCAAGCCATAAAAGATGCCGGTGGATGGAAAGACAGAACCACGGTGGAAGATATGGATCTAGCGGTCAGGGCTAGCTTAAAGGGTTGGAAATTCGTCTTCGTGGGGGACTTGGCAGTAAGTCTATGATCTCCTCCGCTTCCGATTTTTCAACTTAAACCACTCCTAAACAACCAGAAACAATTCCCATTTTGCTAGGTAAAAAATGAACTACCAAGTACCTTCAAGGCATATCGGTATCAGCAACACCGGTGGTCGTGTGGCCCAGCTAATCTCTTTAGAAAAATGACCAAAGAAATCATCCTCTGCGAGGTAAGTAAACAACTCATTCTACAAATAAAGACATGTCAAACTTGAAACATAATCATTCAATCATTCACTTAGTACCTTTGCATATTGCGCAGAGGGTGTCAATCTGGAAGAGACTACATCTGATATACGCTTTCTTTTTCGTGCGAAAAATTGTCGCCCACTGGGTCACGTTCTTCTTCTACTGCATTGTCATACCAGCTAGCGTTGTAGTTCCGGAAGTCAAACTCATAAAGCCAATTGCCATTTACATTCCAGCAACCATTACTATTCTTAATGCAGTCTGCACCCCAAGGTAGAAGAAACCTGAAGACAAAACAAAGCCGAAGTTTCCTTTCTTTTCTTCACTCTTTAATTTCCAATAGTAGATTAAAGTAAAAGCCTTTTACCTTTTGAGGCAGGTCACTGCACCTGGTTGTCTTCTGGATCTTGTTTGAGAATGTCATGTCGCTCCATCGGACTAAAGCGGCGATCATAGGACTCCTAGAAGCAAACCGGGTCAACGAATGGGTTGTGACCGAGAAGCTCGGGAACACAATGAAGCTGAAGAACAGCTTGACAATCTTAAAGAAGCCAAGGTCAAGAACAGTTGAAAGGTAATTCCTTTGCACTTTTCTTTCTTCCCAAACACTAAATAGATCGTGGTGTTCTAAACCGGTTGCGGTTGAAACAGGATTCATGTCTTGGAGCTGCTGATGGGAATGTTTATGCTGCACTGTGCAGTTTATGATCTGCTTTATGGGAAAGATCATTTCTTTTTGTATCTGTTGATGCAAGCTGTGGCTTTCTTCATAATCGGGTTCGGGTATGTTGGAACAATTGTCTCTAGTTAGTATTGAAAGAGGATCAGTGTGGGGGTTAGTCTTAAGCACTAATTAGAGATTGGTCCCTAGTATTATACGTGTACAGTTAGGACTATTACCTTTCTAGATTGAAACTTTACTTTCTTAGGAAATCACAAAACCGTACATAAAGGTCCATTTGGCACTCAAAATGTAAATGGGTTTTAGGCTTTTAGCTTTTCGAAGTAGATAGTACAAACCACCGAGTGTGGTGGTCTAACAGTAAAAGATTATCATGATTGGGTTTGTAATTTAAGGTTTGAGTGTTGGGTGATCATTTCGGGATTTTTAAATGTGAAAGCTTGTTTCCTATCAACCCAGTATTTGATTTAGTATGTCGCTACATTTTGAAATGGATTTAAATTGTGGTATTACTTTTGACCTTCGATTAAAAAACAGCAAACCAAATCAAACCAAATCGCTCTTGGTAGTTGTACAAAAAGCTTGAAACGTGACATTGTAGGCAACATTCCCGTTAGAGCTAATGAAAAGATGGTACTAAAGACTCCCATAGAGAAGATTATATGAGAAACTTCGTTATGGATGTTGAAAACACCCCCAAGTATTGACGCCAAAACTAAGCTTAAGTAGTGTTTACGAACCAAAGTTCTATCAAACTTTTGCAACGTATTCATTCATAGTTCTTAATTTGACGGCTAAGCCCAACTACCAATCAAAAAGACTGACCGAAATACTCTCCTCTCAAACTATAACTCACATATAGTTGAATGCGTTTAATACTACCGTTCAATTCGCGGGCTGGAGCTTGAGAGGATCAAAGAGGTCAATGAAGGCTTCGAAAATCATTTCGTGCGTCTGATTCGTAAATTAGTGTGGCGGTTATTGCGCAAAATAAATAAATAAATACTTTGAATGATATAGAGATCAGTTAAAATGCAGTTGTGATAGAAATAGAAACAAACTGAACATATATGTGTGTGTATATATATATATATATATCCCCACATAAAGTCGAAGTCTTGATGAATGCTACGCGGGAAGAGATACATTCGATTGAGATTATGAAAACAGAAGCCTAGAGCTTTGATGCTCAGTACATGCTGTATTGATATTTGGCCAAAAATTATCAAGTATGTAAGAAAAATTTTGGAGCAGAAAATGGTACAAGAATTGGTTAAATCTGAATCAACCTAGAAGAAGGTATAAAACATCACTCTAGCTCGTCCAGTTTTATCTCATTCTGTTCACCAGAAGCAAGGTTTTTTACACCAACCATACCCCGTTGCCACTCGGAACTGCCCACCAATATCAGCCTCTCAGCATTTATCCGTGCTGCCCGTTTGAAGACCCTGAAAGAGAACAAGTTTTGATTCAGGGGATAATTGCACGTCAGACATTAAAGAAATGAGATTGTGAGAAACTACGCAGCAGATTTACCATTTAAGCGGTTTGTTCTCGAGGACTAAATCAACACTCTGGCCTTTTTGCCTGAGAATGGTAGCAACTGTAGCAGCTGCTCCTTGAAGATTAGGATCTAAAGCACACACGATGTTAACCACCTGAAGGCTTAGTTCCGGTAGAAGACCCTTTTCCTTGAGCAACTGAGAAACGAATGACAAATATTTTAAACAAGGAAATAGGAAGAAGATATGATGCAGCCTAATATCACAGGAGAAAAATTTTAAAAACCAGAAACCAAGAAACAAGTTTGATATTTTTCAATATGACACTAATGGTTAAAAACAAGTATAAGTGCGTAAAAATAAGTATCAAAGCCTATGTGATGACCCTGCTAACATCGCAACCAATTAATAAATACGTCAAGATTATGGCACTGATACAAGTCCTCTTTGAAGATAATTGAGCATGAAAATCATAACTTGAGAGGTCTGTTGTCACAAAAAAAATTTGCCAGCTTACTGTCTAAATTGCTTAATGCACGATCTTTGGAAGGAACTACCTAAAACAAGTGGACATAGAAAGCTTCACTTACTTCCACTATAACAGCATCACCAAATCCAAAGCCACAAGCGGGAACATCATCACCACCAAAAGTAGAGAGCAACCGATCATATCGCCCACCCCCACAAATGGCTCGCAACTTTCCTTGCCTATCAAAACCCTGAAAAAACGAAAACCAACAGATATTTTCTCAATATTCACAGCAAGTGTTCGAACTACTACATAAGGGCTAGGGCAACAGACATGTCAAAAAGATAAAGAAAATGTCTAACCTCAAAGACAATACCAGTGTAGTAGGCAAGACCACGTACAATGGACGCATCAAACTGAACCCATTCAGAATAACCAAACTTTTCAGCAAGTGAAAAAAGCTCTTTCAGTTCAGCAATTGCTTCTCCAGCGCCTCCAATTATCTCTACATGCAAACAGATAGAGGAAGCGCAATTATGATAGATAACAAAGAACATGCAAAACACAATTGAAGAACTTGTGTCTTGTAATGACAATAATTTATTTTATTCAACCTACCAACCTTCCAACTTTGTCAATGATTTTATTGAAAGAACTTGCAGTAGCTGCTCTACAGCTTCTGTTGATACACCAACAGCATTCAACTCTCTCTTGATTTCATCCAATGGAAGTTTCCCAATCTGATTACCGACCAAACCCAAAGAAGGAGAAAGGGAAAGAGAGAATTAATGCATAAATACAATATTCTAAGTAATTAAATTAAAATATGACAGCCGTAACAAAGAGTAAACAATATAAATTATTTCTAAACTTGCTAGCGAACACAACTTACTTTGTCTATGATGACGCAAACCTTGGCAAATAAATCTTCATGTATTGAGTAGTGGCTCAGTACTTCTTGTAAAAGCTGTAAATAAAGAATATAAGAACCATACACTCATATGCTTTGGTTTCCAAAATTGTGAACAAACAAAGAAACTCTTTATCAAATGAGTGTTGGGCCGTTGGTTTATTCTCATTAACAAGGTAACTGAAATATTAAAAACCTGAAACATTTCATAAACATCAAAATGCAGTTGAGAAGGCATTTCCCAAAGCTCAATAGAGCTGAATCTTTCTCGAGACAAGTAAAAGTACAGAACTCAGAAGCTCATGAAACTTAACAATACAATTGAGGACAGCAAGAACCAGAACTATTGAAGTTTACATATGGAACCTGAACATCCAAGAACAGCACCATAAAAATTAACCATGAAGCAGCCAACTGAACTTGTTTAAGAACTATCTTTAAAATTATTTGTTACTTAAAAAACAAAATAACAAGACATTGCAGATAGACTCTTAATCAACAATGTCATGAAAGACCTTAGTCCATGTTCGTGAAAGGAAAGAATCATTCCCACCTTTCGACTTGAAACCTTAAACCCAACATCTGATGCTGTAATTCCAATTCGCTTGAAAAAGGTGACGATAGAAGAAATAAGTTCTGCTTCGGCCTAAACAAAGAGAAAGGAAACTTCAATTGCAGCGCTTACCAATACATTAGCAGCAACTTGGGATGCAAATGACATAAGTTAACAGGGAAAACCGATTTAGCAGCACTTACCGTGACCTCCGATACACCAATGATATCCATATTCCATTGGTAGTGCTCTCGGCGGCGTCCCCTAGTCATTCGCTCATACCGCCAACACTGTCCTACGGCAAACCATTTCACCGGGAGGGAAAGAGATTTTCTGGACAAGAAAAAACATCGACGTCAAAATCCGGCATCTGTACCTGGACCCAAAGATCATAAGTAAATAAACAGAGGATTGAACTGTAATTTGGGGGACTACATTTAACAGCTAAAATCGACAAAGCAATCAGACTAAAAGGAATGCACTTTTGCCATAATTTTGTTTTCGAAACGAATACGGCGGAATTGAACTGAATTACTAGAAGTTCATTACCCTTTCTGTAACACCAGTCTTGCCAAAGAAGGAGTCAGCTCAGGCCTCAACGCAACACGGCGATTTCCACGATCTTCGAAGCAATACAGCTGCACATTAATTTTTACAAAATTGAGAATCAATTTCAACTAATTATGAATTAAATTGAATTAAAGGCTCTAACTTCATCAACTACAATTGCATATAAAATGAAGTTACAATCAAATCACAAAAATATCCCCAAAAAATTAAGAAAAAAGACCGACCTGGTCTCTAATCTCCTCACCGGCTTTTCTGATGTACAGAGCTTCCGACTCGAGCACCGGAAAATCGACTTCTTCGAATCCAAACAACCGTGAAACCTGGAAATAAAAAATGTTCAAGATTGAGAAAACTGTTGAAAAATTTAGATGCAATAAAGGAAAGAAAACAAAACGAGTGAGAAATTGTGAAAACCTCTTTGAAATTATGGAAAAGCCAATTGCGAAGCCGCATTTCTTCAGGCGGGAAATCCCGGGTTCCCTTGGGAGGATTGACGTCGATCTTCTGCAACTCCTCCGCCGCCGGAGAAGGAAGCGACGGGGCGGCGACATTGTCGGTCGGAGACTGCGCGAAGGTCAGGGAAGATAGACTTCTCGGGCTCGGGGCGAAGAGCGGCTTGGGGAAGGGAACAGTGCGAGGCCGAGTGAGTAGGAGTGAAGAAGAAGAAGAAGAAGAAGGACGAAAGAGGGAGAGGAAGAAGGGCTTCAAGGAGTGGTTGAGTCGGGGATTGAGAGGAACAAGAAAGCTCGAGCACAAGGAAGCAGAAGCAGCCATGGTGGTCTATGAGGCAGTAGTATAGTACTCTTTGGGTCCTTTTTTTTTCTTTTTACTTTGATTTAAAATTGGGATAAATTATATGAAGTTAGTTTACAATATTACCCTGACTATAGCTTAACCCTATGTACCCGACCTCACCGTAACACAACCCCCTCCTAAAAACAAAAGAATGAACATGGTGTCTTAAAACTTCATCACCAAGCAATCTTACTGCTCTTCTCATCCCAAGCTCGTTTAAGCTTTGTGATCTCATTTCATACTTAAAAAAGTTGAAGATAAAGGTGTTTTTTTTTATCTTTCTACTACATTTTTTTATTTATTGAACTTTTTTTCTTAAAAATTTTTTTTTGAAGTATTTTTAAATTTTTTTTAAGGAAATTTTTGTTTCAAGTCTTTATTGTGGTACATTGTGTGTCTTGAAGTTTTAGAATAAATCATACAGTAATAGATGAATGGATAAATAAACCATACTATTAGAAAATGGCAAAAATAAAGTCATTGACAAAGTTGGAAGGTGGGTTGGTTGCATGAATTAATTTAAAGGTGTCTAAAAATTATTCATGATGCATTCAAATCAAGTATGTTCATTGCTATATATTGTAATTGTGTTTCCTCTATCTGTTTGCATGTAGGGGTAATCGGAGGAGCAGGAGAAGCAATTTCTGAACTGGAACAGCTGTTTTCACTTGCTGAAAAGTTTGGTTTTTCTTAATTGGATTAGCTTGACACCTTCATTGTCTGCGGTCTTGTGCCTACCACACTGATATTGCCTTCGAGATTGTATGTCTCTAGATACGTTTCGTGGATGCATACCATTCAGGTTGTTTAACGATCTTGAGCCTTTTGTCTGGCTGTTTTAACTTTCAATTTTGGTTTCCTGTATTCATGTGTATGCATGTTATGGCTCTTTAAGAAGCCAACCATTAAGCAATTCAGACAATTAAGCTGCCAAACATTTGGTGACAGCCATTTTCATTTCTTGTTTGTTTGTTTGTTTGATTTTTTTTTTTTTTTTTTTTCCCTTTTTTGGTGGCAGTTGCAATGTTACTTTATGATTTTCTTTTGTATCCTCTAATACTAATCTAGACTGTTAAGGGTCCTATTCCAATTTTCTAAATGTCCTCCACCTTTCAGGTCTTTCTCCTATGGTGCCAGAAGAAATGCTTGCCAAGTCTGTTGTGGGGAGTGTATTAACAAAGTTGGGAAACTCGGGCTATGAATTCATTAAAATAGAAAAGGAAATTTTGAAGATATTGAAGGGAAGTTTGAGGTGGCAAAGCTGGAGTTAGCTCGGGCACATAACTTATTAAAGGACACAGATGCTTATGCAATAAATGAAGACCATTATCTCATTGAAATTGTTTCAAAGATTGTCTTTGCTGCTTTTAAGGAATTGTGGAAACTTTAGAGAGTCATTTCACAGACACACAAAATTTCAAAACAACTATCGGAGTTGACTAACAAATTACAGAGTCATGGGAAAACACGAAATCAAGGCATACACACGAACTATGGAGATGGAAGGTGGAGCGTCCGTAAGGAATGGTCTGCTCTAACCCATATTGAAGGTTTTGACAGTGTTTTGCAGCAACTAGTGGGGAAGCTTTTGGAGGAAAATTCTCAATGTCAAGTTTTATCCATCTGCAAGATGGGTGGGTCTGGTAAGACCATACTCAAATGGTTTGCAAGGACTGTCCTGTTCGAGATCATTTCAATATAATTGCAACTCTTTGGCTCCCCTATCCCCCTCATGGATAAGAATGTTCATGACATGTCAAAATTTTCATGATGTTGTTGACATTTTGAAATATCTACATGGATAATAGAAGAAAAAATTGTACATGTCAAAATCTTCACAACATTGTTGACATTTTTAAGTATCTATATGGATAACGTAGGAAAAAATTGTGTGAATTCTAAAAGTTACATCATTTGTGTAAATATTAAAAGTTATCACCTTCATGGGTGAGACATGATATTATTGAAGTCAAGAGATAACAAGCTCCTACGGACATGGATGAAAATGTCTATGACATTGTCGATATTTCCACGACATTGTCGACATTTTCATGACATTATCCATATTTTATAGTGTATACATGGATAATGGATGGAATGATATTCCTCCTCGAAATTATGTGAACATTAAAAGTTATATCAATTGTGTGAATATTAAAAGTTATCATAGTCTTCCTAATATTGAGCGAGACATGACATTATTGAAGTCAAGAGTTGAGTTCTTATATGCATGAATGAAAATGTTTACGACACTATCGATATTTTCACGACATTAAACATATTTTGAGGTATATATATGGATAACATGGGGAATGATATTCTTTCAAGAGTGTCCGTCAAATATCCACAATATCCAAAAATATTATCAATACCAATTAATTTCCTTAAATATCCAAGATTTCTCACAAATGAGTTTGAATTTTAAAACTTTCTTTTGTTATAATTTATGTACGTACAGAGATATGTCTAAGATCGACTAAGTAAATAAATAAACTCTTCATAAATTCATATATATATAAACTAAGTATATTGCCCAATAGTATTAATACTCGTAGAAAAATACTATTTTTTTCTCTAATAAAAAAAATTACATTCTTTTATAATTTATTTCTGTTTTTCTTTATTTACTTCATTTTACTGAACTGGTTTATAGTGGATATATGGGAGAATTAGGAAGAGATATGGTAATGATCTTGTTATGATCAATATGCTATAGGTTCAAAATCTATCTTCTTTTCATTAATGTTGATAATCTATCTAAAATTCAAATTGTGATAGCTATTTTCTCCGTTATCATTAAGGATATATATAGTAATACTAAGTTTTTGTTGTAAATTTTATTAATCATAACGGATAGTTATTGTGGATTTGGAAACCATTTTCTCTAAATCTTCGTCAAACGTTTTCTTTCCTTCTCTTTTTTTGGTTGCACTCCAAAATATTTGATAGTGCCAACAAGTGGTTGCCGCCGTCACTGTCGACGCCACCCCCCTCGCCGATTTCCAAGTTACCAACTTCAAATTTTGTTTTCATTTGTAGCCATCTAAATTTCCATGAGCAGTGTTACTCTGTGTATTTAATCAAATAGTTTCTTAAATATTTTATTTATTTATTTTAATTTACAAAGATATGTTATTTACCTTTTTCGTGGTCTCCCGTTAGGTGAAAGAAGGTAGGGAAGGTAAAAGCGGCACGCCTATATGGTTTGGGCCAGCCAATTCTTAATAGCCCAATTATACTTTCACAGGCCCAAAGAGTGGACCTGACGTGCCCTTTTTTCAATCTCTAAATGGGCTACATCCAGGCTACCCAAGAGTCAGAAAGCAAGTTATATGCGAGATGCGAATTGGGATTTTTTTTTTTTTTTTTTTGTGTAATTTAGAGATGAAGGATTTCACCTCAACAGTTCATGATAGAATGACTTATAAAATTAGCTCTAGATTATATCTATAATTACGTGAATTATTCTTTAAGAAATTTAAAAGGCTGTTTAACTTGAAAAATACTAATTTCTACTTCCTAACTTTTAATATTCCTCTTGAATTAGGCTAGGTTTTAATTTTTAAATAAGTGTTTTACTTTTTCTATGTCGCTATAAAATTTGTCCATTAGGGGAAAAGTATGTGGTCAAAAGAATAAAATCTTTTATCAAAGTTTTTACAAGACCCGCCACTAATAACTTTTTATAATCCCAATAATCTCTTTTTAAAGCAAAAAGAAAAGAAACGCACTTTTAGGAAGGGAAAAAAAAAAAAAAAAAAGCTTTTTTGAATGTCGCACCCAGACTAGTTAATATTATTCAATGTCCCTAACTGCACTATATATAAATATTGTCTTTTTTCCTTTGTGGAAAAGGAAAGGAGCCACTTTGCGAAACATGATTTGCCAGCGCAGCGAAGGTTCCCAAAAATGTCCAACGTGAAAAATACCCACCACCTAGCGATTGGTACAAGTTCCACTTTCACGTCCTTTTGATGGGTTCATCTCAATTTCATATCACTTTTTTTATTGTACGAAAATGAGAATATTGATATAATCCCGTTTTTTATCTTCTTAATGATTCAATTTTACTCAAATCATTATAAATTAACTTATAAAATTTTCTATATTAAATCTGTCGAATATCAAATCTAGAAATATCTGGTAAGGAGAAGAGTGAAAATACCCTTATGCTACACCAATCAAATGGTGGTAATCTCAAATCATTATTTGTATGGCCCAATATGAGATAATTATGAGGAAAAAACACACTATTTATATCCTTTTTTTTCCCCGCCTAAGAACCTAGAACTTTCTACACCTTTCTTCGTCATCTGTGCATCAATTCAACCCTTATCATGATTCATGAAGATAAAAGTAATTCCCCTCTAGATTCTCCTTATAGTGTCTCTCAATCGTGTGACGTATTATAAATAATTAGGAGGAAGAGCTTGGAAAATAAGGTACACAACCCAACACATTTCACATGTTTTTTCCTCGGTTGTGTATTTTGTATCCTTAATTTTAGCCTGAGGATTAGGTGCATGAACGTCACATAATTATCCAAGCCAAAACAATTTTTAAAGGTTATGTACTTTCTATGGTACCTGTCACGATATTTTGCCCTCAATTATATGTAACTTTTCTTTTCCCCTTTTTTTTCCCCTCTTTTTTCACAATAAGATTTAAACTTTGTCTCAAAGGAAATTATGACTATTTTTCAATGCAAAAATAACGTATTTTCGTTTTCCACGCGTCCCAAAAAAGGCCAAATTTAGAGATGGGTTTCAAGAGCCGATCAAGTTGAAAGTCCCTCTCAAAAAGCAAGCCAATTGAAATTTTAGCACCTCCCCAAGGCAAAGACAAACGAGAGTTATCTTCTCCTTCAATCAAAGGCCTCTCTAATTAGCCTTGCAGCTCCAAATATTTATGCCCCTTTGTGGAATGAGAAATGTATGGGGGGGACCTCAAAAGAAAATCAAATACATCTCCCCATTTGTGCTAATGTTTCTGCACCTAACAAAAGTCAATCATCACTGCGGTTTTGATTTTCTAATATTTAGTTCCATATATATAAATGGGAGATTTTTTAATAAAACATCATGTTTTATATATATATGATTAACGATTGATCTCAATCATACGATTTAAATCATATAATATTTATTAAAACAAGTGTAATGATTTTCTTTTAGAATATCATAACCATGTTTAACATATACTGTCTGTATCTTAAATTTATACTCAACAATCTTGTTTGACTTGATAGGTACTCCGATCATAAAATCTCCTCACATGCGAAGCTCTTCCTTACGTCTCGCCCCTTCAGTTGTATGTTAGGCCTTGAATATAGATGGACATTTTCCCCATTTTCTACGCCAGCACCTGAGACAAAACTAGACACAACACACATGTTTATCATCATTACATGTTCTTATTGCGTGCGAGACTTTTTTCTTCGGTACATTTGTGAAAGTGATAAAATGTGTTGTACGCTCGTTTGACATCTAGTGAGGTTTTGTGCGGCGAGAAAATTACAGGGGTCATGTTAATATATGTCATGGGTGACATACTACTTGAAGATCCAAAGCTTAATACGCAATCAAAAGTAGCTCATGAATTCATATTGACCATGGTCATCTTAAAGATTTTCAGTTTCAACCAAAGAATATTATCACAGTTTCAAGCCTACAATTGGAAACTAATCAGACAAAATTACTGACGTTATGAGACTGTAATTAGATTGAAAAATCCTGTATAACATGTGAACATCTAATCATTCCAGCGGAATATATGTGATTTTAAAATATTTTTGATATTGCGTCCAATTTCAAAATTAGTTGTATATATAAATAACCGATAATAAGAAAAATAAACAAGATAACTGAATGATGATGAACATTATTTATCAATCATAAACTTTGCATTGGTGGTTCCCTCTTCAATTCGAACATTTAATCCGCCTATTACAATATAAAAAAAAAAAAAAAAAAAACCAATTTAGATTTTCAATTTAAACAAAAATATTTAAATCGCATAAATTTGTACATGTAATCAAATTCCAATAGACTTCTTACTAATATTGAAGCTAACTAGTACCAACTCTCCTACAACATTAACAATAACAATGACAATGACAATATTACTTCAATTAGAACATTTAAATCCATCTATTATAATAGAAAAAAATAATTGAAATTTAGACTCATTCTCATTTTGTCATTTAAACTTTAAAATCTCACACTTTGTCTTTTTGGAGTTTGAATTTAACCCCCTTTTATTAGATTTTTCAGTTAAAAAATGAAAACAAAATGAGTTAAGTACAGTCATGTGATCTTTTTTTCATTTGTTTTTAGTACAAATTCTAATAAAATATATTTTAATAATACTAATTTTTTTTTATTTTTCTGTATCTATTTAAACAAAAATATTCAAATCGTACAAATTTCGACATGTGATCCAATTTCAAATTCCAATAGACTTTTCACTACTATTAAAGCTAACTAGTAGCTAATCTGTGATATACAAAAATATATAATTCTGCAGCTTTGAGCAACTGATCTGTATAATGGACTCGTGCAAAAATAAATTAGTATATTTTTAAAAGCATTGATGGGGGTGGGCGGTGTAACATTGTTGAATTCTGGCATGTGATTTGCTTTGGTATTAAACAAGCTTCCACTTGCTGAATGTCATAAAGAGGGCCATTTGGTCATAATTACATATTACAAAGAGAGAGCTTTCAAAAACCTCATTTAAAAAAAAAAAAAAAAAAAAGGGAATGAAGAAGAAGAAAGAAAGAAGAAAAAGTCCAAGGAATTTCAAGTCAATATTGATGTGGTTTGGAGTGAAAATTTGGGACCATGCCTCCAGAAAGCTCTATATTAATTGCGCAGCTCTTTATACATTTTCAAACTCTTCATATATTGGTCAGCTCCAACTCTGTAGATTTTTCCCATGAATTTAATTAACACTATCAAAATGCACACACAAGTTTGAAATGTCTTATAATAAGCATGTAAATAACCATGGGGGCAACAAGTAATTGAAGAACACTCTCTCAAATTTAAAAAAAATATTAAAAACTAGTAATTGAAGACTACTCTAGAAAGAAGGGAAAAAAAAAAAAAAAAAACTTGTAATGGAAGGTGTGGGGGGTTTTTTTTTTTTGTTTTTTTAGTTGGGACCTTGTAATGGAAGTTTTTTTTTTTTTTTGGGGGGGGGGGGGGGGGGGGGGGGGGGGGGGCTGCTAAACTAATTGACTACCGAATTCAAAGAAGAATAATAAAAAATCTACAGTATATTACCATTTTGTCAATCTAATGAAATTAGAAATTGGCAGTTTCCGTTAAAGACAAAAGAAATTAAATGGAAGATATGCTCGTGAAATTAAAAATTGAAAGTTTCTTTAGAAGAAAATGATAGACAGTTCAACGTTAATTTCACACTTAATTTTATAGTGCGAAGTTCAAATTTTACTATCAAATTTTGACGTTAAGGGAAATTGTAACAAATAGCATATTTAATAAGTACCTTTTAGGTTAATAACATGTTTAATTCTTAGATTTTTTTGGATTTTCTAAAAATATCAGCTTTACGGTTAATTTTTAACAAAAAAATTTATGTATATAATTTCATCTTAAAAAGAAAGAAGCGAAAGGAGGATTAGTTTTTTTTTTTTTTTTTTTTTCCGTTATGTGATCATCAATTTAATTATTAAAGTTTTATATTATAATTTACTATTACACTTTTAAAAAATATTATTTTGTTCCTTCTCTTGTTATAAAAATGCCTTTCGAATTATTGATCTGGTCTTTGGAGGATTTGATCAATATTATCTTTCAAAATTCGTGGGGTATAGTTTTATAATGTCATATTTCATGAGCAATTTTTGCAATTAATCCTCAATTTTTTAAAAAAAGAATAACAATCAAATGGCATAACATAATAATAATAATAATAAGGCATTTAAGATGCGGAATTTGAATAATTAGGAAAAATAAAAAAAAGAAAATCACCAAACTACCCCTGTTTAAAATTCGGGGCCCGCCGAAAAGCCACAAGTTAACCGACGGCATAGCCAGCCAAGAAAGGAAATTTCCCCAACAAGGTCAAACGGCAAACATGTCATTTCACCATAGTCGTCAAAATCAGACAATCCGTCGGGAAGCCGTCGTTTCCTCCTCCCCACGAGAAGGCCCATTAAAAGCCCAATAGTTCAACCCGCCGGCAACGACGAAACGACCAGAGAAGGAAACAAGCGATTCTGCTGACCTCACCCCCATTAAACAATAAATAAATACATATATATAATGTATATGCATAAAGCCATTTATGCCTCATCATCATATCATCACCATCACATACATACAATTACATAATACACTCATACATATATACATACATATGGTGAGACTCAACAAACAGGCCCGCCCTTCCCGTCTCTATATAACACAGCCCCCTCTGCTTCTATTTTCCTCTCTTCAATACATTTCGAGCAAATTCGAAAAGTCCTCTTTTTTACAGATTATTAATATTTTCTTTCTTTCTCTCTCTGAAAATCCTGTCTTCGTCATACTACTAATCCACTGAGATTATGGGCGAGGTTAGTACTAATTACACTCAGATCCTTTCAATGTTGGAGATTTTTTGCCTGTTTGGTCAGAATTAGGGTTCGCTAATCCGGTGATTAATTTTACTTTAAATTGATTTTGTAATGGCAGCAAAAGGACGACGCGAAGAAGCCCGCCGCCGCAGCCGACGACGGAATGCTCACCGTCGTTTTGAAGCTTGATATGCATTGCGAGGGCTGTGCGAAGAAAGTCAAACGGGCGGTTAAGAATTTCGATGGTGCGTCTGAGACATTTGATTTTATTAATTAATTAATTAATCCCTAATTTGATTCATATATATATACACACACATATATGAAGATCAAATCTCTAATTAAGGTTTGATTACATTGCGTTTAATAAGTTAAATGGTTCTTTACCGGTCGTTAATTGACGCGGTTTTTGTTAATTCAGGCGTTGATAAGGTCACCACGGACTTTGGAGCCAACAAGGTGACGGTTGTCGGAAAAGTAGACCCGGCGGCGATTAAGGAGAAGTTGGAGCAGAAAACGAAGAAAAAAAGTCGAACTTGTGTCTCCTCAGCCGAAGAAAGACGGCGGTGGTGATAAGAAGGCGGAGGAGAAGCCGGCGGAGAAGAAGGCGGAGGAAAAGAAGCCGGCCGAGGACAAAAAGCCCAAACAGGTAAAACTAAAAGTTTTTTTTTTTAATAATTATTTTATCATATTATATTCTTATTTATTAGTGGTAATAAGATGAGTTAATTTAGTTTTAAGGTTTCTTCTTGAGTGAATCTCCTTGGCTTGTTCTTGGATGTTTCGTTGGCACCGAGATATATATATATATATAATATGATTTGGAAAAAAAAAAAAAAAAAGGTTTTTGGAACTAATTTGGTTTGGGTTGGTTTTTGGTGGGTGGCTCAGAGCACGGTGGTTTTGAAGATCAGGTTGCATTGCGAGGGATGCATACATAAAATACGCAGAATCATCTCCAAGTTCAAAGGTGAGGCCTTTTTGCTTTCTTATTATTTTTATATTCCATTTACTCCTAAATAATTAGATAGTATTTAAATAGCTTATAATAAATAAATAAAAATAGGTATATTCCAAATAGTACTACTAACTCGATTTGGGCATTTTTTTACTTTGGATTTGGAGAACGAGATCATGATGCAAGCCAACCCCACATTAGTTCCTTAATATTAAAGTAGGACTTTATTGCTCAAAGGGCCAAAAAAATAAAACAATAAAAAAATTATTATACTCTACAAGATTGTGCATCACCACTCATTTTAGTCATTAAGTGTTTTTAACTCGTTGAATTATCTTGATTAATATTTAATTGCAAATCAGAAATTTGAGACAATAGTGAGGATAAACTGAATCTCTGATGATCACACAGGCGTTGAAGCGGTGGAAGTAGACAGTGCAAAGGACTTGGTGACGGTAAAGGGCACGATGGAAGTGAAAGACCTCGTTCCCTATCTCAAAGACAAGCTGCGGCGAAGCGTCGACGTGGTCCCTCCCAAGAAAGCCGACGCCCCCGCCGCCGACAAGAAAGCCGACGCCGGTGGAGACAAGAAAGCCGACGCCGGTGGTGATAAGAAAGCCGAGAAAGAAGGCGGAGGGGGAGGCGGAGATCAGAAGAAAGAAGCCGCCGCGGCTGCTGCTCCAGCAGCCGCCGCCGCAGCCGCAGCGGCTCCGAAGGTGGAGGTGAACAAGATGGAGTACATGGGGTCCGGACAGCCGTCGACGGCGATGTTCTGGCCGTACGAGGGGCCGGTGTCGGCGCACAACAGGTACGTGATGGAAGCGCACGCCCACCAGGCGTTTGTGAGCCAGAACTACGCCAACCATTACCCCATGATGAACCATGGCTATGCAGTTCCCATGGAGCAGTACAACGCGCCTCAGATGTTCAGCGACGAGAATCCCAATGCCTGTTCCGTAATGTGAATTATGTATTCATCGTCACTCGGCCAAAAACGTAAAACAGTAGTGTAGTACTAGGTCTACAAAATCTAAGCTGTAAATAATTTAAAAAAACGTATATCTAAAATATATATATGAGAGAAAGGACAAAGTAAACAGACGATTTTACAGAGAGAGAGAAGAGATATAGTAGAGGGTTATTCCCTTTTTTTTTTCTTTTTTTTTTTGTCGTTTTGGGTTTAGGGGGTGGTGGATGGTGGCCGGCCGGTGACTGACCGGTGACCGGTGAAGCCGGTTTCCTGAGTTTGTTGGGTTGGTTGGCTGTTGGTGGTGGCAGGGGTGGGGGGTGGTTCTGTTTTTGTTTGTTACTTTGTTCTTTTGTTTATGAAATTTTGTGTAATTTTTTTAATAATGTTTACTTACTAATATAAAATGTTATCATTAATCACAAAATCGGTGGGGTTGATGTGGCTTATTATATACATGTTGTTTCGTGTAGTGGCTTAGACGATGCCAAGTGGTGCGGTAGGCCATAGTGTATATATATATTATACGTAATAAGTACAACAAGAAAATACATGCACACATATAAAAGGTGTACAAAATAATGGCTAAATAAATGTATACCATAGGTTTTTATGGTGCATACTTTTCATGAATTTTTAATTCGAGTAATAATTTGGTGGGGTCCGTCTTACTTAAGCCCACACGAATATTTATTAGGTGGGATTTGGCTTTTTTCATTATAGTGGGACATGAACTATTGTGGCTATGGACAAATGGACTTTTTCTTGATTATTATTATTATTATTATTATTATTTCCCTTTCTTCTATAAGAAAGAAACAACTCTTAGTATAGCTCGCAATAAACTGTATGCGATTTGTCCTTTTTTTTGTTCAGACTCCATTATAAGTGCAGTTTAACTTTAATTAAATTATTTTTTTTAATTATAGTTATTTTTTTAAAATTAATAAAATTTATAATTAATTTTTAAAAAATTAATCAATTTCAACTTAAAAATTTCATCTCCAATTGATAAATTAAACGTAAGCTTATTTTTTCTCTTTATTTTGAAGAGCCAAAATAACAATAACAATATGTTTTAAGAAAGAATTTATGATAAAAATTGTATTTTTATTTTGTTTGTGGGTATTGTTATTCTAGCATTATATTAACTTTTTAACAGACTGATATATAATTAAAAGTAGTTTTATATAATGCGTTATAAATTTTTAACATACATACTCATAAATTAGACTATTAAAAGGCTGCTAAACTATTTATATATAGGATTAAAGTAAGATCTTATCTTGAGCTTTGTCTAGAAGGATTTTCACTATCAGGGTCAGTGATTACAACTATATTATTATATATATCATCTTCAGTTTTTGCTGGCATGCATGCAGATGTTTATTTAACATTGAAAGAGAAAAGAGGAAGCAACAAAAACAAGCAAACGAGAAAAGATAGTTAGGTTATTTTTTTTTGTATATCTCTCTATCTTCTTTTGCACATCCTTTCATGGAGATATGCTGTTGAGGAAATATGGGCTTAGTTGGGGAAAACCCAAAGCTTTTGAAAATTATCAGCTTATTGTGTCTAAGATTGTTTGGTCTAATTAATGACACCGAAGTTTGGACAGTTCCGGGTATGTAAAAAGTTGCGGATTCGATTTTATATCATATAATAAAAAGATTCCATTATTGCATATCACGGCTCTTTTAGATTTAGGTACATGACAAAGTTTGTATGACCATTAATTTAAAGAACATTAAACAAAATGATGATTAAGTTGAATGTGCCTAGTGGTTTTAAAATTCGTAATTTTGAGCAAAAGAGGGGGATTAGGTTGAATATGGGAGGGGACCCCCAACTACAAGATAGTTAGTAGGTCCAAGCACATTATTGTTGTTGATGACCATGAAAATAGAGTTGTAATAATGAGAATTTGACATATTACTAAACCTTGCAAATTGCAAAACGTACCACTCAACTGGGCAACATGCATCATTTAACATTGTTCTTGATCAATTTATCTTCTTGAACTTTTTTGGTACTCTGATCTTTAATGATGGTATTTTAACCGTCGTTATGTACCTTTAACGACAGTTTCAAATCTAACGTGTAACAACGGTTTTATATATTCATACACACACCTCCATACTATACACGTACAGAGTCTTATAATAATGCATATACATACGTATATATTTGAGTACATACTACTAGCTTCTACTTATAAAAACTGAAAAACATAGCAGAATCACAACGACATCCAAGTCAAAGGGCCAGTTTTAGGCATTGCCTTATCATGCCTTTTCATGACAAGAAAGGCTATTAAGCAAATTTCAAGGGTTTAATAAATTAGCATTAGTTTATCTATAATTATGTTAATTTTTTTCTTAATTGTTTCCATTTAAAAGACGAACATTTTTTTTTTCTTGTTGCACCTAGGAAGTTGAAAGTTAGATACAACCTTGGTATATATTTCTAAATATTTTATAATAAGCTATTTTAAGATAAACATAAAAGAGAAACCACTCAAATAAAAACAACATTAATATCACAATCAAGAATAAAGTGCGACTCTTTGAATCCTCTGTGGAATTCCGATTAAAAAAACAGTTGAACCTGTCTGCCACCACCAGGTCCTCAAATGTTTTTTGGTAAAATTTTCAAAGTTTGAAAATGGACTAGACTCCGGAATCAAACTTTGATCTACCCAACATATATAAATTAAGGTTTTTTTTTGCCGTAAAAATACGTTTCACGTTTAGTCCTTTGAATATTTTTCATTTTTTTTTTTCATGAAAAGGAGTGTGTATATATATAAATACACATGTTCAATATATGTATGTATTTTGAAAAGGCTATATATATACTTTTTTTTTTCTTTTTTCTCTTTTGAAACTAAGGTTATATACTTAATCAAACACAAGTTTCTAGAGTTTTGAATTTCTCTCTTGTATTTTATTTAGTATAATTTTATCTCGTGTATTTACTATTCATGGCATTAATTAATATCTATATTGACAATTTTTTTTTTTTAAGTTTCTGTTTAGTCCCCACACGGGAATTGCATGGTTAGTAATGGCTTAATTTGGTTAATTTTCTCCTACGACACATTCTGTAGATCAAGTGGGGCAAAGATAAGGTGGAATCAAATTAATTATATCTAGAACGGTCCTATTCCTGCGTTGACGAACAGTGCAAAGAAAATAGGTAATTAAGTAGAAATTTGGTTTATTTAATTAATTAAGTTCCTAAAATTCTCTGGCTGCTAGTACATGTGGCCTTTATCTACTCCATTAGACTTCCTATAATTCGTTGCCTAAACCTAATTAAGATAATTATATGTATCCACTCTAAAATACGGATTGAAAACCACTTGTTTAGTAGCTATTGAGGACCAAATTATAAAAATTAGTCATAAATTATTGCACGCGGCTAAAACCTAAAGAATAATAATGTTATGGTATTATTATAATTCAAAGTTTTTAATAATAACCTACATGATATGTG
Organism: Ficus erecta; assembly: GCA_008635985.1. Taxonomy (NCBI): domain Eukaryota; kingdom Viridiplantae; phylum Streptophyta; class Magnoliopsida; order Rosales; family Moraceae; genus Ficus; species Ficus erecta. Next base: position 59,957 of record BKCH01000815.1, read on the forward strand.
AGCTATCATTTTGTTATTGGTATATATTAAAAAATCATTAGATTAATTGAAATTAAAAGATCACATCTATGTTAGTGAAAATATGATAATCACATACTCATTGTTACCTAAGTTGGTATGAATTTTTTTTTTTTTTGAAATTTGAATCGGTATCCCTTACGCTATTGATCAAATCTAAACCCTAATTGAAATTTCAAGAACGAAGTAACTTAATTGGTCACCTCCCAACTAATTATTTGCAAATCGAATCTTCCTTTTGATCTCTGGCTGATCTCCCACTGTCCACTGCCTAATTGTTTAAAGTAGCTAGAACTCTTCTATATCAAATACCTTCCTTTTTTTGAAGCACATTAATATTCTATTTCCAAAACCTATCACCAATGCCTTTATTTTAAGGGAAACCCAATATAATTAAACACGAATTAAGGCCTAATTTTGGTCCCCGAGTGAATTCAGTAATACACGTATTTATTTAACGGTCCATGACTAACACATGCATGCATTTAATTATGGTAGGTGGAGTTGTGGATATTTTCATGCACTTAGCACGTCAACTTAATTTTTTTTAATTCATTGGTTAATTATTTTCTTTTCTTTTCTTTTCTTTTTTCCGCACTAATGACTTTTCAAAATTGAAAAATAAATTTTTGGGTTTCCTTTTTGTTTTTGTTTTTTTAAATTATTGTAGGGGACCGTACGTGGGGAATAAGTAATTATAAATGAGGCGATCATGGAATGCAACAATTCGGGTCGATGACTAAAGCGAGTCTGAAGAAGAAATCTGCCGAGAGGTCAAAAGATAAGCCATCAAAGTGACTTTTTCAAAGGCTTCTTAATTTTTTCTTCTAGAATTATAGGTTAAGAATATAGGCTGCAAATTATTATTATTATTTTTAAGACACTTACAATGGAAACTATATAATTACTCTATTGATTGATATTTTGTAATTTAACCGTTAGATTAATTTATGAACAGTCTGATATATGATCATAATAATTCTGTAGAATGTGTTGTAAATTTTTAATGAGGTTAATGACATATCAGATCAATATAAAATCAATCCAACAGTTAAAATAATAGTACGAATACAAAGTTTTTCTATTTGGTGAACGTCATTTATCCTACCAATAACAAGTCTTCATAGCCATTTAACAGTCGGTATTACAAATATATTCACGTTTAAAAACTATGATATGATGCGAAAGTACTCTCATTAATGAATTCAACCGTTAAAATTTAAGTTAAGAACTAAGAGACTTACTCTATTAATAAGATTAGAGTGTGTGTGTGTATATATATATATATCCTGATCCTGTCAAAAAATTTCTTTATATTGATGTAATCCTATCATAGAAGGCCCTTGTTTTGAGATTGAGAAGTGAACCCTTCAGCTAAAGCCTCAAAATTTTGCAACTTTAAGTTTTTTTTTTTTTTTTTTTTTAAGGAAATAATTTTGCAAATTACTTAATGGACAGGAACGACGAAAGATCAACAATGGGTATGACATAGAATTACGTATGTGCTGAGATAATATTGTTTGACATATTTATGGAGAAGAAAGACGACAGAGCAGCCAATCATATTGAGGATAAGAAAGTCTTATGATATTTGCTTGCATCATTTATCATGCCCTCTTCAACAGCGAACCCACTAAAGTATCTGATTGTGACAGGCAAGGCATAAATAATATACATATAACATGTATAAATTAAATATATATAGATCTATACGTGTTAGTTCTAATTTATCGCGAAACTTTACAAACTTAAAGAAATTAATTAACAACGTCACAGGTATTAATTTGCTTAATTTAATAGAAAATAATTACACAGATCATATTAATGGTGAATTTCTCTCAAAAAAATCAACAAGAATATATATAGCTGATTAAAACAATGTGCTCAAGATATTGATAAAATCTATGTTTACATGTTAAAGTATATGATGAAGACGAAATAGAATAATAACTACAAAGTTTATAAATAATATTAATTGCTAAGATTATTGTTGTTAATATCTATAAATCAAATCGGATGTTTGAAACAATACTATCATTGAAAAAGGATGATATAGGATTAAGTGTAGTACGTTGCATTTCCTTGTCGTTTAATCAATTCATTCACCTATAACACCAACTTTTTGATTAATGAGGGCAATGGACAGTTTGGCCATCATCCACTTGCGTATAGCCAATGTTCTCGACATTAAACCGTTGAGAGATTCAATAGTGCAAGTAGAAGAAAGGTACATGTCCGATATAAAGAGTCTCCTAAAAGGATTAGACTTTTCATAAACTTCCATCTATATATATGTATATATATATTTGAAAAATAACAATACGCTTGTATATATTTATTTATACATGTATCCTTTTTTATTTATTATAGATGCCTTTTTAGGATAGCTTAACATTTGTAAATGAAGACATACACCTAACTAAGAGATAATAAGAGCTATTTTTGGTTTTATAAAAAAAAAAATCTAATAGATATATATGTCATATTGTCTATTGATATTTCTTTGAAATTAATCAATAACATCTTATAGGTTGAAAATTTTCGATACAATGCTAATAATATTAAACACTATAACTAATAGAATGCTGGTTTTATCTTGATATCGTGAAACATATATTCTGCAGCATCATCGATGTCTCCAAACATTATTGTTTTGTAATGTATTTTATTGATAATGCCGATACGTATATGTTTATCTTTGGTCTTATACAGAAACTTTTTGTTATTATTATTATTAGCAAAGCATTATACAAGACATTATTTGAAGTATGACACATTTGTCTCCAAGGGATTATCCATATTTGATTCCAATAAATTATTTCTTCTTATTTTATTAATAAAAAAGAAGGAAAAAAAAAAAAAAAGAGAACAAACACACACAATATAAATATTATTTCGTATATTTTATGAAACGGCCTGCATTATTGTTCTGAGGTATGAATCACGCCCCATCAAACAAAATATCCACCATGCTTGCTGTCACTCTAACAAGGTCACATAATTAAAAGAAGTTGCACCATGTTTTTTTAATTTTTTTTAATTTTGTTTTAATTTTTGCTATTTTGTCCGGAGATGACAAGCAAGATGAGTTGAGTTGGACAGTGGGCCCCATCTAAGAACAAACATATATGACACCTGACCCACAATAACACTGTTGAAATTGGGCTCCACGTCAGCATTTCGTGTCATGTCTTTGGACAGATGGATATTGATGGATATATAGGCATTCTTCTTGTTGGATTAGCATGCTTATTGAGGTCATGGTCTTAATCAAAGCCCACCCAACTAATTACTTAGTGAACCCACGGGTGGTTTTTTAATAATTTAATTAAGTATTATGTGTTAAACACCTACGGTTGGCATTTGATTAATTAGTTAAAGATATATAGATATAAACTCAAACTACACACATCTTAAAAAAACAAATAAATTAATCTGACCACATATATGGGTAATCAGCAATCAGCAATATTGAAAAAGTCCCAAAACAGTGGACTATATGGTGGACGACTTACAAGTAGCTACGTATCTAACTTTTTAGTTTACAAAAGTTTAAGATGAACTTCTAGAGCTTAACATTTGATTTTCTTAAAAAAAAAAAAAAAGGAATAAAGTAAGTTTTTTAGGCATTAGATTAAATTATAATAGCATGATCTATAAGTGTGAGTACTTTTATTCATGTTTATTCATAGATCAGATAATGAAATTTAAACAAATGGTTAATAAAATAACGTGTTCCATTAATCGGGAAAAAAAAAATGCCCTATCGTATAACTTGAAAAAAAAAAATAAAAAAAAATAAAAGCTCAACAATTTGTTGAACATCATATATTAATGATTTATTATGAGGCTCGACTAAAAAATTATTTCAAGGAGAGTATAATAGGACGCATATGTAAGTTTAAAAGAGCTTATATCACTTTATGGATCGAAAAAGTTTTTTGTTTGTTTCCCAAGGAAGAAGAAGAAGGAAAAAAAAAAAAAAACAACAACAACAACAACAACAATATGGGAAAGAGTCAGACATTTTTAGCTCATTCTTGGTACGTAGCTCTTTTTCTTTTTTCCCTTCGGATGCTTATATATATGTACCCCACATATACATGCCTTGATTAGCGCCTTTAATTTGTTACTATATAGTTGTTAGTTACCATATTCTTGTCACGTCCTAACTACATTATTTACTAAGCAACCTTTTTTTTTTTCCTAGAGAAGTTTAATTTCTACTTTTCATTGTGTGAAGTGAAAACCTTACCACATTATAATAACTTACCTACCCTCTAGTTTTTTCTTCTTGTACTACGATTTGTAGCATAACAAACACCCGTGTGATTCACTAAACTCCTTAAAAAGAAATAATATTAACTAAATAAACAATATATATAATATGTTTATAATATTAGACCTATAGTTACCACTTGTTGAAAGAAATTATAATATAAGATAATGTACCCAAAGCTCTCTTCACTCACCCACTTAAATAGTCCAACATGATATTAAATTAATAACATTAGATAAATTACTAGATTGATTCTTTTTTTTTTTTTTTTCATAACTTGAGTGAGCCTAAACTATTTAAAACGTTATTACAATAATCATTTTCATTAATTTTTGGATGAAATCCGTTACTAGATATCACTTTTTGACAAAAGTTATTGATATATATTTCGTCCAAAAATTAATAAAAATAACTATTATAACAATATTTTAATAGTATAGGGTCATTTAAGCTACAAAAAAAAAAGTATCAAAGTTATACAAATTTAAAAGTTACATACTAAACAAGCAACTTATCCTAATCAATAATCTATTTTATATTTTTGCCTTTTAAGATTTGAAAAGAATCAAAGAGCATTTTGTGTCAATCCGTGAACGATTTGTAGTAAGACAATCACCTATATATGTGATCCACTAGCTAAATCCTTCAAAAGGAAAATAAATGAAAACGTAATAATATATATATATATATATATAAACATATTAAGATTAAGATTATTTGTGAAGATAGCATTTTGGGTCAATCCTTGAAGATTAGAATGTGGATTATATATGTGATATAGTTGGTCATCTTTGACTAATATATTAACCACCATACTTAATAGTTTACTAACCGAGTACTGCAAATATATCCCTTCAACTTGAAGCAAATTATCTTCATCTTCAGGCATCTCAAAAATCAAGGGGCAACCCCCTGATTTGAAAAGATTAATGATGTTAATTTAGGTAGCTTCGAGAAATGTCAATGCCGTAGACCCAAATAATAATAAACACTTTGATATAGAATTCAAGCAAATTAGAATAAATTAATTTAATATAAAGAAATGAGCGTAGTTTTCTATTAATTATAGCGCATTAAACAATATTTTGAGGACAATAAGGAGTACTAAATAAAGCGTTATTATAGCGCCTGCATATTTTGATTCCACCGACATATGTAATATCATTGCTCTTTTGTCTCTTGTCTTTGTTTGTTTGTTTTTTTTTTTTTTTTGTTGGCTATTTTTTTTAATTTTAATTATTTTATCTCGATTTTTAACATATACTTTTTTAATTTTTGTTGCTGGGTTTGATTTTTAGACAACTGAAATATCACCCTCTATGTAAAAAGTCCCATATATGCTTTTTTTTTTCCTTCTTCTTCTGTGTCAACTGAAATTCTTCTGGGCCATTTAAGCATCTTTTTAGCTCGTGTCAGGCTACTGTTACTGTAGATATTACATACTTAAAAAACAAAAACTGTAATATATATATATATATATATATATATATTATGATTTGAAATCAGCCAGTGGAACCAAATGAAAAGTAAATATTTTTCTCCTTCACCTTTCTGCCTTTCTTATTAAAGATATTTTGGAAGTTGGTACGTTGTCATTGTTAAACAATTTGATGTGAATCCGATTTCTTGAATATATTTACTTCAACAATTTCTTCAGATTCATTATGATTTATGAATGAAGTAATTAAATCAGGCCCGTGAAAGTTTTTCTTTTTCTTTTTTTTTTTCTCTTCTATTCATAATCAAAATTTATACTCTATCTAAGACCAATAATAATAAGGCCCTGTATTTATAATTTTTAATATGAAGATGAAGAAGCTTATTCTTCTTATATATTCCTTTGGCATTCATATCCAAGTAGGGACACATGGAATGATTGGAGATTCCCAAAAGTTCAACTTTTAAACATATTTTCATCATTTCACCTAGGAGATCTATATTAATTGGATTCGATAATTTAAAGATCCAGGCATTAAAGATGAGTTGATATAATTACGATCATTACTACTAATCTTTAAACCAATCTCATATGTATTAATAGTGTAATCATGTCACATCACATTCATGTACGTAAATACGCACCCCATATTACTTTTTTTCTTAATAGAATTCTACGTGCGATAAGGCTTATTACATATTTTTTTATTTTATTTTATTATGATTTTATCATATCTAACATTTAAAAATATTAATTATTGATGATACATCTTTACGATATGCGATATATGTATAATTAATGACACATGCATATATATAGTAAATTCAAGATTCATCTTGAATGTGTGTGTGTGTATATATATACAAAGGGAACAATCCTGAATGTATATATGCAAGGGAACTATAGCTGCAGACTCCCTCAACGGTGACATAATTGTCGTATATTCCCTAATGAATATACAATATTCCTTAGATCTCGAATTATATTTATAATTAAAATTTGCCTTTAAATGGGATGACCTAAATTAGCAACAATGCAAAGATAATGAAGTTAAATATTTTTGAGGAAATGGGATTTGTCAGCATCAATATAATTAACAAGACGAATTGGTTGAGCATTGATAGCCAGAGAGAGAGGGGTGAGTCATGAATGAGGTCCCAAATTCTGACTCAGACATGACTATGACTCCAAGCCATGCATACGTACATGATATCATGTTATGCCATGACATATCATGGTATGCACATATATATATATGTATATGATATATATTTTTATGTATATAGGCATAGATGATATATTTAGTGGGGTATAGTTGGGGAAGTGGGGCCCGATGAGTTTGAAAAAGGTTTGGGATCTTCTGGTGTGCTTGAAGGAATACATATTTGACTCTCTTTTAGGTTCATAAAATAAAGAGAGAGAAAGAGAGGAGAGATAGAGTAAGAGAGCCAACAGACATGAGGAGGACATGTTGGGTCCCACTCCACGTCATTAACACATGGCGCCGTGTTGGAGTTTGAATTTGCACGCTAAAGTGTGGCCTTTTCATTTCTTCATTTCCAACACGTCTTCTCCAAGTTCTAACTATTTTTTCTCTTCTTCTTTTATTCATTTTTATTTTAAGCCCGCCTTATACATTATTCTGTTTTGCTCCATCGTTTAAGTTCTTATTTCATTTTCTCTTGCGTTCAAATATGTACTAATTATTATGGTTTACACCGCATTAAGGTTCGTAATTAGTTTTACATTGCATTCACCGTCATCGAGCTTGTATTGATCATTATGACGATCGATTAAGAAAAATAAGAGTTTTTCTTGCTGATGGATTTCCACCGCTAATATTTTTAATAATCTATTAGAGAATAACAATTTGTTTTAAAATGTCGGTCATTTCTAAGTGGTTGTCGTAGTTCTATCCCTAGCTATTTTTTGAACTATTCATAATTTCGTACCATCCAACACAAGACTCAAACATCAACGTGGTAGGTACGAGGAGAATAAAGTAGTTTTTTTTTTTGGTAAAGAGAAGAAAGTAGTTTATTCAATTAAAGAATGGAGAAATTAGTACACAATATTTATGCAATTGGTAATGTAGTACAAGAGAAATTAAAAGTGGAGTACAAAATAGTCCTCATTTAGCTAGAGGAAGTACTCATAATAATTAAGGAATTCTGTTTTGCTCTTTTAATTGAGTTTTAACAAATTTTATAATTACCAAATACACCTATGAAACTCTCATTCTCTTTTTTGTTTCCATTGAAAAACATTTTCTCGTTTTTTAAGTAGCTTGGAAAAGAAAATTTTCTCACTTCTCGCACTATTTTCATCCCTAACTAACTTTTTTTTTTTCTTCTAACAAAAAATACAGACTTTTCATACGTTTTAGCAGCAATTAGTTTGGTTGAATTGTAATGTGTCCACATTCAATTAATCGAATTTATCATTTCTGTTAATGTCAAATGATTATAACAAATAAATTAACTACTAGTGGTTACCATATTTATTATTTTAATATACGCACACAATAGCTAAAAGTCTAAATAAGATCTTTTAAAAAATATTGGGGAAAAAGGTAAACATTGTTCCTATTCATAAGCCACGTGCACACTTGTATTCTCCCTCTTCATTTAGTCTAAAGATTTTGTGGAAAAAGAAAAATATTTTGATTTTTTTTTTCTTCTCGAGGAGACGATAAATTTTACTTATTTTTTGGACACATTTGTGATATTTGACTATTCGAATTCTAACATGAGGAGACATGAGAATGTGAGCCAAATATATTGCTGATTTCTTTTTCTTTTTTTTTTGTTTGACTTTTGGTTGTGGATAAGCATAATTCTCGTATTTGTATATATATTTTTTCTTTCCTAACCAACCAAAATAATATTCTTACTTTGTTTTCAAAAAGCCAATTATTCTAACCTTATCCTTTTCTTTTTTCTGGTTATATTTCAACTTGTAAAGGATTATTAATTTGACGTGAAGATATATATAGGGGAACGTATAACAGAACGTCTAATATATAGGGGAATATTTTGTAGACCTTATATTTTTATTTAGAGATTAATTTGATGGTATAGATTACGTAAGGCTATGAAATTATTTTAACACTCTTGCATTAAAATAAAAGGGAAAATTTTGAAAAAAAAAAAAAGAAGAAACTATTTGACACGTTTAATATCGAACACAGAGTTTTAATTATATAGTTAAATCACTGAGGTCGTTACATCTAACCTTCAAGCAATTCCGTCTCTAGAAGTCTGTAGTTCACATCCATGTATGCTAAAGGACAACAAAAAATACATAAAAAATAAAAAATAAATAAAGAATATAAAATTAAAAAAAAAAAAAAAAAAACACTTTCGAGCATTTTCAATTTTCAGCAGCGAAGAAGAAGAAGATAACATCGTTCATAAAAGACAAAAACATCTTAGAAAAAACATCATCATCTTCAAAATGGAAAATATGTAAATCAAATGACAATCTTTAACAACACACTTCTTGATGGAGTCCACAATGATAATGGGACGGAGTTACTTAAGTGAAAACGTAACCAAAAAAAAAGAAAAAAAGAAAAAGAAAAAGAAATATCTCTTAAGTTAATAAAGCACTATTTACTCTAATTAGGGGTTTTTGGAAACTTAAAGGTGCTAAACTGCTAATAGTTTATGAGTTTCTGGAGGTATAAAGATGTCGTCTTAAAGATATTGAAGCTCAAAAGTCTTGAGTTTATTTTAGGAATTTATAAGAAGAAAAGTCTAGTCATTTGATAGTTTTCAGTAGTAACTAATTATTTATATTCAAATGGCCTTGAAATCCTTTATTTGAGATAAAGATTTTGTAAATTGTGTTTTTTAAATAGATAGCTTTATCTTTTATGCTATTATTTTTTATATTCTTGAGAAAATCAACATTTTTTATTTTAATCTTTAATTTTTTCATCTTTCTCATTCACTTTTCATCCAACTTACACGATATCATTTATGAGAAAACCATGCATACCTCAAAGACATCGTCTCTAAAAGGACAATATCAGAATAAATTGGTAAACAAAATAAAACAGGGTTTTATGTTGTAAGAAAATCTTTTTAGTAAAATAACTAATATAGCTCTTTTGTAGAAAACAAAGAGCAAAATAAGAAACAACAATTTATATGTATAGCATCCACATGCTACTGAAAAACGACATAGGTTTTAAAAACGACACATTATTCTGAGGACTTCATCATTCATAAAAACGACAACTGATCTAGTAGACGATGATTTAAAAATATGGAGAGAGACAGAAAACCACAAACCCAAAAACGACCCTAAATTTGTATAACAGTAATATATAATTTTGAAAACGAACCACACAATGTGTTTGCGTTTGCCATCTTGAATCCAAAACGTGTATGTTCGTTAAGTAAAGTAAACTTTTCAAAACCTGGATTGACCTCGATCGGTATTAAAGGTCCCCTTGATTTTTATTTTTTAATTTTACGTTTTAGTATATGTAAATTTTTTTAAAAAATTATTTATACCTTTGTAAGAGTCATTAATATTGTACGTCCTTACCAAAGCTAATTTGACAAAAAAAAGAAAAAAGAAAAAAAGAAGTAAATAGCCTAATTACGAAAGCTTAAAAAAATTAAATAACATGGTTTTAAAACTGTTGAGATAAACAGTATATTTACTAGTAAGTAGATGATTTATTATGTAGGAGTACATAAATAATTTAATATGTTAAAAAAGTTATTATTTGCTTATAATTTTTTCAGAAAGAAAAATATATGTATCACAGTCTAATTGTTTCAAAGACAAAGCCCAAATACATAAATACTTATTCCCCCAGATAAAGGGGTTTCCTCTAGATTTCTCTAGAAAAAAAAGAACACACATTCCATCAAATGGCAAGCCCAAATCTAAACATTCACAAAATTCATTATTTCTTAGTGTGAGATATTGTCGCTTTTTATACTTTCAGAATGGTCCTTATCTAAAAATGTGTATATTGTAATATTGTCATCATTTATGAAAGAGTCATCGATTTTGTAAATTAATCAATTTTTATCTTCTTATTCTCCTTCTTGTCCTTACTTAAATTTCTCAACGTGGTGGCTTATAGTTTTATCATGTGTTGTTGTTTATGGATCGTTTGTTGCTTTTATTTTTGACGTCGTTCTTCGAGTGCGTTATCCAAGTCTTTCTGATAGAACTTTCCAGCTTGAAATCTTGATGTCGTTTACTAGATTTTACAAGCTTTTCACAAGTTGTGTCTCTTGTCCGCGATATTGTCGTTTTATTGGTATATTGGTTCATGGTTGCTTCCCAAGATGATGTCGTTTGGCCGAGAAATAGAAAATTTACTATCACGTTTTTGGTGGCTATATATCATCCTTCTCATCTTTTGTCGAGTTCTAGAGAACTGCCCTTTTGTATTATGATGTCGTTTTGCTAATTAATCGTACAATTTTCTGTGGTTTGAATCAACTGTCATTTTTTACATTTTCATTCACCGCCATTTCAAATGTCAAGTTTTTTTTAATTCGTTTAAGTTTATTTAGATATTCTCCCTGAAACAAAAATATTTCCATCTGGAGTACTCGTTTTCTACATTGGTATTGATATGTCCTCATTTGCGACTTCGCCATCTTTGCTCAAATGTTGTCGTTTGTAGTAATTGCTGTCGTTTCTTAATGTATGTATTTTCTTTTTCTTTTTCTTTTTGAAGAAATGTATATATATTCTCTTCATATATATATATACATGTGTACATACATTCATTTCTCAAATGTTGTTGTTTATATTAGTCCTTTCCATTAGTTTATTGTTTTTTCCTTTGAAAAATTTGTCTTCACTAGGTCGTTTATTAGAGATTATGTCGTTTACTAGATATGCTGATGTGCTATCGTTTACTAGAGATTATGTCGTTTACTGGATATGCTGATGTGCTATCGTTTACTGGAGATTATGTCGTTTATTTATTTGTTGTTGTTGTTGTTGTTGGAGGTTTTCATTTATCATTTTTCTTAAAGAACTTTTCAGTGGCTTCGGCCGCACCCGCCGGGGGGGGGGGGGGGGGGGGCGCCGGGAGATTGGTCTTGTCGGTGTTGGGAGGGGGGATGGAGGGGGCTAGCCGGCGTTGGGGGGGGGGGGGGGGAGGTGGTGTTGATGGGGGGACTGGGCTCGCGGCGGTGGGGGAGGGGGGTGTTCGTTGGCTTTGGGGGGGACTAGCTTGTTGGGTTGGGGGGGGGTGGGGTTTGTCTGCCGGGGAGCGTCGTTGGCGACCAGGGAAGGGAAGGAATAAGTAGTGTTTTCTTTTTAATTTATTTTTTAATATATTATTTTTAAATTTTTTAGTTTATATTAATTGATACGTCAACCGTTGATTATATCTTAACAGTTTGAGGAGGGACTAAATCGATAGGGTAAATAAAAGAAGTTCTACTACAGTCATATCCCTTAAAATTTAAAACTTTTTTTTTTTAAATTATTATCTCAATTACCTGTATTATGACCTTTGAATATATATATATATTTTAAGGCTAATTCTACAATTGGGTAAAGGTTACTGTACCCCATTAATAGAATAGAGTAAAAATTTTTAGCCATTTGTGGTTTATGAATATATTTGTGGGGTTTTCACACAAGATTACATGTGAAAAAGAAAAGAAAAGAAAAGAAAAACTGAAAAAAGAAAAAAAGAATCCAAGAACATAGAGCCCTCCAGTGGATTTAGTTCTGTTGCAAACAGCCCAATGCTGCCGGGGTGGATGCCATGGATCAAGACGGAGGTGGCCTCGCAACTCTTCTCCGAGCGTCGAGCCACTAGTCCGATCACGGGCCGGTGGGTGGTAGTCGGAGATCCGTCGGACGTGAAGCTCGCCGTAGTGGGGAGGAGCTGGGTCCCATGGTGGTGGTGGTTCATTGTCACGGGGGGAGGGGGGAGCACTGGCTCGGGCTTGTCGGTGGTAAACGATTGGGGATGGGAGTGGATCGTCCGAACTCCACCCAAGCCGTTGAGCCCCCTCCGCCGCAAGCAGTCGAGCACTCATTGCCACCTGAGCTCCCATCGCCATCCGAGCCTCAGATCCGGACTCACCAGCTTTCTTCCTTGTCTCCGATCAGTGTGCATCGACAGATCCGATGCGCTGGCGAGTCGCATTGGCGTTGGGGAGGAGAAGTCGCAGTGGCGCCGGAGAAGATCGCGAGGGAGAAGAGGTCGGCATGGGGGTCACGTGGAGCAACCTCGGACGGTGACGAAGATGGCGGAGCCATCTCATGGGTTCTCTCTCTCTCTCTCTCTCTCTTGTAATTGTTCATGGGCATATTCAGATATATTAGGATGCACCACAACAAATTTTATATGTATATAACATCTCAATCGTCGAAAAGTAATCACGGTAAAAAAATTTTACCCCACGGGACAAAAAAACTTGCATCATTATAGAATTACCTTTTTTTTAATTGTCGCCTTTTTATCTTTGGCCTTGAAAATGTGGTGTACTCGAGAACATGTGGCTTTTCAATTGGTGTCGTTTACTTTACATCCCCCAATTTGTCTGGATATTATAACTGGTATCCAATATGTTGTCGTTGGGAATTTTTCTTTAAAATGTTTCTAGTCTCTACCACTGTTACCACGATGTCGTTTTATTCGAGACTCTACATCTCGTCTTCCAGTACTGTCGTTTCCTTGCAGATCGTCGTTTCCTCTTCAAAGTTAGATGTCGTTTTCCCACAATGTTGGGCACTATAAATACATTAATCTGGAAACCCAAGGTCAACAACTCATCCTCAATCTCTCATTTTCCAGAAACAGTAACACCAAAAAATATCAGGTACACCCACGAACACATATACTCCTACTATACACATATACACGCACATATATGTATATTATCAACAAGAATCAGATTCCTAACTTCTCATCAGCATCATCTTCATCAATGGAGCAAAATCCAGAGCCAGAATGCTGGTAATTCTGTTGGACTCTCCCTTCTCCATAATCCTCACTCTCCTCCTCTTCATCCTCCTCTTCCGCTTCGCCGTCGTCTTCTTCTACCTCGCTCTCCTCTTCCTTCTCTGCTCCAACCTCGTCCACCTCCTCTTCGACATCCTCCTCTATCGGCCATGACCATCGCTTCGGAGACCTCACCCGCCGACTCCTCCACCAAAACGGTCAGTTAGGGTTTTCCCGTTTCGGTTCCGATTTCAGAAAATTTCTTCAATCTGATGCGATGAATTTGGGGATTTTTGCCCAGGTTAGGGTTGTGGTGAAGGGACAAGTGCAGGGCGTGTTCTACAGGAACTGGACGATCGAGAACGCGAACGAGTTAGGGCTTAAGGGTTGGGTCAGGAACCGCCGGGATGGCTCCGTCGAGGCTCTTTTCTCCGGGAGCCCAAATTCGGTTGAGGAGATGCAGCAGCGGTGCCGCCGGGGACCGCCGGCCGCTGTTGTCACGGGATTCGAGGTTTTCCCTTCCACCGACGATCCTGGCTCTGGATTCCAGCGCAAACCCACGGTTTGATCGTTGATCATCTTATGGAAAAATATCATCTTTGATGTATTTTACCATATATTGTAGCTTTTTGATATATTTTACTAATTTGTTGCTTATATATAATTATACACTGTTGAAAAATTATGATGTACTATGGGAAAAAAATGATAGCTTAGAGTGTAAAATTGGTATAATGATAATGATTGTCTATCTAATGGTCGTAAATTTGAATAGTAAATTCGGATTTCAATACGAGAAAATACTTTAGAAAACTTTTTAAATAGCGCCCCAGAACGCTTTAGACGAGAGTCAACGGCTAATAAGTTTTTTGTATTAAGTGAAAACTAATGATTTATTTGTTGCGTTATAAATGACTTGGCATTCATAGGATACATATTTAACGGGTATTGACAATGAAATTGTAGCGTGGGCAGAGCATGATTTAATTGACGAAATGTGTGTTAAACTCGGGAACTTCTAAGAGGGGAAAGATTGGGAATTTGGTTGGATGACTGCGAAACTAGGTTTGGTTATTATCGGTGATGGAGTGCGAAACATTTTTGCATTCTTTAGTCAGCATCAAATCAAACATCATGTGATGAAACTTTTCTGATCTGTTCTATATGTAGTACGCCTTGTATGACAAGATGATCACAGGTTAGATCGAGTCGCGAACAACGTTAGGAGTCTGATGATTTTAAGATAAAAAGTTCTTACGAGGGCGAGCACAAGGTGATTGTTGATCTCAGAAATGAGACTAGTATAGAAATATCGACTTATGAAATAGATATTTTAAGAAGATTGAAGCTCGATTTTATTTTCTCAATGGAGTCTATATGATTTTAACCAAAAAAAAAAAAAAAGGGAAAAAGCCAGGTAACATCCACATGACTGCATTACGTCGAGCGGGTAGAGTAGACCCTAATAGGAGATGTGAAACGGTCTGTAGGAAAACAACTTTTCATAGGAAAATGATTATTTCGGACCCGTCATTGCAGGTATAGGAAATGGTAGATAAAAACATCTAACTAAGACCTAAAGAAAAAAGGGGTTAGAGTTAAATTGATAATTAACAAAAAAACACAGGGGAAATGGCTCTACCTCATCTTCTTATTAGGAATTGGATCACATCTGCCATCTGTCTTAGACTATGTATGTGTGTGTGTGTTACACCAGTGTAGAAGAAGCAGAAGATCAAGACATTGCCTTGTGTATTGTGATTCATTTTGAGCATGGCCAAGGCTATAAACTACAAGGGGCCAAGGAAGGGAAGCCTTGGAATTCTTAGTTCATAGTGGGAAAGCCGTAGACAAGCCTCTCACTGTCCAAAGGTGCGAAGCAAGTCCATTTTGTGGTGATCGCCACAGAAGGTTGGGAACCAGAGAGGTTCGTCCTCGAGCTCGGTTATCTCAACAATCCCGAGTTCTTGAAGTTGCTCAAGCAAGCTGAAAAGGAATTCGGATTCTCTCAATTTAGTTTTTATGAGAAATAAATATCACAGAAAACTCTTTATTTATTGCTCATAAACAGTATCCAGGCGGAGTGCTAAACAAACTTTTAGGTTGACAATGCACTAAAACTTCAATTTTTCTACAAAAAAACTGGGGGGCAGCTTGGTTGATGTCTTATTTGCGTGTGAGTGTGTGTATATATATATATATATATATATATATATATATTAATGATTTTGAAGATCTTAAAACGGCTAGCTAGGAATTTGAAGAAGAAAGGAAGCATGCTTTCAGAATGAACTTTTCAAACCAGCCACTTGTAAAAAATGATGAAAGCTATAATTAGTATATTTTCACTTATTTTTCATCTGTTAATTTATCTGATTTAGGATCTGCTAGCCTACTAATAACACAATGGCGAAGCTACATGAGACCAAGTGGGGGAGGCCGCCACACTGAATTTTTTTTCGTTTTAATAAATAACAACTAAAAGTTTATAATTTTTTTTCTAGCTTTCCTGCACTAACATAAAGTTTATATATATATATATATATATATGTCTTTCTTGAACTTTACATTCTTTTATTTTTATTTCTCAAATTTTAAAAATAATTCGTGTGTGCCCCACTAAATTAGAAGACTTAGTTTCACTATTGCACTTAGTTACCTTATTTTATGTTTTAGATAATAAGCCAAACTCAGTTTCACATTTTTTTTTTTAAAATTTCCAAAACATAACACTGTCACCAAACACATTGTCGAAACACAGTATATTATTTAATCCATTATTTCAAAACTCTGAATTCTAAATTTCATGGTTCAAAATATGATTAATGGCCGTGAACTTAAGGACCCCCTACATAAGAAGTTGTGGACTCGAACTGAGATAATTACGGTGATCGGGATATGCGGACAATCTAATTTGGAGGGATCTATCTATTTATCGTAGAATTTGAGATTTTTAAGAAATTAAGTTTTAATTTTAAAAAATTAACCTGTTAAATAAAATGACTCAATACTTTCATGTGTCTATTATTGTTATGTATTTTTACCATATGAGATTTAGATTTGAAAGAGACTTGATTGTGTTTTGGAGGACTATGCCACCATCCAATTCCCTTTCAACATGAAGTAAATTTCATGTTGATCAGATACCGCGTCCAATATGCATGGCAAGTCAGAGAAATAATTATTAGAGTGAGACAATAGACTGTAGCATTAAATGACATGTTGTCACACAACCACAATATGCAATTATATATCTCTCTCTCTCCCTTCCGACCCCCCCAAGAGAACTTTCTCTCCTGCTTCTCGTAATTATTATATTCATATACATTATATATATCTATTTATATATAGAAGAATCTTCATCAAACACAATAACTTCAAAATCTTAGTTGCCTTGTTTGGCCATTTTACATAATGTGTACCGAAAAGTATCACGGCCAAGACAGAGCGACAGGCTTGCTCATGCTTCACTTCTTCATCAGAAAGCTTCAAAGAGATCTGTCGTTTTTGGCAGCAGCTAGAGGAATATCAGATCATGATGATCAAGAATCGGACGTGCCAATGTCGTCGACGGTGCCGGACGACGTTAAGGAAGGGCATTTTGCGGTTTTCGCGGCGAAGAGTGGTGAGAGGAAGAGGTTTGTAGCTAAGCTTGAGTGCTTAAACAGCCCTGCGTTTCTGAGCTTACTTGAGCAGGCTGAGGAGGAGTTTGGTTTTGAGCAAACCGGAGCTCTTGTCGTTCCTTGTCGGCCGGAGGAGTTACAAAAGATCTTGACGGCGGAACGGCGGCGATGAGAGCCGGTTTTAAGGAGCAGAAGGATATTACTATAGGCAATGTCTGAAATTGCATGTGTTCAATGTTCATGTAGCATTATTTTTGTTTTATGTATTAGATATAATTTTCTAGGATGACTTATTTAAGTGTAATACTACTTGAAATGCGGCTAATTAAGATATTCAAAGTAGTTTAATATCTAATTATACTCTTCTTCACACATTTGCAACATGAGATAAACTTGTGCTTAAGCATGAAATTTAGTATTATTATTATTATCATCACTATACTACTACTATTAATATTAACACCGCTATTGTTATTGTTGTTGTTTATTATTATTACTATTATTGTTGTTGTAGGGATCAGAAAGAAGTAATTAATAGCAGTTTTCAGAAAATAACTAAAGTAAATAGCTTATTCTAAAAATATTTGAAGTAGATAATAATAAATAAAAAATTTATTAGGTAAATGATTATTTACATCTTGTAAATTTATTATTTATCTTGTATAATTTTTAGTTACTTAATAAATTTACTATTTACTTTAAATATTTCAAACTTTATTATTTACTTCTTTTTTTTTTTTTTGGGAAAATGCTATGCATTTAAGTTGCAAGGTTTTGTGAAAGACAAAAAAAAAAAAAAAAAAAAAAAAAAAAAAAAAGATATTTATAAAGATCATAAATCTTGTTTAGCATATATGGTATAGGCCGAGAATGGAAAGGAAATATTTTATTGGCACATTAATGACAACTTAATGTGCAAGTATAATTAGTTTTGTGTAGCGGAACTTAAATACACTATATTCAAATGGTAGATAAATATATATATATATATATATATCCAAAATTCAACTTCCTTAATAAGAAACAGAATTTCTATTTTCTACTGTATAGGACCTCCTATATTAATGCACTATTAACAAAAAATTAATTTAATTTTTAATGGTTGATTAGAACAATTTTGTGTCATATATGAGAGAATGGTATCTGACACCGTCGTATATCCGTCTTTTATACGCGTATCAACCTTATACTATAATAAGGTTGAGTTTGCTTGAGCAGCCTGAGGGAGAATACGGTTTCAAACAAACCGGAGCTCTTGTCGTTCCTTGCGGACCTGAGGAATTACAGAAGATTCTAGGAAGACATGGTGGAGATAATTAGCTAGAAAATATAGGCTTAACCCATTTCCATGTTTCATTTTTTTGTTTGTTTAACCATATAGTTTTCTACCTAGGATAACTCTCTTAACTGGTTGTTGCACTATTCAGATGATGAAAAAGTTGTATATCTAATTGTATTCTCTTACTCTCTTTTTCCTTCTCACTTTTAATGGCATGAGATAAACCTACTCTTGGAGTCATGACTTATCTCTTTTATCATTATTTCTAAATTGTAAATCAAATTCTTCACACAAACCACTTAATTTTCTGGCCATAGAATGGATCCCATTATAGACCTGTTTGGATCGCATATGAAGAAGAATTCAGAAAAATTCTAAAAGATTTCAAAAGGATATTATACAAATATATATGAGAATAAGATGTCCACCATTTTTCAAAATGAGAAAACTGATGAAAAAAAGTTGGGAACAACACTTTTTTGTTGTTTTTCTCCCATTTTGAAAATAGACATACCAAACAAATACGTGGTGTTTGTGCATTTAAATGTGGTATGTGACTTGGTTATAGTTAGTCAGACACAAATGGTGGTCATCTACAGATTCATTTCCTTACACGACTATCAGAAAAGATTTACTGATTTTTGTGTTGTTTTGAAATTGAATAATGTTATAAAACATTGGTACTGATATTCAACATTACACTAATAAAAAATCACTCTTATCAATATAATTACATACAAATAAAGAATGAGTCTCAAACTATGATTATTAGTTGTAGTGTTTAACACTTTATTGCCGTCTCAAGGCATATTTCTTTAGCTTCAATTCATGTTTTTCCGTGTTTCATCCAAAAAGGTAAAATTTTGAAAGGATATTTAGAGAATTTACATAGAAACAAGCACAACGAATTACTGCAGGCAATATGTAATACTCAACTAATTTTCCAGCCAATAATGGAAGATATATTTCCGTACTTATGAACAACCAAGAGACACCAAATGCTACGCGGAAATGCCTTGGTCAACATCCTTTTTTTCAAGAGGCCCATTATTTTAATCTTCTAAGCCTGAGCAAATTTAAATCTTTTACCAATTATTTTAATACAAAAGTAAAGTTATTAGAAAAGGCTGGTTCAGTTTACTTTTATATTTTATTAGCAATCTTTAAGGTCGTTTCAAACACCATTATCATTTTCGATGTTCATGTCACTCATGTATCTTTTGTTGTTTTCAATCTTTTTTCTGTCGTTTATCATTTTCATTTCGTCTCCAAAATTCTTGCCGTTTTGATGTCGTTTTAGTTTCTCATTTAATTTGATGTCGGTTTCAAATAATATTCTTGTCGTTTTTCATGTTATCTTGTTTGTTTTTCATATGCCGGTTTCTATGTTCCGTCGCATGTTCTTCTTATGTCGTTCCGTTTCTGTTGTTGTCATGTTTACCATATTGTTGTCGTTTCAGATGTTCATGTCGCTTGTTGATAATTTTGTCGTGTTTTCTATTTTAGTTTGTTGATCTTTTTGTACTTATTATGTCGTTTGTTTTCATTTATTGTTTATAACTTTAAATATCGTCCCCCCCCCACCCCCCCACCCTCCCCCGCCCCCCCCTTTTTTTTTTTTCCTGATCTTATTTCTCTTCCTTTCATATCCCGTTAAAAGGCTCTGGGTGTTGTTTATATATTTTTTGTTCGTGTCGCACGCTTCCTTTTTGTTACTTGTCCACATGAATTTCCAAAATGGCCCCATTCAAATCTTCCTTGTCAGACAAAAGTGTTGTATCTTTTTCATCCTGGAGACAACTCTGACGTCAAAATCAACCACTATTGCTTGTATCTATCTATATATTATGATTAATCTCATATGTGTCTGAACTTTTTACTTAAATAAAAAAAAAATGATTTTCAGAAGATTATTAATTGTCTTCACGCTCGTGAAAGATGCTTAATTTTACTAATTTCCACAACATTTATGGTTAGTTTAGATCACAAATTTATTTTTATATTGTATTCTAATGTAATAAATAATATATTAAAATATATGTTTGGATATTCCCTTCAACTATTATATTCAAATGAAATATGTATTTAGATTATTTATATTTGAATAATTATTTTTATGTGCATTGGTGAGAGAGAGAATATGTAATGTATTTTAGTAAAAGTAGTTAGAAAAAATAATTATAACTAAGTACTGTTTTAAATTAGTTTACTGTTTAAAATAAATTTATGTTGAAATAAATTATATGATGCACTCAAATGCATGTTATATTATATAAAAATACAATATAATAAGTGTGCGATTCAAACACACTATTAATACTACCGTTTTGCAAGATGGATCATGTCTGTTAAATAGTGTATATAAACCCACATGTGCATAAGTACACATTGATGTTTGTGGTATATCTTAACCATATATGAAAGATGGAGAATTTTTCTTTTATACATAAAAAGTATTGTAGATAAAACCCGCTTCCCAACCTATAGCTACATCCGACAATTATAGAAAAAGGGCTGTACTAATTGGTACAAGAACCATTAGGTGTCTATTTTTTTTCTTTGATAAACAGAAACCATTAGTGTAGCCATGTACATGAGCCTTACCTAACATCTCAGTGACCGACTTATGATGAACTGATTAGTCAATAATTTACAAAAAAAAAAAAAAAAAAAAGGAAGAAATTAAAATGAAAAAGTAAAAGAAGGGTGGTGTCTAGTACAATTTGTCCTATGATCTTTTTTCTATTTTTTTGGCTTGAATAATATCATTCATATGTCTTCAAAGGCAACCATTATTGGTTTTGCATAAATCTGAATGAAGACATATATAGTCACATTATAAAGGAAAATATCATACTACAGTTAAAACACAAGATTTATCCTTATATTTACCTTTCAATAAAAAAAAAAAAAAAGATAGTGGATCTGTTTGACGTGGCCTTTTAGATGTTGTTTTATTAGGCTTTCTTGAATTGAAAAACTGTTTCTACAAGTTTTAGGATATTAATAAGAAGAACTTTCATTTAAAACCACAAAATATGGCTTCTAAAAACAATTTATCCGAATATAATTTGAAACTTTTATTAGAGTTTTATAAACAAATTTTGATCTTAAAAAAAAAAAAAAATGGTATCAAACATTTACTGAAAAATTACAGTTTTTGCTTCTCTTCTGATACTGATTAAAAATGAAAGCAAAACCCTATTAAACGGGTCCATTGATTATGTATATTTATAGAAACTTTAATCTATATTTTTTTGGCTGCTAAAACATAAGCTATGAGGTTGTCAGCAATAATTTTATATTACTTATGCAAGTTAAACGTGTGCTTTAATTTCTCAACTAAAGAAGTTGGAATATATGGCTGTCTTTTGAACACAACTTCTAATATTAAACCGGCCATGTCTCTGATTCGTACAAAACTGTCCCCCTTCTTTTTTTTTTTTTTTTCCATCCCAGTGACCGACTCATTGTAGCAGCTTTTAAGCCCTAAAAACGGACTAATCAAAATTTGAGATCACTGTGAAGAGTCTGAAAAGGACGTCTTTTCTCAAAAGAGGAAAAAAATAAATAAATAAAAAAAGAGGAAGACGTCCTCTCTAGTACTCTTTAACATGTCATCATATTAATCTACAAAAGGATAAAACAATATCCAGGCATTATATGATCAATCTTTAGGTTCACATCTGGCCGACATTGTAAGATTTAGAGAAAGTCTTCAAGTCAACATAAAAAACTGTACAAATCAATGACCAGTAACGTTCTTAATTTCTTTAGTCAAGTTTTCATACACGATTTTACTTTGAATTTCTAAGACCAAGTACAATAAGAAAATAATAAATTTAGTGCAAGTTAAGGTGCTAAAATAGCTAAAACTAAACTTACAAGAGTACATATGGAGAATCCGGAGAAAAAAGAAAGCAGACTTTAAGAATAAACTTTCCAAACCAGCCAATTAAAATTAATAAAAACAAAAACATATTTTCACTTATTTTCCTTTGTTAATTGAGAGTAAAGAGTTTAATAACAAGTTAAAAAAATTAAAAAGTAAATAACATGTTTTAAAATATTTTAAATAAATATTACATTTACAATAAATAATTTATAAATAATTTATTTATTTTGTAAGTATAGTATTTATTTCAAATCTATATTCTTCAATTTTTGTGATTACTATGTTATCACATTTTAGAACAGCTGATCACTTACCTTATTTTATGCTTTCCGATAGCAAGGCAAACACAATTTTACATTTTTAAATTTACAAAACATCTACTAAATAGTACTATCACCAAACGCAAATGATATTTAGATTGCTAAGAGATAAGACATCCATCTTAAAAAGTAAAAATTGGAATGAACTAATATATATACCCTTATATGTCTATTATTGTTGTTATATTTTTACAATGTGGGACTTTAAGGTTTTTTGTTTTTTGTTTTTTTACCCTTAACAATTATCCCTTTACTCCATAATTTCTTACACTAAATCTGGTGGTTTCAAAGCTCAAAAACTAACCACCGAGAAATTAAGTGGGGGTGATAAGTGCTCTACTTAACTTTCATGTAAGAATCGTGAGTTTGAGTTAGGACGTTACAGTATTTGAGTATATAATAATATACCTCGAGAGAGGTCCATATACTAGACGAGAGGATGTATATCACTCTCAATTTTCTTTTCACCATGAAGTAAATTTCGTGTTGATCAGATAGCGCGTCCAATATGCGCATGGCAAGAGAGAGAAAAATATAAGTGAGAAAAGACTACAGCATAAAAGGACATGTTGTCACAACCACATGATGCAACCAAGTTTGGACCCCGCCAAAGTCGAAAAATTTCTCTCGTGCTTCTAATAATCACACTACTTCAACACGAGCCCCACTACTATATATATATATATTACAAGAATCTCCATCAAACACAAACATCGTATAGCTTCAAAAACCATAATTTGCCTTGGTTTTTTATTTTTTATTTTTAGTCTTATCATCACCAATCAACAGTCATGTTAACCGAAAAGTACTACGGCGAAGAGAGAGCAACAGGCTTGCTCATGCTGCGCCTCTTCATCAGAAAGCTCCAAAGGGGTCTGTTGTTTTTGGCAGCAGCTAGAGGAATATCATATCATGATCTTCATCATCATGAAGATAACGAATTGGAAGTGTCGACGGTACCGGACGACGTTAAGGAAGGGCATTTCGCGGTTTTCGCGGTGAAGGATGGTGAGAGGGAGAGGTTTGTAGTTAAGCTTGAGTGCTTAAACAGCCCTGCGTTTTTGAGGTTACTTGAACAGACTGAGGAGGAGTTTGGTTTTGAGCAAACTGGAGTTCTTGTCGTTCCTTGTAGACCGGAGGAGTTGCATAAGATTTTGACGTCGGAACGGTGATGAGGGACGGTTTTTATGAGCAGACCACACGTTCGTTATGTAATCTGACCATGATTAAGGGATACTAAGAAGTGTCTGAAACTGCATCAATGTTCCTGTTTCATTGTTATATATACATATACATATATCATGTATTTCTCTAGGATATATGACTTCTTAAGTGTACTACTTGATATGCGGCTAACTATAAGATATTCAAAGCAGCATATCGAATTATATGCTCTTCTTCACACATTTGCAATGATATGAGATAAACTTGTGCATAAGCATGAAAACCACTGATTTTTTATTTTTTATTTTACTATTATTACTATCATTATCATCATCATCATCATCATCATCATCATCATCATCATCATCATCACATCATCATCTTTTTTCCGGAGCTGACTTATCTCTTTTAACAACTAGCCCTGACATTTAAAAATGATCAAGTTCTCTTCTCCAAACAAACCTTATTGTAGTCCGGATTGAGAGTTACTTTTGCTGCTGTGCATTTACGTTATCAAATATTTGTAAAAGAGGAAAATAAAGAAATTCTCTCTTTTTTTTTTTTTTTTCTTTTCTTTTCTTTATTTTTTTTTTGAGAAAAAGAAATTCTCTTGTTTAGTATAAATAATGGAAAGGAAAGATTTTATTGGCACATTAATGACGATTTAATCCAAGTATAATTTTTTTTAGTAGCTTAGTACTTTAAGTTTATTTAGAAATATACTATCTATTTTGAATCTCATATAATTAATAAGTATAATATATGTTAAGTGTGCATCAAATTTATATCATAGAAAGGTCAACATTTAATTTTGAGTCAACTAATGATAAAAATACCCTAAAGAAAAAATAAAAAGAAATTAACCAAAAAAAAAAAAAGAACCATCTAAAAAACCCAAAAAAAAAATAAAAATCTTTTTTGTCGAATGACCCTTTTTCTTTTTGTGTGTGTGTGTGTTTTTTTTTTTTTTTTTAATTTTGGATTTTTTAAAAGTTTTTCCTATTTTACGGTATTCTCGTCATTTTGTAGTCAAAATTAAATGTAGATCGCTCCTTGGTAAAAATATGATACACATTAGATTGTCTTGATATATATTTGATTAGGGGAAAATAGTTAATGGATTGCAGACCTCATAAATGAAGTCAAAATAGAGAATATATTTATACAAAATTTCCCTTTTATGCATTCTGAAGATATACCTTTTTTTTTTTTTTTTAATAACAAGAAAGAGGAGAAAAAACTAACAGGGAACAAAAGTGTAGCCACCTACAATAAAATACTTCCCAACAAGGATGATGCTCACTAAACACCCCATAATGTTATAAAGAAAACGTTTGGTTGTATAAGAACGTAATGTTACAAAGAAAACCTTATTAATTCAAAAAACTACCCCTGTTTGTTTCACATGTCCATTTTTGAAAATGAAAAAAAAAAAGTAAAAGACTATTTTTCCCAACTTTTTCTATTATTCTTCTTATTTTGAAAAAGAAAGGCTATCTCATTTTCAAACTATTCCCAACACCAATATTTCTTTTCATTACAAATAACTTATTATTTCAAGAAGGAAGATTTTTGCAGGTTCAAACGTCATCCAATTTTTAAAATGAAATGACTTTCTCATTTCAAATAAGAAAATTTTCCTTTTCAAAAATAGACATGCGATCCAAACATGGCCGTACTCAATTTATAGCCCATATTCAAATTTTTCCTCACCACAATACATACAATCTTGGAAGGACAAAAAATCCCGCTTGGTTGGTGATTCAAATCCTTAGCTCTATCCATCCTACAAAACAGTAGGATCCCATAATCTACCACTAATCCCCTATTTTTATTCCCTCTTTACACTTTTCTATTCACCCAAACATACTTTTTAAGGAACATATATGCACGGCTTCATTTATGTAATCATGTAATTAGGGGTGGTAATACGGGTCGCGACACGACGACACGACTCGAAAACGACACGAATTTCGCGGGTTCGGGTTGGGAAAAATAGGGGGCAGGTCGTGTTCGGATTGGGAAAAATTGACACGAAAAAAACGGGCCGTGTTCGGGTTGGACCCGTTTTTTTCGTGTCAATTTCGTGTCACTTTTCGTGTCAATTTCGGGTCAAGTTCGTGTCAATTTCGGGTTAATTTTCGTGTTGCGTGTCAATTTCGTGTCGTAAGTCAATTTTGGTTCGTGTCGTGTCAACCCGTGACGGGTTCGTGTCGTGTTCGTGTCGCGGTTTCGTTTCGTGTTCGTGTCACGGGTCGTGTTCGGGTCGGGGAAAAAAAAAATCGACACGGCTCTAACACGACACACGACACGAATTGCCACCCCTACATGTAATGAATAATAAGAGTAATAACAGAGAAGATATAAATAGAAAGAAGAGAATACAAATATTTAATGTGATTGATAATGTATCTACATGATTAGGAAAAAAGAGATTAAAAAAATACTATCAAATAGGCTTCATATAGAAAATAATTGTAAAATTCCAGAGTCTGTAGGCTACTCAAGGCTATTAAATCTTTTAAAGTTAGAGAATTCTTAAATTAAAAATAAATACACTTACATTGGATCAAGTACTGTAAGATAGCTATATATACAAAATTAAACTTGCCGTAATAAGAAACATATTGGCAGGTAAAGAAATTGAAGCTTTTGGAGTTATTTTATGTCAGACCAATTATTTGGGCCTACGTGCACTGTTCTTTCAAGAAAATTTGATAATGAAATGAAATGAAATGACAAGAGCTTCACTTGATTCAGCTTCCTCGTCCATTTTGGAGTTCAGCGTTAATATTTCTAACCGAATATACAAAGAACCTAGTTAAAAAACACAACCAAATTAATCTAGGTCAACAAAAGTATACTACAGTTTCTATATTAATCTAGGCCAACCAAATATATCGCTACTTGTTCGAGGGATGAGGCCGGACTTGGGATGACGCGTCTATGTGAAACCAAGAATTAGAAAGTGATGAGAGACAAAAACATGTATAGCATTGAATGACAGAACTGTAACAAACACATTCAATTAATGATCTCTTTATAATTATTGACTCCTACTGAAATTTCTCCCATGCTTCGGATCTGATCCCTCTGACAACACCAATACAAAATCTCTATCACAATAACAAAAGAAAAAAAATATCATCGTAAATTCCAAAATCGTAACCAGCTTGTCTAGTCTTTTCATCAACAAATATTCATGTGTACCCGAAAGCACTACGTCGAAGAAAGAGCTACAACTTTCCATAGGCTTCGGCTTTTGATCATGGCAAAACTGCGAAAGCGCTTCTCGCTTTTAGCAGCAGCCAAAGAATTAAGTGGTCTTGATGAAGATGGAGAATTGGAAGTGTCAACCACGTCGGTACCGGATGATGTGAAGGAAGGGCATTTCGCGGTGTTGGCGGTGAAGGGTTCTGAGAAAAAGAGGTTTGTTGTTGAGCTTGAGTACTTATATTGTCCTGAGTTTCTGAGTTTACTAGAGCAGGCCGAGGAAGAATTTGGTTTCGAACAAACCGGAGCTCTTGTGGTTCCTTGTAGACCTCACGAATTACAGAAGATTTTAGGAAGACATGATGGAGATAAGAGGGTATATCTAGGCGAATGAACCCAATTTAAATCCATGTTTCAATTTTTTTTTATTGTTTTATGTAGTTTTCTAGGATGACTCTCTATATTGTAACTGCTTGTTAGATGTTTCAAAAAGTTGTATATCCAACTAAACTCTCTCTCTCTCTCTCTCCCTCCTTCACATTTGATTTGCAATGGCATAAGGTAAACCTACTCTTGAGTCTTGACTTATCTCTCTTTTTCAATATCCCAAAAATGCAATTATTCAAGTTCTCCAAACAAACCACAATAATTTTCTGGCTATAGCTGGCAGTAACAGAGTGGAGCCCATTACATGTTTGTGTATTGACATGAGGTACAGTGACTTAGTCAGAGTTGATCAAAATACAAAAGAAAAAAGGGATTCAACCCCCAACTAACCGGGTTGAATCCCGGTAATTACCCTATTACTCACACCAGGTAGGCCCCATTTATCAGTCACAACGGGAAGGCCCCGTATATATATGTCCCACCACGTACGTCTTATTGTAAGTTTCAGCATTTTATGAGGTATTGGGATTCAACCCACTGTTCTATACAAATTCATTTCCATGTTTCATCCAATTTAAAGTTAAAATATTAAAAGTATATTTAAAGAATAACTTAAATAGAAGCAATAAGGATCAACTAATTATGCATCAAATAATGGAAGATGTTTCACAAGGCCAAAGGCTACAAGAAAATGCCTTGGTCAGAATTTTTTTTTCTTTATAAATTTTTTAAAGAGGCCCCATCATTTAAATCATCTAAGGCGGAATATTTTAAAACCTTTTTCCAATAGTATATAGACAAAAGTAAATATTTCAACAAAAAAATATATAAATATAAAAGAAAATATATTAGCAAAGGTGGGTTCAGTATCCTTTAGTATTAGCAATCTCTCAGGCAAGTCTTTCAGTCTTGTAACCAGACATGTTTTCGTTTCAAAAACTTATCATTTTCGATGTTCATGTCACTTGTTTAACTTTTGTTGTTTTTAATCATTCATTCATTTTTTTTTCTGTCGTTTGTCATTTTAATGGCATCTCCAAGATTCTTGCTGTTTTAATGTCGTTTTAGTTTGTCATTTAATTTGATGCCGGTTTCAAAGATTCTTGTCTTTTTTCATGTTTTGTTGTTTGTTTTTCATATGCCGGTTTCAATGTTCTGTCGCATGTTCTTCTTATGTCGTTGCGTTTCTTTTGTTGTAGTTTACCATTTGTTGTCGTTTACCATATTATTTGTTGTCGTTTCAGGTGTTGTTGTGGCTTGTTGATTATTTTGTCGTTTTTCCTATTATAGTATGTTGACCTTTTCGTCACTATTATATATGTCGTGCGCTTCATTTGTTGTTTATAACTTTAAATGGCGTCCTATTTTTCTTTATATTAGTTGTATTGCAAAGGTTTTGCGAGTGGAGAATAGACAAATATAATACAATAAAAAGAAATAAAATTATTTTTTATATTTTTTAAGAAATTAAAAAAAAATTGTCACGTGACGGGTTTTGAACGGGTTTTGAAGAAATGACCAAAGAGAGCTATTCTCTCTTTTAAGGATGATAATAGATTCCTATCTTTTTTTTCCATTCATGTCATGTCCGAGACGTCCCTTTTGGTAATGGTTTGGAAATGTTTTGAAAAAGAATCCCATGATTTTTAACAAAAGTGTTTTGAAAATGATTATAAAATAGTGGTTGCAGATACAGAGTTTGAATTCCCTCACCCCAAGTTCCAAAAAAAAAAAAAGACTTAAAGAGTGTTCGTTTTGCACAAAATCACAAAAAAGAAATGAAAACAAAAAATCATTTTCGTATTGTGTTAAGGAATGAGAGAATAAAATAAAATTATTTTCCCATTTCCGTTTTAATTTTCTAAGACTTCTACACTCAATAAATATTTTTAGAAACATATCCAAACGTAATTTTACTCTCTTTTTTTTTTTTTTACTCAAATCAATTTATCTAAAAACATAATCAAACACAATTTCAAAAAATATTTCAAAATCATTTTCAAAATATTCTCATTTCTATTTTATAACAAAAATAAAATCATGAATTTGTTCATTTTGTTCCTTTTCACAATTTCTCATTTCGTGAGGTTAGCTTTCTTTTGTTCCTTATCCTAATGAATTTCCAAGATTATTGTCGTTCAGTTTTTACAAGTAATTTTTGTTCATCTTTTTACCGTTTACCGTTTCCAATGTCCTTGTGATATGTTTTCCTTTGTGGTTCTCACTTTTTTATTGTCGTTTATGTGACTGTTGTGGTTTTCTTTGTTCTGCTGTTTGTGCATTCATAGTCGTTTCCCAGAACGTTGTGGCTTTTCCATTTCTCAAGTCCCTTACCCTTTTACTTTTGTTTCCCAGAATATTGTCGTTTCCATTTCTTATGTCGTTTATAAATCTATTTCTTTTTCCAAGAACTTTGTTGTTTTCCATTTCTTATGTCATTTACTGTTTCATAGTTGTTTTTATGTCGTTTTATTTTGTCGTTTGTTCTATTACTGTTTGTGATCTCGTGGCTCCAGTCATGTCGTATAACTACATGTCGTTTTCCGAGATTGTGGTCCTTTTCTAGGTTCTATCGTTTGTTCTTCTGACCATGTCGGTTTTCTTTCCTTGATTCAACCTCTTTTATTGTCGTTATACTTTCGATGTCATTTTGAGTAATTGTTGTCGTTTTAAATTCTTATGTCGTTTAGTCTTTTACTATCGTTTCTCATATCCTTTTATTGTGCTTGGGTTTTATATGTATTTTTATATATATGACACAAACACACACATATATAATATATTCTCTTTTATATTTGTCGGTGCGGTTAGTTTTAAATATACACACATATAACAACGCGTTTCGCTTGTGCTTGCGAAGCGCAAGACAAGATTATGGCTTTTTAAACTTTAAGGAATCTTTGTGTAATTACAGCTGTAGAACAAAAAGCATAGAGAAATGCCGGTGCCTGAAAGGCTTTGCGGAAAATCTCATATTTTTGCAACAACTGAGAAGCTTCTCCTCCTAACTCCCGATGGGCCCCAAAGACAGAGAGACTAAGAACATGGGGATCACTTGAGAGATATATATATATATATATATATATATATATGTCAATAAAATCTAATATCATTACTTATGGTGCTCTACATTGAAAAATAAAATAAAGTAAAATGGTAAAAAAAAGTACTAAAAACAGTACCAGGTAATGTGAAGGAAAGGTAGTTTGTCGTTTTGGCCGTTAAGGGTGGTGAGAAAAAGAGGTTAATTTGTTGTTGCAAGCCTGTTTTGAAGAGGAAAAATATACACCTTTATGTAATCTTATTACTGTCGTTTATGGATACTAGGCAAACTGAACATGTAAATTTAGTTAAAATTTCTGATAAAATATTCAGAGAACTTAAATGTAAATAATTATCAAGGCAATCAAAAAGCATTCCATCATCATCTTTGCAAAAGACATTTCGTACATGCCAGCAAGTACAACTGGAAATACTACGCGGAATGTGTTCCAACTGAATAAGACATTCATGAGATTTATGGTATTTCCTGTTGAAAGAGACCCCATCATGTAAAAAAAAAAAAAAAGTACCGGTGGAGGAATTTTACAAAAATCCCCATGAACTAGTGAAAAATAGATCCTTTATCCAAGGTGTGGGGTCAGAATTATCCATATTTGCAATTTTTTTCCTCATAACCAGGAAAATGAAGTGCGACAAAAGTACATATTGAATAACAAGTTGCATCAAACCACATGAAATTTTCTCTTCATTGGACCCCCAGAGAAATTTCTTCCTTGTTACCGATATCCCTCAACAAAGGCGCTATAAAATGTCCATCACAAATAACAAAGAGGAACATCCGAATTTTCAAAATCACAACCTTGTTTAGTCTTATCATCAACATCATCATGTGTACCCGAATGTACTACGGGGAAGAGAGAGCCACCGGCTTGCTTAGGCTTCGGCTCTTTGTGGGAAAACTGCAAAAGCGCTTCTCGCTTTTGGTAGCCACAAAAGTGGCTGTAGATGGTGATTTTGATGAAAAAGAATTGGAAGTGACAAAAGCAGTTCCAGATGATGTAAAGGAAGGGCATTTCGCGGTCTTGGCGGTGAATGGTGCTGAGAAAAAGAGGTTTGTTGTTAAGCTTGACTACTTAAGTAGCCCTAAGTTTCTGAGGCTACTTGAGCGGGCTGAAGAAGAATATGGTTTTCAGCAAACTGGAGCTCTTGTGGTTCCTTGTAAACCCGAGGCATTACAGAAAATTTTACAGACGGGACGGAGATGAAAGACTGTAACTTTATGTAGTCTTACTGTCAAAGACATACCAGACAACTGAATCCATGTCTATGTTCACTGTTTTATTTGTTTTATCATGTATTTTTCCAAGATGACTTCTCTTGTGAACTGATTGTGATGCTGCTAAAAAGCTGCAACATGTATATGTGTGTGTATATATATATATATATATATATATATTTCATTTATACTCTTTTTTTTTCTGCTCACATTTGTAAACCATAAAATGTAACGACCTATGTATCTCTTTGGTATGATATTATCTACTTTCGGTCTTGGCCTGCACGGTTTTACTCTTGAACTTATCCTCGAAAGATTTTGTACCCTTGAGTGGTGGTCTGTTTACTTATAAATTATCATATATATCCACGTCAAACAATCAGACTGCATAATTTATCTTTTTTCTTGTAGGGACTGATGATGTTGATATAAAAGTATGTCACATAATTGGCTGGCACTAAATTGGAGGAGTCTTGTTATTACTTAGCAACTGCTGATGGTGATGTTATTTTTAGTATTCTCCTATTTGAAGTTGACATTTCTAATCTGACTCAATATATTTGCAAAGGACCTACTAAACAAAAAGGGACTCAACCTTATCTTTCCAATAGCTGATATTTATGTACGATTGCCAGCCAAACGACTTCAAAAACCACGCGGAATGTCAAGATCAACGGAAGCTCCCACTTTGAAAAATGTAGCTCATTTCGCTTTTAAAGAGTCCCCATCATGTAAATCATTCATGCAGAATTATATAATGTAAATACTAAAATTAGTAAATCCTTTAAAAAAAAAAAAAAGAAGTAAAGAAGAAGAACAAAAAGCACAGTGTCCCTTCTTATGCGTTTCCTCCTTTCCTTGTCGTTTCCGAGATTCATGGTGTTTATTGTTTATTCTGTTCATGTCGTTTGTTTTCTTTCTTCATTTGTCCTTTGATGTCGTTTTCCATGTTCATGTCGGTTGAATATTTCCTTTGTCGTTATGCTCTGTCATTTGTGCTTTTGATGTCGTTACTTTGAAGATTGTTGTCGTCTTCAATCCTTTGTAGTTTGTTTTAAATCTTATTTTGTTGTTTCCCACATTGTTTTTCATGTCGTTTGTATTTACTTTTCACTGCCGTATGACTGACCGGCGATTACTAGCGATTCCGGCTTCATGTAGGCGCCTACAATCCGAACTTAGGACGGGTTTTTGGACTTAGCTCACCCTCACGGGATCGCGACCCTTTATCCCGGCTATTGTAGCATGTGTGTCGCCCAGGGTATAAGGGGCATGATGACTTGACGAACTTTAATTTACTCTTTTTTTCTATCTCAACAGCTCTTATTTCCTATTTCAACATATTGATTTAGGCCTAAGCTATTATCTTTTTTTTTTTTTTATCTTATACCCCTATGGTATAATGTGTAGCTTCTTCCGAAGAGAAGTTCGTATGCATAAACACGATCATTTTCAATGTTCTATAATCAATCTCTGCCTTTTCTTTGTCGTGTATCCTTTGATGTCGTTTTCAATTTTCTTGTCGTTTGTTTTCCTTTTTGTCGCATAACATTTAAAGGTCCAATAATTAATTTTCTTCTCTTTCGTTATTTAAATTTTGTTTCCTGTCTCTGTCGTTATCCGTTCTTTTTGTCTTATTGTTAAATCTTTATTTGTTGTTTACTGTTTTAATGTCGTTTTCTAGATTGTTGTCGTTTTTTGCACCCTGTCCTTTTCATGTCGTTTTGCTTTTATTTCCGTTTCGTAATTTATCATTTGTTTGTTTTAGAAGTTCATGATGTGGTTTGTAAAAAAGATGCCTGGGTTAAAGGGATTCTTTTCACGTTATGCTGTGTTTAGACATTTTTAACCTCTTTGTTTTTCAAGTAATAGTTTTCCTTGTACTTAATCGGTGTGGGACATTTTGTGTCGACTTCGTCCTATGAGAATGGGAAATTGTTGGAATAACTCTTTTACTGTACATATTTAGAATTTTTATCTCACTTAATTACGGATTCAAATTTTTATCATATTGATCAAATTTTATTTGACTAGGATGATAAGAGGACAAAAATCATGAAACCATTATAGCTTGGGATGTAATATTTCAAAGATGCACTTTTTTTTTTTTTTTTTTTTTGTTGCATTCCTTAAAAAAACCCCAAATCTGAACATCAATAGTTATTATGATTAAAAGAAAGAAAGTTAAAAACGACTCTTTTTTGGCAGTGAATGGCATTGAGTAAGAGAGGACTGTAATATTTGCTGATATTATTCACCTTGTCAGTTAAACATTAAGTTCTTCAATTATTTCTTTGTTTTTTTTTTTTTGCTCTGACTTTATTTATTTATTTATTTTTTCGGGATAATACCACTTAATATCTTGCTTCAAAAAGCACGTTTTTCTTACATTTTGCTAAAGGAATGAGATACTCTTGAAGTCTTGAAGCTCATTGTATTTTGTCGTGTTAATTGAGCTGTGATATTTTGATCTAATCATCATACCCTTGAAAGTTATAAAAGCTCCTTTATTTATCCCGACGAGGTTTTAAGCTCATACAAATACATGTCAACTTAAAAGACTTTCATTTTCAAATTTTCTAAAGGAAAATTATTAGGACAGAGAGACAAGTGTCAACTAAACATGAGTAGATTTTGATCAGTAGGAGTGACGTTATGTGACATTTGCGAGACGAACCACGAAGTCTGCAAATTATTGGCATGTAAGAAATAGAACAGAATTTACCTAAGTTATTTTATACTATATTAATTATAATTTGGGCCTAGAAAAAAATTGCCATGAACTGATTACAGTTCAATTGACGCATCCTGTTTCCTGAAAGCTTTATATTTCTAGTAGAATATGCAGAGAACCTACTGAACAAACACAGCTAGCTTGCTAGCTAGTTATCAAGGCGACAAAGAGGGTTCAATCTTATCTTGACCAAAGACATTTTTCACTTGCCAGCCACACACACTGCAAAAACTATGCAGAATGTACGAGTTAACTGAAGCTCCTACATTGGAATTTTGTCTAATTGTCTCCAGTTTGAAGAGCAACTCATTAATGTAAATCATCCGTTCAAGAATTATTCAAAAATTACTATCATGAAATATAAAGAATTAATCCTTTTTACCAAATATAGGGGTTCACAGGAAAAATAAAAAAATTCTTGTCTTGAAACATTAAGTCTTCACAAGGGATTACATTAAATAATGCTGCATGAATAGTTTCTACGAATGATGAATCATATTGAACTTGTACTCTTTCACATGTTGTCATAGTCTATAAATATGATGTATGAGCATACGTGAACTTGGGAAATGGCCTATGTGAATTGAGCCTCAGAAAAGTGCTTGAACCCATTCGTTGGGTACTCCTCCATTTTGTAGGGGGACTCCTAAAAAAAGAGAGACCCAAACAGATAGTTCTTAAGGTGGATTACCGAGTCTGGTCTTGAAAAGTATTTGAAAGATTTTATTGCATCATTTCTATCAGTTGTAATTTTTAGAGAGAATGGTTGTGTCACGAACATTCCAAATTTCAAATAATTAGCTTGTTTAGTCTTATCAAGGCTTTCACAGGTGTAGGCTTTTCGTGAAAAAAAAAAAAAAAAAAAAAAAAGTGCTCTTCTTGCTTACAGCAGCAACCAGAGAAACTGTTTGTAAATAATTTTGAAGAAGAAGCTAATCCCGTGTCTCTCGAATTTTAAAGTCATTCTCACCCTAACCCTGAAATTTAAATTCGTCTCACTTTAACCCTCTCTCTTGTAAATGTTGTTAGAAACAAATAGAAAGGGAGGGAGATAAATGTTGTAATGCGGTCATTTCCTGCTTATTTTAAGAGAAATCTCAATAGACAGTGGTAAGTGTGGCTAATTAGTCCTTTTTTAGATCTATTTTTAATGAAAACTCTATTAGATGAGATTAAGTGAAATTAATTGATATTTTATTACGTAAAATGAGAATGATCCTAAAATTTTAAGATAAATACGAGATACTTGATTTTTTTTTCCCTCTACTTGACATTCTCCTCTAGTCTTGACTTCATTAGCCCTTCAAAGTGAAAAGTCATTGGATTCTATCAAAAGAACAACGTTTACTGTCACAAATGTCAAGACTGCATAATGGACCTGCTTCACACATGTTTATGTGACGTGTATCGGACTCGACTCAAGCTCATGATACAAACATCCTGTTTTATATCCACTTTTGGGCCTACACTTCTCCCTTGCTATTACTTTTTTTTTTTTTTTTTTTTTTTTTTGAACTTGAGAAGGGGAGTTCAAACTTTGCACTCTCTTTAGCTATTATTAGTTAGGCAACTATAACCCTTTTTTTTTTTTTTTCCTCGGAAGGCAGCTATTACCTTGTAAACATAGATAGGAACTAGGAAATGTTCAAGATGAGGTATGAAAAGAAAATCCTATTACTAGTGTACAAAATTATTATGAATTTTTAAAGGGAGAGGGGTTCGACTGTCAGTTTTTTCAAGGTTTTGTAGTTTCATGTAGTTCTTGGATTTTTACATTTTTGACGTTATTGGATAATAAAATAGATCTTTTAGGCGTTTTTTAAATGTGATAGATGTGTTTGATAAATTATTATGTCCTTTTGATAACTTTATTATATTTTTTATTCATGGTATGAACAGTTCTAAAGGCGAGCACTTGAGACCTCGATCGTGCGTAACCGTCAAGAAAATTTAAAAAGGTTAAGTAAGGTGTTTGTATAAGTACACTCTCATCTGCAATATGAATTAAAGAGTTGATATATGTTTTGATGTTAATGATGATGTTATGATGTTTTTATTACTTCTCTTATGATGACATTTTGATGACAAATATATTTATGTATATATATGTATTTTTATGTTTTAAAATAATGTTATATACCCTTGATGATGATGGTGACCGGTGAATAGATTTTTTGTCACGGTTGGTTTAGGACTTACTACTCCACTCTTTCCGCGACTAGCGCGCTATGATGGTACAACATCGGGCTCACTATATGACGGTTTTGAAAGTTTAAGCATGCGTTTGGTGCTAAGGTTTCGATTGTAGAATTTGGGTTTGGATTGATTTTACGTTTATC
This sequence comes from Ficus erecta, assembly GCA_008635985.1. Taxonomy (NCBI): domain Eukaryota; kingdom Viridiplantae; phylum Streptophyta; class Magnoliopsida; order Rosales; family Moraceae; genus Ficus; species Ficus erecta. The sequence continues at coordinate 96,870 of BKCH01000815.1, forward strand.
GAGGTATTTGAATTGCTTGAGTTATAAAGTGCAAAAACTTAGTGTTCAGAAAAAAAAATATTAATATGAAACTTGTTTCATTCGTCTCAAAATTCTATGCATTTAAAAAATATATCTTATTTGGACTTGTTTATGCAAAATTATGGACCTTTAAAGTTTGAGTGCTGAGGGAAAAAGAAAAAAATTAGATTGTAATTGTATGGTTTGGATTGTTGGTCCAAACACATGCTAAAAGTTTTTCAAAGATGTTTATGTTTATGATGACATTTTTTGATGATGATAATATATATATATATATATTTATTACATTTTTGAGATTTAAGTATCTTACTAAACCCTTATTTAATTATATAAGTTAATTCATGCTGCATATAAATGAAATAGTAAGATGTCATAATGGAGATGATAACTATGGACTTTCTCAAATTTATTTCATGATATGAATTTTAAAATGTATATTAATCAAGAAAATTATTTTGACAAGATTTAAAATTTTTTTCCCTAAAATATCCTAAAATTTTCTAAGCAAATTTTTCGATAAGTCAGGAATATTATTTTAAATTCATTTATTTTCCACACTTTTTTTTTACTAGATATTAACGTATCCAAAACTTCCACCAAGGATCATAAAATCCTTACTTTTCTCGTCACATAATGGAAGTCACCTTTTGTTATTTTTTGTTTTGGAAAATTAAGGAGAATTTCTCCAAAAATATTGTTGCACTTATTTAAATGATTTGTTTTTTTTTTTCAGAATTTATTTTATTTTATTTTTTCAGAAGTTTACCGTGAAAAATTTTCAGGTTTCAAATATTCACGTGAACCTATTTTATCAGTGTCTCACATTATTAAAATTCTTATATATATATATATATATATATATAAAAGTATCAAATTATTAAATATTGGTTCAAATTATTAAATATTGACTAAAACCAAATTGGTGATAATTTTGCTAAAGATACTCCTATTTAATTGGTGAAAGCATGGTTCTTTTACATTACGTGTGTTTTGACATTTTAACCTCTGTGCTTTTTAAGCTTTTGAAGATAATAATTTTCTTGTACTTAATCGGTATGGGACATTTTGTGTTGACTACGCGTTTCCTCTTGTTCTTGTGAAGCGCCATGCAAATGGTTTTAAAGGGTTCTTCTCCAACTGCCGGTGTGCCCAAAATAAAGAGGCCTAGGACATGCACATGAAAATTTTTACATCAATGGTTTTTATAATTTATTCATAAAAGAAACAAAGTTAAAAATAAGAAAAAATAATTTATATAACAAACATGTATATATAATAACATATCTAATGTAATGCTAAAAGGTTATATCAATAATAAATTTTGGCATTTGGATGAAAAATTGCTCCCCAATGAATTGCTATATTTGATGCTAAATTTTCCATATGTTAAATTTTATGATAAATTTATCACAACAAATAGCAAATGCTAAATGTAATGTTTGATTTTTCTTAGTTGTTGGCTGGACTTTTGTGATGTAATTGTTATAATATTTTTATTTTAAATTTATTTACAGACTAAATGCATGTTCACTTTTATAAGTTTCGAAACACAATAATAATGAAAAAAATAGAAATAGCATTAGAAATAACGATATGCATTATTGGAGCCTAAAGTAAGGTAATGATATATTTTATTTTTATTTTTTTGTAATAAATATATTATTAGCATAGATCAATGTTTTGGAGATGGTCTACATGCCTAAAATTTTGCCAAGAGTAGCCGATTATGGAAGTTAAAACATTATGCTGTTTCTTGTCTGTGAATGGCTCTGTGTAAGAGAGGTTAATTTGCTCCTTCATGTTATCTTTGCTGTCCTAGAGGGATATCCACCAAGTCCGATGAACACTATGAGTTATTTCTGTAGTTATTTCTTTTTTTTTTTTTTTTGGTCTCTGACTTTTATTTGTTCAATTCATTGTGGATAATATCTCTTACTACGTTTCTTTTTTCTCATATTTGGAACATAAATGTGATAAACTTATTCTGGAAGTCATGAAGATCACTCTGTCTATTATTTTGTGTTTCTTGAGCTGTGATTTTTTGATCAAATCATCACAATTCACACTTTTGAATGTTAAAGAGCACTTCTAAATTCTCTTTTCAAACTTTTTGAAGGAAAATCAATAGGACCCACATACAACTGTCAACTTAACATAAGCATAGGTTTTGAGTAGAATTTGAGTAGAAATAAGCTTATATAACATTTCCGAAAGTTGACGAGGCACAATGTCTACTATAATTGACATTTAAAGAAACGGAACCGTGTTTACATTATCTAACACGAGTCAACTCGCAACAGTGGTGATAAATTGATATTTTTACATGCCTAATTTCATAGAATTATCAGAAAAAATTGGCATGTAGACAAAGGAAGGAAGTGTTGCCTGGCATACACTTTTGGAGTTATTTATACCAGATCAATTATAATTTGGGCCTACAAAAAAAAAATGACATGAACTGATTACAGTTCAATTGAGGTACTTGTTTTCTGAAAGCTTTCTATTTCTAGTAGAATATGCAGAGAACCTACTGAACAAACACAGCTAGCTGGTTATCAAGGAGCAGAAAGTGTTCAATCTTATCCAAACAATAGGCATTTTTCACTTTCTACGCGGAATGTCTCTATCAACTGGAGTTCCTACATTGACAGTTTGTCTAATTGTCTCCAGTTTGAAGAGCAACTCATTTATGTAAATTATCCATTCAAGAATTATTCAAAAATCACTAGCACGAAATTCAAAGAATTAAGAATTAATTCTTTTTAGATAGGGGTTCACACGGAAAAAAAAAAGACTCTCTCTTTACCCTTTGCATCTTCATTCTTCACAAGTGATTAAATTAAATGATGCTGCATGAATAGTTTCTACGAACAATGAATCATATTGAACTTGTACTCTTTACATGCTGTCATCGTCTACAAATACGATGCAGGAGGATACGTGAATTTGGAAGATGACCTATGTGGATTGAGCCTCGAAAAAGTGCTTCAACCCGTTTGTTAGGTGCATCTCTTGTAGGGGACTCCATAAAAAAAAAAAAAAAAAACCCATACGAATAGTTCTTGAGGTGGATTACCGAATCTAGTGGTCTTGAATAGTGTTTGAAAGATTTTTATTGTGTCATTTCCATCGGTTGTAATTTTAGGGAGAATGGTTGTGTCACAAACATCCCAAGTTTCAAATCATTAACTTGTTTAATCTTATCATCACCAAATTAATGTGTACCAAGGAAAAAAAAAAGGGAAAAAAAAAAAGAAAAAGGAGAGAGTAATAGGCTTTCTCCAGTGTAGGTTTTTTGTGGGAAAATGAAAAAAAAAAAAAAAAAAAAAAAAACTTCTCGCTTATAACTGAAACTAGAGAACTGATGTAAATAATTTTGAAGAAGAAGCTAATCCCTTGTTTTTTGAATTTTAAAGTCATTCTCACGCTACCTTTGATCTTTAAATTGGTCCCACTTTAATCCTCTTTGTTATAAATGTTGATAGAAACGAATAGGAAAAAAAAAGGGAGATAAATCATGAATGAGGTCGTTTCCTGCATATTTTTAAGAGAAATCTTAATAGACAGTGCTTAGTGTGGCTAACTACTCTATTAGGCAGGATTAAGTGGGACTAATTGAAGTTTTAGTAGGTAAAATGAGAGATTTTAAAGTTCATAAGATACACAAAGTGAGATTGATCATAAAATTCAAAATCAGATGTAAGACATTCGATCTTTTTTTCTCTCTACTTGACATTCTCCTCTAGTCTTGACTTTCACTAGCCCTTGAAAGTGAAAGGTAATTGGATTCTATCAAAAGAACAATGTTTTCTGTCACAAATGTCAGAGACTACATATTGGACCCTGCATCACACATGTTTGTGTTCAGATCATGAAGTGTATCGGACTTGACTCAAGCTCATGATATAAACATCATTTCATTAGAACTTTCGGATAAGAACCTAATTTAGACATATTCCTAGCTACATAAAAACGGTATAAAATTGGCAAGTGGAAAATTCGAAGAAGTCTTGATTTGTATCCACTTTTGGAGTAATTTTACCTCGGAGCATATGTTGCGTTTAGGCAACTATTACGTCGTAAACAAAGATAAGTAATTAAATGGAATTCTTCAAGATGAGGTACAAAAGAAAATCCTATTACTAACGTGTGTTCTTTTTAGTCAAAATTTCCCGACATTCTATCGAACTCACATGTTCTTTATTTTTAATGTATATTTAGAAATTACACACAAAAAAGGAGAGAAAAAATAATGGTAAGACTACCTTGTCTCTTCACAAAGATATTTCTGTACTAGTTGTCGTTAAGAAAAAGAAAGATATTTATGTACTAGCTAGTCAAACGATTCCAAAAATTACACGTAGATCAATTGAATCTCTTCCATACTGAAACGTAGCTTGCATTTCGACATCAGATTTGGATCTAAAAATTTCAAAGTTTTTATCTTTTCTGAAAACTCAACAAATGTTTTATTAATTAGTTTTTTAAAAGTCAACTAACTACGATATAAAAATTTCATTCCAAACTGGTACACCAAACGCATTGGTAGTGTGTTTTCTTTTTAAAGTGGGGCTCAAGTTTGACCTCGTTGAGACTAACTCAAATGGCGGGAGAGAGAAATATTTGAGTAAGAGCTCTCACGTTTGAAATTTGAGAGTTCTTTTTAAACAAGTGAGAGTCTTAAGCCCTGTATCTTTTTTTAAAAAAAAATGATAGGGGTTAAGTCATGTGGTCTTTTTCGTTTTTTTTAGTGAAATTTTTAACAGTCAAGTGAAACCAATTCTCTTCTTTTTTTAAACTAAAATTCTTAAAAAAAGTTATGTGAGATTAACTATCTTATTTTCTGTGTAAATTTAATAAAAATTTTAATGAAAAGGGATAAAGCATGTGCTTGTTCCCAGGTGTGAACCTAAGTTTTTTATCTAAAAAGATAGCAACTCTTTTTTTTTTTTCCTTTCTTTTTTCAATCACCTTAACGAAGGAGGTGGACTTCAGTTTTTGTCTTTTTCTGAAAAGTCAACAAAAATTTTAAATTGTTTTTTAAAAATCAACCAACTTCAACTCAAAAATTTTATCTTAAACTTTTGTTCTAAACGTACCTTAAGCAAAACTATCAAAATTCAATTTTTTTTTAAATTCAGAAAATAAAGTAGACCTAAAAAGCTGGACCGCAAGTCAAATTAATACTAATAAAAAAAAAGGATGATGCTGTATTTTTGATATTATCGTCTCTATTGGTTTGTTCTCTCAGGATGGCCACAAGTCAGATTAATCTCAAACCTTTATTCCAAACCTATTATAAGAGAAACTATCAAAATTCAGAAAAAACGGATTGAGAGTTTTTAAATCCTAAAAAGTTGGACCACAAGTCAGATTAATACTAATAAAAAGGATGACGCTGTATTTTAGATATCATCATCTATATTGTTTAAAAAGATATCGCTTTCCAAATGTTTGTTGTCTTTCATTATTTTGTTGTTTTATTGAGCTATTGTCATTTTTAAATGTGCGATTTTTTTTTTTTTTTTTTTAAGAAGTTCTCTCATCCGTGAAAGCGCAAAATCGGTTGTTATGTCGTTTATGAGGTTTTGTCGTTTGGATTTCTAATGTATTTTATATCCTTCTCATGTGGTTTTCTAGATTGTTGTCGTTTTTCACGTTCGTGTCATTTGTTTCCATTATTCGGTTATCATTTTAATGTCGTTTTTGAAGTTCACGTTGTTTGTTTATTAGTTTAATGTTGTTTAGAATATTGTTGCCTTTTGTTAGTTCTGCTATTCCCTTTTTATATCTTTTGACAATTTTCCCGGCCATTTGTTTTCTTATGTTGTAGTTTCCCGTCTTCTCTTCAATTTTCATGTAGTTTGTTTTTCTCTTCTCGTTTCAATCTTCTTCTTATCGTTTTTTATTTTGGTGTCGCGTCTAAGTTTCTTGTCGTTTCTTAGTTCTTTCTTATTGTGTTTCTGATGTCGTTTAACTTTTTGATGTTGTTTCTTACTTACTTGTCGTTCAATTCTTATGTCGTTTGTTTTGTTCGTGTTGTTTATGATTTTAATGTAGTTTCGAAGTTTTTGTACTTTCTCATTTGGAACATTAATAAGTTGTTGTCGTTTGTTCAGTTAATGGTTTGTTTATCTCTGTGATTTTGTTGTCTGTTTTTTTTTTGTTGTCGTTTTCAGCATTATGTCGTTTGTTATTATTATTATTATTATTTTGGTAGCTTCCAGTATTGTTGTCGTCTGCCCATCCTTTTTGTCATCTTAAATGTTTGCAATATTTTTTTTAATTTGTAACATTGTCTTATTAACATCATTTATTTAAGCAAATTATAATGTTATCAAAAAACACAAAATAGTTGTCAATAGGGGAGCAAAATGTGTTCAACGTTTTTTTTGTTTTGTTTTGTTTTTTTATAAGTAGTGTTCAACCTTATCTTTCCAATACACGTTTTCGTACTTGCCAGCCAAATGACTGCAAAATATCTACGAGTTAGTATGAACTAAAGCTCGGAAACATTAAGATTCAGTGTATTTCCTGTTTAAAGAGACCCCATATCCATAGGCCGGCTCTCTTGTCTGGCACCCCGCTTTTGCCAGACAAGAACGGCTGCTCCTTTTGTCATTGGATAGAAAAATGAATGATGTTGATGAAAAAAAAGTTTTACTATGATATATAACTTCTCATTATGATGATACAACCCTCTATCTCACCGGTGTTGCCGGATAACAAACTCTTCCCATATATATATGATGTTAACAGTGGCGGAATCAATCTTTTGTTTCAATAAGATACACACTAATTATTTTTTAAAATTAGTAGAAATAAAAGTAAAAATGTAAAGTTCAGCAAGAGTATAAATGAAAATTTTCATGTTGCAAAAATAGAAAAAAAAAATTCATAAGTTTTTAGAGCTCACTAAAAATTAAAAAATCAGTAGGAACGGACGTGCTACTAATTTTGTAAAACATCATCCACGGAAGAATTCTCATAAATCATTTACCAAAAGGTGGGGTCTGCACACAAAAAAAAAAAAAAAAAAAAAAATCCCACTTCAACTTCCATCTTCCGAAAGGATCTTCAGTGTTTAAGTAGGAATGAAAAGGCAAAATCTGGTCTTTAAAACGCTAAATGCATACCCCTACAGATGTTAAGGTCTACAATTTAGATCTCCCCACCCTCGATTCAAAAAGGAAATATATATATATATATATATTTATATATATGTGGAGACTTGGTTGTGCAGCTCATAAGGAGGTTGTGCACTGCACTAATCTTTACTTATGTAGTACATTAGCTCATTCGCAAATAGCTTCCTTTCAATAGAAAAGATTTATTTATTTATTTATTTTTGTTTCACCTCCACCGAGTAAACTCCGCGTTCCGGTACTGCGTCTCTCCCTGTGCGGTTAAGAAACTCGAGAGAGACAGTTTAAGTTATTGAATGACATGTTTTAACAACCACATGAAACCTGTCGCTTCATTGGACCCCATAGAAATTTCTTCTGAGCTAACTCATCCCCCTCAACAGGCGATTATAAAATCGCCATCACGTAGAACAAAGCGAATCATCCCCAATAAGTTTCAAATCATAAGCCTTGTTTAGTCTTGTCATCAACAGCCATGTGTACCCAAAAGTACAGCGGTCGGGAAGAAAAAGGTGCTACAACTTTTATCAAGCTTCGACATTTCGTTGGAAAACTGCGAAAGCGCTTCTCGCTTTTGGCAGCAACAAAAAAGGCTACAGATTGTGATTTTGACGAAGAAGAATTGGAAGTGCAAACCACGGTACCGGATGATGTGAAGGAAGGGCATTTCGCGGTGGTGGCAGTGAATGGTGCTGAAAAAAAGAGGTTTATTGTTAAGATTGACTGCTTAAATAATAGCCCTACATTTCAGAGGCTACTTGAGCAGGCTGAGGAGGAATATGGTTTTGAACAAACCGGACCTCTTGTGGTTCCTTGTAGACCGGACGATTTAGACAAGATTTTAAGTTCAACATTGTGGATATAAGCTCGGCCGGTTCTGAACTAGGCAATTGAACTGGCCACCATGTTATTCTTTCTTTTTTTTTTTTTTTTTTTTTTTTTAAAATTATAAATCGATCTCACATTTGTAGTAACAAGATAAATAATTTTGTAGACGAATCATGAAAATCGTTCCTTTTATTAGTCCCGAAGTCCATAACTTTGGCAGATGACAACTTAGTTTGAACTTGTTTCATTTTTTCAGTTGCTATTAAAAAATAAAAAACAGAAAGGTCATTATTGAATTCTCTCAGACCAACAGCATTGTTTGTCACAATTGGCAGGGACTGAACTATCACGTCTGTAGTCAGATTTATGTTACATGTGTCAGAATTAGAGCATTTGGTGATATAAAAGCAAATTATAATCATCCACAAAAATATGGACAATTTTGTCTATATTTCCTTGAAAGCCAATAAATGGGGACCCTAGATATAAAAACGCGTGTAAAGATATTCCTTTCCAAGTATCTATGGCATATTGATACTTTTTGAACAATAACTGTATTAATATTTGTTTTTCCCTTTCACAATTTTACCCAAACATGCCAATATTTTAACCGCTATATCCACTATATATCTATTGATATCTGCACCTATAGGAAAAGGACTTCAAAGAAGAAAAAAGAACTTCTGATTAAAAACAATTCAAAATTTACCACCCAATCTTTGGATTTCTGGTGGGAAAGAAAAATCAGTCAACATACTTGTGGCATGTCAATAACTATTTTTAATATTATTTAAGCATTATATCCCATGAAAAATATTGCATAGATCAGGGTAGGATGCAAACTTGTGTCTTGGAACTTCCATGGAGTTCATTCTGGTATTAAATTTCGAATGAACAAAAAGTGTTTGGATTTAATTATGTATTTGTAAAATATTGTGAGATTGAAAAAAGATAATGAATTAAGTAGATAAATTCATTACATTTTTCTTAAACAAAATGTTCATTACATTTGTATAACAGAATTGACAAAAATAGATCAATTTAAGCATTAGTAATCCTTTTGCATTTCCTTTAACTTCACTTGAAATTTCTAATTTTTACACATGCATAAGTTGTCTTCTTAATTTTTATCTATATCAATATTGATATTGACATTATCCATCAATATTTTTGTAAATATGAACACTCGATATTTCCATCAACATTGATATTTTTATCCTAGATTATGGATTCCCAACTTCTTATAATGTCCAAAATGTAGCAGGTAGAAAAGGGAAAAATGGAAGTTAGCAAAAATTGTAATTACGTTTAGTTGTTGTTGTTATTTGCTCTTGTTGTAATTTGTTTAGTTAGATCTGCTTATTATCGGTGTAATTTGTTGTAAATCCAATTAATTACAGTCTATTTCTCACATTTGCAATGACATAGGATAAACCTGCTCTTGGAATCATTGCCTTTTCTCTCAAATTAAAGTCAAATCCCAAAAGAGTAAATTATTTAAGTTGTCTTGACACACATTTTCTGCTATAAAATATAAGGAGATTTCCTCAAGACTTTCACAAAAGAACTTATTATACCTCAACTGCTTCACAATCATGTCAGATAAAGTATAAGCATTCATCATTTCCCGACGGGACTAGCTCAGTACGTGGGAAGGGGGATTCAGGGTCTTAGGTCCCTGGTTTGAAACCAGAAAGGTTTTCTTTTGAATTTATAGACCGGGTGCCGGAAAAGCCAAACCCCGCAAAAAAAAAATATATGCCTTCTTCCTACGGGTTCATTTGGGGCGTAGTGGTTTTCACTAGCAATTAGGCTGCCTCCTGAAGTTAACATTTCGAATGGAACATACAGAGAACCTACAAAACAAACACAATTAATCATCAATAGGCAACAAAAAGTACCGTTCCACCTTATCTTTTAATTAAAAATGAGAGGAGGGAAAAAAATAGAAAAGTTTATTTCTGCTTTCCGGCCAAAAGACTGCAAAACCACGCGCAATGTCTACGTCAACTGAAGCCCTTGCATTGAATTTCATGTATCTGCGGTTCAGCGACACCCCATCATGTAAATCATTCATGGCTATCCAAATTTCTCTTAGAATTAAAATATGAAGTCCTTAATTTGCGAAAGGTGGGGTAGTTTCTATCCACTTGCCAATATTTCTCATTGACAATAGTTCTATACATGATTGGCTCCAACTTCCAAAAAGCGACCTTAAGAATTCTCAATACGAATCACCTTTAAAAATAAAGGGGCACAACCCTTGTATTACAAAAGTTTAATCTTCTCCTAGAGTAGTTTCAATATTGCTTGAAGAAATGGTGATTTTTAAAGTTGGTGTTGTTTCTCAAGATCGATGTTGTCGTATTCATAAGCTATACGTTGTCGTCTTTAAGTAGGACTAATATTCGTCGTGTTTAATTTGGACATCTCACTTCTCACCTTATAATGCCGCTAAAAAGAATATTCAGTAGCTTAAGCTCTTAAGGTTCTAAAAGATTGGTTTGTGTAGTTCAGCTGATTTACGAATACCTAGCTTGCTTTCTACAGAGATCAACTACTTTTCACCACTTAGTAAAATGTGCTCAAATAACGCGTCTCACCGTGCTATTAAGAATATGGGGGAGACAAAAATACATTATTGAACAACAAGTTGCAACAACCACTTGAGTTTATCTCTTCACTGGACCCCCAAATAAATTTCTTCCTTTGCTACCAATCATATCTTCTCACAAGCCACTATAAAATCTCCGTCAGAAATAACAAAGATAATCATCCCAAGTTTCAAATCATAAGTAGCTTGTTTAGTCTTATCATCAACGATCATGTTTTCCCAAAAGTACGACGGAGAAGAAAGAGTTACAACTTTCCTTAGGCTCCGGCTTTTCATGGGAAAACTGCAAAAGCGCTTCTCGCTTTTAGCAGCATCTAGACAAGCAGATGATAGAGGTTTTGATGAAGAAGAAACGGAAGTTCCAACATTAGTACCGGACGATGTGAAGGATGGGCATTTCGCGGTCTTGGCAGTGAAGGGTGCTGAGAAAAAATGGTTTGTTGTTAAGCTTGAGTGCTTAACTAGCCCTGTGTTTCTAAGGGTGAGTTTGGAGCTTAAGTCCAAACTAAGATTTTCAAACTTTTTTTGTCTTTTTCCCAAAAAGTTTTTGTCTTTTTCCCAAAAAGTTTTTTGTCTTTTCTGAAAATTCAAAAAAATTTACTATTTAAACTTAAAAATCTCATCTTGAACTTGTGCACCAAACAGGCCCTTAAGGCTGCTTGAGCAGGCTGAGGAAGAATTCGGTTTCGAACAAACCGGAGCTCTTGAGGTTCCTTGCAGACCTCAGGAATTTCAGAAGTATTTAGGAAGACATTGTGATATTAGTGTAGTTTAGTGACACTGATTACTAAGCAAAGCAGCTTAACCAATGTCAATATTTCATTCATTTATGTAATTAGTTACTGAATCAATGTTAATGTATTGTTCTTTCTAATCAATATTTTAAGAGGTTATATGAATTATTTATTTATTTATTTGTTGCCCTATTTTTTTTTTTTTTTTGGCTGAAAAACAAAATCATAAATTTGTTGCCCTAATTTGTCTCACAGAACTTGCAATATATGAGATATCATAAAAACAAGCTTCCAAAGTGCTGCATTTTTACACGATTACACTGTTCCTTTTGCCGAAAGATCATTGGATTCTACACACATAAATATATATATAGATATATATATATAAATTAAAAACCGACATTATCTGTCAATTGTCAGGGACTGAATTATAGAACTGCTTTCCAGAAAAAAAAAAAAAAAAAAAAAAAGATTACAAAACTGCATGACACATCTATGTATTTACATCAGGTAGATCGGACTTGAGGTGTTCCAGAAAAGTCTGCGATTGAGTAAATAGCTCTACGAATGAATGGATCGGATCGAATAATTCATATTTAGTTTATTGGTCCTCTTATATCCTCATTCAAACCCATATCTATAAAATTGAAATTTGTTATGCCATATAAATCTAATAGATGGCTAACCCAATAACAAAAGTTTCTTAAGGGAACCGGAGAGGTGGAATATAATAACCCCGTTGAAGCGTAATGATCATAAGTTTGTCATATATACAAAAATCATTTTCATTAGAATTTTTTAGACAATTGCTTAAGATAAATACTCAGCTTCATAAAATGGTAATTATAAAAATGGCGCGTATAAAACCGGAGAATTATTAATAGATCCTTGGGATTCTTTTGATTGATAACCAACTTCACCCAGAAATACAATATTTGGCTCCATTTTTATTCATCCTTTACTCGCTTAAAAGTTATGTAATTGTGTTCTCTCTACTGCCTTCTTAGAGTCGGAGTACCTTTTGCAGGTGAAGTTCTTTCGATCTCTCACCACAGAGGTAGCTCTGAGAAAGCGCGAAGCTGGTAGAGGAACGTTGATATTGCGATAGTGCACATTTTTTGTTTGTTATAATTTTAAATAAATTGTCTAATTTACATAATGGTTGATTTTGATGGAAAAAAAAATTCCGAAAGGTGTAAAAAATTAAGAAGAATCCTACTTTATCCTTATGTAATTCCTGTTACTTGTTGCTAGCCTACCTTCCGAAAATTACATGTGAATCAGCTCCCTAATTGAGATTAATTATAATATTTCCTGTTTACAGAAACCCCATCAAGTAAATAATCCCTGACCGAGTTACTCAAACATTCCGGGCAGGATATAAGGTGCCAATTTTTAGGGTCCTATTAATCTGACAAATTTTAGGGTAATTTATATTAAGGGGGTGTTTGGTTGGACAACTCAAACCATTCAACTCAAACTTTTTTTTTTGTCTTTTTCCTAAAAAGTTTTTGTCTTTTTCCCAAAAAGTTTTTTGTCTTTTCTAAAAATTCAAAAAAATTTACTATTTAAATTTAAAAATCTCAACTCAAACTACTCCATCAAACTCCTCCTAATATACCTCGTCTTTTAAATTTATTTAGAAAGTAATATCAATGCAGTTTTAAACTCGTCAAATATAAATAAGCTCATTTTAAATGCATATCAAATTCATATAATGAATCGATCAATGCTCAATGAATTTTACATTTTTAGTTCAGCTAATTGATCCCAAATATATTTTCCACTTTTATTTAAGCCATTAAGATTTTTTTTTTTTCAAATACAGCGTGAAAATAAAGAAAGTACAGATTAGACAAAAATACAACATCTAATGACATGTTATAACAACCACCTGCAATTGTCTAATTTATTGGACCTACATGGAAATTTATTCACAGAAACATCGTAACTTTCAAATCATAAAGTTGTTTAGTCTTATCAACTATGCCTACCAAAAGGCTAAAGTGCTACGGAAAAGAAAGAGCTACAGCCTAGAGATATTTATTTTGGAATACTCTTGTCGTTTTCTATTTCTGTCGTTTGTTTTTCTCATGTTGTTTATCCTTTTTTTGCCGTTTTTGCGTGCTGAATATTTTTTTATGTAGTTATCCTTTTGTTTATCCTTTTCTCATGTGCTTTCTTTTGTAGTTTATCCTTGTGATGTTATTTCCAAGATTGTCGTTTTGTGATCATATTTCAGATTGGTATCAGCTGCTTTACTTATGTTGTTTTCTTTATTTTTTATTTCGTTTTTCTTTATTAATAATGTCGTTTGCTTTTCTTTCGTTTGTTCTTTGATATTCTTGTCGTGATTTTATTTGATTAGTTGTTTGTTTTCTTTGTTCTTGTTGTTGTTTTTTCAGTTCACGAGTAATCATTGTGATGTCGTTTTTCCATTTTAATGTCGTTTAAGAAGACATTTTGAAATCGTATCTCAAATATTTGCTTTCTTTTTCTCAAATTTTCAAATGACGTACGGTAAACTTGCTCTTGGAGCCATGAACAATTATCTCGCTTCTCAGTAGCTGTGGACGTCAAAAGATTAAAGTACTTCTCTTAACAAACCACATTGTCTGCTACAATTGAAATGTAAAATATAAGAAGATTGTAATTGCATGCGTAATCTTATAGTAATTAGTTCACCTAACTCCATAAAAAATGAAAACTCAAATGTCATGTAAGTTGATTTTCAAAAGTTGAAATTAGAATTAGTATCTCTAGCATAATATATGTGTGTGTGAGTGTAATAAGATTTCCTAAACTTGATATATGCATTTACAGCTTCACAAAATGATGCCAATTAAACATTGTTCAGAAAATGGAAGGACTTCTTGCTTAGCATTCACTTTTGAAGTTAGTTTACCTCACAATATTCATAATTTGGGCCCTACAGATTCTCTCAAGCAAATTAGACATTACCATTACTATAGCTCAATTTATGCATCCTCTTCCTGTTTCATCCAATCTGAAGTTTAACATGTCTATTAGATTAAATATAGAGAACCTACTAAACAAACATATTTAATCATTAAGAAAACAAAAATGTTTAGGCCTTATATCTTTTCAAAAATATATATTTTATATGTATATATAAAGAAGGCATTACCATTTATATATACTTCCAGCCAAAAGTTGCAACACCTAAGTACGCGGAATGTCTATATCAACTGAAGGCCCCCATTAAATTTTATATTCTTTTTCGTGTTTAAAGAGACGACCCCACTACGCATATAAATTATGGCAATAGTAATTGAAAAAATTCTCTTGAATTTAATAATAACAATTACTTTGCCAAAGGCGAGTTCTTTTAGAAGTTGAATTTGTTCATATTGTTAAGTTATTGGATTGTTGTATTGTTTTATCTTTACTTGAATTAGCTTTTGAGGATGAGGCCCATTTAACATGGTATCAGAGTAAGGTTTTGAAGGCGATGATGAGTTTGAATCATGAAAAGTTTCGGAAAACAGTTACTTTCAAAATTAGTGTTCTTGAATATGTCATTGTATTCACGAGCTACTGTCGTCTTTATGTTTGACTAAACAGAAAGTTTTGTATAGCTCAAGGTTCTCAAAGATAAGGTCACAAGAGTGCACAAAAATTCAACCGTAAACTTAGATTATGACACAATAGTAAGATAAATTACTTGTGCACGTAGTTCAGTATTGATTAAGAAAATACCTTTCTTTAATTTCTAGTGAGATCAACGTTTCTTTTCACCCACCTAGTAAAAAAAAGTGCACAGATACCGCGTCTCTCAGTGTGCAACTAAGAATACGGGGGAGACACAAATGCATTATTGAATGGCGAGTTGCAACAACCACATGAGTTCTATCTCCTCACTGGACCCCTGAGAAATTTCTTCCTTGTTTACCAATCATATCCCTTTTCAAGCCATTATAAAATCTCCGTCACAAATAACAAAAAGAATCATTCTAAGTTTCGAATCATAAGCAGCTTGTTTAGTCTTCACCCATCAACAATCATGTGTACCCAAAAGTACTACGGAGAAGAGAGAGCTACAACCTTCCTTAGGCTTCGGCTTTTGATGGGAAAACTGCAAAAGTGCTTCTCGCTTTTAGCAGCCGCCAAAGAAGCTGATTTTGAAAAAGAAGAAGAAGAAGAATTGGAAGTGCCAAGATTAATAGTACCCGATGACGTGAAGGAAGGGCATTTCGCGGTCTTGGCAGTGAAGGGTGCTGAGAAAAAGAGGTTTGTTGTTAAGCTTAAGTACTTAACTAGCCCCGAGTTTCTGAGGCTACTCGAACAGGCTGAGAAAGAATACGGATTCGAACAAACCGGAGCTCTTGTGGTTCCTTGCAGACCTCAGGAACTGCAGGAGATTTTAGGAAGACATTCATAAGAGACAACTTTGAAGAGATCGGACTACGAACACACCTTCAAGTAATCTTACTGCCGGATAGGGATACTAGGAATTTCAATCAATTTTAATCTTTCATTTATTTTTTAAGAAAAACATGCCAATTTATTGTTCTTTAATAGATTTGTTTATAAAGTAATGAAAATCCCTGCTATATTTTATTTTGTTTCTTGAGCTGTGACTTTTCTCTATTTTCAATATTAGACCTGAAAGTTAAAAGATGATAATTTAAGTCCTCTTAACAAGCCACATTGTCTGCTAAAATTGGAAGGTACAGAATATTGGAGCTGAATTACATATATACGTTTTTATATATACACCAGTTTGAGGTTATAGTCTCATAATAGTGATGAATACATGCCCCCGCTTTATAAAATTTTAAAATATATATATATATATATCACCAAATTTAGCAACTGGATGACGTTTCAAATGCAATTTGAAGTTGATATTTCTAACACAATGCATAGAGTATCCTGTTAAAAACAAAGATAACTATTTACATGGAAAGTTTGAGTAGATAAATTTTGACATGGTTCCGTAAAATTTTCAAAAATGTTTGATTTTGATGTGATGTAACGTATAGAAATATGCAAGGAGAAGAGGAAAAAAGAAAGAAAAAGAAAGGTTTATCTTATCTTGCCAAAGATACGTATTTCTGTACTTGCCAGCCAAATGACTAGAAAAACTACGCGAAATGTCTAGATGAACTGAAGCCGGCACAGTGAAATTTGGTTTATTTCATCTTTAAAGTGACCTCCCATTTGTCCAAGATTTGTGCCATTCAGAGAGTCTTTGATGTTAAAATCTACGTCATTCTGTTGTTAGTCTTGACATGATTTGTGCCCAAAAAAAAAAAAAAAAAAAAAGGAAGAAGACTTTTTTTAGCATCTTAATGAAAGCAGTACAACATTAAATCCTCTTCTTATTTTTTAGTCTCCAAAGAACACCTTTTTTTTGGGCAAAATTTATGACGCGAACAATACTTTTATCTTATCAGTAACTGGAAGTAGTTTTATACCGTGTGCTATAAATTTAGATGTTAAAATATTAATCTAATCATTAAAATAACGTTACCTAATAATAGAATAATGATATAGTTTTTATCATAAAATTTTCCCTTTTTTTTTTTTTACGTGACAGACCAAATAATTAACTGAGTTTAGATACCGTGTGTATGGCTTATAAATTATAAGTACAAGTGAGACAAAAAAAACAGCTGTGAATGACATGTTGTAACGACCACATGCAATTATCTCGGATTGGACCCAGAGATATTTCATAAGATGAAACGTGGTTACTTTCAAATCATAAGCTGGTTTAGTTTTATAACCAATGTCTCTGTTCCAAAAAGTACTACGGAAAAGAAAAGGCTACACACGCTTTCTTCAAGATATTTCTCGTTTTCTACATCTGTTCGTTTATTCTTTGTTATGTCGTTTTTTTTTTAAGTCTTTTTTTTTTTTTTTTGGTCTTTTTGCTTTTTGTTGTTGTTGTCGTGTTGCATGTTCTGATTTTATACTCTAATGTCGTTTGTTCTAGCCTGCGAATCCTTTCTTTCATCGTTTAATCATTTTGCTGTTGTTTCCAAATTCCAAGGTTGTGCCATTTATGATCGTTTTTCAGATTATTGATCGTCTATTTTACTTGTGTCGTGTATTTATTTTGTTGGCATTTGAAAAATTTGTCGTTTTCTTTGTTTGTCTTTTGTTTTGTGTTGTTGGTTATAAAGGTGTTGACTTTTCCCCCATCTATATCGTGTGTTGTTGTTTTTTTTTTTTCTTTTTTCCTCTCGTTTTCAATATTTCGTTGTCGTTCACGATATTGTTCTCAATTTTTCAAATTTTGTCATTTTCCCACACTAAGTTTAGGGAGGAAAAAAAAAAGTCGATTGGCAACATGTTGTCATTCTCTTGAGTTATTGCCATACTACATATTATGTCGTTTTCTCCATATATAGTGTCATATTTAACTTATGGTATTCTTCCCATCTTCTACTTCTATTGTCAATTTTCAAATCCCTGTTTTTGGAAAAATGGAGCGAGTCCCATGGTTTTGCTTCTAAAATTAAGTTGATTGGCAACATGTTGTCATTCTCTTCACTCTAGAGTAATTTCCGTACTACAAAATGATGACGTTTTCTTCATAGTTTTATATTTAACTTCTCCTACTGTTGTTTTAAAAAAATAAAATAAAAAATAAAAAAATAAAAAAACTAGCTAGTAAATTCTGTGTCTAGATAGCGCGTCCATTGTACAACTAAGAACTAAACCAAGACAAAAGTACATCATTGAAGAGCAAGTTGCAACAACCACATCCAAAATTATATCTTCCTTGGACCCCCATAGAAATTCATCACTTGAGATATTAATATTTGAGATGGAAAGCGGTCAATTGCCGACTTTAGGTCAAAACTGGACACGTCATTTTCAAAACGAACATTTCTATCCATATCCCTCAATACAAGCCGCTATAAAATCTCCATCACAATTCACAAAGTAAAGCATCCTAAATTTCAAATCATAAGCAGCTCGTTCAATGCTCTTATCATAAAAAATCATGTGTAATCAAAAGTACTACGGGGAAGAAAGAGCTCCAACTTTTCTTAGGCTAAGGCTTTTGATGGGAAAACTGCGAAAGCATTTCTCGCTTTTGGCCGCAGCCAAAGAACGTGATTTTGAAGAAGAGGTATTGGAAGTGCCAACCACAGTACGGGATGATGTGAAGGAAGCGCATTTTCAGTGTTCGCGGTGAAGGGTTTGGAGAAAAGAGGTACTTAACTAGCCCTGCATTTCTGAGGCTACTTGAACAGGCTGAGGAAGAATACGGATTCGAACAAACCGGAGCTCTTGTGGTTTTTTGCGGACCTGAGGAATTACAGAAGATTTTAGGAAGGCATACTGGAGATAAGAGCCAAATTCTGAAGAGCAGACCACACAACTTCATATATGTAATCTTTGCTGTCGTATAGGGTATACAAGGCAATTAATAAACCACGATGTTAATCTTTCATTCATTCTTGTAATTGAACTCATGTAAATGTTGTTCTTTCGTTGAATTGTGTAACTCAACCTATGGTAATTTAGTTAATTATGTGTTGTTCTTTAATCAATTTGTTCTTGGATAACTTCTCTACATAGGTAGCTTGCTCACATTATCTAGTATTTCTCTTTACCTCACGTTGGAAATATTATGTAAGAAAATATGGTTGTTGAGTTACTAAAAATCACTGCAAATTTACACTATTACACTGTTCCTGGGGTGTAATATAAGAGAATCATTGCAAGTGTCAAGTGATGAACTTGCTTGTTTACCTACAAAACGTGATGAACTTGTTTAGTTATTACTCAAAAGAAAATCACTAGTCTTGCTTGAGATATCCCCCCCCCCCCCCCCCCCCCCCCCCCCCCCCCCCCCCCCACCCCCCCCCCCCCCCCCCCCCCCCCCCCACCCCCCCCCCCCCCCCCCCCCCCCCCCCCCCCTTTTTTTTTTTTTTTTTTGTGCCGGAAAGAGATATTTTGCCGTTTGTTTGATTCTGGAGAACGCCTGGGATTTCCTGTCTCCTGTCGTTTTGGAGTGCGTTCATTTTTTTGTTTTTTGTTTTTATCTGGATGATATCCGTTTTCTTGCATCTGTTAGTATTATTCTTCCAAAGTTTTTTTTTTTCTCTAAATAGGACTGGAGATTCGAACTTTGTACTTTATTATAAATTTAGGTAAAAAATTATCACTAGATTATGCATGTAATTACTGTCTAAGATTTTTTTTTTTTCCATTTACTCTTTCTTTTTTTTTTTTTTGGTAAATTATGGTTTTAAAACATATTTACCGTGTTCTTATACAAATTTTACTGACTTTCTAAATTCAAATTATTTTTCCAAGGAAAAAAAATCTTGAAGAGATAAACAACTTTCAATTGAATGCCGTTTTTTGGAATTTGTGTTGTTGTCAAGACATTGCCGTTTTATTTAATATGTTTCCTTTTTAAATTTGATGTCGTCTACAAAATTATGTCGTTCGCAATTATTTTGTTATTATAATCACAATTTGTCGTTTTTCTAAATACAATGTCGTTTTGAGTGTAAAATAAATCGTTCCTCAAGATTTTTTCGTTTTCTTAACCTATTGACGCAGTGTAAATATAGTAAGATCAACTGTTTTTTTTTTTTTTTAACAGCATAGGGAACAAAAATGTAGATTATGGTACAAAAAAACGATTTATACTTGTTTAGTTAATTAGCTAATTCCCCAAGCGTCTTTTCTACAGAAAAATTTCACCTTTTTTTTTTCAGCTCTAAGTAATACAAAAACCTAGCACCAAAGTAATAAGATCAACCTTGTTACCAATCATACTCCTTCAAAAGCCACTATAAAGTCTCCATTATAGGAATCTCCCTTGTGGAGACAACTCCTCTCGTGGTGGGGAAAATAATTTTATAAATATCCCTTCGCACAGATCTACATATGAAGAATAAACTAATATTAAATCATAAAATATTCAACTATTTACCGAATTCAACAACATAAAAGGGAAGTTAGATAAAACTTAAGTATATACAATGATGGCACATGAGTAGAAAACAATCATACTTATTGGACACCGCTACATATTTTAAATTTGCAAAATTTTCAATTTAATCACATGCTATATACGATAATCAAGAACCCTTTCTCCGCAAACCCAAAATAATATTTGCATAAAATTAACTCCTCATATACATACTCATATATATATATATATGTATATATAACAATTATAGTAGCTTTCTACATATTAATTATAACATGTGGTAGTTGTAGTCATAGTTTTGCGGTAATTTCACGTATAATTCCACCAAAAGGTATCGAGTTCGAATCCCTCCATCCCTTTTGAAAAAAAAAAATTAATAAACAAACAAAAAAAAAAGAGTTTATAACTTGTGAATTCAGCTATCACAACCATGACTAAGAATAAAAACTTGAAATGATTACCATGAATCATGAACTTTCTGAAATTCCACAACTGTATATATATCAAAGACAGTAATAAATAAATAAATCTATGATTTATAAGAGCTAACCTGATAAACTCGTGAAGAGAGAAACTTTCTTTGCTTACCCTTTTTATTTTTTATTTTTAAATAAATTGATACAATGGAAATGAACTAGATACCTTCACCTTCGTGAAATTAGGAGAGGGAAAGTTGACAATGAAGATACGAGAAGATCTATAGGTGCAAACAATACGTTTTCTTAAAAATCTAAAAAAAAACAACATGAATATCAAAGTTTTGATAGCTAATCATTAATGAGGTATGATATAGTAATTTTATTAATTATTATGTGTATATATAGAGCTTTATCTGCAATCAATTGTCTAGCAACGATATAGAACTGAACTAACATGTACAAATTAAGAAATGAATAGGTCCAATAACTTTTTGTGTGCATAAGAAATTTCTACAAAATTCTGCAATTGATGTTAGCCAACAAATTACATCACATAGATGATAAATTGATTCAAGAAAACAAATAATTCCTAACAATTGCATATGTAACGCACTCCTGCAAGTTATAGCAACTCCAGTTATTACACATGTATATTTAATTAGCACTATAATACTTTCTATTATTTATTTTTATTGCAAGAAGAAAACTAAGAGAAACTACAACTTTTTTGAATTTAGGAGTGAA
This sequence comes from Ficus erecta, assembly GCA_008635985.1. Lineage (NCBI taxonomy): Eukaryota > Viridiplantae > Streptophyta > Magnoliopsida > Rosales > Moraceae > Ficus > Ficus erecta. The sequence goes on from BKCH01000815.1 coordinate 118,304, forward strand.
GAAATTTGAATTTGGAATTAAATATAAAATTACAGTTAAAATATGTTTACAATTACCTTTTGGAAATTAAGACCCATTTAAAATAATGGTTGAAGTTTTAGCTTTATATATCGGGATCAAAATATGATTAAAATGTGAATTAAAAATGAATTATATCATGTAAAATAATATAAAATTTTAAAATATATTAAAAAAATATGGTTTATGAATTTTATTTTATTCCTTTACAAAGACACGGTCGATAATACAAGATATGGTGTGATGATTATTTTAGTCTGACAAAATCACATGTACTAGAAGTTTGGCCAAGAGTAATCTCAAAAGTCCAAAAAGTTGGTGGAGAACACGACCTCGCACAGTGTAAATAGTACTGACCACACTCAATTATGTAATACAAACGGCATTAATTACAGAATACATTCAATTAATTAACTTAAGATGACATGTGGCATCAGTAGGAGACAGCTAATGTGGGACAAATGAATCTTCATTTCGTAGATTTTATGATAAACAAATTATTTCTGGTCTAGTCCATACTTAAATTTTTATAATTAACTATCTTATCATATCGTAAACACAACGAATCTTTTTGTTCTTAATTTACGGGACATGTGATGCCACATAAATGATCACGTGATTTCTTTTTCTTTTTGCTCTTCCTCGATGATAAGAAAGATACATTTTTTTGGGACTAGTTGGAAGCACGTGCATAATAATTTATTGAATTTTTTAATGAGTAATTGGTTTAGATAGTCTTGACATTCTTTAAAAGATGACGGTTTAATTCTGATTTTATTATTATTATTATTTTTACTGAGATGATCCTGAATTCTTTAATTTCTAACAGAATGAGAGGATATTTTTTAAATTTACCAATTATTAATTTTTAATATATATATATATATATCTCTCTCACTCACCTTCCCGCCCCCCCCCCCCTCTCTCTCCTCGAATCAAAAGAGTGGCCAAGATCAAAACCGGTGGTGGGGCAAGCTCCTCTCCCTCCCCCAATCTCTCTCTCTCTCTCCATTTTCTTAGATATGTGGCATGGGGGTAGGGGGCTTTGGATTTGGTGGGGGGGGGGGGTCCGAGCTTGACAACAGGGGTAGGAGAGGGGGCCCAGATCGAATCAGGGTTTTCAGGGTCGGAGTATGTGTGTGTTTTTTTTTTTGGGGGGGGGGGGGGGGGGGGGGGGTGGAGGTTGCCATGGTTGTGGAAAAGAGCGCATGGGTTAAGGGGTGAGGGGATTGTGAGAGGGGGAGAGAAAGAGAGAGAGGGGCATTTTAGTCTTTTTACTATAAAATTTGATTACTTCAACCAGATTCCGTTAGAAATTTAACATAATTAGATGAAAAGGACTAAAACGGCCAACATTTAGAGAGTTTAGAGAGAGAGAGAAAGAGAGAATAAGAGGGGCATTTTGATCTTTTTACTACAAAAATTGATGACTTCAGCAAGATTCTATTAGAAATTTAATCAAATTGGATAGAAATGACTAAAATGGCTAACATTTAAAGAGTTTAGGGTCATTACAGTCAAAAATAAAATAAAATAAAATATGGACTAAACCGTTACATTTTAAAGAATATAGGGACTATCTGGACCAATTACTCTTATTTAATACATGAGTGTAAACTTTTTTTTTTTTGAATATTTTTTATTAAAAAAATAGTAAAGTAGAAGCGTACTTTAGAAAAAGTAAGAGTTATAATATGTATTAGAGAAAAGTTATTTCAAGACGGACAAATTAGAAGAAAAAGGAATTTCATTGAGACATGTTTAAAGTTAGTTTGGTGTCTTAGTCCAAACTAAGATTTTCAAACTTTTTTTTGTCTTTTTCCCAAAAAGTTTTTGTCTTTTTCCCAAAAAGTTTTTTGTCTTTTCTGAAAATTCAAAAAAATTTACTATTTAAACTTAAAAATTTCATCTCAAACTTACACACCAAACACCCCCTAAGATTTTTGGGTTAACAAAGCAAAAGGATAAGAAAAAGTATTTAAGGAAAAAAAAAAAGCAGAAAAAAAAAGACAGAAATAACTTGACTAAAGTTTTGAATAGTGAAAAAGGAAACTCTCACTTAAACGATTTTAATAGATGCAGGGTTCGTTTGAGAGTGATTTTCAATATATAGTTTTATTAATATTTGAATTGGAGTTTTGAAAATGTGCATTATGTTTGGTTGCAAAAATTAAAAAAAAAAAAACTGTTTGGAGTAAAAAAATATATAAACTTAAAATATTTTCGAAAAAAAATATTAATATGACTCATTTTTTTGTTTCTCTTAAAATTCCATAGTATTTTAAAAAAAAATAAAAAAGTCATCTAATTTGAACTTGAAATAATAAAATTATAGACTTTTAAAATTTGATTTGACTGTAAATATTTGGAGATGTGAGTATTAAAAAATAGTTTTGAGTTATTTATCAACTGTATCCTCAAACGGGCCCTAAGAAATATTCATTAATGACTGAACTAAAATGTACAAATTTGAAGAAAGAAACATGTCCAATAACCATATGTGTGCATATATAAGTTAAGAAACTTCAGAATTCTGCAATTGATTTTGGCCTACAAATATTCCATCACATAGATGCGAAATTGATTCAAGAAAATAAATCAATCCAAACAATTGCATAACGCACTCCTAAAAGTCAAGCAACTAAAGTCATTAATCTTGCATTTTCTTCTAAGTGCTATACACAAACTTCACATGCATTTTTAATTTGTCACCATATTATTTTCTGTTATTTATTTTTACTAGAGGAAGAAAACTAAGAGAAACTACATTTTTATTTTTTGATGAAATTAACAGTGAAAAGATTTGAATCGGAAGTTCAATATAAAATTACTGCTAGTTAAATAGACACAAGATACATCAATTGATAATTTGAGTCCAACAAAATCAACACGAAGATGCGATGAGTACAACACAGAAACGCCGCTGCAGAGCTTGAAATCGGAATTGACCGACAAAGGTCAATTTTGAGATCAAGAAATACCGTACTTAATTACTAATACTTGGCCGGCCATTAACGTTTATTGAAATTAACTAACGTTTTTCATCAACGACATTAATTAAGCCGAAACTTCAAGAAGCCAACACGATCTTGATGCTACCAATGGTGACCGGATAGTTCTGCTTCGGCACCAAAGTCACGACAATGGAGTCATCGTCGTCGGCTCCGACCTCGTCCAACAGATCCGTTATCCCAAGCGTCAGCGCAAGCTTGTGCTGCGCACCATCCTCAACCTTATGCGGCACGTTCCCGAAGCTTCCGGCGAACTCGGCATTGTCGGGGCCAGGTGCGTCCTCGTCGTTCACGTACACATCGAATTTCACAGCCAATTCATGATCAAAACCTATGTCTTCAACAACCAACACCTCCTCCTCTTCTTCCTTCTCCTTTTGGCTCCTCGCCTTCTTCGGCCTCGCCACCACTACGGACACGGGCGAGTCGGTCAACTTTATCGGGAAATCAGTTAGCGCCACCCTCTTCCCGCTAGCGGCGCGGGCCGCGCCGATGCCCATGGCGACAGACTTGGCCTTGCTCTTGGTCTTACTAGACTTGGACTTGCTCTGCAGCCAGGGAAGGTCGACCCTTTCGTAGACATAGCCGAGCGCCTTGGAGTCGAGGCAGTCTCCGACCTTGACGCGGACGAGGCGAGCGTTCTCGTCGTAGAACAAGAACGCGGCGTTCAAAAAGTCCGGTTCGCTGATGTCTTTCCTCTTCCTTCCTTCTATCGCCTTCCAGAGGTTCCACATCCGGTCGACGTTCGAGTGGTGGGAGTAAAACAAAGGGTCTCGACCGGCCGAGTAGAAGTTCCCCAAGTTTTCACCATTAGGCTCTCTGTCCTTCTCCGCGCCGCTCCAGACGTGGATTGCGGTGTGCGGAACCCGCTCGACCGAGCCCGCCGATGTCCCGCCGGATGTGCCCGCGACATACTCGGAGCCGAAGAAAAGCAGTGGTATCTTTGCTCCAGAAACCATACTGTTGTACATGACGCTGAGATTCTCCTGCACTTGCTGCTCGTCAGGAGGAGTGACTTTATCCTGCGGAAAGTTGAGGTCGACGACGGCGGGAGGCTGGTGGGCGTTGCTTCGTTTTTCATCGTACAACGCCGAGGACTTGTCGGTGAAGTAGTTCGGCATTCGCATGCCGTCAGGGTGGTCCCAGTTCCAGAAGGGCAAAGCGAAAGTCGGGTCGCCGATGAGCTTCCCCAAGATCCGCTCGTAGAAGTAGAGGTACCAGCGGTGGAAGGGGAAGAAAAGCCAGCTGTTGTGGACTTGAAGGATGACTTTTGGGTCGAATCCGACTTGGTCGTACGCGCCGTTGCAGTAGGCGCAGTGGACGTTGGCTTGTTGCGTGTGACTGCGAGGGTCGTCGGACGGGAGTTCTCGCATGAGCTGCACTGCCTTGTTGTACTTCTCAATGTACTTTTTGCTGATGGAGTGTGCGGCCGGCCTAACTCGCAGGGTCGGTACGCGCGGCGGCACGTAGTCAATGATGGTGCCGGAGTAGGGGGGGCAGCATTTGGTGTCGACGCCTGTTGGGAGACCTGTGGGTTTGTGGCAGGTTGAGAGGTCCGGCGGCAGCACCGGATTTGCAATGGCGGCGAACGGGTGGTCGGAGTGCAGCCCCGCCGCCGCGCCAAGCCCTCCCAGACCGAGCAGTACATTTCTCCTGTCGAGTTTCCCGGCCTGCTGGGGGGGTTGATCAGGACCCTCCGTGGCCATGCATGAGATTGATGATCTACGCGAAAGGGGTTTGATTTTAGGCATTGCACCGCCGGACAAGGGAGTTTTGGAGATGTTGGTGGCTGTGAGAGGTTGTGTGAGGAGGAGAGAAGCCATTTTTGCTCTAGCTTGAGTTAGCTTTGGATGCAAAAGTTACTTGATACAAGCCATCATCTTATAGGGAAAAAAACATATGCAGAATACTGTAAGAGTAGTGTTAACACTACTCTAATCTCTATTTTTTATGTACCAGATCATGAGATGATAAATTATCAATTTTTTATTAGGAGATATATAATTGATGTGAAAATATTTTATTAGTAAGAGATTGAATCAAAAACCAATTAAAATGAGTGTCATTATCAATATTATTCGTCAGATTAGACGATATATAATTAATGGATGGGGAGATATTTTTTAAACAAAAAATTGAATTAACAATTGTAAAAAAAAAAAAAAAAAAATTAGCGTCCTTATCAATATTATTCATGCATAGGTGGATCTTATATATAAAAGAAAAAAGTATCGGCAAAACCCATTAAAATCATGTGATAAAAAAATTGATTTAAAAAGTTAGGTCAATGTTTTGTCCTATTAGCAAATTTTTTTTTTATTTTTCTTTTTTAATCAGATGACAGTGTGTTTTTCTAATTTTTTATTAAAAAAAATTATATTTACATGCGTTCAAAAATGAAAAGTCAGCTCTTCCTGTCTGAATGAAAATATGTTTGGTTGGTTTTTTACTTTTCATTTTTTGCTAAAAAAGAAATTTTGATAACCTAATTGATATGACATCTCTTCACGTGTTCTGGTTTTTTTTTTCCTTTGAAATTTGATTGTTGCAGCAGTACTAGGAATTTGTTACAGAAAAAAGAACCATGTTAAATACTTAGTTGTAAAACTTAAAGTAAGAACTGTATGTTTGTTCAATTAGTAGGTACCATGTTTATGGTAATCCAATATTGGGTTTGAATTATCTTTTTTAACAGTCTGATCTAGAACTAAAAGTAGTTTTATGTATCGTGTTGTAAATTTTTAACGTAAATACTTATAAATCAAATTGTTAAAAAGTTATTTCAACAAAAAAAACAAAAATAGAACCTATAAAAAAAAGTTAAAAATACAATTTTTAATATAAATTTTACCTAAATACTAAGAGAGAGAGGACTTTTACTTGGGAAAAAAAAAGGACAGAAAAGGGATTCAAAGTATAATAAGTTTCTCTTAAGATCAATAACTCGAATGATTTCCCTCCTAAAAGAATATAAAACTTGGATAATTAGTTGCCTTAGGACGCATGCGTGTAATAGGACAAAAGGATATTATTACAAAAAGAATTATTGGGAGCAACCAGTAAATCATGTGGCATGTCATTAATTGTTGGTTCTACCATTTTTAATCATTCTCGTGCAAGTATTTTAACATGTTCCAGCTAAAATGTGGTGTTTATTTTTATATTAAGGAACTAGTTTTATCAGTTGTCTATTTTAATTATGATTTGATTGTTTTAGTTAATTTGAGCGTGGTCATTTGGCTCCGTATGGAACCAACTTCACTATTCATGTGGCGTGATCTTATACAAACGATATTTAATTAGAGTTAAGATCTTAGCATTTAAATAGAATAGGGTTTTCTATTGGATACCAACTTAATTCAAATGTGTTATAACTTTTTAATATCAAGTAATCCCTCTCTTTCATTAAAAAAAAACACTTTATTTGAATGAAATATTTTATTTCATAGTTCTCTTTTTTTTTTTTTTTCCATCACTTCCTGAGTATGTTGAATCGAGCAATTGAGAATCACATAGACGATGTTTCTTGACCTATTAATCATAGTATTAATTAAAATTAAAGAATCTCATTATATCCTATCTATACCAGAATGAATAATGACCAGGAGCTACTATAGTTTCTTTTTCCTCTCTTTCCGTCGTTTTTTCTGCTCCATCTTAGATGGGTTTCTGATGATTAATATATCAATATAGAACACTAAGCCCCTGATCTATGGTTAAGAATAAAAAGAAACACCAACCTCACATGATAGAGATGACAAATAAGGAATGACAAATTATTATATATATTAATGGATAGAAAATAACAGATAAATCAAAGATTTACACGGATATATTGACTTTCACTATCTTCGGATAATAAGTCATTTTCGTTGCTATCTCTGAAAAATAAATAAAATAAAGTATGGACGACTGATTTTTTTTTCCTTCTTGAAAAAAGATTATCCGGATAACCTCAGAGGCCTCAAAAACCCTCATTATATGAAGTATGGATTTTTTTTAAATGGATTGTCGATATACTTAAATCGCTATGTTGATCCCATATTAAGCTCATGATTTTATGCATGAAAGACGGGTGGGCTTAACACACCTCCTAATTAATTCTTAATGGTACATACCAATGCTCTCCATGCATGTGGATCTCGAGGGAGGGAAAAAAAAAAAAAAAAAAGTTGATGTTGTGCCAAAAGCACTCCCCTAAAAAGAAATCGAACCTTGGATTTGGTGGAAAGGACTTTAAACAACAAATTTTAAAATAAGCACTGCATTAACACTTTCAGTACCTTTACAAAAAAGTTTGTGGCCTAAGGAGTAATTAACTGAAAGTGTGTAAATATCAAACGATTGATTATAGCACTAAAAAAATGTTTTATAAACCTAAAACCTGTGCTACAAAACTTTCTTTAAACCTAATACCATTTTAAATTGTTTTCTTCGATACCATTTCACTTCACCTTAAAATTTCAACAAAACCAGCCATGTGGTCCCATTTGCCCTTGGAAAAATGGGCACCAGTACTAATCCCCAAAATTATAAAGTTCTCAGACTCCTAATTCGTTGAGCGCAATAACAAAATTTTCAAATTCTTCCCCACCCACCAACCCCCAAACCACTCACACACCACCCCCCCCCCCTCCCCCCTCTTCTCGTTTTTAAAATGTCAACTTGCTTTTTATCAGAATCCAATGCTAATTAATTCACGTGTTTATTGTTTTACCTATATGTATTTTTCTTTTCCGCCAGCTCAGTATTTATATAATATATATTTATAAATAATAACAATATTTCTTTCAGTCTTATAATTATATATTTATTTATTTTTGTTTGCAAAGTGTTATAATAATATTACTATATGTGTTGCTTTCCTGTAGAAGCCTAATTAGAATTGTCGGTGTAGATGCGGACGAATTATAAAATAGCCGCCGGACTAGGGGTCAGGTTGGCGTGTAGGCAATAATCTTATTTAAAAAAAAGAAAAAAAAAAAAAAAAAAAGGAAGAAGAAAACGAAAAGAAAGATCGTCGCTATCTATATATAAAAAGATCGCATATATCTCTCCTATAATTGCACCGAAAGTGTAAGAGGTTATTACTGTCACAATTGGCAAGGACGGAATAATAAATCTGCTGTACCACACATTTGCGATTTATTAATTTTACTTCTTCTTTTTTTTTTTCACTGTTTTTTTTTTTCTTTTTTCCTGCAACAAAGTAAATTATGTGTTCAGAGAGCACGTGCAGCTATAGAAAATACAGGTACAAAATTAAATAATGACACTTTATAACGAACTTGTCTAGTAAATAATCATCGATTTTAGATCATAGATTGGATTAGAATTATCTTTTTTCAATTATTTTGTTGTTTGTTTCCTCTGGTCATGTCGTTTGTTCTCTTTTATGGTTTGTCCTTGTGATGTCGTTTCCAAAGGATTGAAGTTCATATCGTTTGGTGATCCTTTAGTCACTTTCACAGTTCGCGTCATTTCATGATCTTTTTCAGAATGTTCCGAGTCTGTTTTTCTTTACGTCATTTATGCGGTAGTTTGTTCTCGTTTCCTTCATTTATGTAGTTCTTTTGTTGTTGTTTATTCTTTCGTAGCTGTTTCCATATCTTTTCTCATTTACCTTGTTTTATGTTTTACCTTGTCGTTTTCAATATTTTGTTGTCGTTCATCATTTTGATGTCGTTTACATTGATGCTTGTCATTTATGTTTCTTGTCGTTTTTTTTTGTTAATGTAGCTTGTAATAATGATAATAACAATAATAATAATAATAAATTAATAAATAAATAGATTAAATTTTCTGATGTTATTTCCCAAGTGATTTGCCCTTATTGTCGTTTTCTCTTCATGCCAGTAATATTTCTCAGTGTGTGTGTCTTTTTTTTTTTTTGGTGAAAATTTGTGGTGTTTCTGTCTCTTTTATACTATTTTAAATATCCACTCAAATCCCTATTTATTTATTTGTTTATTTGAATACTCTAAACCTGAGCTTGCAGGATAAATCTAACAGTTCCCCGAATTCATCCCTTGCAAGATTTCTTCTTCGCTAAAGTCAAAAGTATAACAAGAAAAACATCAATTAATACAATGCTCACCTTCTAGCAAGCAAAAGATATCTAAGGTTCAGAAGGAATATCAATGACGATCATACTTGTTTGATAAGAAATTTGGCTTAACTGAATCAGCACAATATTATCATCATTTTGTTGATGATCATGCTTTGGATTGTGTCGCGTAATGATACTAGAATGGGCCTCGTTGGTTAATAGAGGGTTTTCCAAATGCTCAATTTTTATTAATTGAGGACTCAATTCTTGACTGTATAAATACACTAGCTATCCTAATTTGAGACCTTAGTATAAAAAATAAAAAATAAAAAATAAAAAAATAAAAATCTATCAAGGGATTTATTAGAAGTTGCCCTAGCTAGTTCAAGGCTCGAGCTATACGCTATTTATAGGAAAAGAGATTATCTCAGTGGAGACGTCACTCGTATTCCTAAGGATAACTGCGGTCCATACAAAGAATGATCTAATGAAACCCTACCGGATGTTAGTGAGCTTCTGATGAGAAGCCAAAATCACTATTTTATAAACATAAACCTTTCTTCATGGTTGATATGTTGTCTCCTCAAAAGTAGTTTTCATGTCTAATTATCATCTAGACATCGTAAAACACAAGTTTGATAAGATTCAATCCTCCTAAAATAAATTAAAATATTGAAAAATAAAAAGATCAGAATTATCAGTATCCATAATTACCCAAAAGGCAGATTATATTCCCCAATATCTTTACAAATGTTAATCATAATTGCTGATCAGGTCAGTGAAAAAGTTTCATACCATATGTTTTTTGGCCAAATCTTACCTCTCAAACTTTCGTTCTATTAAAAAGCTTATTTCTCTCTCTCTCTCTCTCTCTCTCTCTCTTTTAAAAGCTATCTGGGACACTAGCATTAATTAACCAAGCAACCACAATAAATGAAAACAACCACCAGGGAAAGTACTTGAGAAAAACATTTAAGTGTCACGTGATCAACTTGTTTAGTCTTGTCAGCGTGTACCAAAATGTACAGCGGAGAAGATAGAGCCACAGGCTTCCTGAGAAAATCTGAGAAAGTTTTTCAAAGTTCATGTTGTTTGTGACAAAGTCGTGATTTTTTATCAGGATCGGGACTAATAACTACAATAAAAATTCAAGATGTCTATTATTTTTCATAATATTCATCAACGAAATACCGTCTCTACTAGTAACAATGGATTGATAAACTAATAGATATACGTTATTTTATTCATGTATTTGAATAAAGCCCTAACTAAAAACATAAAAGGAAAATAAAAGAATCAGCACAGGCGGGAGGTCTGTTGTAAATATCCTCAAGTTTATGGTTGAACAATATATCTCATTAGCCTAATATTTATGATTTTTAGAGCAATAGACATTGAATGTATAATTACTGAGCTTTAATCTTATAGCTTATTGGAATTTTGTGAACTTTGAGGAATATATGTTTATATATATTAGAAAAGAAAAAGAAAAAAAAATTGAGGGGGCTCAGCCCCTGGCCCTTACTCCCTTCGTCCATGGTTGCTTGGTGATCCTAATTTCAGTCGTCTTTCAATGTTCATTTCGTTTTTCTATCTTTTTCAGATTGTTTTTGTACCTATTTCTTTTATTATTGTCGTTTTCTAACATATATTATTATTTCCTTCATTATTTTGCTTTATTTTTCTTTGTCGTTTATTCTTTCGACTTGTTTCACCAATGATCTTGAAGATAATTCATTTATTTAATTTTAGCTCATGGCACGATCAATTTTAAAGGTTTGAATTGACCGCCCTTCGCTTAAAAAACAAAAACAAAAACTGTCTATTTTCATATATATTCAAAGACAAATACGACAATGGCACTTAAAGATTTTAAGAGATAAAAAGGATTTAAAAATATCTAAATAGTAAAACATCATATGTGAAATAAAACCAGACCGCCTAGACTCAAACTAAATTTAGATTCATTATATATTTTTGAAATACTTTCACTTTCGAACATAAAGTATAGACACTTTTCTTTTTTAGATCAATGATTTTATCTCTTCATATATTATAGAGTTTCTCTAATTTATTTCAAAATATTGAAACCACAATTCTTCATTTCTTTTATTCATATTTATTTTCCTTACTATCAAACAAAACCTTTAATTTTCTCAAACGCGCTTAATCACTGATCACACCTATATTTGATAAACAAAGTGTCGCATATGCATGATCGATATAGCAGTATGTGGACAAGATTTTTAAGAGACTAGTTTCCCTACGTTTGAGCTGACAGTTTAGAACTATACTCTATCCATATGGTAACTTTTTATTATTTAATACCAATAAGAATAATAACACATAAATAAAGTTAAAGGCACCGATCTCCTTAGCTTTTTTTTTTTTTTTTTTTTTTTTTTTTTCTTTTTTTTAACCTTCAACCTCGGGGTTTATATATAAAGCATGCTTTCCAAGGGTTACAGCAGCCCCACCAATAATTTTTTGCTTTTCTTCAATAAAAAAAATAACAATAAATTTTTGCTTTTCATGATCTGTTAGTTTTCTCCCATTTTCTTTTGTCAGAAATTACGGACTTTCTATTTTGGCGAAAAAAATTAAATGGCCAGCGAACTAACATGAGATTGATATATATGTAATACAGAATTCAGATCAAATATTTTAGAATATGAAATGGACATGACCTTTGAGTATCCATGGAAAGACCAACTCTCATTTTAATAAATTAATAAATGTACTGTTTTCAGCCAAGAAAATTAATATATATGTACTAGCATCTTTCTGTCCATAACGCAAATAAATTTTCTAGTTTGATTCGAACACGTCTACTTTGATTCCTACTTTTTTTTTTGTTTTTTGTTTTTTTGCTCATTTAGTTTGATTCCTACTTAGCAAACGAAAAAACGTACCTAAATTTTCTGAAAATTCATGAAAATATATAACATATTTACAGGGAGAGAAAAACTTGTTGTAGGAACAATAATTTTTACCGTATGTATTATTGTTTTTTTTTTTTATTGGATTACTAAAACATTAATATTGATGGGATAGAAATGATTCTTTTTTTTTTTTTTTTTTTTGACAATGATAGAAATGATTCGAAGTGGTAAAAGTTGCACCCAATATTTTTTTTCTCAAGAACTAGAGGAAAGAAAGTGAAACTCATATATGTTAGCATTAACATATATATGGTATAATTTGTTTCTAAAAACGACACCTCAAAAGTTTGTACTTGTTTTAGCCAAAGAACGACGATCATTATACTTTGCTAAAGCAACGACGATCGTTACACTTTGGTTTTTTTTTTTTTTTTTTTTTAATAAATGATATGAGAGAATAATTGTTATCTGAATGTATTAGACTGTCCTGATTAGTTTTGACACTTTTAGCATACTTTTTAGCAGATTTCTTACGTAGACAAAATTCTCCAATACTATTTCAATTAAAAAAAAAAAAAAAGACAAATACACTAAGCAAATATCAACCACGATTATATAAATATTTTTTTTTTGAATTTAGGTCGATACCCTCTAGCTAACTCGTCTTCTATATGTTAGATTATTAACTCAAAAGATATCTTGTAGTTTCTAAAAATTAGAAATATTATTACATGTTATTTCCCAAAACAATCCTAATATATCTTTAAGAACATCTTGACCTTCGTTCTCATTGTGTGTTCCATCAAAATATAGAACAGCAAGGATTTCTACCTTAAAGAGAGAGAGCAATGCAACGCTGAAGTTGCCTTGTCAAAGGCACGAACTAAGAGCCAAGATGTTTCCCCAACGTTTCAGATTATCAGGAACAAAAAAAAGCTAGTCAAAGTCCTCTCACTCTAACCAGATAATGTTTACCGACGTTACTTTTAACTGGTAGTATCGTTAATCAACTAACTTACAAACGCCATTTAGGTGTCGGTCAGGCAGAACTTTTCTCACTAGATTTTCCGTTAAAAGGGAGACCAAAATGAGAAAGCCAAAACTACTCTGTTATTGCAACTGCTACTGCTACGCTATTTTTACTAAATACTACTACAACCGATCCTAATGCTACGACTATCCCTATACTCCTATTGCTACTGCTGCCGCCGTGCTAAGGCATGCACGTAAACAATCAAGTGAAAGAAAAAAATAAATAAATAAAAACGTAATTAGATAAAGGCTAACGAGTACTTACCGATATAAAAATTTAACCATCTTGCTCTAGAGATGATCATAGGACTGACTTGGAGAAGGAAGTGACTTTGTATCCCATCAAGACCTCCAAAAATGACTTAGCTGTTAAAGAGTCCGCTGAAATTATAACATATATATATATATATATATATATAATTATGCAAAATTGAGCTATTAAAGAAGCAAAAATTTAATGGAATAAAAAATATTTGCCTTGCAGGAGTTTACCGGAGTAAAATTAAAGCCTAAATATCTGAACTTTAACGATTTGACAGTATGTGGCACTTCACGCAGAAGAAGCTGAAAATGAATAGGTCACAGACAGATTGAATAAGTTTGGCGTTCGAAAAGATGCAGTGCCATGTGGGGGAACGAGTTACATACCTCTGAAACCCAAATACCCAAAATTTCCCCCTTTTTTTTTTTATTTTTCTCCTGAAAACCCGAAACGAAATACCCAGAATGCTCTCTCTCTCTCTCTCTAGATCTCTCTTTGTCTCTGAATGGTTGTTTCTCTCTCACTCTGTCTTCAAATATAAATCTTGCGCGCAAAGCTTCAGAGGAACTCTCCCCAACGGTACGATTTTCCTTTCGGCGAAAATGGTAAGATTTTCCCGCTCTTTCTAATTTTCCCAGCTCCCAACGGTAAGATTTCCCGGCTATTTCTGATTTTCCCGGCTTCCAACGGTACGATTTTGCTTTTGGTGAAAACGGTAAGATTTCCCGGCTCTTTCAAATTAATCAACCTTTTTTTTTTTTTTTTTCTTGATTATAGTTTTCATTATGAAAATTAGTAAGAAACGACATGTCGTTTTTAGGGTTTTTGTCGTATTTAAGCTTGTTTTTAAGTGCCAAGTAATTTCTTCGATATATATATATCTTCAATAATTCAACCTATAACTTTGTCACTTTTTCAAAATTAGTCGTTTTTAAGCTATTTTGTTAATTTATTTATTTATTCCTTTAAAAGTAGGAATGTTATATCAAAATACTTTTATGAAAAACCATCAAAAGTTATTTTCTTATTTTGGTTTACATTTAAGACTATATAATTTAAATATGTTTTGAGAATATATTAAAAATATAATTATTCTTTTTCTTATACACAAATCAATATCTCTAAAAATATAATCAAATGCAATTTTGAAAATAATCTTAGGATCATTTTTAAGACATTCTCATTTCTATTTTCATATGAAAAATGAAATCACTTAATAAAATAAAAAATTACAATACCAAACGCAACCTACGAAACCCCTTCTTGCTCGGCTTTCCAAGAGCCTTGTTTTCTTCTCCTCTTGTCGTTTTCTCTTTTCATGTCATTTTTTTGTCGTTTTCTAAGTTCATCTCGTCTGGGGATCTTTTTTTTCATGTCGTTTTATGATCTTTTTCAAATTGTTCCCTTCTGTTTCATTTATGATTTCGTTGTCGTTTTAAATATTATTGACATTTCTAGTACTTATATCTTTAGTAGTTTCCAATTCCAGATTATTACCCCTTTAATGCACTCTTTTCTTCTCCTTCGTCGTTAAACCATTTTATTGTCGTTTATGTTTATCATTTTTTGTTCATAATTTCTTCTTCTTCGTCGTTTCTGTTTATCATTTTGTTGTCCTTTCCACTAGTATCGACATTTCCCGAGCTCATCATTTTATTTCCTGTTGCTGCTTATTCTTTTCTACCACTTTACTGATTGTTACCCATTTTTATTGTACTCTTTTCTTCTCCTTTATCGCTTAACCATTTTATTGTCGTTTACCATTCGATGCCGTTTTCCCTAATATTGTCGTTTTTCCTTGGCGTGCACCCTTTTGTTGTTGTTTTCCTGTTCACGTTGCTTGTTACATCCCCCCCGCTCCCTCAATTTTTCTTGCTGATGTCTTCCATACTGTTGTCGGTTTTTCTGTTCACGCCGCTTCTTACATTCTCTCTCTTTCTCTCTCACTCTCTCACTTACACACACTCTCTCTCTCTTATTATTCGTCTCTTTGTCTCTCAATTTTTCTTGTCATGTCGTTTCCCAAATTGTTCTATTGTCGTTTCCCTGCCAGTAAAACTTCTCAGTGTACTCTCTCTCTCTCTGGACAGTTACTCATTCCATGATTCCAAAGACTTCTGACGACATTTATTTGCTCTGCTCTTCCTTTTCTTCTTCTTCTTCTTTATGTTCGCTTACAAACCCAAACCCCAACCCGAACACAAACCCAAACATATACCCAAACCTCTTCTCTATCTTCCTCAGCACCTGTCTTCTCTCGACCAAATCAAGCAAACCCACGCCCGAATCATAGTCCTCGGCCTGAACCGCCATAGCAAACTCCTCGCCCACCTCCTCGCCTCTCTCGCTCTCTCCCACTCCCCGCCGCCCCTTCCCTATTCCCTCGCCGTTTTCCGCTCCTTCGACTTCCCTTCCGTCTTCGCCACCAACAACCTGATCCGCTGCTTCGCCAGGAGCGACTCTCCTCTCCAATCCCTCGCTCTTTACTCGTCTTTGCTCCTCCGTAAGTTCGCCACGAAACCCAATAACCACACTTTCACCTTCGTTTTGCAGGCCTGTGCCAAGGCCCTGGCCGGGTCGGAAGGAGCTCAGGTTCATGCCCATGTTGTGAAACTAGGTTTTGGTGGCGATGTGTTCATTAGAAACGCTTTGATTAGATTTTATTATGGTTGTTTTGGACTAGAATGTTCGAGACGAGTGTTTGACGAGGATGTCCGTGTCAGGGATTTGGTTACTTGGAACACTATGTTAACGTGTTTTGTGAGAGATGGGCAGATTGGTGTTGCGGAGAAGATGTTCGATGAAATGCCTGAGAGAGATGTTGTCTCGTGGAGTACGATGTTGACGGGTTATGTTCAGAACGGGTGCTTAGAAGAAGCGTTGGAGTGCTTTCAGGGTGTGAGAGAGACGGGAATGAGGCTGAATGAGGCCATATTGGTGTCGGTTCTCTCGGCATCGGCGCAATTGAGCTTGCTTGAACATGGGAAGTTGGTTCATTCGCTTGTGGATTCGATGAATTTTCCGATTACTGCTTCACTTGGAACGTCATTGATTGACATGTACGCAAAATGTGGATGCATTGAGCAGTCTAAAGTGTTGTTTGACAATATGCCCCGGAAAGATGTTTGGGCGTGGAATGTTATGATCAGCGGTTTGGCCATGCATGGACTTGCTAAAGAAGCGCTCAAGCTCTTTGAAAAGTTTATTGACACAGGGTTCTCCCCCGCAAATGTGACTTTTGTTGGGGTTTTGAATGCCTGTAGCAGAGCAGGTTTGGTAAGAGAGGGAAGGCACTATTTTAAGTTAATGACGGAGAATTACGGGATTGAGGCAGAGATGGAGCACTATGGATGTATGGTTGATCTCTTGAGTCGCGCTGGTTTTGTTGATGAAGCTGTTGAATTGATTGAAAACATGAAAATTTCGCCGGACCCTGTTTTATGGGCAACTTTGCTTGGTGCCTGCAAGATTCATGGACATATAGAATTGGGTGAAAAGATTGGTAATAAGTTGATACAATTGGATCCAAACCATGGTGGCCATTATGTGCAATTATCCAGTGTATATGCCAAGGCAAGGAAATGGGAAGAAGTGATTAGAATTCGGAGATTAATGTCTGAGAGGAACACCAATAAAGCTATTGGTTGGAGTCTGATAGAAGCACAGGGGAAAGTTCACAAGTTTGTTGCCGGTGATAAAGACCATGAACATGTTACAGAAATATACAAAATGCTTGAACTAATTGGAACTCTAGTAGCGAAAACGGGCTACTTGCCGAACATTTCATCCGTTTTGCATGACATAGGGGAAGAAGAAAAAGAGACCATGATAAGAGAACATAGTGAGAGGCTGGCAATCGCATTTGGATTGTTGGTAACTGGGGTTGGGGATTGCATTCGAGTTGTGAAGAATTTAAGAGTTTGCGTGGATTGTCATGAGGTGACGAAGATCATCTCAAAGGTGTTTGAGAGAGAGATTATAGTGAGGGATGGGAGCAGATTTCATCATTTTAAAGAGGGTAAATGTTCGTGCCGCGATTTTTGGTAGGCCATCGGGCTCAAGTAAGATGTGAACTTGAAACTATCAATGTGTTGAGACACAGCAGGGACATGATATTTCTAGCAATAAAAAGAGACGGATGCAGGCAGCGACGGAGACGGAGAGAGACGTTAAATTAACAAATTCAACTCCTTGTATTATAAAAATTTCAAGAATAAGATTGCCTGAATAGAAACTTATGAAAGATAATATCAACTTGTGGGTTAACAGAGAATTTGAAAAGCTCAGAATGGGGAAAGAAAAGAAAATTCTTACAGTCCTTATTTGGGCAATTCGAAAACATAATTGAAAGAATAGTTCATATCTGGAAAATCTTCCTTCCCAATTATCTACTTAAGTGATTTAAAAAATGTTCCCCGAACCCAAAGGGACGGAAAAAGAGAAGCCGGAAAAAATTTGATGACAGGATGTCTCCCCAATCATCCTTAAACAATGAAGAGAGAATAAATCCAAAGTTTGACCAGCATAGCACGAAAGAAATGGCTATTTGTGTAAGAAAGAAGACATAATTTCGATGAATGCAGATTATGATGCATATAATTAGCAAACCTCTAGCTTAATCTTCTAATACTTGATTTTCCACATTAAAGACGAATGTGAAGTGTCAACTGCGTAGTTTAGATGAGTTGATCCCATCCGAGATAAGCGATGAGCCGATAGTTTAGACCTTAACAAAGACAGCAGCTGTCTATGCCGCGACTGTTTTCTCTTCAGTACTTGGATGTAAGCATTCAGTCCAAGCCACTCAACTTCGCCGTCTTCCAAATGTAGAATCGGATGGAGGTCATAACCAAGACTCGCAAAACGCATCTTTTTCTTTATCAGGAAATGCATATACCTAGAATCGATAAGTGGAACTCAAATGACATATCAAATGAGAAAACCATGTCTTTCTAGATAAGAAGTTTACCTACTAGTAGTAGGCTTAACTTGTTTTAACATAGTAGAAGATCAGATAAAATTATCAGGCCAGTGTCGATGAATGACTTACTGAGAGTGGAAAACAAAAGCAACATGCATATCTGAAGGATCTTTCAATAATGCTCAAGTAGGATCTTGTTCGAAATTTGCAGATGTAAGATAAGTCGCAGACGTAACAGTGGAACTTCATCGCACACAGCAAAAAAGCTTGGAATATGTTTAATCGGACGACACCTGCAGAATTGATATTGGAATCGTAGAATATGGGATGACATTTTGGTCTCATATAGCCACACAACTTCGCTTCTAAATGGCGAGCAGGTTTTCCTTGCCAGCAGACTGTAAGACTCGAACATAAGTGGTCATTCAAAATACCTGAGGAAGTTGATAAACTGAGTTATTGCAAGAGGAAACTAAAAAGATTTAGTCATAAGAATACAGAAGAAATTATAATCCTGTTCAAAAACTTTAGATAAAGGAAAAAATAGAATATGAGTATTAACTTTGTGTAGTCTGCCTGCACCTCTAAAGTGGAACAGTTAATAAGCAAGCCACTCCATCGAAGAAAAGAGGGTACCATCTTTGCCAACAGACAGCCTGTTTGATGATAGCTCTGATCGCCCAATATCAAAGTCAACACAAAATTTACCCTCATTCATGTAACAGTTGTAATCCCGAAATCCTCTCAACAACCTAGAAAAGAAGTTTTCCACCTGCTGCTTTGAGGTCGAAATGAAAAGGAAGTCATCAATGAATCGAAGTGACATATAATCGACGCTTAAGGTAACTTTAAGGTTACTTATTTGTGCATCAGAAGCATGCTGACGGTCACGTTTCTTCAATATATCTTGTATAGGATGTTGACTCGTCCTTTCAAGAAGTGGAAAGATTACCTTCCTGTCCATATCTCCATAGTATAATGAGCAAAGGAGAGAAGACAGAACACTTCCTTGAGAAATGCCAACACGTTACAAATAGAACTTTTTATCTAATTGCAATACATTGCGCTTTACATGTTCAATCAGATGAAATAAGAGCCCTTCCTTCTTCACAGACTTGCTGCACTCCTGAAAGTAGAAAGAAAAGATCATATAAACCTTACCTTCCCCGGACTAGAATAACTTTCAAGCATAACCCAATTTATTCAAATCTTGTTCAAGAATGACACAAAACCCTGAACAACCATAGATAGATAGACTTTCTCTCTCGCTCTCTGGCTAAGATTCAATCGGGAACTTGAAGATTTTTATTCACCAAGTTACATTCTCCCTTTGTAAGTTTCATTTTTAAACATTACAAAATTGGACTTACGACACCTATAAATATGCTAAATACACACGGTTTTGCTATTTTTTTAATTGCTAGCAGTCATATAATAAACGACAACTGCTGGAAAGGAAAAAATAACACACTGTTCAATTCAACTTTTGTCAATCAATGAAGTACCTTTACCTGATGAACAAGAATGCTATCTGGTGAACGGCGTGAGATAAAAGATTTGTCCCCTGAATTGATGTTCTGATCCAATAATGCAAGGTTCTCATGAACCGACAAAGATTTCTTTGTGCAGAAAACTTGGCATGACAGTTGCAGAGTATACCTCTCATCCCTTATGACGTCTTCTACTACAGAAAGCAGCTTGTTCTGATCAACCGAATCAAAGGCTTTTGATACATCAGAAACAATCATAAAGACTGCAGGCATTGTTGATGAACCCCTCTTTAGACTGACTAAAAATGGGCATAATCTTCTGTAGACATCGTTGTAATCAAACGCCGACAATCCTAACTTCTCAGGCTCTTTTAACTGCATACCCTTTAGAACAGCACGTGTATCACGAAGGACAGAATTCACAGACCTGAAATGGTGAAACTCAACTGATTTTTTAACCGAATCTGTTCTTTTATGCGTTCCGGATAATTCACTTTTGCAATAGGACTCTTTCCGCAGCATTCTAGAAGATGCTTTTAGATTAGCCAGCAACCTTATTCCATTTTCTTTTGGAACAAGTCTAAGCTGCACGTGACAATGTCTCTAGCTTCGGCATTATCCAAATATATGTTGTTCTGATCTTTCAAACAAGTAGCAGCTCTCTTTTTCACCATCTCCCATACCGACTTCTTATAGTAGAATACATCTCATTTCCTGCATTCACTTTCAGTTACATAAAAGTTAGATTGCAACAACGGAGCAACTATATATGAAAAGAACCAATAAATCCAGCTTTCTGTAAGTCTTTGTTTCATTGTATGAGTGGCATCATTCAATTTACTGATTCCACTAGTCTGTAAGCTGTGCCCCTTTGCATGCTCTACCACCTGATTGCTCAAGCAGCAAACAGAACGTTTGTACTGAAAAAATGGAAACGCTGACGTTTTCAGTTTATGCATGCATTGTTTCAATGAAAAATGTTCAAATCTTCGTAGCCAAATAAATTTGGAAATGTTTCTTCTCAATATTCTCCAATTAGTCCGAGTTCCTAGCAAATCTGCAGGGACTATACTCCTACAAACAGCCCACATGAATGATACCACCTGACTTTTCGGGCAATATGATTTAATTGCCTCAGAATAGTTGGGTTCCAGAGAACTTTTGTTTAGATTACAAGTAAAATCCTGAGATTTTTTCAGTATCTGGTTCTCAAACTCACTCCCCTGAAAGTCAGCAAAAAGTAAGTTATTTCTTGTCCCTCTTACGCAGGAAGAAAAGCGATATCATATACTAAGACATAACTCAGCAAATGTCAAAAATTGGACATGCTACAAATCTCTTGGAATCTGCACGGTTACTATATTCTGTACATAAAAAACCTATTTGTACACAAAACGAGCACCTGCAGCCCATGGACCAGTAATTTAAGTACACGCCTCTTGCATAATCATGTACCCCACAGAATTCGATAACAATACTAACCTTATACGAGCATTCAGAATTTCCCGCATTTTGATCCAGAGTTGGAACAACACAATGCTCATTCAATAATCTCAAATGTTCGCACCTTTGAGTTCAGCGAATGAGAATCTTAAGGTGATTAATCAGTGAGTGATAACTGCATATCAAAGGCAAACAACATGGAAAATTTAACAGAAGAAAATAGGAAAAGGCAAAAAGAAAAATAAAAGAAACAGACTCATCCTCTTCCACCAATATACCAACTTTTTTTTTTTCCTGGGATGAATAACCAATTAAACAACTTGACAGAAAAAGTCACACACGTTTGTGTATTTTCCCGATATGTGAAATCATGGAGATGCTATCTACTTCAAGCAAAAAAAGGAGAAAACTTATTGTAAAATTTGAATTACAAGTTAAAATTTTGGGCTTATAACAGTATTTTTTAAGATATATATTTATATATCTTTGCAGCAGTAAATTTTACTAGTTTTTATCCAGTAGCAAAGCATTAGATGTTGCTTACAGGCATACAGAAGCAGAACCTGAGAGACCAAAACCATTATTTTCAAAGCACGGCACTGTGTTAGAGCGTTTCATTACATCAGATAAGCCAAAGATACTCTCAAGAAGAAGCATTGAGTCAGAAGAGTTGGGCTTTAAAGATTTCAGTATATCTGGAAATAATCAAGGCAGCATATAACCTTACCGTATGGAAAACTCTAAAAGCCCTGTGTCCTGTTAGGAAAGATAAACAAGACTAAAAAAATTAAGCAACTACACCTTCAAGAATCATCATCAAACTAATCCAAAAATCAATCAGTATTCTTGCTGATAGTGCAGATGTACAATAAGAATAAGAATGGAAAATTCAAATCTAAAAAGGAGCACTATTCAGTTAGCACGAAAGGATACGCTCTCTAGGAAATACTGATGAAGAACATTGCAAGTTATATAACAGGAGTTTTCTACTTATGTGAGCCCCTTTGGTGACTTTTCTCGGAACTTGTCTCACCCAACAATTACCCATAAACACTTCCTGAGTAATACATAAAACAGAGAACTAAGCATAAAGAGACATTAACATTATGATGCAATGTACCAACAAAGTTATGAGTTACTGTCAATCTCATATTGTATAGTCTCAACCTTGCACAACATCAATATAGAACATTCCAATGATTGGTGAATGCTAGTTATAGCAGCATTTGATACGTATTTGATCAAACAAGTAACTATTGATTCATATAAACAAAAAGCCATTCTTATAGGAATGAGTTTATCTTCTTGAGAATATATAATTCCACAACTTTCATGTATACAAAGCAAGAAAAGCAAATGTCAAAATTATGGACGGATTACCATATAAGAAGATAACTCCATAATAAACGGTAGTTGTACTTTAAAAAGAAACTCCTTGGGACACTAACTCTAGTCTCAATATTTTAATACCAACAAACTGGGCAAGTAAATAGTCTTTTTTTTTTAATAGAAAACTATTGCATCTATCAGTGAAAAGATGACAACTTACTTCCACACAAGTTGGTATCAAAAAGTTGGTTAACAAAATGTTTTGTATTCAACATATCAATGCCAAGCTCCCATAACTCAACATCTACAACTAATTCCAGTCAAATGAAAATATTTCTGTATCCCTTACGATCCAGCAGGTTAAACCAATACTGAGTCGAAAGTTGGACAAAATTTTCCAATAAATCACGATTCACATATTCATTGTAATAACTTACATTATCTTTTAAACTGCACTTTTCAGTTAAACTGTTCTTATGTGTCAGAATACTTGTACAAGAAGTTGGAACAGCCGTTTCTTGAGAATCTAATTATCTGCGCTTTCTATGACACTGCCAACTAAATGGTCTTGAACGCTTTCTAAGCTTTGGTGTACTCTGATTTAAGCTCTGTATTACGCTTGAATTTTCTTTAGTATTTATCACCGAATTCACTTTTATTTCTAAAGCCGCTTCAGATAAATTCATTTGACGATGCTTCTCCTCATGATGAATGCTAAAACAGGTTAAAGAACATGATATTCCATTAGCACAGAAGGAACTAGCAAAATGCTGTCTCTTTGACACTGGAAGAATACTCTCATCTCTTTCCCTCCTCTTTTTGGGTCCCGAGACGAATTTGTGGTGAAATTAACAATATGGATGTACAACACTTTCTTTGTTCTAACGAAAATTACACAATTTGTTAGATGCCAGCTGATGACTGATTCAACAGATTATAAAAGATCCATAATCTATTTATTTAGCATTATTATATTTCAGATCAAGAATCACCTGGCAAGCTTAAATGCGAAGGAAAATTTTCTCACATAGAATCGGAACACAACAATAAAAGAATTCTTGATTACCACCTGGAATGAGCAGATAACTTGGACTTCGAGGCTTTGATGAATGATCCGGCATTTCAGAGCATAGTTTATTGATAGGGTAACCAGCCACCTGAGGGTAGTTCTTATGACCAAGCGGCGTAAAAATCAACGTATGTTTTTGTAAATAAGCCATGATTTCTTCCCCAACCTGTGCCATTACCTTGCCAGATAAGCGTTGAAACAAATACTTATTTCCTATTGTCTAATTAGCAAAAGTTTCAATAGTACACTTGTGTTTGTGTGCTTGATGAAGCCGCAATAACAAAATCACCGCCATGAACGTACCCTTTCCTGAAGAAGACACCAAGCCGGACTGGTGAAAAGCTCCACCAATGGACTCGACTGATTACACTGCCGGATACGAGATGAAAAAAAAACCATTTTTAGTTTAAATAAAAAAAAAAAAAAAATATATATATATATATATATATATATATATATATGCCTCTTGGCGTAAACTTTTCGAAGCTAACTTTGGCTTCCTGAGTTCAAAAGCACATTTCAGAGTTGTTTACAGTGGACAGAGCTTTATTCATTGTGTAAACGCAGAACAAGCAGAAGTAAAAATCAAATGCTATGTATAAACATCGAAAGAGACACTACACTCGAATATATATATAGATATATCAGAAGAAACACGAACCTTATCGTAGCCGCTGCATATTACGTTTGAAGACACAGATTGCTCAGAGATTATCATCTCAATTGTCCTCACTACTATCTGTATACAGAAACCTCCGATTTTGAGCAAACAAGGACACTCATAACGCATAATATATATCTATAGATATATATATATATGTATGTATGTATGTATGTATGTTTGTGCGCGTGTGCGTGTAGAGGCACAATGGACCTGATGCTGGAACCAACAATAGGATTCAGGAGGTAACAGGCAACGGAGCGGAGGCGCATTTTCCGAGACGACGGCAAAGCAACGGGTGAGGAGGTGGCGGTAATCGGACCAATCGACCCGGTCCGAGGAGCGACGCAGCGTCCGACGGCAGCTCCGGCGGAAGCAAGGGAATGAAGGTGGCGGAGAGAGTGCGAGCGCGGTTCCGGAAGAGCCTCAATAGGACCTCCAGAACCCTAGGTTTCTCGGTCATCTTTCTCGGGAAAAGTGACTGAAAACTGCCGCGGGAATGAGGGTGGTGGTGGCGCGACATTTGAAGTTGGATTTTGGATTTTGGAAGGAGGGAAAATGGGAGAGGAAACGACAGTGTCTCTTTTGACCGTCAAAAGTGGAATGGGAACTCTTTTAATTGCAAAAAACTCCCTCTATTTTCAAGTTTTTTTCACAAAGAACTGTTTGTTTTGGAATATTAGAATTTAATACTTGTCATGCATCAAATTGGAAAAAAAATCAATATGAATGAACCTACCGCTATGCATCTCAACTCGGATAAGTCGGACTTCTAAAATAGAATGTGACTTAACCCATGTCTTTATACTTCTCGACTCGAATAAATTGTAATATAAAATAAAAGGTATATAATTATGATCCAACCATAGCTGCCATTAACAAAAGGTGGAACAAGTGGAGAAGATAAAAGCGTTTGATTAAGTGAAATAAACCGATGATTTAATGCGGTAGATTTTAGAGAATGCTTGACCACAAATGGATCATCAAAGCAGAAAATGCGCCAGTTTGCCATTGATGTGAAGGCTTGAATAAATGAGCACTAGGGACTAATCTATGATTGGCAATGACTTTCCAAGTTTAAATGAATTTTTAGTTTGTTTGGTTCTTCTTTTTATCTTCGATTAAACTGTATTTTTTTTAATTAAATTTTTGTATTTTTTTTTTAAATTCATAATAATTATAATTAATTTTAAAAAAAATAATTAATTTAAATTTAAAAATTTCAACTCTAACTAACTATCTAAAAACAAGTATCGTTCTTTTGACAAAGACTTTCTACAAGACTGCACCCATCCATAAGAAACATAACGAGAGACAGACAGACAGACAGACAGAAAGTGACTAAAGCAATAGGCGGCCATACAATCTTTTCTAGTGACATATAATTACCATTAAAAAAAAAAAAAGTTCATATACATTTATTTTGATATCTATCTACATATTTTGAGACTCCACGGAAACAACTCTGTAGATTGGGTCCCACAATAGGTGGTCCAACAACAGGACTCGACTTTAATATTTGTGCAGTGGGCTAATTTATGCATACACACAAATTTTACTCATGCAAATTTGATAGCAATTTTGACCAAGGAGAAAAGCCATCAAAAGCTTCATTGAAACTTGCTCCAAGGGGCTTAACCATTACCTTTGTCAACACCCAAGTAGCCCGCCACTAGATCACCAAATCAAAGTGCCATACCGCATAAGATGATCAAGAAAACGACGACAACATCTTCGCCGGTGCACCTAGATCCGGCCTTGACATTCACTACAAGACGATGATGAACTTGTTGGAAATTTAGTATAGACAGATCCTTCAGTGTCTTGCTTGATTGTTGATATTTTATACACTTGAGCATAACATATAGCCAAGAAAGATAAACTTGTCTGTATTTCCATCTGAACTCAGCCAGCTTTAGTCTTGAATCTCTACTATCACTTGGACCTCCTTACAGTCCATAGTCATTTTGCTTCACATGGTAAAGTAAGATTTTTTCTTTTCCTCAAGTAACCACCATCTTACACATAGGGGCGGAGCTACCTTAGGCCCGAGGGTACGTAGGTGCCTCTCCGGAACCTAACGGATCCTTTACACTTTTGCCCATTATGAGTAAAATTTTTATATTTTTCTTATTTATTTAGCCCCTTTAAATCTTCTGATTGCTATTATTTACTTGTAATGTTTTAACAAATTCCAATTACACCCAAGTTTTGACTTTTAACGATACTTATTTCAAACTTAAAATCCCAAATAGATTAAAAATCGACTATACTTCTCTAAAACAAAATAAAAAAGAAGATACCATTAGATAAATGTAGATATAAAGAGAGAGGAAAAAAAAAATAGCTCCGCTACTGACTTCAATGTTTTCTTTATGTCACTTTATTATAATCAGTATTTTTTTGTTCATTAATTATTTCTCAAAATTTTATGTCAGATAACCTTGAGGATGCAATTGATTATATTTCAGGTGTCAAGTCTATAGAGCCAAAGGACTTGGTTTCATTCCTTCAAGAAACTGATAAAACCACAACACTAACACACAATGATATGCAAGGCATTTTATATGGAATTAAAAAATGTGGATTTCATTCCTTGCAACACAGTTGAAGAGCTCGAATCCGACACCATTTTCGCCTTGCAAGAGAAGCAACCTTAGTATGCAATTGGTCCTGTTCTCTCATTTGGGTTCACCAAGAGCATTGTTCCCACAAGCTTAAGAGCAGAGTTTGACCGCTACCAATGGCTCAAATCATAACCCCAGGCTCAGTTTTGTACCTCTCATTTGGTAGTTTGGTTCCTTCTAAAAAGAGTTATGTTGAAGAAATAGCACACGGACTTCTCCTTGGTGGGGTGAATTTCATTTTTGCTTCAAGATGAGATCACATATAAGGGTTTACTAGTGACGTGGACCAATCAGATCAAGGTGATGTCACACCCTTAAATAGGAGGTTGACAAATTGTGGATGGAATTCAATTGTGAAAAACATATGCCATGGAGTGCCATTGCTTTGCTTTCCTATTGTGGGAGATCATTTTACTAATAGGAAGCTGGTGGTTGATGATTGGAGGGTTGGACTCGACCTTTGTGATCAGAAGCCATTGACGAGGTCAGAAGTAGCGGAGAAGATCGTACGTCTGATGGGAGGAAGATCGGCTCAAGAATTGAGAAAAAAGATAATGAAGGCGAGACAGATTTTAGAAAATGCCTTAGTCATAAATGGATCATCAGAGAAGAATTTATTTTGATTTATTATTGATACAAAGGCAAAATAAGTAACATGACATAACATGTTTATGTGTTATTATTTTTGTGTGCTTTCGAGTTACACGTATCACTTATTTTAATTTTGGATAAATCAAAATAACGACAAGTATTTGTATTTTCAGATTTATTAAATATATGAAGTTTAGCTTATTAATATATGTTTTCTCACTCAAATCAATTTTCTATATTTTTTTTTCCAATATGATTATTTCACATATATAAAGAATAATGTTAATTCGAGTCAAATTTGTTTTTTTCAAATTCTGATTTTTGTTTTCTCAATTTCTAGCTGTGCAATCGTGTCGTTACCAGAATTAACTTTTACATATAGATGCAATGATAGCGATAAGTGCGATACAAGTGCTATATGTCCACCACCAATACACACTTTTTAAGAAAAATAAAAATAAAAATCCATGAAGGCCTTTTTCCAGAATAAAAAATAAAACACACACACACACACACTTTTTTTTTTTTTTAATAACTTATTGTTGTGAAATAATCAATTATTTCGGCTGCATTAAAAAACGTTATCATCGTAAAGATAAACTTCAGAGTTTATTTGTAAATTTCTACAAAATAAAATTGGAATGGAGTAGCTAGATAATATATCTGATACATGCAACTACTGCGGGAAAACGTTAAATTGGATGACATGAGATTAGAGATAAGCAATTAAAATATATCATTTCTAGGCTCACATGACTCTTGACTCAATATTGATCACCTAAGGAGAGAAAAAGTGAAATTATTGGTGACCACAAAAAATAAGCAATAATTGTTTACCTTTATTCTTGACCAAACAAAAACTCACAAAATAAATACTTACATATATACATATATATATATATGTATATATGTAAGTATGTATGTATGTATGTATGTATAGTTCATATCATATCAAATTCGTTCACTTCTGCAAACTTTAGCTCTTGGGCCATGGAGAAAAGCCATCCAAATCCTCATGCTATAATGTTTCCCCTTCCTTACCAAGGCCATGTCACCCCATCAATCCAACTAGCCCTCAAACTTGCATCAAAAGGCTTCACAATCACCTTTGTCAACACACAAATTATCCACCACCAACTGATAAAATCACAACCCCATAGCACCTCCGCCGCCGTCATCGAAGACGACATCTTCGCTGGAGCCCATGAATTAGGCCTCGATATCCGATACAAGACGATGACCGACGGTTTTCCGTTGGAAGTCAACCGAATTCTAAACCCGCAATTCGTGGCGCGGAACTTCCTAAGCCTCCCTGCCCATGTGGATGAACTTGTTGGAGATTTAGTGGAATCCGATCCTTCGGTTTCTTGCTTGATTGCGGATACTTGCTACACATGGGCATCAGAAATAGCCCAAAAGTATAAGCTTGTCAACATATCTTTTTGGACTCCACCGGCTTTAGTCTTCAACATCTATTACCACATGGACCTCATCATTACTAATGGTCATTATCCTCCCCAAGGTAAGTCTTTTCGTTCTAATTTACAATTACAAATATTTCTTAACCATATTAATTACTTATTTGGGTTTTTATATTACTCGTCTCCCATGATTTTTTTTTTTTTTTTTGGTATTTTAGCACTTTCATCCTTGAACTTTTTTTTCTTTGAAAATTTAGTCCTTAGAAGAGTAGCTTTGAACGCTAACCGTTTGTGGGAGTTAAATTCTTAGAATATTCTATGACAAATTCAAGGATTAAATTACCAACAAAAACTATTTTTTAGGGACTAAAGTGCCAAATGTCTACAATGAATGATTGGAGTTAATTGATCGATGCTACTTTGGAAATTTAAGGACAAATTGACAAGAAAAAAAAAATTCAAGAATAAAAGTGCAAATACATTTAGAAGTTTACAGGATACCGTGATAAAAACTATTAACAATTTCGACAAAGTTGCTTACTATATTTTATATTCATTTTATTTAGCACTAATTCTGATAGATTAACTTATTCATTTCTTCAAATAACATATCCCTAAATTAGTATTAGATCTTGATTAATTATTGCTAATCTAGATAATCGGAAGGGCACAATCGACTACATACCCGGTGTGAGAGCTATAGAACCAAAGGACTTGCCATCATACCTTCAAGAAACAAACACCGGGGGGCAACAATTCTTAGATAAGGCATTTAAAGAAGTCAAAAATGCAGATTTCATCCTTTGCAACACAATTCAAGAGCTTGAATCAAATTCCATGTCTACATTACTAGAGAAAAATCAACCTATATATGCAATTGGTCCACTAATTGATTTTTCAAATGAGTTCACCAAGAGAAATATTGTTCCCACTAGCATGAGGACCGAGCTTAACTGCACCCAATGGCTCAACACCAAACCTCATGGCTCGGTTTTGTACGTCTCATTTGGGAGTTCTATTCCTTCTAAAGTGAGTGACATTGAAGAAATAGCACATGGGCTTGTGCTTAGTGGTGTGAACTTCGTATGGGTCCTTCGCCGTGACGCAGTGAGTTTTGAAGAGCCTTATGTTTTGCCAATTGAGCTTCAAGATGAGATGAAAGATAAGGGTTTGGTTTTGACATGGACCAATCAGATTGAGGTGTTATCGCATTCTTCTATCGGAGGATTCCTAACACACTGTGGATGGAATTCGGTACTGGAAAGTCTATGGTGTAGTGGCATGCCTTTGTTGTGTTTTCCCTTGAGGGGAGATCAGATGACCAATAGGAAGATAGTGGTTGATGATTGGAGGATTGGACTCAACCTATGTGATAGAAAGCCATTGACGAGGTCGGAAGTGGCAGAGAAGATCACTCGTTTGATGAGCGAAAACTCGGCTGATGAATTGAAGAAAGAGGTAATTAAGGTGAGGCAAATGGTACTAAATGCCATGGCTATAAATGGTTCCTCAGAGAAGAGTTCATCAGATTTTGTTGTTGACGTGAAGGCCAAATTGGATGGACAGAAATTCAAAAATACCACGAAAACATTCTAAGCCATCTCATATTAAGCTATGATTTCCATATTGTTATGCTATGGTAACAATTCTTTCATTTTGTTCTTCCTGAATCAAGTATCTACTAAGATAATCCATACCGTTTAATCATTCAATAAAAAATTTTCTTTTTCTTTTTTCCTGAAGCTTTTTTCTGAGTCCTCCAATTAATTTACGTGATTACTAAATTAGGTGTATGGTAGAGGGAAATTGCTCAACCATTTTTAGTAAGACGTGTGTAAAATCTCATCATAGGACTTTTTGGTAAGTTTTAATTAATCAAAAGAGAGAAATATTGTTGAGTTGATTCATCTTCATTTTTAGTACTTATGCAATGTCATATTTAGCATGTTGAAGCCAAAGTGATTACAAAATGTCTTGTGACCATATATAAAGCCTTTTTGTCTTTACCTTCCCCTGACCCCTCCTATTTCCTCTTTGAGAAAAAACAATTATTTTCCTTCCTAAGTACCAACCATCTTTCTCCCAACTCCCAAGAAAATTACCACAAGTTATGGTGACTTTTATGATGACTTGGTGATAAAACATACTTATTTAGAACCTTTATTTTTATCAGGTTCAGATTCGAGTCGGACACATATAAAATTTAGTCATTAATAAAAAAGATTTTATGTTATCTGTTTTTCAAACATGAGATCTGTTAATAGATTCCTTATCATCCCAATGATTTATGAAATTGGAAAAAAAAAAAAAAAACTAATTCTGATATATTTTTCAACATCTCAATTAATGTACTTTTGTTTTTACGAAGCTCAAAGTTCTTATCTTGAAAAGTGAGAAATGTAATTTTGTTTGTTTCGTCAGATATGACATCAAGAGAAGCATGATCACTACACATGATTATTTGTTTTTAGGAAGGAAAAAAGCAAAAAAAAAAAAAAAAAAAAAACATAAATAGCTACGTAGCTTCCATTGAATTATTGGTTCTTAAAGACGTGGGAGCAGATGAATTGATTACTGAGGTTTGATCAAATAAAAGACAAGATGTGTGCTTTCAACAAAAATAATAGTAAAACATTAAATATTTATGGATGTATTTTCTAGTTCTCTCTCAATCTTAGTATCAAAATTTGAATCCTCATCATTTTTTTTTTTGATATCCAATCTTAAAAGTGGTATTGTTTCCAAAAAAAAAACCTAAAAATTTATACGGATAGATTAGATTGAACCTGATAAGAAAATGAATCAGATTACAATATTCATTTACAAGTGGTTTCATTAAATTCTAAAATGGATATTAAACTTAAGGTCAAAGATACTATCAATTATCTCTTTAATTTACTCATGAAAAAGTGGACCCCACCTCAATGAAGATGTAACGTGTAGCTCTCCAAGAAAAGCAAGAGTTCTACAAAGCCAATCCAATACGGAGCCAATTGTCGTTGCTCATACACTATTGAGTGTGAAAAAGAACTTCCCTACCAAAACATGAAGAAGAACAAGTGAAAAAACAAATTAAGAGTCCTACTTTTCCTTTTTGATCAAAGCTAAAGAGGCCCCCCCCTATCTTTTAAAAAGCAAAAAAGGAAAATTGTTGCAAATAACATATTCATAAATACTTTTGAAATTTATCAAAATAAATTTTAAAAAATGATTAATTTATAATATATATTTATGAGTAAAATTTTAGATTTTTAGAAAAATTCTTAAATTTTTGAGTAAATAACAAATTTATAGTTAATTTTTAAATATATACTTATGTGTATAATTTCACGTTAAAGAAAGAGAAGGGGAGGAGGATGGTTTTTTTTTTTTTTTTTTCCGATCTTGTGTAATCATAAATAAGATTATATTATTTATTATTAATGTTATAATTTATTATTATCCTCTTGAAAAAAAACTATTTTACTCTTTCTAAAAAAAAAAAAAGTAGTAAATATCTCTATATGTATGCATATGTAAAGCATGGATGAAAGCCACAATAAATTCCGAAAAGACAACGAGTGTGGAATTCCTCCTCAATTATTATATAATACATAAAGATATCAGCTAAGATACAAAAAATAAATATCTTTAGCTTCTGAAAAATTGAGCTCTCCTCCTCTTTTTGGCCATGGAGAACAATATTTCAAAGCCTCATGCAATAATGTTTGCCATTCCATACCAAGGCCACGTCACTCCCTCCATCCATCTAGCCATGAAATTAGCCCTAAAGGGCTTCACCATAACCTTTATCAACACTGAATATATCCACCATCAAATAACCAAGTCCTCACAAACCGATTCTAGCACCGGAGTCGACAACGGCGACGGCGGAGGAGACAACAATATCTTTGCGAAAGCCCGCGATTCAGGCCTCGACATACGCTTCACGACAGTAACCGACGGTTTTCCGTTGGACTTCAACAGATCGCTTAATCAATTACAGATCATGGAGAGAAACGTTATAGGCTTCCCTGCCCATGTGGATGAACTTGTTGGAAATTTAGTGAAATCCAATCCTTCAATTTCTTGCTTGATTGCGGATACTTTCTGCACATGGCCATCACAGATTGCCCAAAAGTACAAGCTTGTCAATATTTCTTTTTGGACTCAACCGGCTTTAGTCTTCAATCTCTACTATCACAAGGAACTCCTCAATACTAATGGTTATTTTGCTTCACATGGTATGTTCTACCTCCCAAATGATTCGATTTATTTTTTATTTTTTATTTTTTTTTGTGGGGAAATATTAAAATATGTTAACACCTTGAAACATTTTTTTAAGGAGTTTTTCTTTTTCTGGTTTTTTTTTTTTTAACTTGAGAGTGGGAGGATTCGAATTATGCATCTTTTGGTGAAGTTAAAAATAATATCATTAGATTATATCTGCAATCACACTTTTTGTTTGATTTAATTTGAAGAGGGTTTTTTATTTTTTATTTTTTATTTTTTTTTAATAAGCTTAGGTAATCTTAAGGGCACCATTGACTACATACCGGGTGTGAAGGCTATAGAGCCAAAGGACTTGCCGTCATTCCTTCAAGAAAACGAGAAAAGGTCTCATGAGTACTTGGATAAGGTATTCAAGGAAGTGAAAAATGCGGATTTCATTATATGCAACACAATTCAAGAGCTTGAATCCGACACCATCTTCGTGTTGCGAGAGAAGCTACCGATATTCGCAATTAGTACGCTAGTACATTCTCCACTCGGGTTCGCCAAGAGCGCCATTCCGACTAGCATGAGGACCGAGTTGGACTGCAGCCAATGGCTCAGTACCAAGTCCCAAGGCTCAGTTTTGTACGTCTCATTTGGGAGCTCTCTTCCTTCTAAAAAGAGTGACATAGAAGAAATAGCACATGGGCTTGTGCTTAGTGGTGTGAACTTCATTTGGGTTCTTCGTGATGATGCTGTGAGTTTTGAAGAGCCTTATGTTTTACCAAATGAAATTCAAGATGAGATCAAAGATAAGGGTTTGGTCGTGACATGGGTCAATCAGATTGAGGTGTTATCGCATCCTTCGATCGGAGGATTCCTAATGCATTGCGGATGGAATTCGATAATAGAAAGTCTACATTTTTCGGGTGTTCCTCTATTGTGTTTTCCTCTAAAGGGAGATCAGACCACCAATAGGAAGTTAGTGGTTGATGATTGGCGGGTTGGAATCAACCTCTGTGATAGGAAGCCATTGACAAGGTTGGAAGTTGCGGAGAAGATCAAACTTTTGATGAATACAAAATCGGAGGGTGATGAGCTGAGGGAACAGGTGATTAAGGTGAGGCAAACAGTAGGGAATGCCTTGGCCAAATATGGTTCATGTGAGAAGAATTTGGACCAGTTTGTTGCTGATGTGAAGGTCAAAATTTGGTGAACGAAGTATTTGACAAGTAACAAAAAAAGACAAATAGCTACAATAAATCAATTAAATCCAAGTGTCCTGTTCCATTGATTAATTGGTTCAGACAAAAAGTTATAAGAAAAACCGTGGGCAGCCCACCCCCTTTTTTTTTTTTTTTTTTTTTTGTAGGTTATTTTTCCACACCCGTTTCTAAGCTTTGTAAGTTTCTACTTTCTGGTTGTGATCTCTTTCTGCGTGCCTTTAATATCTATTCCAAAGTCCAAAGACACTTTATTTCTATCTCTTTCGTTGATTCTGTCAAAATGCTAAAGTTTTTTTTTTTAAATTTTTAGTCCTTTCATTTTCGAGAGTAATAAAAATTATAGAAGAAGAATAAATTATCACCAAATTTGAAAGCTTTATAAAAATTTTCCTAAATATTAAATTATATCATCTTTCAACCACCGTAATAATTCACTATGATATTTACAAGAGAATATCGCACGCCTTTAAATTCTTGGTGTTTTTTCTCTTACCTCTCTAATAATGAACCCTAATGAAGGTGCTCTCTATTTATATAGAAAACTAGAAAGCAACTGAAATTATTAATATGAATTCCTAGAACTACCATTTATAAAACACCAATCTTTACAAATTAAGGTTTCGGAGGCTCATTCCCGATCCCTCGGGAAGGGAGAAACCCCCTTTTCAATCCCACGATGACTTTATTGTGAAAGTTTTGCATTATGATGATAATTAAGCTTCACAATTCAATATATGGGCGCTTTTAAATATCTATACTAAGGGAGAAATTAAACCAATTACTGCCGGATTGTCTTAGATTTACCGCTGGATTAATCCACAGCCGGAAAATTAAATTCGATTTACTCTAACAATTATGACTGGACTAACAAGTAATAAAATGTCCAACAAATTTCATATTGTATGAGAATTATTTACCAGTACTATTGCCTTCCAATGTGGAAATGACTCTTCAACTAATCTACGTTTTCAGTTCATTTTGTTCACGTCTTCTTTTTAATGTTGAATTTGACTATATTGAGAAATTTCATCACATATTTTCTTCACTTGATAGTATAAGATAAGATATAGAAATATCTACTTTTGACTCATGCTCAGTCAATAATAATAACAATAACATTTTTGACAATTTTCCATTATCAAAAACAAGTTTCCCTTTATCGGATCTGAAATATTTTAATTGCTTCAATTTGGTTTGCTCTCTTCATTTTCCCTCTCTTTGTTTCCGCTTCACCTTCACAATGGACTGAAACATCACCCTCAAAAAGTTCTCGAGTTTTTAGGTCAGTCTCATTTTGTCTATTAAACTATATAAACTCTCACTTTATCTCATAAATTTTGATTAATCTCATTTAATCTTTTTTATTAGAGTTTATATTAAAAGTAGATGGAAAATATAATGGAATTAGTCTCTCCTAAACTTTTTTTTTTAATGTTAGAAACTGTTAAAAGAATTATAAAACAAAAAAACAAAAAGACCACATGACCACATTTAATCTCCTCTTTTTTTTTTTCTTTTTTGTTTTTAACGAAATTTCTAACATAAAAGAATTAAGTGAGATTAGTACAAAATTCATGGGACAAAGTGAGAATTATTATAAAAGTAAGAGATAAAGACGAAATAAATCTAAAATTCAAGAAGCAAAATGAAAATTATTTTAAAATTAAAGGATAAAGACGAAAATAATCTTAAAAAATGATAAAATTTGATATAGAATTTAACGGGGGGGGGGGGGGGGGGGGGGGAAGAAAAGGAAAACAACATTGTAGTCCCCAAAAGGCCAAAAACAACGAAAACTTTAGCGCCTTTTGTTGATTTTGACCCTTCCAGAAAGTTTTCTTTTTCTTTTTGTTTTTTCTCCTTGCTGGAAATCTGCAAAAATCGTTTGTTAAAGTTGGGAAATTTCTAAGTTGAACTAGAAGGTGTGGAAGAATTGTGGGAGATTTCAAGTAAAACATTTTAATGGGCTTAGTTAAGCTGCAGTACTTTTCCCTAATTTGGTTTCTTTAAAAATAGTACTAGTAAAATTTGGAATCCAACACATTCTGATAATGACAACCATACAGTATGACATTATTTTGTGGAGTGACAGAGAGTAGACATGGCATAGAATATTTATCCTTCTTTTTTAGTCTAACATGCACCTGTTTAGATCATGCGTTCAAATCGACAATTTAAACAGTAAATTTAAATTTTT
The DNA here is from genome assembly GCA_008635985.1 of Ficus erecta. NCBI lineage: Eukaryota > Viridiplantae > Streptophyta > Magnoliopsida > Rosales > Moraceae > Ficus > Ficus erecta. The sequence goes on from BKCH01000815.1 coordinate 154,727, forward strand.
GTTAGAGAAAATCTTACATTAAAAAACAGATAGAAAAAAAATTGAAAAGTGAATAAAAACGAAATGCCAAACGGAATTATAGAAAGATTCATCTCAACTCTCTTTTTTAGTCAGCAATTACCTAGATGTGGTCATTAATAAGCTCTATCAGCCACCATATTATCTTTTCATGAAGGTCCATTTGATCGGTTCATATGTGCGACGTTTCTAATAAATATATATGTAGGGTTTTTTTAGATAAATTTATATGTAGCAATTTGGTCCAAGCACATATCCAATGGCCGAAGCATTACACAATCATTACTCCTTTAGCCAAACAAAACCCAGCGGCCCAAAATTCATCTCCACTTTAGGCCACTACAAAATTTCCCTCAAGCTTATTGGTTCTTTACTAATTTGGCCCATTTTCCTCCAAAAGCCTCATGGAGAACACTCAAACAAAGCCGCATGCAGTTACAATTCCCCTATATTTTCAAGGCCATATCACCCCATTTCTAAATCAAGAAACTTCAACACCACAGAAGAAAACGATAATCAAGATATCTTTGCCGGAGCTCAAATGTTGGGGCTTGACATATGCTACAAGACGGTGAGCGACGGTTTTCCGTCGAGTTTCGACAGATCACTCAACAAGAAACAGTTCAACGAGGGCAAGATGCATCTCTTCCCAGCTCATGTGGATGAACTTGTAATGTTTGAGAAAGAACCCTTCTAGTACTCGTGTTTTTAAATTATCTATCAAATATTTGTCAAATTTCATTTTTCTTCTCATAGAATAATATACTCGATATATGAACTTTTTAAAAAGTAATAAATCACATCTCACGTCGAGTGACAGAGTCAAATATAATTTCAGTGGACATACACCAAATTTTTTTTAGAAAAGAAAAATAAAATCAAAATATAATAACTAAAGGAAAAATTAAGTCCTAGTGAGAATTGTTCAGCATTTTTAAATTTCAATAAGGACAAAGTAGAAAAATAAAATTTTTAGAATAAACTTACTAGAAAAACAAAATTTCAGTACTATTAAAAGTTGGTAAAATGATTAGTATACTAAGATTATTATCGTCGAAATTGATTAATTTATTCCATATAATCAAAGCAACTCTATTATTTATTCTACCTCGGATTTTGAGGACGAAATCAATGACATAATCTAGGTTGATTGAATGCATAAGATAATTGTGAGGACACTTGGTTTTTCCTTTAACTACATAGTATACATAAAGAAAAATCAACTAAGATACAAAAATAAATCTTTTGCTTCGAGCTCTCTTCCTCATTTTGATCATGGAGAACAACAATTAGAAGCCTCACGCTATAATGTTTGCCCTTCCATACCAAGGCCACGTCACTCCCTCCGTCCATCTAGCCATGAAATTGGCCTCAAAGGGCCTCACCATAACCTTTGTCACCACTGAATACATCCACCACCAAATAACCAAGTCCTCACAACCCGATTATAACACCGGCGACGGCGATGGCAGAGGAGACGACAACAATATCTTTGCGCAGGCCCGCGATTCGGGACTTGACATGCGCTGGAAGACGATGACCGACGGTTTTCCATTGGACTTCGACGGAATGCTTAATCAAGGAAGTATCATGAAGAGAAACTTTGTAGTCTTCCCTGCCCATGTGGATGAACTTGTTGGAGAGTTAGTGAAATCCGATCCTTCGGTTTCTTGCTTGATTGCGGATACTTTCTACACATGGGCATCACAAATTGCCCAAAAGTACAAGCTTGTCAATATTTCTTTTTGGACTGAGCCGTCTACAATATCTTCTATCACATGGACCTCCTGATCAATACTAATGGATATTTTGCTTCAAATGGAATGTGATGACTTTATTTTATAGCATTAGTATTATATGTAGGCAAAGATATGCTAATATCTTCACATCTTTATGAGATTTTTCGTTTGATTTGCATACTAAATTTTATGTGTTTTGTTTGTTTAATGCTAGTCTCGGACAATCTCAAGGACACCTTCGACTACATACCGGGTGTGAAGGCTATAGAACCAAAGGACTTGCCATCTTAATTCACTAAACCGATAAAGCGGCTCTTGCGTATGAGAAAAGGCATTTTCACAAGTCAAAAATGGAGATTTCATTCTATGCAACACAATTCAAGAGCTTGTTGAATCCGACACGGCCATCTTCGCCTTACATGAGAAACCACCAATATACGCAATTAGTCCTTTAGTACTTTCTCCACTCGGGTTCACCAAGAGCACCGTGCCAACGAGCCTGATGACAGCGTTTATTTGCAGCCATTGGCTCAACACCAAGCCCCAAGGCTCAGTTTTGTACATCTCATTTGGTAGCTTCCTTCCTTTGGAAAAGAGTGACATTGAAGAAATAGCACATGGGCTTGTGCTTAGTGTAGTGGACTTCATTTGGGTTCTCCGCTGCGATGCGGTGAGCTACGAATAGCCTTATGTTCTACCATTTGAACTCGAAAATAAAATCAACGAAGACAAGGGTTTGATAGTTCAATAGTGTAATCAAGTTGAGGTAATTTCAAATCCGGCCAATGGAGGCCTCTTGACACGTTGTGGATGGAATTCGATACTTGAAAGCCTACGGTATTCGGGTGCTACTCTATTGTGTTTTCCTCCAAGGGGAGATCAGATCACCAATAGGAAGTTAGTGGTTGATGATTGGAGGGTTGGACTCAACCTCTGTGATAGGAAGCCATTGACAAGGTTGGAAGTTGCGGAGAAGATCAAACGATTGATGAATACGAAATCGGAGGGTGATGAGTTGAGGGAACAGGTGATTAAGGTGAGGCAAATAGTAGGGAATGCCTTGGCGAAAGATGGTTCATGTGAGAAGAATTTGGACAAGTATTATGACTGATTTGAAGGCCAAAATTGGAGAACGAAGTATTTGACAAGTAACAAAAATAGACAATAGCTACAATTACTTCATTGAATAGAAAATAAAATACAACTGCATGCGGTTTATCTTTTTATTTTTATTTTTATTTTTTTAATGCATGCTTTTGTTAGGTTTGTAAGTTGTTTCTAGTGTGTGACCTCTTTCTGTATGTCTTTAATATCCTTTTTTTTCCCTTTAAATTTAAGGTGGAGAGAATTCAAATTCTGCATCTTTTAGTGTAGTTAAATATGATATTATGTTAGATTATTCCTACCGTATGTCTTTAATATCTATACCAATTACTTTTATTGATTTTGTCTAAGAAGATAAATTATCTGTTTAATATTTTTCCGGAAAAATATGTGGTAGGTAAAATATATAAATATACATAAACAAATGATGGTATAATTTATTTAAGGTGTGGAAGAATTGTGGGTGACTTCAATTAGAAAAGCTAACGGGCCAATTTAAGCTGCAGTTGTTTATTTGGAATCCAACACATCCTGATAATGATAACCACATGGAAAATATAATGAAATTAGTCTCTTCTAATCCCTTAGGTTAGAATTTCAGTGAAATTTAAATAATAATAATTAAAAAAAAAAAAAAGAAAAGTTGTTTGCTTTACAGTCCCCATGAACAATGATAACTTTACAGTTTTTTCATCGTGCCCTTTGATGATTTTGACCCTTTGAGAATGTTTTCTTTTTCTTTTTGTTTTTTCTTCTTGATGGAAATCTGCAAAAGTTGTTTGCTTAAAGTTGGGAATTTTCTAGTGGGCGGGTGGGTGGGTGGGTGGGTGGGGAAGGAAAACAGCATTACAGTCCCCATAAACAATGATAACTTTACAGTTTTTCATCCTGCCCTTTGATGATTTTGACCCTTTGAGAATATTTTCTTTTTCTTTTTGTTTTTTCTTCTTGATGGAAATCTGCAAAAGTTGTTTGCTTAAAGTTGGGAATTTTCTAGAATTGAACTTGAAGGTGTGGAGGAATTTTAGGAGATTTCAATTAAAAGTTTAAGCTGCAGTACTTTGCCCTAATTTGTTTCTTTAAATATAACTCCTAAAATTTGGAATCCAACATATTCTGATAATGAGAACCATACGATATGACATTATTTTTGTGATATATCCATCTTTTGTAGTCCAACACATATATGACATTTAGACCATACCTTCAAATCACAATTTAAAACAGTAAGTTTAAAATTTTGTTAGATATAATATTATGTTAAAATATATAAAAAAAAAAATTTTGAAAAGTGAGTGGAAAATGTGAAGTCAAATGGACTAATTAAAAGATGGATTTCAAATCATTCTCCAGTTAACCATTATTTCGATATGTTTGTTATATATAGTAGTGTCTATTTATAAGCCACTAAATAATTTTCTCGTACGTGAAGGTCTTCATAATCGATTATATGTGTTATGCTTGTATGTATTCTTAAATTTGTATGAATATTCATAGTTTTCTTATCCAAACTAATCCTCTTTTATACTCTCGTATATATGAGATTTTGTGCAAAGTTTGAAAAAGTACCTTTCAAGTTTTAATATTTCTATATCAAATTTTTTTCAAATTTCATTTTTCTTCTAAGAATAATGCTAACTGTAAAAACTTTTTTAGAAGTGATAAATTATATGTCATGTCGGTTTTTTTTTTTTAATTGCCTGTCAGAGTAAGTTACTATTAAAATCTTGGTAAAATAATTAGTATCATAACTAACATTATTTTTATATAAATTGATTAATTGATTCTATGAAATCTATTCAAATTTATTTATTTATTTTTTCTCTTTCTGATTTTGATTTTGATGATGAAATCAATGACCTTCCCTTATTTGATTTTGTCATCGACAACGTACATGGTGTCAAGGCACTAGGACCGAAGGACTTGCTTCTTTCCTTTCCATTATAATACATAAAGCTACTTCAACTAAGATGCAAAAATTGTTGTCCGCCCCATGTTGTGGGCTGGACAACAATGGGCTAAAAGGCCAATAGCTTTTGTTAAAAAAAAAAAAAAAAAAAAAAAAAAAGGAATTAATGGCTTGTCCATTGAACAAGCCGTGTGTGTGAGCGGCAGAAAAAGGGAAACAAAAGGGGGTTGCTGTGTGTGTGCGAAAAAGAAAAACAGAGAGCGTGAGGAGAAAGCAGAGAGAGAAGGTAGAGTTTTTTGGGTTTGTACAAGATGATTGAGCAGTGAAATGGTATCCGTTAGTGCTCAAATTTGGTGAATCCTTCTAACGAGCTCTTTTTATCTACCGGTTCCAATTTTTGAATTGGTGTCTTTAAGGTGCTTTTCCCAAATACCCACTTGAGACCTCAAACTGATTTCTTTTTATGCTATGCGTTGAAATCCATCTTGTTGATGATAAACCTTGTTGTTTAGCCAAGATTGTGTTTTATCTTGATGATTGTGAGCCTCTAGTTGAGGACTTTATAATCCTATTATTGTTGATATAGTGGAAGTTGATATCGGACTACGGTCCCGTAGGTTTTCCCTTCGCATTGGAGGGTTTTCCACATAAAAATTGATATCTCTTGTGCGGTTGATTATTTTGAATTTTATTGCTTTGGTTGTTTTGTTGACTTTGTTGAAACTTATTTTTGGAGAATCTATTTTATCACACAAAGAAGGAAAATTTTAATTGGTGGTTTTTCCCAACAAAAATCATCCACAAAAAATTTACCAAAAAAAATCATCAACCAAGATATTATTGAGCTCTCCTCCTCTTTTTGGCCATGGAGAACAACAATTCAAAGCCTCACGCTATAATGTTTGCCCTTCCATGCCAAGGCCATGTCACTCCCTCTATCCATCTAGCCATGAAAATGGCCTCAAAAGGCTTCTCCATTACCTTTGTCAATACCGAATATATCCACCACCAAATAACCAAGTCCTCAAAACCTGATCATAGCACCGGCGTCCGCGGAGAAGACGATGATATCTTTGCACAAGCCCGTGATTCGGGCCTTGACATACGTTGCAAGACGATGACCGATGGTTTTCCATTAGACTTCAACAGAATGCTTAATCAAGAGCAGATCGCGGAAATGAACTATGTAGGCCTACCTGCCCATGTGGATGAACTTGTTGGAAATTTAGTGAAATCCGATTCTTCGGTTTCTTGCTTGATTGCGGATACTTTCTACACATGGGCATCACGAATAGCCGAAAAGTACAAGCTTGTCAATATTTCTTTTTGGACTCAACCGGCTTTAGTCTTCAATATCTTCTATCACATGGACCTCCTCAATACTAATGGTCATTTTGCTTCATATGGTATGTTCTAACCCCTAAATAATTTGATTTAAAAGTTTTTTCGGAAAAGATACAAATATCTTTACACCCCTTGATGCATTTTTATGGGATTTTTTTTTGTTTGATTTAAGTACTAAATTATAAGAGTTTCTTGTTTTTTTTTTTTTTTTAATTACTAATCTTAGATAAGGGCACCATCGACTACATACCCGGTGTGAAGGCTATAGAACCAAAGGACTTGCCATCATTCCTTCAAGAAACCGATAAAACGGCTCTTTGGTACGTGGATAAGGCATTTGCACAAGTCAAAAATGCAGATTTTATCCTATGCAACACAATTCAAGAGCTTGAATCCGACGCCATCTTTGCCTTACATGAGAAACCACCGATATACGCGATTAGTCCAATGGTTCTTTCTCCACTCGGGTTCACCAAGAGCACCGTGCCAACGAGCCTGATGACCGCATTTGATTGCAGCCATTGGCTCAACACCAAGCCCCAGGGCTCAGTTTTGTACATCTCATTTGGTAGCTTCCTTCCTTTGGAAAAGAGCGACATTGAAGAAATAGCACATGGGCTTGTGCTTAGTGAAGTGGACTTCATTTGGGTTCGCCGCCGCGATGCGGTGAGCTATGAAGAGCCTTATGTTCTACCATTTGAACTCGAAAATAAAATCAACAAAGACAAGGGTTTGATAGTTCAATGGTGTAATCAAGTTGAAGTGATTTCAAATCCGGCCATTGGAGGCTTCTTGACACATTGTGGAAGGAATTCGATACTCGAAAGCCTACGGTACTCGGGTGCTCCTCTATTGTGTTTTCCTCTAAGGGGAGATCAGATCACCAATAGGAAGTTAGTGGTTGATGATTGGAGGATTGGACTCAACCTCTGCGATAGGAAGCCATTGGCAAGGTTGGAAGTTGCGGAGAAGATCAAACGTTTGATGAATACTAAATCGGACGGTGATGAGTTGAGGGAACAGGTGATTAAGGTGAGGCAAATGGTAGGGAATGCCTTGGCGAAAGATGGTTCATGTGAGAAGAATCTGGACCAGTTTATGGCTGATTTGAAGGCCAAAATTGGTGAACGAAGTGTTTGACAAGTAGCAAAAATAGAGATTTTTTTTTTTTTGAGGGGTAGCAAAAATAGAGTTACTTCATTGAATATGAAATAAAATAAAACAGCAGGCGGCTTCCTTTTTTTTTTTTTTTTTTTTTTTTTAATTTAAGTTAAACGTAGGCTTTTCTAAGCTTTGTAAATTGTTTCTAGTGTGTGACCTCTTTCTGTATGTCTTTAGTATTAATACCAATTCCTTTCATTGATTTTGTCAAGTTATCTTTTTATTATTTTTGTCGGAAAACAATGTGGTAGTAAAATACATAAATATACATAAACGAGGGACATTATGCATTATTAGACCGTTAACTACATCAGAATTATTATACTAGAACAAATAAATGTAAATTCAATGGAATTTAATCTAAAAATGATCGGGTATTTTTTTTTTAATCTTTACTCACGTTTATTAATATTTATTGGACAATTGCCTTCTGTAATTGTTGCACTTTTAAAAATCTATAAGGGAGAAAAAAAGAATGCCAATTTTTTTAATGGAAAAAATGCCTATTTTATTATAACGTAACTTCTATTTAAAACAAATAAAAAAAGCACATCATCACACTTAATCTCATGTTTTTCTGTCTATTTTTAACATAAATTTCAGCATAGAGGGCTAGTTGGAACTTGCTTTAAATTAAACAGGTGAGGTGGAGATTTTTAAAATAAGAGAAAAGGTAAGAGTGACTCTAAAATTGAGTAGCACTTATGAGAATAATTCATAAAATGAAGATTTTGTTATAAAATAACAACAACAACAACAAAAGAGAGGGGGGGGGGGGGGGGGGGGGGGTGGACTCCATTTTTTTTTTTTTTTTTTTCTCCTTGATGGAAAATTACAAAAATAGTTTATTAGAAGTTGGGAGTTTCCTAAGTTGAACTTGAAGGTGTTGGGAATTTGCGGGTGATTTCAATTAAAAATTTTAATGGGCCAATTTAAGCTGCAGTTGTTTATTTGGAATCCAACACATCCTGATAACCATATAACATAATAAATTTAAAAAAATTACATTTAATGAGTTTTATTAGGTCAATGCTCATTAATTATCATTTTTTTTTTACCAACTACCTAATTTCTTACAATTATATGATTTGAATCAAACGACTTAAACAATGATAACCATTGATGGATAAATATTGGAATAACCATTAAAACCACATCTATATATATATTTTATATGCATATAATATATTTATAAAATGTAATTTATCGGTTGGACAGACTTGAGAATTGTAATATTTTATTTAGAATATCATAATTATTAATTGATTTATATGTAACTTTTTATTTATAGACTTTGACAAGTGTGACTGAAAAATGTTATATTAAAATCAATTAATTACTAGAATAACGTGTAAAAAAAGTTACAAATATTATTTTATAAAGATACGTCGGATATGAGATAATGGCTATATATACGTATCTATATAAATATAACGATGGTCCAAGAACATATCCAATGGCCAAAACATTATCATGAAACTTGCCTCAAAAGGCTTCACCATCACCTTTGACAACTCTGAAATAGTCCACCACCAGATAACCAAATCCAAAAACTTCAACCCCCACGGAAGGAAAAGATTATCATGATATATTCGCCGGAGCTCGAGCGTCGGGGCTTGAAATACGCCACAAGACGGTGAGCGACGGCTTTCCATTGAGTTTCAACAGATTGCTCAACCTGCAACAGTTTGACCAGGGCAATCTTCATGTGTTCCCAGCTCATGTGGATGAACTTGTTGGGAATTTAGTGAAAGAAGATCCCTCGGTTTCTTGCTTGATTACCGACACTTTCTTCACGTGGATTGCCGAGAAGTCAATGTTTCCTTCTGGACTGAACCAGCTTTGGTCTTCACTCTCAACTATCACAGGGATCTCCTTGTTAAAAATGGTCACTTTGCTTCAAATGGTACACGAGTTTTCTTATCCAATCTAATCCTCTTTTTATGCTTTTGTACATGAAATTTTTGTGTAAGTTTGAAAACTACCCTTCTAGTTTTAATGTTTGTAGATTATCAAATTCTTGCCAAATTTTGTCTTTATGAATTGATTAACCACGTTTCATGTCAGTTAGTATTGAAAAGTTGGTAATATCTAAATTGATTGATTCTGATCTAATCTAAGCATAATTGTTTACTTTGTTTTGGATTTTGATTATGAAATCAATGAGCTTCTCTTATCTGATTGAATGCATTAGACAATCGCGAGGACACCATCGACTACATACCTGGTGTCAAGGCTATAGAGCCGAAGGACTTAACTACTTTCCTTCAATCAACTGATACAACAACATTATCGCACCGGATCATATACAAGTCATTCGACGATGTCAAAAACGCAGATTTCATTCTTTGCAACACAGTCCAAGAGCTTGAATGCAACACCATTTTGGCCATACAAGAGAAGCAGCCAATCTATGCTATTGGTCCTGTTTTTCCATCCAAGTTCACCAAGAGCATTGTTCCGACAAGCCTAAGGGCCGAGTTTCACTGCAGCCAATGGCTCAACACCAAGCCTCAACGTTTGGTTTTGTACATCTCGTTTGGTAGCTTCGTCGCTTCTGAGAAGAGTGACATTGAAGAAATAGCACACGGTCTTGTGCTTAGTGGAGTGAACTTCATTTGGGTTCTTCGTCACGATGCTGTGAGTATGAGGAGCCTTACACTCTACCACTCGGAATTAAGCATGAGATCAAAGATCAAGTTGAGGTGATTTTGAATCCGGCAGTTGGAGGCTTCTTGACACATTGTGGATGGAATTCAATATTCAAAAGTGTATGGTGTGGGGTCCCATTGCTCTGTTTTCCTCTGTTGGGCGATCAGCCTACTAATAAGAAGTTGGTGGTTGATGATTGGAAGGTCGGAATCAACCTTTGCAATAGGAAGCTATTGACGGGGTTGGAAGTGGCACAAAAAATCAACCGTTTGATGAGCAGAAAATCAGCCAAAATTTGAGGCAGGAGACAATGAAGGTGAGGACGACATTAGAGAATGCCTTGGTCATCAATGGTTCATCAGAGAAGAATTTGTGTCAATTCATTTACTAACATGAAGGCGAAAATCGACAAAATCATGTTACAGTCGAATCCATTAGACGTGAAAGATATTTATCAGTTTGTGCTTATATGGAAACAGATTTCAAATACTTGTCATCAACTCATCATTAGTAACTAATGTACATAGGTAATCCATTTAAAGAGATTAAATGATAAAAAAAATTGAAAAAACGAAAAAAAAAAAATTAGAAAATTAGAAATTAAAAGGAGACACTAATTGAGGACAAGAAGAATGTACAACAAATCAACATGGAAGACCAAAGGATGTCCACTCTGCCTTTTGGTCTGTTAAGGTTGCACAACAATGAAAGTTGGAACAAAACCGTGCGAAGTTTCTTCCATGTCTATATAATTTTTTTTTTACAAGTGGAGGAGATTTTTCAATCAGAGAAACAGTGCACACAAACGCCAGAATCTCTTTGGCTGGCAAAGGCACCTTTAGCATGCAACCATGGAAGTCAGCTGAGCTGGGAGATCGTTATGTACTTTATACTCATTAAAGCTTGTGTTTCTGTAAGGTGACACCGCTGGTATCCGGGCAGGTCCGATAAAAGCTCAAAGTTCACCGCCAATTTTAAAATTTGAAAAGGAGGCAGTTTCTCGACCTTCGACTGTCGATGCTGATTCTTTCTTGTCCATCCCAAAAAAGGAACAACTCTGAAACGCATCCAGACTGCTGGCTATCAGTCGGTTTAACCCGCCAAGACTATCGCTTAGAATTAGATCTTCATTGTGGTACTTGGAAGATGGTATGTCCAAATCTAGTGGTCCCAGGGATTCGGGCTGCAAGAAGAGGAACAAAAAATCAGATTAACTATCCCCAATAAAAGGAAAAAAAAAAAAAAAAAAGCTGGATAATGGCCCGACTCTTCAGTATCATAATTGACTCTTCAGCGGAAATAATACGTAAAAGATACCATAAAGCCAACAACACAATTCAGAATAATGACGATAGAGATCAGGAAAAATACCCAATAGATATCTGCAAGCTCATTGAAATCTTTTACTGGATTATCTAGGAGATGTGGGTCAGCCTCACACTCTTCCATGGGGTCTCCTTGAGAAGAACTATCAGTTGGCCCGTCCATGTCGGATAACTCCTGCAGGAAAATATCAAATGTATTGGAAGCAATTTAACTTTGCAAGCACAAATGCCAATTTCCTGCCAAAATGATTGCTTAAATCAAACGTCATTACAAACTGATACCTCATCCAAATGGCCAGAGTCCATCAAGCTTGTTCTAGCAGCTTGCTTGCAAGTGCTCGGAGAAGCAACACCGGATAGACTTTGAGTCTCCCCACGATGAACATGGCTCTTTTGAAACAAGAAGCCATCACATGTCTCTTCAGCATCCCAGATGGAAGGTGCATGAGACGGCAAGATAGATTGACATCCCATCTTATCTTGCTGTCGAGAAATATGAGCGGCAATAGCAGCATCAAATGAGTCACAACTGAACGGGACCTGCTGAAGGCAGTGAGAGCTTTCAGGAACAGATGGATCCATGCAGTTAGCATTTATATCCTGAGACACTCCTGAAAGTAGATCTCCAACACTAACGTTGGTGAGGCTATCAGCCCACTCCCCAGCAGATAGACCACTTCCGTTGCACAATCGCATGCCATCCTAAGTTTACAGGGAAAATTAATTGTTCAGGAAATCTTGGCAAACACAAACGAAGGTTATGACATACAGACCTAAGGAATCTATATAAATTGCAATTAATCACGGGAAAGTTGGGTTCCTACTAAATTAGGGGGAAAAAAAAAATCGTTAGTGACTTTACCCTTATCAAATTTGAGTTTTAGCTAAGTTTTTCGTTCATGGAAATTTTCTCTCTCTCACATTGTCAAATAAGAACATGACTGACGTTACTTTGGACAAGGAAAAATGTAAAAAGAATAAATCTTGCATCTAATTGCTACTAAGTGTCAAGAAACTGAGTCACATAAAGTAGTATGAAGAAGTTTGATGCCGTAATGGTGCACAAGGATGTACTATAAGCTGGCATGAAGAACAGAGAAGAATACACTACCATATCTTCTAAATGCCTCATGATGGCCTCGTCATCAGCTCCCTTTCCAGGCAATGATTTATTTACTGTAGGGTCAGAGGACTCCACCAGGTTATCAACTGGACCTTCAGAATCGTATCTTCTTGCATTGGGCAAATTGGTTGAGGTCAATGAGCAAGTGTGATTTTTGTTCACCGATACTAGACTACAGTTATTGGGAACCGTTCGCTGATAATTGTTTGATGGCTGAGAGATGGATGCTGAACTCATAATCGCCTCGTCCCCCTTTTCCATATTCGGATCATGCTCTCTTGGGAAGCAGCAAGATGCTGCAGGTGTTTCCCCTTGCAACGCATGTTCAGGAGCAGGAAACCAACCATACCTTCAAGAATATTTGACAACCAATTATATTCACTGACTCGATACTTAACCATTTTATTTGTTAAGAAGTAATAAATAAATAAATAAATAAATAAATAAATAATAAAATAAAATAAGGTATTGAAACCTTAAACGAAAAATTTGAGGGCCTCCAATCATAGCATGTACATCTGCTGCACTAGTAACCGAATCCTGTGTCCATCTAGGACACCCCACTAGGTTTTCCCTTTGGGCACCGTAAGGGAAAAGCATTAGCTCTCCAGATGCAATACTTGAACTGCCCCATTTGCGATTCAGATGTTCCAAAACTGATGATATCTTTTTCCGATTACTAAGAGTTAGCTCAAGGTGGGGATTGTGTTTATCCTATGGACATATGTAAAGAACAACGTTAGTTGCATAATTGCATTATTGGGATGTTCAGCAAACAAAACTTCAGTTGACATTAATGGCTAAAACACAACGCTTATGAATGCCCACCATTTCCAAGGCTCTCCTAGTACCATCATCAATTGGGAATAGCTGGAGCTTAAGTTTCGTAGATGAGTGTATGTTATTCTCAACAAAAGGATTTTGAGTAAAAGAAGGCAAAGAGTGAAGAACTTGTCCGACAGGGTCAGAACTCTTTGTTTGACCTGGAAATCAGAATCAAAAGAACCATAACATGAAGAAATTTCCAAAATCCCCCATGAATAATAACTTATGGAATATAACAAACAAGAACAAATAGGAAAGTGATTCACCTGATGTATTTTGGTCTTGTTCAACCTCTTTATCAATTGCTGTCCGCTCCAAGTGTTCAGCAGCGTCAGCAACCAAAGAAACCCCAGCAATTGCAGCCTTTTCCCATTTTTTATAGGCCGCTGATGATACAACAGCTGAGGGTCAAACATATAATATAAGTTCAGTCGAGATTAACACTATAAAGTCCAAAAACCAAATACAATTGATTTTTTATCCTTTTTACTTTAGGACCTTAGGAAAGATAAATTAAAATCATATAGGGTTGCAACCATAAATTTTTCCCATTCTTATATTAGTTAACTCAAACATTTAACCAAAGATTGTATATCTAGCAAACCTTTTTATTAATAGCTAAAAGAAAAAACGAACAATATACAAAGACAAAAAACAAAAATAGATAACCTGGTTTCCTCCGCTGCCTTGCAGGTTTCATGGTAGCTGAGTCTCCTTTACTGTTACCACGGTTAGTGTTTACATTATTTACATTGCGCTTTGATGATGCTTTTCCCGATCCTACTTTCTGAATGTTTTGACTCTCAACAAGAACTAGTTTAACAGTACGATTATCCTGTCCTGGCACTCTACTCTGATTTGAAACTGTGCTTGGAACAGGAGGGCCGTATTCCCCATGAGGAGGCCGCTTCCTAACACTCTTCTTCCTATCTTTTAGGAGTTGGTGCTCCTTCATTTGGAAGGATATTTCAGTCAGTTCAGAAAAAGCAGAAAATATCAATTCGGAATCAAAAATAAAATAAAGAAAAGAGCAATGCTTACCAAGGCTTCTACAAATATCTTAAATCTTCGAGGCTTCAAGTGAAGTTTTGATGCTTTGCAGCTATACTTTTCCAATAAAGACCACCTGTAACGAGAGTTTCTCACTTCTCAGCTTCCATACGAGAATTTTAACAGATATAACTTTTTAAGGATCCTCAAATCATTAGCTTCACAAAAGATGACATATTGTATGCCATGATGCTATTCTCTTATCATATACATAAAAGACCGGGCTACTACGCCCTCACCAGCGAGAGTCAAATACCAGGATCCACCCAATGGCTCAGCAACTTATACAGCCTTTAAAAAGTGCAGTCAAATTGAAAAAAAAAAAACCAATTTAGCTTACCAACGAAGCATTGCAGCATTAGTATCTTTAGAGTTTTTAGCATCAAGATACAATCCTGGACCAAGAAGCTTGTTCATACGCCTTACAAGACGATAGTAATAATGTCTGACCTGAAAACCGTAAAAATTCATAGAAAAGAGGATTATAAAATGAAAAATAAAATATTGCAGGAGGACATTGCCGCCCAAATATATATTAATAATAACTACCTGGTCCTTGTTTTTACTTTGCACACGACACGTGATCTTTTCAAAATTCTGAAACCAACAAATAATTTAGTTAAATTCCACCATAAGGTTAACATTCCCATACCAAAACCAATACGAAAATAGATAAAACATGCCTTGCCAACTTGTCGCAATGCAGTAAAGAAACTTTCCTCCTCTTGACGCGTCCAAGCAGCCCACTGACGGGTTGGCTTTTTCACTGCATTTGGCATTTTCAAATCAATCAAGCAAAGACATTTCAACTTAGAGAGTGGAACCGTCTTTCAAAATGAACAACAAGAAACGATCAATATAAACATTAATCAGATTAATATACCAGGCTGCTGAGGCACAATGTTAATTGGTGCCGATGAGGCTACCCCATGATCTCTCTCCTGAATTGGAATATTCTCCGAATGAAGGTTTGCCTCAGATTGCAAGATGACTCCTGACTCCATCAGCATGTTAAATGCATCACATCAACTCTAGATACTCATTGCTCTCGGATTTTAAAGTTTCAAGTGATGGAACAATTGATCTCTACAATGGTACAAGGTCTGTTAGCATCGTAAAAGACGGGGAAAAGAGAATAGTAAGTAAGGCATTAAACAACTCTTTAACAAGATACTCAAATCATAATTAAACCTAAATGTGTGTCAATCCCAATTTCGTCACCACAATTCGGTATTAACCAAATAACCAGAAACTTCAATAAAAGATTTTCACTTGTTCTTTTAATAGGAAAAGGGAAGCCTAGAACCAAATATTACAATAATCACTTTTAAAAAAAAGTTTGAAGTCCTTCAAACAAACCCTAATTTGATCAAGTTCTGCCCAGAAAACCTATATTGACTTTCTGATAGAAATTCAATTCAGCAAAGTAAAGCCAAGTAATTAAGCTTTGTTAAATGAAGATTTAAGCAAAAAATTTAAAAACAAAATCCTCTTCGGTAGCCTTTCAAATGCAGAAAAGAAAATCGAATTTTTCAATTTCGCATAACTTTGGATCCAAATAACAATATAAAACCAATAGTTCATAATTAAATTGAAGAAATTTCCATATATTTTTTTCACAATAAACAACAAAATATTCAAAAAATTTTGTCCAAAAATTTTCTTCCCTATTTTCCGAGCAACCAAACAAAGACTCTTGGATTCAAACTACATCAAGCTCAGATTGACCCATAAAAATGAATAAATAAAATTAAAAAACCGAATCAAGAAGGTTCCAGAATTTTACGAAGTACCTGAGATAAAGATGTTGAGAGGAGCGATCAAGGAAACCCTGGAACAGAAAATGGAGAGTTCGAGAATCGGACAAAAAGAAGAAAACCGGAGAGAAACTTCCGACGGACAACTACAGTTCGGTGGGGGTGGTGGTGAGAAGAAAAGAGAAGAAACGAATTTTACTTTGGAAATTAAAAAATAAAATACAATAAAATAAAAAATAAAAATGGCGTTATTACTAATTAGTTAAATTTAATTACAATCCAAAAAAAAAAAAAAAAAAAAGATGAAGCTTTATTTTTTTATTTTTTATTTTTTAAATTGTTATTGGGGCTATATTTGTTCTTTGCCTCTATGCCTAATAAATTTTGCACCAGACGAAAGGTAAAGCCAAAGCAAAGAGGCTTAAAATTGGTCCCTTTATTCCTTCATTAAAAAAAAAAAAGGTCCTTTTCTGTCTCAGCAAAAAAATTAAATAGCTAAAATAATGTAAAATAAAAATTGGTCCTTTTATGGTTTTTGGTTATTTTTATGGTTCACCTCAACTCTTTGCATTTCCTCCAACTAAAAAAATAAGAAAAAAAATCCACTTTTTTCAAATGTTCCCTTAAGAAAGACATATTCAAGTTTTTTGGTTAAAAAAAAAAACTCATTTTTGTTGCTGGTCAAAAGCTTATTCAGGTTGATTATATAAGAAATTTAACTTTAATTTGTGGAGGTAGTGAACCGACAACCAAAATTTTTAGGCATTAAAGTATAGAAAACGTGAAAGATAACAAAACACAACATATTAAATATTGCATTTACCAATATATATATATATATATAGATATATTGAATATTGAATATTGCATCTTTACTTTAAGATATCATCCATTAGAGAAATAAATTAGCAAAATTTATCTGCAAAAAACAATAATTGAGATAAACTCAAGTGTCAAACTAGGGTTCTCTCTCTTCTTCTTCTTCTTCTTCTTCTTTTTTTAATTTATTTAATGGGGAAAGGGTCCATTTTTGTTTAGATCTCATAGATTTAACATTTAAAAAGAAAACTATTCCTTTTGTATCAAACAATCAATATCAACATGAACATCTTGAACAACTAACTCTAAAAAAAAAAAAAAAAAAAAAAAAAAAAAAAAAAAAAACAAGTTGTTCCTAAATAGTATCCAAAGCACTTGTAACAAAAGTTTGCATTTTTTATGGACGGGTGCTTTTATCCATAATATGTTCAAACATTCAAACTTCGATAGAGTTATGGAGGCTTAACCTATAATTTACCAAAAACGTGTTTGACACAAAACTGATTAAGTAGTTTAATATTCCAAAGTCGTTTCCTCCACATGAGATTAAGGGAAGTAAATGGTATTTTTGTGGGTGGGTCCCATTTTTAATTAAGCACACAGATTGAAACCTCTTTTCCCCCTCAAACCACTCTTTTTTGCTTTGAATGCTACTGACAGAATTAGCTCCAAAGGCATTTAAGAAACAACCAAACAGGGCATAAGGAGAATCCCACCTCACATAACACATTAAAAACCAATCTTTTTATGGACCGCCCTTAGAAGAAGACGGGATTTCTTCTCTAGCTCACTCCACTTGTCATTTACAGATGTTATATATCATAGTCGGTGATTGTCACTGCATATTTTCAACCAATTATAAATTCACATGTCAACCGTGGGATCAACTGATTACGTCACATAGTCCCACACGGTCTTCTATGTTAGGTTTGCCTAGATTCTTAAGGCTTAGAAAATCAAATTTGGTCCCTAAAAGCCTATAGAAATGAACCACTTCTAAATGAACTCTGAGAAGTGCAAAGATAACCAGTTTGTTCCATTGGCAGAATCACCTTCATTTACTAGCTTCTCCACTAAATTGACACCAAGTACTGGTTGATTTATAAAGCATTAGTCTGTACATCGGGGCACCACGATCCAAGACGTGTTGTTCCCAATCCGACCGAACCCCAAACGGGTTCTCCTTAAGCCACCCTCGACTAGTCACGGCATTGCTCTCTTCGTCCACAATGAGCTTACCCTTCCCATATTTCAAGAACTCTTCTTTCATTCTCAACGAGACAGCTTCTAAATCAGACTGCAGAAAGACCTACAAAAGACGAGCATAGCATTTAGAAAATAGCTTGACCAGGCTGGGAAACAAGACCCCGAATTTCAACACTGCAAACTATACTCTTACTTGCAGAGATTTGTAAAGAGAGCAATGAACAGAAGAGAAATACTGCTAAAAAGTTCATATCAATTGAAACCAAATTTATGAAGGTGCATTCCAAAATAAAGTTTTAACCTTTCCATTAGGGGTAAGGAGTTCCACTATCGCTTCGACCAATGGTCTCTGCAGCATTCTCCATCTATATTCTGGATTGTTGAAATCGGGATTCGGACACTAAATTGGAAAAAAATGAGATGCTACTAAAAAAGTAATACTGTGATTGACGACGATAGTAGCGGGATCTTACTCTCAACCTGTATTGATGCGAGAGTTAACTTTCCAGGGTAGCTAGAAACTATAGAGCGGAATGCTGATGTTGCATTTGTTGCGATGAAGTACCTGATTTAGACAACGAAGGTAAAGTCAAATTAGCATAATGACTAGAATTCTTCAGCTTTCATCAATATGGTCAGTAAAACACTTTGGATGAGTTGGATATTCCAAATGGTTAACAGAAATTGAAGTTAGCACAAGTTCGTCGATAGGGTTGAGGAAACACTTTACTATTAAATCCACGTCATTCTGGAAGCCATTTACCCAAGACAAACGTGATCGTCCAAAAGCAAACAAGTTTATAATCTTGACGGGTTGAATGTTCTTTTCCTATTCCCTTGTGAAGCTTAATGATTGAACTTGTTATAACTTGTAAGACCAACAAACGTAAAACTCATACCAAAATTTCCGGAAATAAAGGTTCCAGTGCTTACGCATTTTGTATGCCAAGTCTTGGAATGGAATCTAGACAACGTCTTACTAGCTGAAAGATTGTTGTAAAAGCATTAGTTAAACAGCGAAGGTTGTAGCAACTGAGGTGGAAAGTCGTTATAAAAAAAAAAAACAAAAAGACCTTTTTGTTCATCTCTAAACCGAGATAGTTCAAATCCTTCCTTCTTCTAGCCATTCCTAGAAGAAACAATCCATTGCCTGTCATTCGTTGTTCAAAGATTAGGAATAAACCGACATTTCAACTGAATATAAGAATAAAACATACAAAAAAAAAAAAAGGATATAGACAGTTTATTCGACTGTACTAGCTAATTGTGAGAAGTGTCTCTATTCCTTGTTTGTGTTCCTTTTTTCCCCTCTTTTGAATATTCTAGTACGTCTAGAACAATAAACAAAGGAATGGAATGATAGGAAGGGAAAAAAGGACTACCATACCACTTCCAATGTCAACTAGTAAAGGCTTGGATGGATCGACAAAGACGGCATTCCAATCAATATCAAACGGGTATGCCTGCACCAATCACAAACATTAAGCAACTTGATTAATATCACAATGTAGAGCTTAATGTCATACTGGACCTTTTAGAATCTACATCCATTAAAAAAAAGCAAAGATGTCCGATATTTTAATGTCTTTCAGACAAAGTTTATAGATCTTATGGTCCTTGCATTTGCCATAGAAAGTATAACTCTAAACCTCGGATATGAGGCATGGTTAATTTCTGCAATTTGAAATGAACTTACAGACATAAAGATGAGACATACTCTATCTAAGGCGATGACCCCCGAAAGTTTTCTTCCTTTTAGAAACTCCCATACAACTGAAGCATTGTACACCATATTGGAAACGGAGAAAGAACTCGATTCGTTAATCAGTGCTTCACATGCCATATTCCCAACAACAGTCACATCACAGTCACTTTGAGAAAGTTGGTTAAGAATTTGAGCCAGTTTAGATGCTCCACTTCTACAGCTACTCTTATGGATTTTCACTGGACCAATCCATAAAATTTTCTGAAATACATCGAGGCAAAAAAAGTCGGTATTGTGACGACGGCAAAGGCAGTAATAACAAAAAGTACTTAAGTGAATGCTTAGCACGAAGCAAATAAGTTCATATAGTATAGTAACAACAACACAACTTCAGTACTACGAACGTTGATCTGTCATAATTTTGGTACTTTACTAGAAGAACTCATATGCAATATTGTACTCATCAATAAGAGAAATTTGGATCACATATAGCTTGTAAAAGTTTAGTACATGCCATAGACTGAAATAGATTTGCTTCCACAGCTAAGATTAAGTACCTAATCAAAACACTAATGGTATGCCAAACGCGACATAACACAATCCTATTGAATGAAAAATGGTATTGGGAAACCAAAACCAAAACTCTTCAACCTCAAAATGTCATCTAGTTCCAAGTTACCTTGCATTTTGTAAGCAAGGACTTTATTTCATCCAATGACACAGGCCCAATGTCAACAGGCTCCCACCCTAACATAGGAAAAGTAAATATGAAGATCCAAGTATGAGAATTTACGTCGTTTTGTAAATTCAAGCCATGTTAGCACAAAAGGCTCCAACCATCAGATTTTGACAATATCTACCAATTTACGGGGGGAAAGGGATAAAATTAGAAAAATTCTCAAAAGGACTAGTCATGAGCAAACTACAAAGTACATGTCTTTGAAAGGAAGCTCACCATCCATTATACCATGAGAAGGAAATATCTCGAATTGGGAAGAAAAGCGATCATTCTTGCACCAAAAGTCTTGGGGATATATGAGGTTCACATTTCTACTTTGTGCAAACTGAACTATATCTAAAGCTTGTTTAAGTGCACCACGTTCCACCAGATGCGAAGGCACAGATAGCCCTAAGGCATGCATTATTTGAAAAGCCATCATTCCAACAAAGACTAGTCCCTTGCATCTACAAGCTAAAAAATGCAAGGCAGCCGCTTTATCAAGTAAATTACCCCCTCCAATCTGCATGTGAAAAAGACAAAAAAGAAAACTTGTGATTCCTATTTAAAAAGTTTAACTAGGACAAGAATATGGAATGAAATGCAGAGAAACTCTACACGGCAAAAGAAAATCAGCTAAGAAGGACAAATAGCAACCAAAAGATACATACAATTGCCACATAAGGTTCTCTTTCGGCTTCCTTAAGATTCCTAAGTTGATTTAGGATCTCCTCAAAGTGAAAACCAGCTAGACAGGCGTAGCAGAAGCGAGTAACACCAACAGTGGACGCACGAATCTTATGAGATTGGGAAAAGGTGTCATTGACAAAAATATCAACTCCGAACGACAATGCCTCTGAAAATTCTAGGCAATTAGCAACTTCCTCTTTGAACTCTGAAAGACTATCGAGGAGAAAAATATTTGCTTTCTCAAAACATTCCGTCTTTAGTAACTTGTCAAGAGAAATGCATCCAACCGGAACAACTTCATAGTTCAGAGCAGATGACAGGAAATCTGAAATAGGAAAAGACCAAAAGCTACTTTATATATAATGAATCACGTAAAAACTTCCATTCAACAATCCTTGTAGCTATATTATCAAAAACCTCTCATATGTTTTGGGTTTTTCTTAGAGATACCTTCCTATACTTGGAAATTATAGGGAAAAAAAATCACTACAAAATTTAAAGTTGCTTCAGATCCTTTTCCTCAGTTGGTTAGATTAGGGAGACAGAGAATTACATGATTTCTAATATTTTGGTTAAACATTAGGAGATCATCAAAAGACCTCTACCCAAACACCTTCAAATGGGAATTTTTGAAATGCACGCTCTCACGTTAAAGCATGAATCACTAAAAATCTTGTTTGTGCTAGTTTGTTGTTTTTTCTTCATTTTTTACTACTTGGTAGTAAAGGATTAGGGCGTCTAATTTTTAACAGTAGTAAAGGATTAGGGCGTCTAATTTTTAACAGTATCAACTTAAAATGTATATCCAAACACCAATATAGTTATGGCTTTATCAGATTAACTTCTGAAATGTATGTTTATGCTGATTTAAATGTGGAGATGAAAATCAGTGCTTGCTTCTCAAAACTCTATACCTGCAACAGATTCGGAAGTAAATGACTTGTTTTTCAAACTCCAATCACTCACTAGAATGACTTTAGTTCCAGCTTCATGTAAGTACTTAATAGTCAAGAGTGCATTGGGTGCCGATAGTGCAATTTGCTCGGCCTCGTCCCCGAGCAAAATGATGGAATCAAACCTGACCAAAACAACTTTTCCAAAGAGCTCTCCCTTGGGAAATTTTCCAAGAGTTTGTACATAAGGTAAGGAGTCTGATTTTGATTCTCCTTCATTACAAGCTAAGGCCTAAGACCAAAAATAAATAAATAAAATAAATAAAAAAACCCAGTTATGAAAATGAGATTCCAAACTCAACCCAATAACAAAAATTGCATTTCACATGTTTATATAAAATATAGGACACACCTTATAATTAAGTGAACTCTCAAAAACCACCTTCAAAATTCCTGCCAAAGAGAATAACTTTCAAAAGTAACTAAAAGCATCTTCCTTTTTGCCAAAGTTTGCTTCTTGAAAAGTTTTTAATTTAAAAAAAGATTAAACCTTGAGAGGAAGACTGAACACTGTGACATTTTAGAGATTGGGCAGACTCCCCGATGAACCAAACCGGACTATGTTTCTGCAGCTTTGGCCAGTACTCGTGGGTTTTCAATTTGGTGGAAAAGAGAGGTTCTTGGGGTAAACTCAGAAGCAGAAGCTGACCCATCTCTCCCTCTCTCTCTCTCTCTCTCTCTCTCTCTCTCTCTCTCTCTCTCTCTCTCTATATATATATATATATATCCTTTGTTGTATTAAAGAAGAGATTAAAACACTTTGCTATAGACAAGGCAGAGTAAGAAGAATAAAGAAACTAACTTGGTGGGACAGAGACTGAATCTGAAAGAGAACGTTATGAATCTGAACACTAATTTATCTTCTTCACTTCTAGACTCTTTCGGTTTGGCTCTTGAGCATAGATGATAAAACGTTAAAATCACAAACATGGCTATGATGCGGGAGCCTTGTCTCCACCCAGATATTTGCAACTCTTTTCTCTTGCTTGTTAATAAAGTCTCTAGACTACATGTCGTTTTTGCTTTTTATTTAGTCTTGTCGTTTTTAGTTATGCCTAGGTATGATGTTGGCAGCGCATTTTATGGGACTCCGACAGTCGTTTGCTAGGGTCAGGGATGACAACAAAAACAGGTTGGGAAACAGGTGATCTTCTTGTTAATCTACTCTAAATAAAAATACTCCTCACATCCGTATGTTTAACCTGTTTAAATTGACATCGGTCGGAATATCTTATTTACCTAATTAGTTATTTTCATCTTATAAAATAAAAATTTAAAAGAAAAATATACATATATTGGAGACTTGAGTTAAAATAAATTGAAACCATAGTTTTCAATTTTCATATGTCTAATATGTTAAAGTACGGTAACTAAAATTACATATAATATAAAAGATCATGTCTAATAATTTTGATTTAAAGATAATGCGTACTTAAACGGGCAGGTAAACATAAAATAAGGTCAAGAATCCCTAAATCCGTCCCCGTCTCAATAGTTCCAAAAAATGAAAAACAAACGTAAATTCCGGTGTCCCGATCTACCAATTTTCTCAAGTTAGTCCCTTTTAACTATTAGGTTGTTAAAAAATAGACAACACAAGACACAAGGGTGCTGTGTGCAGTTTGACGAGGTTAGTTTTGTAATCTATAGCTAGTAGAATGGGATTTAACAACGCAAGCGTGGTAATTATGGCTAGGGCTCCAACACTTTTGTCATTGCTCTTAAAGTTAGAGTCCATTCTTGTATTCCTTTATTCATGTCCCTTACAGGTTCTTTCAATAATATCATGACACATTAATTAAAAATATGATTTTAAACTAAAATATTATATCACATCAATATAGGATATATTAATTAAATAAGTTACATGATATTATTAAAATAATACATAGGAGAATACAAATAAGTGAGACATATAAACTGAATCCTTAAAGATTGTGAGGACTATGATCTAAATTTTGTTTTTGTTTTTTTTTTTTTTTTTGTTTTCGTTTTTGTTTTTGTTTTTTTGTACAATTGATGAATTAATATGGAAGAACGAGTGCTGAATAGAGGACCTAATCTAATTATGTTTTGAAAACTGAAAATTAGTTAGTATCTTAGGTTTCAAAGGAGAACAAAAAGTATTTGTTTCTTGTTGTTCTCCAAAAACCTCCACATATAGATGATTTGAGAATTCGACCAGTTACAAATGCACTTGTATTTTCGAAGCCCCATATCTTTCCCTTACATAGCACTCATGTTTCTTTTTTCCAATCAAACTTTACTATTTATAGAGGGAGGGATTATTTTAGACTGATAGACCGAAAACACATTTTTTAAGACATTATTTTAGACGAGATTAACCATTGTTTTGATAAAAAGGTCAAAAAACATAAAACGTTGATGTCTAATAGGTGATCATTAAAATTAAGGGATCTTGCAACGATCCGTTCTAAATTTGTCATTTTTAGATAACTTACCCTGTTAATGCCGAAAACGTCTCCGGCAGCAACACCCAAAGTAACAATGTTGTCCGGTCAGATCAGGCCAGTGACTCCGCCGTCGATCACCTGCAAAAGAGAAGCACCTCGGAATGAGGGGGACACCGGTGTGGTGTCTGCCGTGGGCACTCCGATACCTAAGTCAGTGATGATACTGATAAGCGTGGGGAGAGGCAGAGATTAGGCAAGGCGAAATGACCGTACCTGAATTCGTGTATTTTTCATCTATTTATAGGCGTCCTCCCCGGACTCGGGTGCTCGGGGCGACCCGGTCGGGTCGGCTGCCTAGGGCTCCCGGCAGGGGGCTAGGGTTGTAGGCTTGCAGGGGCTACTGGCCCAATGGGCGTGTGCCACGTGGGGTCTGACTCCAAGTGGGGGACAGAAGGGTGTCCGCCGTCGGCGCCTGCAGGGGCAGGTTTGGTGTCAGAGTAGGTGGCGGCGGGTGGCGAAGTGACGTTCTGCAGGAGTAGGTGGGCGGCGCCTGTAGCAGATGGGTGCCAGGGCAAGTACAGTGCCAGCTGAGGTGACCGTGGGCTCGGATGACCCTAGCAGACCCGGGGGCAACCGATACGATGGTTAATCCGAGAACATCATGGTCCGCGTACACAGCCAGCTCTTGCGGGGTCACAGAATCTTGTCGGCCAATGTCTCGGTCAGCCGACCATCCGAGACGGTGAATGTGTCTCCGAGAAGGTGGGAAGATCGAGGAGAGTGGTCGGCGGTGGTACTTCGTGGTCGGAGCAGAAACCGACATCAACATAAGCCCCCCAGCATCTCTGGACTGACTTGGCCAGGGATGCTCGAGTAGTCGTCTTCTCATCTTCTGCTCGACCGTGACCTTGTAGTCGGATACTCGGACAACGCAGGTGTCCTCGGGACGGTTTCAATTGTTGCCACGTGTCAGTAGTGCCACGCGTCGATCCGTGACTGGCGAGAAGGCAGAACGACACTTCAAATTTTCAATTTTCGAAATTGGCACCGACGTGGATTAATGGCGGGAAACCGAAGCGTCGCCTCGCAAATCGTGCCCGAATTTTTCGCTAAACCTTCGCCTATAAATAGCGGGGGGGTGACCCTCATTTTCTCATCGTTCGCGAAAGATTGAGATTGCCGAGAGCTTCCGAAGACTGCCGAAGACCATCTAGCTCAGGAACTTGCAGACCAACGTCGACCAGATCCGAGAAGGTAAAAGTTTTTATTTTATCGCAAGGATGAGTGATATTTCTGATTCTAAGAACGCGGCCTTGTCCGAGAGCGTGGACATCTCGGGGAGTGACTCTTCGTCATCGGGCACAAGGTCATCGTCGTCTGGGGAGGCGACGGGCCCGAGGGGCAGGACACCCGACCAGCTGTCGGGGATCTCCGATATTCCGTCACCTGGCGACGAAGTCTTTCCGAGCAGCCGGGAAAAGACCGGCGCTGCGCGACTGGAAGAAATACTCCGCGCGAGTCCGAGCACGGCTTCTGACCGCGAATTCGTCGCGGAGTTAGGTAGTCCTTCCCAGGCCCAACAGCCCCCGGTCGTTGACCTGACGGCCGAAGAGGAAGCTGCCGAGAGAACGGCAAGCCAGGCCAGCACCTCTGGCCAAGATGATGAGGAGTTGTCGGCGAGCACCGACCCGTCCGGGGAGGACACTGAAGCGCGTGACCGTGCCGGCGGGAAGTCGATGCGCATCAACGATGTTAAGGTGTACCGCCGAGCCGACACCGAGATGACCAGGCTCGCAGGAGGCCGACACGTGTATACGGTAGATTATTTTACATCTGCCATCACACAGAGGTACCTGGCCCTGCTCCGCCGAGATTTTGGAATCCCGGAGAACGTAGAACTCCTGGCCCCGGGGCCTGATGACATCCCTTCTCGTCCCCTGGCAGGCTACATCGCCCTCTCGGCCGAGTACTTCCGGGCAGGGCTGCGTCTCCCCTTCCACCCGTTTCTGAGGCAGGTGCTGTCCAGGCTGAACGTTGCACCGGCCCAGCTGAACGCGAACGCTTATCGCCTCCTGGTCAGCTGCTATGTCCTGTGGTCGGCGAGCTTCGGTGAGAAGATGCCCGTTGCTGCCTTCCAGAACCTCTACCAGATGAAGTCGGCTCTTTCGTCCAAGGGGTTCTACTATTTCCAGGGGTTCAAGGGGACCTTCATAACCGGGTGCCCAGACTCCGACAAGCAGTTCAAGCACCTCTGGTTCTACGCAGGTGGTCGGTGGCTGCACGAGCGCCTGTCGTACTATGAGCTGCCTCGGTCCGAGAGGGTCCCAGTTTGGTTTAGGAAGGGGTACGTGTGGACTCGGGCACCACACGTCTCGGAGCAGACCCGTGGGAGGATAAACGTGCTGAGGGGCCTATCTGACCCCGAGAGGAACCAGCACGGGCTGTTGGCCGAATCCAGCCTAAGGCAGTACTGGGTCGGCACATCCTCCAATTCTGGCCGTGTAGACGACCAGCTGAGAACTTCTCCCCCGACGGTTACAGTTGCGACTATGCCCCCGCCGGCGGTCCACCACCGTTCTCGGACAAGCCGGCCAGCAGGGGCCGCGGACACTCGATCCGGGGTTCAACGGGGGGTCCCTGAGGCCACGGCCCACGTGTCCTCGTCTGGCGACCCGACCCCGGAAATATGGGGTCCTCGGGTCGCTGACGAGGACTTAGACCTGGTCCTTCGGGGTCTGTCCCCTGCCCGAGACCTCCGGATCGAAGGTCGTTGTCGCTTTGTTGTTTTGTCGTTGTTGTTTACCGAATCCCCGAGCACTCACGCACTTGTTTGTTTTGCAGAACCGATGGCCGATCGTCGCGGGACCAAGCGTCCGAGCCTGGAGGAGAGCAGAGAACGGCTCCTCAAGAACGCCAGGCTGGCGAAGGGAAAGGGGAAGGAGAAAGAAGCCCCGCCGCCGAGCAGAGCCGTGGCTCCCCCAGCAGCCCCCGTGAAGCCAGCTGCCCCCCCAGCAGCCCCGAGCAGCTGGCACTCGGCTCGTCATGACGCTCGACTTGAGAAGTCGAGGGAAGACCGGCCTAGGGAGGATCGGTCAAAGGGGGATAGGCCGAGAAAGGACGACAGGCCGAGCAAACACCGTCCGAGGGACGACCGTCCGAGGGACGATCGGCCAAGGGAAGATCGGCCAAGCCAGCACGAGCCTAGCTCGAATCGCCCTCGGGATGATCGGCCGGCAGTCCTTCCACCACCGCCCCAACTTGGCCCGGGCGAGCAGCCTCCTCCCGAGTCCTCGGTCTACCGGGTGATGGTCAACAAGTTTGCTGAGGCGTTAACCGTTGAACTCGCCGAGTCTTCCACCCGATCCGACCACATCGAGGCCATCCACGACTTCATCCTCGTACAGATCGGGGTAGGCGTGAACCGTTTTCCTTCTCTTTTGTCTTCTTTTTTTTTTTTTTCCTTCTTTTTTACTTTGAACTTTCCTGCTCAGTCCCTCTGCAACCTCTTCTCCGGGAGCGCGGCTGCAAGGGCCCACGCCAATCGGATGGCGGACCAGCTCAAGGCCGCCGAAGCCGACATCAGGGTGCTGAGGAACTCGGAGAGTGCCGCAAGGACGGCAAGGGGTGCCGCCGACCAGGCTAGGAAGGTAGCCGAGGAGAAGGCTAGGGTAGCCGAAGAGGCGGCCGAGGAAGCCGTGGAGGTGGCGAAGGTTGCCGAGGAGGCGGCTAAGATAGCCAAAGACAGGTGGGTTAGGGCCGAGGACTGGGCTACCGCGGCTACGCAGAGGATCGAGGCGGCGGAGACTTCACGCCTTGAGGTGGAGAATGAGCTGAAGAAGGCTCAGCAGGAACTCGCTGCTGCCCGAACCGAGCACCAGCGATATGTTGACGTCGCCCTCCCAGCCGCACGCGAAGATGCCCGCGCAGAGGCGGTGGCCGAGTACCTCGAATCTGAGGAGTTCAAAGCTCGCCTCGCCTCCGAGTACCAGGATGGGATGCGGGACATGAAGGCCTGCTTCATTGATAGGAACCCCTCGCTAGTCGGGGTGGATTGGTCCTTTGTCCCCTCCTGGTCGGACGAGACAGCGGCCGAGGAGCCTCCGGAGGAGGGGGAAGTGACCGGCCCTGCCCCAGTGCCCGAGGACATGGTTGTCGTCGATGAGCCGGGGCAGCCCGAGGTTCCCGAGCAGGCCGTCGAATCAGAGCAGCCGCCGCCAGTCCAACCGACCTCTCCAGGCCTCGACATTTCAATGGCCGACATCTTCCCGGACCAGCTAGACTAGAGCCGGCCCCTGTACTTTTTTTTTTTTTTTTTTTGGATTCGAGGGTGCCCAACTTGTACCCTCCACCTTAATGTAACTATTTTTTATTATTATATATATATGTTTTTTAATGCACACAATTCTCCTTCTATATACTCTTGTGAATATATATATATTTTTTTACGAACTGTGATTATTTTTTACTCAAGTGTGGTTTTGGTCGGGTACTCGGCTCTTATTTCCATCCGAGTACCTCTCCTCCCCCCTGGTTCGACTGGGTGAACTTAGAGTTGACTCGAGTCGAACCACATTGGTGTTCCTTTCCCTATTTTTGTTTTTTTTTGCAACGCAACTGGGGTCCTGGTCGGGCTCGCCCAAATCTGGTCGGCGACCGGTCATGGGACCTGTCTTCTTGGTCCGGGAACCATAGGAGATTTAAAAGTTTTGATGTTGGGTCCTGGTCGGGCACGTCCAATTCTGGTTGGTGCCCGGTCATAGGACCTGTCTCGTTGGTCCGAGAACCATGGGAGATTTAAAAGTTTTGATGTTGGGTCCTGGTCGGGCACGTCCAATTCTGGTTGGTGCCCGGTCATAAGACCTGTCTCGTTGGTCCGAGAACCATAGGAGATCAAATAAACCAACAACAAACTGCAGAATGACTAATATTAACAACAAACCAAGACACATTTTTATTTTGAAATAAATTCTATCATATATATCGGCCGAGGCCTTACAGAATATTTACTGATAAAAGCGCTTCAAGTGGTCGGCATTCCAAGGGTGTCCGAGCTCTCTGCCATCCTGGTCGGCCAAGCGATATGTTCCTGGGCGGACGATCTCGGTGACCATGTACGGACCGTCCCATTTTGGGCCAAACGAGTCGAGGCCGGGTTCCTGGACCAAAACCTTTTTTAGAACAAAGTCCCCCACTAGGAATACCCTGGGTCGGAACCTCTTGTCATAATATCTGGCCACCACTTGGTTACGGACAGCTGTTCGGACTAGGGCCTGCTCACGTCGTTCCTCGACCAAGTCGAGCTCGGGAAGCATATGTTCGGCATTATCCTCCTCATCGTAGTTCTCTACTCGGAGGCTCGGCAGGCCGAGTTCGACAGGAATGACAGCCTCTACTCCGAATGCCATTGCAAATGGGGTCTCTCCGGTCGCGGTACGCTTAGTCGTTCGGTAGGCCCATAGTACTCGGGGAAGTTCGTCGATCCAAGCCCCCTTGTGCCTCTCAAGGTTCTTTTTCAAGTTCTCCTTGATAGTTTTGTTGGCGGCCTCCACCTGTCCATTGCTCTGAGGGTGCCCGGGAGAAGAGAACACCTTCTTGATCCCGAACTGTTCACAGAGAGCGATGAACTTGGGATTGTCGAATTGCTTCCCGTTGTCCGTTACCACGGTGTGGGGGAGCCCGAACCGACAAATTATGCTCTTCCACAAGAAGCTAGTGCACCTTGCCTCCGTCTGCTGGGCCAGCGGTTCGACCTCGACCCACTTCGTGAGGTAGTCTATTGCTACGATGCAATAGCGAAGCTGCGACCGGGCCATGGGGAGTGGTCCGATCAGGTCGAAGCCCATTTGGCGAACGGCCAAGAGCACACCACCGAGGTCAGCTTCTCGGGATGCGACCTGATAGCCCTGGCGAACTGCTGGCACTTGAGGCATTTTTGGGCGAAGTCCATCGCATCTTTGCCCATGGTCGGCCAGTAGTACCCCTGCCGAAGGCACTTGAACGACAAGGCTCTCCCCCCCGAATGGTTCCCGCAGACCCCGCTGTGTACTTCCTTCATGACGTACTCGGCTTCGGCAGGGCCAACGCAGCGCTGGTAGGGGGAAGAGTACCCTCGGCGGTACAGTTTTCCGTCGATGATTATATACCTGGCCGAGGTGTTCTTGATCCGCCGAGCCTGCTCTCGGTCCTCGGGAAGCTTGGACTCGGTGAGGTACCTGATGATCGGATCCATCCAGGTGGTGGCGTTCTCGGAATAGAGGACCTGCTCTTCTCGCTCGATACTCGACTGGTCCAGTCATTCGATAGGGAACGAAACCAGACCATCGAGGTCATTCCCCGAGGCGAGCCGAGCGAGGGCATTTGCCTCGATGTTCTCCGAACAAGGTATCCGAGTAACCACCTGGGTCTTGAAGTGGCCGAGCAGGGCTCTCACCCTGCCCAGGTACTTCGCCATTCTTGCTTCCTTCGCCTGGAACTCCCCGGTCACCTGGTTTACAATGAGCATCGAGTCGCTGAACACTTCGATGTCTTGCACACCAAGTTCTCGGGCAAGGCCGAGCCCGGCGATTACGGCCTCGTACTCCGCTTCGTTATTGGACGCCTTAAAGTTAAAGCGGAATGCCTGGCTGGTCTTGTATTGGTCGGGGCTTACGAGGACGAGCCCCGCACCGGAGCCCCCCGAGTTTGAGGACCCGTCAACGAACAGTTTCCACCTTGAGACGTTCATGTTCGGTGTCGTCGGGCCGTCTTCACTGGGCGCTGCGACCCCCTCCGAGGAATCCGGAGCAGGCTCGGGAGCATCCGTGAACTCGGCCACAAAATCGGCTAGCGCTTGCGCCTTTACCGCAGTGCGTGGAACATATTCGATGTCGAATTCTCCAAGTTCGATGGCCCATTTCGCGATTACGGCCTCGTACTCCGCTTCGTTATTGGACGCCTTAAAGTTAGAGCGGAGTGCCTGGCTGGTCTTATACTGGTCGGGGCTTACGAGGACGAGCCCCGCACCGGAGCCCCCCGAGTTTGAGGACCCGTCAACGAACAGTTTCCACCTTGAGACGTTCATGTTCGGTGTCGTCGGGCCGTCTTCACTGGGCGCTGCGACCCCCTCCGAGGAATCCGGAGCAGGCTCGGGAGCGCCCGTGAACTCGGCCACAAAATCGGCTAGCGCTTGCGCCTTTACCGCAGTGCGTGGAACATATTCGATGTCGAATTCTCCAAGTTCGATGGCCCATTTCGCGATCCGCCCCGATAGCTCGGGGTTCTGAAGCACTTGGCGGAGTGGGTAGCTGGTCGGAACACGGATCGGGTGACCCTGGAAGTACGGCCTCAGCTTGCGGGCTGAAGAGTTCAACGCTAAGGCCAACTTTTCCAGAGGGGTGTACCTTTCCTCTGCGCCTTGAAAGGCCTTGTTGCTGTAGTAGACGGGGAGCTGTATCCTGTCTTCTTCTCGGATTAAGACCGAGCTAACTGCCTTCTCGGACACTGCAAGGTAGACGAGTAGCACTTCCTCGGGAATAGGTTTCGACAGCAGCGGTGGGCTAGCCAAGTACTCTTTCAAGCCCTCGAAAGCTTCCCCGCACTTGTCATCCCAGCTGATCTTGCCTTGGCCCTTAAGCGCTTGGAAGAACGGGGAGCACTTGTCGGTGGACCGGGACACGAACCGGGAGAGGGCAGCGATCATCCCGGTAAGCCTCTGAACCTCCTTCGTCGTCCTCGGCGGCTGCAAGTCGACGACGGCCTGGGCCTTGGCGGGGTTGAGCTCGATTCCCCGGTGGTTCACCATGAACCCGAGGAATTTCCCCGACTCCACCCCGAAGGCGCACTTGGCCGGATTGAGCTTCATCCGGTACTGCCGCAAAATGTTGAAGCAGGCTCGGAGGTCTTGGATGTGGCCGCCTGCTCGGCGGCTCTTCACCAGCATGTCGTCGACGTACACCTCCATCGACTTCCCAATGAGCGGGGCGAACATCTTGTTCATCAGCCGCTGGTATGTCGCCCTGGCGTTCTTGAGACCGAAGGGCATGACCTGGTAGCAATATAGGCCCTGGTCGGTAGTGAACGCCGTCTTCACCTGGTCGGACCTGCTCAGAGGGATCTGATTGTATCCTGAGTACGCGTCCATGAAGCTGAGCAACTCGTGGCCAGCCGTCGCGTCGACCAGCTGGTCAATCCGAGGAAGCGGGAAGCTGTCTTTCGGACATGCCTTGTTGAGGTCCGTGTAGTCTATGCAGACTCTCCACTTCCCGGTGGTCTTCTTGACCAGGACGACGTTGGCCAGCCACTCCGGGTAGGTGACTTCTCGGATGAAGCCTGCCGCGAGTAGCTTCTTCACCTCCACGTTAATGGCCGCGTACCTCTCAGGGTTGAAGGCTCTCCTCTTCTGGATCACGGGCCTATGCCTCGGGTTGACGCTCAGGTGATGGCACATCACTGCCGGGTCGATTCCGGGCATATCCTTATGCGACCAGGCGAAGACATCCCTGTGCTCCTGGAGAAATCCCTCAAGCTCCGCTCGGGTTTCGGGACCAAGCCTCGAGCCGAGCAGCACGGTCCTCTCCGGATGCTCAGGGTCCAGCTGGTAAGGAACCAGGTCTTCGACCGGGTGTGCTCGGATCTCCTCCTCGGGAATTCACGGGTCCAGGTCGCTTAGGCGGGTGATCTCCCCATTGGGGGGTCTCGACCTCGTCTACCGTGAAGACGGCTGCCACTACTATTGGGGCGGGAGCCTTTTGGCACACTTTGTTGACCGCCTCCATGTAGCATTTCCTCGCGCCCTCCTGGTTTCCCTGGAACACGCCGACCCCACCGCTGGTAGGGAACTTCATCGCCAGGTGGTAGGTGGAGACTACCACCTTAATTGCATTGAGGGTCGGCCTTCCCAGGATGACGTTGTAGACGGATGGTCGGTCAACCACGATAAACTCCACCATCCAAGTTACCCTTTCCAGGCCATCCCCGATTGTAACCGGGAGGCTGACCGACCCGACAGCACGGACACACTCTCCGGAGAACCCATAGAGGGGAGTTTGGGCGGGCGTGAGCACATCACCCTCTATCTTGAGTCTCGCGAAAGCGTCCATGAACATTATGTCGGCGGAGCTGCCATTATCGATCAGGACGCGGCGGATGACGTTGTCGGCTACTCGGATCTCGCCGACCAGCGCGTCGTTGTGGGGGTGGAGTAGTTGATCGGCCTCCTCATCCGTGAAGGTGATTGGCGCGCTGTCTTGGCGGCATATTTTGAAGATATGCTCTGCCATGTTGATGTACTCCCCCCGGGCGTACCGGCGGGCCTCTCGAGCGTAACTCCTACAGCTGCTGGCGGTATCACCGGTAGCCGCCCCGCCGAAAATGGTGTGGACGATGTGCTCCTCCTCCGGCTCACTAGTCCGACTAGCAGGTCTCGGATTCTGCCGGGGAGCCTGAGTGGCTCTACTCAGCCCAGCCTGGGTGATGGCCCTCTCCACGAACTCCCGCAAGTGGCCATCGCGGATCAGCAGCTCGATCTGGTCTCGGAGCTGTCTGCAATCCTTGGTGTCGTAGCCCACGTCCTTGTGGAAGTTGCAATACTTGCTCTGGTTCCTCTGCGATCGGTCTAGCCGGAGTGGTGGAGGATCCCGAAGCAGCCCCCGACCACTCACTTGGTGGAGGACGTGCTCGATAGTTGTCACCAGCGGGGTATATTGCTGGAACCTCCCCGCTGGCGTTCTCTGACTGGGGTTGGGCGTAGCCCGGTTGTCCACGACCACAGCCTTCCCCCTGTCTTGTCGGCTATGATCGGATTGGTTCTTATCCGACTTCCTTCCGGGAAGCCGGGGTGGTTCTCGGGACATGAGTCCTCTTTCTCGGACGTACTCATCGGCCTCGGCGTGCCTCCAGGCGATCCCTCTTAACTGCGCGAAGGTGGGTGGCCTATCGTAGGCGAGGGTCCAGACGAGCCGTGTGTCCTTGATGCCTTCTCGGAACGCCCCCATCAGGGTGTCGTCGGTGCAGGTCTCAGCCTGCACGACCGCTTTGTAGAAGCGCTCGAGGTACGTCTTCAGGGGCTCCGTCTCGCCCTGCTTGATGCTGAAAAGGTGGGATGCTCCCAGCTTCCTAGTCTTTGAGCTCAGAAAGGCTGCTGCTAGGACATCGATGAGCTGTTTGAAGCAGCCAATCGACCCGGGGGCCAGCCGCCGGTACCACTGGCGGGCCGGTCCGGACAGGGTCAGACAAAATGACTTGCACAGGGCAGCCTCATTGGCATTTTGGATCAGCATGTGAGCCTGGTAGTTCTCGATATGCTCGTCAGCGTCGGTGGAGCCGTCGTAGGAAACGATGGACGGCATCTTGAATCTAGCCGGGTACGGGGCCGCCATAATTGCTGGGGAAAATGGCGGGTCCACCGCCCCGAACTGGTCCATGCCGTACTGCTGGCCCACGAGCTGGTCGAGCTGCCGTTGGAGCTGGTCTAGCCTGGTCTGATTGTAGTCCTCGGTCTTGGCATGCTTGTCTACAGAGCGTTCTCGGCCCAAGCGCCGGTGGGCTGCCGGCCTGCCGAGGCGGTCGAAGACGGAAGTGGTACCCCCCCGGATGTGCACGGTTTCTCTCCCGTGATTATCCGGGTTACCCTCAGTCGCTGCTGGGCGCTCGGGCGCTCCCGAGCGGGTGGCCTGCGTGTGGCGGCTTCTGGACCGCACTCTGCTCGGCTCCGCACCCTCCTGGGGCAGCTGTCCGTGGCCCTCTCGCTGCGACCGGTTGCTCCTCCGGTCGCCCGACGGTGAGGCGTTGCGTCGTCGGCTTCCCGACCCTGGGGGCCTGCTCGGTGTAGACTCGGCCACCTCGGGCGGCTCCTCGGGGAACTGGACAACATTAGTTTCTCTGCGTCCTTCAACCAACGACCTGACGAGTTCTGTCAGGCCTCGGACGTTCTCGGTGAGGATCTCCGTCTGGGTGGGCCTTCGTTGTGCCCGGGCTCTTCTCGCAGGCTGGGTCCTTTGGGTACCCCTCGAGCCGGAAGGCCTCGGGTTGCCTGCGTTCTGGGAACCTTGGTTGTCCTGATCAGCCATGGCTTGGATGAACGGGCACTCGGGGAGTGCGAGTGATGAAAAGATTGCTGGAAAGGCGCGGTGCCCTCCTTCTAGAGCCAAAATGTTGATGTCGAAAACGTCTCCGGCAGCAACACCCAAAGTAACAATGCTGTCCGGTCAAATCAGGCCAGTGACTCCGCCGTCGATCACCTGCAAAAGAGAAGCACCTCGGAATGAGGGGGACACCGGTGTGGTATCTGCCGTGGGCACTCTGATGCCTAAGTCAGTGATGATACTGATAAGCGTGGGGAGAGGTAGAGATTAGGCAAGGCGAAATGACCGTACCTGAATTCGTGTATTTTTCCTCTATTTATAGGCGTCCTCCCCGGACTCGGGTGCTCGGGGCGACCCGATCGGGTCGGCTGCCTAGGGCGCCCGGCAGGGGGCTAGGGTTGTAGGCTTGCAGGGGCTACTGGCCCAATGGGCGTGTGCCACGTGGGGTCTGACTCCAAGTGGGGGACAGAACGGTATCCGCCGTCGGCGCCTGCAGGGGCAGGTTTGGTGTCAGAGTAGGTGGCGGCGGGTAGCGAAGTAACGTTCTGCAGGAGTAGGTGGGCGGCGCCTGTAGCAGATGGGTGCCAGGGCAAGTACAGTGCCAGCTGAGGTGACCGTGGGCCCGGATGACCCTAGCAGACCCGGGGGCAGCCGATACGATGGTTAATCCGAGAACATCATGGTCCGCGTACACAACCAGCTCTTGCGGGGTCACAGGATCTTGTCGGCCAATGTCTCGGTCAGCCGACCATCCGAGACGGTGAATGTGTCTCCGAGAAGGTGGGAAGATCGAGAAGAGTGGTCGGCGGTGGTACTTCGTGGTCGGAGCAGAAACCGACATCAACATACCCCTTGAGTTTTTCATTTTGATAATTTACCCCCTAAATTTATTAAATTGTTGTAATGTACTCTCTATGAATCAATTTTTCTATTAAATTAGTTATGAAAACTCACACACTTTATATAAAGATAGAAACACCTATTTTCAATTAAAAATTTCTAAATCTAATATAAATCCTAATACAAATATTTTAATTTCAAATATTTTTATTTCGTATAACTAAATAAGATATATTATGATAATTTAATAAATTCAGATGATAAATTATTAAAAGAAAAAAATAAAAAGACTAGTTATTAAATAAATTTAGCGAGTATTGCTAAATACCCGTAAAATAGAGTGAAACTAGTACAAAGATCGACCAATTTCAATTCACTTTCATAGAGAGAGTCGAGCGGTCCTCGGCTGAGCAACCAACGTCCGTCGAAACCAAACCCCACGAGTTCTCGCCGGCTGACGATCGGAACCAAGTTTTCCCAGATTCGAACCACAATGAGGTTAGGGTTCTTGGTCGGCGTCTTTGGAGTTCTTGTCCTCGCTCATGCCGCTATTTCAACCATCCAATGTAAGTCCTCAATTCACAAACACCCACACAAAGAATTCACGTTTTTCGATCAAAGTTGGAATCTTTCTCGTGTTTATAACCCTTCCTTTGCTTGAATTAACAACTGGGTTTGTTTCAAAATTGTTGATTTGTTTCATAATTTGGGTGCAGATCGGGGGTTGTTGAAGATTATGGAGGAAGAGTTTTCTGGACCTCCCGTGACTGTAAGTTGTTTTTTTTTTTTTTTTTTTTTTTTTTTTTTCAGTTTTTGCTTCGTGGGTTTGATTTATTTTTGTTTGATTTTTCGTGGGTTTAATTTGTTTATTTCAATTTTAATGGGGATTTTTTTTTTTATTTTGTGGAAAAAAAATGCAGGTTATGGTGGAATTGCTTCTAGGGTTAGTACTATGTATGTGGGCGGCTCTTACAGTGCCTGGGAAATTCCTTTCGATACATCCCCACTCTGAAGAAAATAGGTACGAACTTTTTTTCTTCTTTGGATTGGTCAAATATCGTTTTCTTAGTAACAACTAATAAGTAACAACAAAGTTTGTCCCTTGTGTAAATCTGTGTTTATTAGAATCTAAATAAGTTAATTTTCATCTAAAAGTAGTGAAATTTGGGTATCTGAAATCGGTCTTTTGTTAGGGGTGAAATGGAATGGAATTTCTGTTGTTTATCTTGTCAATCAAAATCTCAGCTTTCTTGTTTTCAAACAAAAGTTACATTTATGGATACTGAAGTTTTGCAAAGAGGAACATGAATTTGAAGAGTTTCTTCTTTGAAACGGTCTGTGCTTGAATTGCCAATTCAACTCTTTCTAAGCCAGTTTAACTTCGTTTCATTTGTCTTCTCCTTGTTGGTGTCCTATCAATTTTATTTGTTACAATCTTCG
Source organism: Ficus erecta (assembly GCA_008635985.1). Classification (NCBI taxonomy): domain Eukaryota; kingdom Viridiplantae; phylum Streptophyta; class Magnoliopsida; order Rosales; family Moraceae; genus Ficus; species Ficus erecta. The sequence goes on from BKCH01000815.1 coordinate 192,579, forward strand.
TTTTGATATTGATACTCTCTTAGCTATGTTTGGTAAGAGGGAAAGAAAATTGAAAGGAAAGAAAAGTATACAACCTAGGTGAGGAACAAAATACAGAGGAAAGGGTGGACTTTTCTCTTATTGTATTTGGTATGAATTCCCTTCCCTATTTGAAGAGATTAGAATTTGGCGTTCTTTGGAGGATTTGAAATCCCTCATCCTTCCTCTCCCCTGCCAAACAACCATGGATCCCAAAATCCACCCTTCTCCCTCCTATCAAACAAGCTCTTAAAGTCTTGAATTTTCATTTAATGATATGCTGCTATCTTTGCGTCTTAATGTCCTTTTATTTAAGCCTTTACTGAATTAGCCAAAATAAAGCCTAAAATGAATTTTCCAAACTGGATCTTTTACTAAATTTTTTATGAGACTCTATAGATAACACGAAAGGCATATCATACATTCAGCCCCCAAGCATCACCGTACTCTAGTTTTTATAAGATCTTTCCATACTACATATTGCAAAAATAATCTTCTGATAACAGTATTTGTATGTGAAAATTTTAAGTTGCAGTTTCTATTGCCTTTTATCTCTACTAAAGTCAGTCGGAATCTTCTAATATTAGCTCCTATGAGTCTCCGACAACTCTTTCAATGTTCTGATATACAGCTTTACGCAATTATTTACTCCTGGATATTGATTCTTGAAATGCAGGATTGTATCTCTGCCAGCCAACCTTGACTTTGTGATTTTCAACCATCGTGGCAGAGCGTTTCCCGTGGTAACGAAGTTGAAGCTGAATCATTGAATTTTACCCCGAGGAATACGTTCCCTGGTTTAGGCCGAGAGATAAATGATCTCATGCAGGTGCTATGGTGTCTGGCCTCTTCGCTGAGTTTGTTTTGGGTTAAGCTATGTTTTTGGTTTTTTGCTTTCATGACGTTACTTGGATTTCGTTTCTGAACGGATTAACTATGAGGACGCTACCTTCTAGAATTTTTATAAGAATGAATCAATGATAGAGTTTTAGCTTCATTATTATGTTGTTTTTGTCACTTGGACCCAACGAAATTGCTGTCTAGGTGGAAAGCGATCTATGTGGTATAACTTCAAGTACAACAAATTACAAAACCTGTCGAAAACACTCTCAATGGATCAAAATTTACTTTTAAAATCTCCTATCAAAATTCCAACGACAAACATTCTAGATACAAGATCCATCTTTAGGTAGGATTTGACGTGGGTCCCGAGATTTCAAAAGTAATAAAAGGCAACGGAGATGTGATGATATCAATGATCTCTCTCTTTTTTCTTTTTTTTTTTTTTTTTTTTTTTTTTTTTTTTTTTTTTTTTATCGGAGTCTACACATTCTTATAAACTTTCATTGCAAAAAAATAGTTGGCACGGTTAAAAGATGCAAAAATGTTGAAAAATACAATCACATACCTCTAAAAAAATTTTTTTTTGTTAGAATGGGACTACTACAAGTAAGCAACTACAGAATTATCAATAACAGTATTCCTCAACTTTTGACAACCCAGATCCCAATTCTAATATCAATTTCTAAGAAACAGAGTGCCAAAGAGAAACGCCAACAAACAAGAATAATCTACATTTGGTTGAGTTCCTGTGGATTTTCCATAGACTGCCTAAGAATGAACTCAGCTCTTCTCTTCTTATCATCCCGCTCTTCGTCCCTCGCAAACCAATACGCCGGCCTCCCGACGCCCTTCTTCTGAAGGCTCAGATCCAGCGACTCACCAAAATACTTCTTGGCCGTCCTGAATTTGAACTGAATAGCAGGTCTTGTTTCGGGACCAGGAAGAACTCTTCTCTCGTCCTCTCCATCCTCAGAAAACCCAGCTTTCTTCACGGCTTCAATGGCAGGCGCGAATGCCTCTAGCACAGAAGCATGGTCTCCCTTCTCCGTTTCATTGGAAATCTTCCCCGGAATCACAATCGGAGAAACATCCTTTTCTCCCGGATGCAGCGGGGGTTCGAGGAACGGATTCCTTTCAAACTGTTTCATTTCATTCCCATCAGCAGGTGCCAAGGGGACCGAAGCTGAAGCAGAGGTGCCCGCAGAGCCTACATCACGAGCCAATCGCTGCTGCAGACTCAACAAAGACCTCTCGGCCTTCCTCCGCTGCTTCGCATGCTCGATCTTATCCAAGTGAGGATTCGTATTCCTCTCATTCCACATTGGGGAATGGATGTACGTGTGAGGATCAGGAAAAGCTGGCAACCAAGTGGGAATGTGCTGACCAGGCGGTTTCTCGCCCATCTGCTCAAAACTTGGAATCAATCTCCGGGTCTTTAACACCGGAAACCGTGGCACCGGCTGCGCAAGTGGAATCTCCTCAGCCGAACCAATGTATGTGGCGATCTCCTTTACCGCGCCTGACCTCACGAGACAATGCCCGACATCCCCTGCACCCGGAAAACCCTGCGACGCCTCCAAGGCTTCCAAAGCCCTAATAATGTCAAACACATTGCACTCTGTTCTTCCAGTCAAATTCGCATAAGAATTGGCCATCTTTCCCAAATCACAAAGGTACCTGATGGCGATATCGGCAAGCGCATCCAACGCAGACTCCCTCGAGCTCTGAAAACCCGACGCTCTCGCATATCTGAGCCACCACAATCCTCGACACCGCCCGCCCGAACTCGTCGGCTCCGGCTCTCACCGGCGCAGCGCCGCCTCCGTGCTCATTCACTCTCGTACCATTCGCATCTCCATGGCCCATAATTCAAACCCTCATATCACTCTTACCCTTTTCTTGAACCCGCGAAATCAATCCCATCAACTCCTGCTCTCCGCTGCAATCTTCCACAACACCTTACACAGCACATAATCATCAAGGAAAACTTTCCCACTTACTTTCTCGGCATCCAAACAGAAAGAAAACAACAAACACCAACTGAACCGGAGCGGAGCTCGCCGGGAAGATCCAGAAATGGCAAATCTCCGAAGTCAACGAGCTTCACCAATTCAAATCGGATTTGCGAAGTTCTTCGAATCAAATCGAATCGTGAGAGAGAGAGAGAGAAAATTTCAGCTTCTAGGGTTTTAGTCAGTGAAAGAGAAGTGCGAAATTGAAAGAAAAAAGGAATCGAATTCAAAAATTCCAAAATTGTAAGAACAAAAAAAAGAGCAAAAAAAAAAAAAATCTAGATCATAAACCCTTGTAAGACCCTAAAAAAGAATCGAAGAAGAAGAGAGTGAAGAAGAGATGCGAATTCGAGAGATTGGGGCTCGTCTTCGGATCTAGTTTATAGACCCTCCCTATATTCCTTCCACCAATTAGAGCCCAACCACTGTTTCTCCACGCGCTCGACTGCGATTTCGCATTTCGTACTCGCGGATCCTCGTTTTCTATTGGGCTGTTTTAATTTTCGGTTTGGTTTTAATTGGGCCTCGTGTTGAAGATCGGCCCAATTCCGAAATTCTCGTTATCTTCTTCTCTTTCTCGGTTCATTTCTTCCCAGCCAAACAGCGAGCTTAGTCAAGGTATGCTCCTCTCTCTCTTTCTCTCTCTCTCTTCATCTCACCTTTATTTATTTATTTATTTTAATTTTTGTTCCTGTCGCTTATTTAGTCTGTATTTGTAACTTCCTGAAATAAATCATAGAATTTTTTTAAATTCTCTTTGTTTCGCAGTCGATAAGAAGCTTCGAAATTTCCACTGCAATGTTTATATATATATATGTATATATACACTCACATATATATATGGAGCTGATTAAGTAATCAATTTTTTCTCGAATTAACTAGAGTACTTTTTTTGGGTTTTTTTTGTTTTTTTGTTTTTTTTAATGCTGTTCCCCTATATATGTATGTATATATTTTTGTGTTAATTGAATGGCATTTTTTCTCCTTTGGATAATAGGAGGGTTTTGTTTCGTATTCATGGAAATCTGTTTCAGTTTCTGCTGATGTTTTTGGCTTGTTCTTGAGCTACACTGTACTACTACGCAACGAAAAATCAACTTCTAGAGGGAGGGAAATTATAGAGAAATAAGACTTGTATAGTTTTCGATATGCGATTTTCAGTTTATATATGAGTTGGGAATGGAATGAAAGAGTTTGACATGAGTACGTATGGGTTTATAATTTGGTTTGGTTGGAAGGATAAGGAAGTTGAAGAGGAGATAAGCAAGGGAGCAAATGGAGAAGTATTTTGGCAATGCATATAGAGGCGATCCCGGAGTCCCGCATGCTGATCCAGACCGATTCACGAACATTTGGATCGGTTCCGCTGCCTTCTCTGTTCTCACCTGGTTCAATCCTTACATGTGGCAGCTCTCTAACCAATTCAAGTACTCATTAGTCGCTTCTCTCGCATGTGTTTCCTAGAAAATTAAGGATGTTTATATGTTTTCATGGAAATTTTTCTTTGTATTGCATACCCTTTTCGTTTCTGCTTTCAGTTGAAATTCTAGTTTTTGGGATTTTATCATAATGCTATTAACTAACTTGAATCATGCTATCCTTGGTTCCAAATGAATTTCGCTGCAAATGTTTGCAAGACGCATAAAAATTTCATTTAGTCCTTCAGTTGGTTATATCATAAAAAAGTTGGTACTTTTGCAAGGCGTGTTGAATCGGTTTTTCATTTAGTCCTTAAGTTAGTAATCATAAAAATATTGTCCTGGCTCTACTTAATAGTCCTGATATGCATTGGAAGCAACATGATAGATCTTATCATCTGGACTCTGAACTCGGGCATGGCTATTCTGTCTTTTCTCCCTTAACATTATCTGGCATTCTACTTGTTTCCCGTTTATGGTTCAGAGGAGCTGTCCATGGTTATATTCCGATGGTTGTTTTCCGTTTCAATGTGTTTTTTGGTTAGATAAATTTGCTTTCCGTCTCACAATCCGAAATTCTTGCAGCTGGCATGACAAAGCCATGTTATTTGAGCAGTATCACTGGAAGAAGGCAATGAAGAAAGGGCAGCCATACAAGTTTAAGGTAACTGATTGCCATTGCAAAAGCTGACGATTCACAAAATCGAGCTAGTGCTGTGATTGTTTGATCTTTTTCTTTTTTTCTCTAACTGAACCCTACATAGTTCTTATTGGCTGATCAGCTGGAAATCTGTCTGTTTAATCTTATGGTTTTGATCAACGTATGCCCTTTTAAGGATTTATTTACAAATGTTGCGAAATTCCTGTTGTTGCAGTGGAACGAATACATGGATAAGGACCACCGAGACTCTTACTATCACAACTGGCCTGTTTATTTCCCATAGATTCATCGTCTACATAGGCATGAACTCTAGCTGTTGGTTATGAAATATAAACTCTGCATAGACTCTTATTTGTTGCCTTCGTTTTTGTTAAAGTTCGGACGTTGAGATCATGAAACTATGTTAATGTTTTTCCATCCTTCGTACTTCTGCTGGATCAGAATCTGTTAAATGCGACAACTTTCCCTATCTGGGAGCGGTATGGTACTACCGAGTTTGGTGCCTAAACTTTTATGTTATGAATGATAAATTATCGCACATTGTCATCTGAAAGATAGCTGAAATTTTGCTGATGGCGACTTTCAATATTCATAACGATATGTATAGATTATTTATCTTTTTGAAAACTTACTTATAGTTTAACTCGTGAAAACGACATGATATGTAGCAACGTCATAATTATCTGCCGAAAAAGACACGTTGCTGAGAAAGGATCCGTTATCTATATATGATGAAACGAAAAAATGTGTTAAAGAACGATAGTAGTTGAATAAAACGACAACATCTTGACGAAGGAACGTGATTCTGAGAAGAAAAGAAGGCGTGATTGTCTTTAAGCTGGTGAACGACACTAAAATGAATGAACGACACGAATTTTGGAAAACGACAGGTAAAAAGAAAACAATTGCGAAGTAAACGAGATATGAAGTGCAACAAAAACCAGAAGACACGACATGAACATAACGAAAACGACAGAAATGTAAGTAGGGATAGCAAAAGCAAAATAAAAACAGACGACAAATAGGGAAACGGCACAAAAAAGAATAAAAGGCATAAAATTGAAAACGATATCAATTTGATAAACGACTAAAGAAAAGAAAGAAGCAAAATAGACGACATAGCTTAATTAACGGCAAGAAGCTTGGAAACGACATTTATGTATAGACGACAAGACAAATCAAACGACACGAAATTTAAGAATAAGACAATGAATGAAACGATTAGATAAGAAAAACGAACGAGAGATCATATAACACGACAACAATCCTCCAAATGATGTCAAAAGAACAAATGACACCGCATAACAAACAAAAACAAATGGCATTCAAATGAGAAACGAAAAATAAATATTGAAAAGACACAGGACAAATGTCAACGACATAAGAAACACAAACGACAGATTATAGAAATCAGCAACAATCTAGAAAATTATTACAATAACGTCCATAGAAACCATCTCAAGTCTCAACTTCAGGAAAAAAGAGCAAGAAATTGACAAACGACATCTACCTCATAAAACGACATCTTGTAGTGAAAGAAAGAAACTAATGGTAACAAAAATAAAACAAAATAAAATCACTGACATCTTAAATATGTCCAAATACAAAGGGCACAAAAAAAAAAAAAAAAAAAAAAAAAAAAAAAGCAGAAAGAGAAATAATGAATTATCTACTTCCTTGTTCATCACAAACCTTTCCAACAACAACCTCCTCACGTCCTGCGATTCTGAAACAAACGCTGATTTCAGCTTCATTTCCTGTCTCTTCACCCCAAAGACAAACCAAATCACCAAAATCCTTCTTCACAGATTTCAGATCGAAATCCTTGAATTGGGCTCTCTCTGGGGCTCTCGCTTTTGGCCTTTCTCTCGCGGTTCCAGGCAAGTAACTTCCATTTTCGATTCTAGCTTTGTAGTTTTGTCGTCTGAAGTGAAAACCCAGATTGAAAAGCTGTCGTTCGGAGCAGGATGTGTGGAGGCAAAAGTGGGTGTCAACAAGCCGGAGTTGCTTCCTAAGGAGTTCACTACTGTCATTGACGTTGCTGGGTTCCTCTCTGATGGTCAGGTAAGTCTTTCATTATTTCTCATTCTTGGACTGAAAAAGAACAAAAAAATGGTTTCTTTTTTAAAGAATATGTTTGATAAGTTTTGTTTACTCTGTTTCTTTCTCTCTCTATCTTTTTTTATTGTCTTTTGTACTCCGATGTTGTTATAATTATCATTGGTTCATTTCTGAATGTGGGTTGTGGGAAAAATTAAGGAAAAAAAAAAGTTAACATTTTAGAGACCTTTTCCTTTTTGGGCCTTACTTTTCAGTTTCTAAGAATTATTTGGGCAACCCATTTGTTTTTGTGTGTTTTTTTTTTTTGGTTTGGTTTGTGTATGACTTGTAGTGAATAATTGCAATTTTAAGTGGCTTTATTCGTTTCAATATGGGTTAGTGTATGAATTTTGGTGAAGAAGAAAGAATGGTTCTTAAATTGGTGTACTTTTCGTAGATTATCATATGAGAGGCTTTTCTTTTGCCCAGTTTGTTTCTTCAAATTGGAATGTGCATGAAAGAGACCAAAAATTTGGAATTTTGTTTTTTTGATAGAGACTCTTCCTTTTGATTCAGGGGCAATATTTCTTTAGAACTTAGGGGAAAAAAGAAAAGAAAAGAAAAGAAAAGGTGTATCTCTTAGGAACATTTTTTGGTGCATTTTCAGGAGAAAAGACTAACCCAGGAGATAGCAGGAATTGAAAATGATACTGGATTCAAGTTGAGAGTTTTGGCCCAGAATTACCCTGACACTCCAGGTGAAGACCAACTTTTTGCAAGACTAGCATTGTTCTCTAGTGCTTTACAAATAATAATTACATCAGATACAGAAAAATAAGACAATATAATGGAGTCTGATGAAAATTCGACTGTTATAAGCTATGTCATACTCTACCACGAAATTCTCCGTCTTTATACGGTTTCCTTGAATTATGAGGAAGACTAATTTGGAAGTTGGAACCAATCAAAAATATTTCTTTGCAGGTTTGGCTATAAGAGACTTTTGGCAAGTGGATGATAGAACTATAGTCTTTGTTGCTGACCCCACCTTTGGTAAAGACCTTATTGCACCGATATATATTTCTTTAATACATCTAGATATAACTCTACTGTGAATGATTTACATGATAGGGGTCTCCTTAAAACAGGAAATATACTAAATTTCAATGTCGGAGCTACGGTTGATCTAGACATTCCGCGTAGTTTTTGGAGTCGTTTGGCTGGCAAGTACGGAAATATCTTTTACTGGAAAGAGAAGGTAGAGTGAGTCTCTTTCAGTTTTGTTGATCACTGGTTTTATTTAGTTGGTCGTGTTTGTTTAAAATGTCATTGGTTTTGGATGTGCTAAAATAGGGTGAAGATGCATCAATTGAAGCTGCAGTCATGGCAATATCTAGCTGCTTGAGAGAACCCGTGGGTCCAAGTAATTGCTCCGAGGTAAAATGACACTGAAAATGGAATCCCAGTTCCCAGGCAAGAAGTCCTTTCATGTTCTTCCTGACAATTTAGTTGCATATTATGAAGCTGGACACTTAAATTGAGTTCTTTTTTCTGAGTTCTCGAGGAAATGTGCTTTTTAAGTTTCCATTTTTCTGAGTCTTAACTCAAGTCAGATACCACCTGATGTAAATAAAGACATTAAAAATATGCTTATATATTGCGACTATTGTTTTGTTGAAAGAAGACTTCCTTTTTAAGTCCTAAGAAAAGAGGGGAAATACCACCCAGCGTTTTCTGATTCACTCAGGTACTCACTGTTTGAATAATGTACGAGACTATTTTTCAGGACATGAAAATGCGACAGAAGTTCTTTTTGTTTGTTTGCTTAAGGATCCAAGACCAAACAATAGAAACAAATCCTGCAGTGAATCTATGAAAATCCGGCAATAATCTAAAATCTAACAACCCAGAGAAAGTCATCGCAGGCACAATCATACAAGTGCAAAAAACTCTTACCAAAAAAAACAAAAAAAAAAGTACCATTCAAGTTAATTGGCGCAATAGATACAATTCTTTTATTGTTAATTGGCGCAACAATTTTTTGGTATTTATCAATGACAACTCACTTATACCTTGGTATTGAAACGGAATACCTCCTATCTGTCAAGTTTGTTCGCGGATTTTGGCCTTGACATCAGCAATAAACTGGGACATATTCTTCTCTGAAGAACAATTTTTAGCCACAGCATTCTGTACTCTTTGCCTAACCTTAATCACCTCCTTCCTCAGTTCATCAGCTGATTTTCCACTCATCAAACGAGTGATCTTTTCTGCTACTTCCGACCTTGGCAACGGCTTTTGATCACAAAGATTGAGCCCAATCCTCCAATCATCAACCACTAACTTTCTATTGGTGGTCTGATCTCCCCTTTGAGGAAAACAAAGCAAAGGCACACAACCACACCAGACTTTCCACCACTGAATTCCACTCACAATGCGTCAAGAAACCTCCAATCACTTGATTTGAAATCACCTCAATATGATTCGTCCAAGTCACGATCAAACCCTTATCTTTGATCTCATCTTGAAGCTCAACTGGCAAGACATAAGGCTCTTCATGACTCACAATATCAGGACGAAGAACCCAAATGAAGTTCACTCCACTGAGCACAAGCCCACGAGCTACTTTGTCAATGTCACTCTTTTTACAAGTAATAGAGCTCCCAAGTGAGACATACAAAACTGAACCTTGAGGCTTGGTGCTGAGCCAACAGCTGCAGTCAAACTAGGCCGTCAAGCTCATCGGAACAATTCTCTTTGTGAATCCATATGGATAATTTAGTGGACCAATTACAAATAGGGGTTTTATCTCCTGTATGGCTAAAATGGTGTCAGATTTAAGCTCTTGCATTGTGTTGCAAAGAATGAAATCTGTGTTTTTGACTCCCGCAAATGCCTTTTCTAAGAACCGATGACTCCCTTGTTTCTGTTTCTTGAAGGTATGATGGCAAGTCCACTGGTTCCATAGCCTTCACTCCCGGTATGTAGTTGATTGTGTCCTTAGGATTATCTAGATTAACAATAATAAGTCACATTCTTATTTATAAACACCATGTTATTTGTACAAATTAATCTGTAAATTTTTACACGGATATTAAATTAAAAAAACTAGTAAAATTAAAGCAAACAGTTTGTAAATTTATTCGAATTAACGTTACAAATATATGACTACTTAGAAAACAAATCTTCATTACAGAGTTTTCTACAGTTTGATCACTAAGGCAGTGTCTGTTTTTAAACCTGGTGGTTCAAAAAGAGCACTACCAATAAATAATTATGTTCATACCTGCACTATACATTAAAAAAAAAAAAAAAAAAAAAAAACCGTACAAGTGTGACTAACCTTGAGGAGGAAAACTACCATTAGTAATGAGGAGGTCCATGTGGTAGTTGATATCGAAATCAAAGCAGTCCATAAAGAAATATTGACAAGCTTATACTTTCGGGCTATCTGTAATGCCCATGAGTAGTAAGTATCCGCTATCAAACAAGAGACCGAAGGATCGGAATTCACTAAATCTCCAACAAGTTCATCCACATGGACAGGGAGGCTTAGAAAGTTTCTGAACACGAGCTGTCCTTGATTTTGAGTTCTGTTGTAATCCAATAGAAAACCGTCGGTCATCGTCTTGTATCGGATGTCAAGGCCCGATTCACAGGCTCCGGCAAAGATGTCATCTTCGGCGGCGGTGGTGGTGGATAATTTGTGAGTTGACAAAGGTGATTGTGAAGCCTTTTGATGCAAGTGTGAGGGCTAGTTGGATAGAAGGGGTAAGGTGGCCTTGGTTAGTAAGGGGAAACATTATAGCATGAGGATTTGGATGGCTGTTGATCTCCATTGTGAAATCTAACATAAGCAAGATTTACAGATGGAAAAATCAGAAATTTTGGGATATTGGAGTTTTATTTGATCAAACAATAATTAATGTTCACTTTAATTTTGCCGAGCACAAACAAAAAACAAAACAAAAGGACCAAAAAATTTACTTCGTCCTCACCTCATGATGAATATTATATTGGTCATTGATATATTCACGTTATCTAACAAATCTTAACTAAATTAGTAGTCTAATAAATACTAAAATTTTAAGGGACTTCCCTTCAAAAAAAAATTTTTAGGGGGGCTAAAAGAGGAAAAATGAAGAAAAAGTGACATTTTTTTCAAATGAAAAGATTCAATGGGCTACCATGGGGTACGTCCATGTCTAGAGTTGGTCTTGACCACTTCCCTTGAATCCCTACTTTGGATGTGTCTGAGGAAAAAACCATTCGGTAAATGCATTTGCCAGCTTAGATGAGTGATGAGACCCGTTACACTATTACACCCGTAGCTGGCCACAACTCAAATTGGGCGGGTCTTTTTTTTTTTTTTTTTTTACACAACAAACACACACAAATAATTTCTTACGGACAGATTGACCACAAGAGCTTTCAAGAATAAAAATCAGATGGACTCATAATTGTATCCAACTAAATAATATACTTTAATTAATATGTGTACTTTTTTTCCCTATCATCAAATTTGACGTTTTCCCGTTTTTCCTAGTTGGATGTAGAAGAGATACCTAAGTACTCCATTTCAATTTTGTCTTGCAAAGATTAACAAACAAATATGAAGTTTTAATATATAATTTATTTCACTCTAATCTCTAGTACAGTGATAATAATATCTTTGAAATAAGTTGAGCAACAATGTTTCCAAAAGACAGTAAAAAATTAGAGCAGTTGTATATTAGGTGATAGATGTCACTTCAAGCTGTTTTTGTATTGACTATGCAAGAGTGATAATAATGTCACGATTACACGAATTAAATACTAAGATTATTGAGAAGAATAAATACAAATAAATTGAATTTAAGTAAAATGGAAACATAAGATTATTGAGCTAAAATTCAATAATTAAAGTTAAAATATTGCAAACATAAATTAAATATTAATCACTTACTTTGAAAATATCTAAATTTATATAGTGGTGAAACGATGATCAATTCAAAAGAACACAGTCAAACAACACAGAATCAAAAGGTACAAAGATCCAATTTGCCCCTATGCATAGATGTCACATTCGTTCACTAATTTTTGCCTTTACATCTGTAATAAACTGACACAAATTCCTCTCTAATGATCCATTCACGGACAAGGCATTTTCTAAAATCTGCCTAAACTTAATAATCTCTTTCCTCAATTCTTCGGCTGATTTTCCACTCATTAGACGGCCGATTTTCTCCGCTACTTCCTCTCTATTCAATGACTTCCCATCACAAAGATTCAACCCAATCCTCCAATCATCAACCACTAGTTTCCGATTGGTGGGTTGGTCTGTAAATAGAGGAAAACAAAGCAAAGGCACACTACACCATATACTTTCCAATATTGAATTCCATCCACAATGTGTTAGGAACCCTCCTATTGAAGGATGTGAGATCACCTCGATTTGATTGGTCCACGTCACTATCAAGCCCCGACCCTTCATCTCATCAAGAAATCGAACGGGCAAAGTATAGTCTTCATCATACCTCACAATGTTGGGACGCATTGCCCAAATGAAGTTCACTTCACTAAGTAACAATCCCATGGCAATTTCTTCAATGTCGTTTTTGCTACAAAGAGCAAAGCTGCCAAATGAGATGTACAAAACCGAGCCATGAGGTTTGGAATTGAGCCATTGGGTGCAGTCAAACTCGGTCCTTAGGCTTGTGGGCACAATGCTCTTGGTGAACCCAGATGGGAAAAGAGGGCCAATTGCATATATGGGCTGTCTCTCTTGAAAGGCTAAAATGGTCTCAGGCTCAAGCTCTTGGACTGTGTTGCAAAGAATAAAGTCAACGTTTTTGACATCATCAAATGCCTTGTATAAGAACCGATGCCACACCGTTGATGTGTCAGTTTCTTGAAGGAACGAAATCAAGTCTTTTGGCTCTATTGCCTTGACGCCCGGTATGTAATCAATAGTATCTTGACGATTATCTACCAAGAGCCAGAGGAAAATAAAATATAAAAAAGAGAATTAATTTTCTTTATAAATAAACTGAAAGCAAAAAGATCTGAGCTAGCTCAATAAGCAAGAGGAAAATGATTTAGTTAGGAGCTTTTAGGTTCAAAATTTGAAAGTTATTTTCACTTCTCTTTATTAAGTGAGTAAAATAAATTTAATGCAAAGGATTTCTTTAAATTTTACTAGTAGACTATCTCCTTAGAGCACTAACCACTTTTTTCTATGAAGAACATATAATTTCCCCTAAACACTATTTGAGTGCATGACGTGGGAATTAAATTAAATTTAGCACATATTATAGTGTGTGTGTGTATGAATATATAATTTGATTGATCTATCTACTAGATGATACTATATTTTTTGTCTTCAAACAAATTAGAGAAATTCCTGTTCCTTGGAAAACAAAAATAATAAAGAAAAAAGAGTTAAGTGGTCTATGTTTCAATTAATTAAAGTAGGGAAAAAGAAAAACCGAAGTAGAGAATTTGTTACCTTGAGATGCAAAGTGACCATTTATCTTGAGGAGGTCCATGTAGTAGTAGAGAGTCAAGACCAAGGCTGGTTGAGTCCAAAAGGAAACACTAACAAGTTTGTATTTCTTGGCAATCTGTGAAGTCCATGTGTAGAAAGTATCTACTATCAAGCAACAGACAGAAGGGTCATCTCTTACTAATTCTCCGACAAGTTCATCCACATAGTTTGGAAGGACATTCAACTGACCCTCATGGAACTCCTCATGATTCGTGAACCTGTCAAATTCGATCGGGAAGCCATCGTTGACCGTTCTGTAGCGGATGTCAAGGCCGGAATTTTGTGCACCGGCAAAGATATTGTTGTTTTGTTGATCATGTGATCCAACGTTGTGTTGTTTTGATTTGATGATCTCGTGATGTGTCTCTTCAGTGTTAACGAAGGTGATGGTGAAGCCTTTTGATGCGAGCTTGGTCGCCAAATGAACGGTTGGGATCACGTGGCCTTGGAGACGGAGGGCTACGATGATGGCATGTGGTTTTGGATTAGTAGTAGTATCTTTCATCTCCATGGTAGCTATGGGAATTAAGAGCACAAATGGTAGTTAGCAATGGAGTTTGAAACTATACTCCCTTTAAAAAAGAAAATAGACTTTTGATTAGGTAAAGAATAGATATATATGACACGTAACGTTTTTTTTTCTTCCCCTTCTTTTGTAACTAAACAAATTGTTGATTTTTTTAGTGTTAATAATTGGTTAAAAATTTCAACTTGCTAACGTTAGGTAACCACACATGGCAAATGTCGTTGACATTATTCTTGAAGATATAATAATGTCTCGTCTTATAACCGGATTATTTGTTTAATATAAGTTTACTTGCTCAATAATTTAAGCCGATATACTTTATGGTGTTTGGAACATATAACACGTAAGTAGGGCTAGGATAAAGCGATTGCAAAAAGAAAAACAAACAACATCCACATTCCTGTCCACATCCCCTCACAAGGAGTGGCGGTAGGGGCGGTTTTGTTGAAGAACGAGTAGAGTAGCCCCCACTAAAATTGTAAACATGGATAGAGTGGATCGATCTGTGGCCCGACTCTTTAGCCCGTGGACGGCCTGGCCCATATAGACACTCGGGCTGAGTTGGACCGATCCTAATGTCCGGGCCGGGTTGGGCTGAGGTTCTAGGCCCAAGGGTACATGAAAAGATGAAGGCATGAGCGACACAAGAAAAACAAACAACAAGAGCTTATGAAACGACAACAATCAAAAAGTACCTAGACAAAGACGTTTTGCCTTCACATCAGCAATAAATTAACACAAATTCTACTCTGATGATCCATTCATGGCCAATGCATTCTCTAAAATGCCTCACTTTTACCCTCTATTTCCTCAATTCTTCAACTGACTTTCCACTCATCAAACGACCAATTTTCTCCTCTACTTTCACTCTGCTCAATGACTCCTTATCACAAAGGTTCAACCCAATTAATCTTCCAATAATCAACCACTAGTTCCCTATTGGTGGGCTGATCCGTATACAGAGGAAAGCAAAGCAAAGACACACCACACCATATACTTTCTAATATCGAATGCCATCCACAATGTGTTAGGAACCCTCCGATTGAAGGATGTGATATCTCCTCAATCTGATTGGCCCACGTCACTATCAAGCCCCATCCTTCATATCTCATCAAGAAATCGAACTAGCCAAACATAGTATTCGTCATAGCTCACAATGTTGGGACACATTGCCCAAATGAAGTTCACTTCACTAAGTAATAATCCCATGGAAATTTCTTCAATGTCGTTTGTGCTACGTACAAAGAGAAAAACTGCCAAAAGAGATGTACAAAACCGAGCCCATGAGGCTTGGAATCGAGCCATTGGGTGCAGTCAAACTCGAACATTAGGCTTGTGGGCACAATGCTCTTGGTGAACCCAGATGGGAAAATAGGGCCAATGGTATATGTCGGCTGTCTCTCCTGAAAGGCTAAAATGGTCTCAAGTTCAAGTTCTTGGACTGTGTTGCAAAGAATAAAGTCAACGTTTTTGACATCACCAAATACCTTGAATATGAACCGCTTTATCACCGTTGAGGTATATATTTGTTGAAAAGACGACATCAAGTCTTTTGGCCCAATTGCCTTTACACCCAGTGTTTTGTGTCAAAATATGAATCAACAACAAACAGACGACAAAGTACAAAGCTTCATTGACTTCCAAGGTTAATTGTTAAAAAAGGACATTTTTGGCTGAATTGCCTTTACACCCGAGGTATGTAGTCAATAGTATCTAGACGATTATCTAGCAAAAACCACAAGTTAAAAAAAGAAAAAAGAAAAAAAAAAGGAGGTAATTTTCTTATTTATTATAAATAAACTGAAGGCAAAAGAAAGTGTTATATACAAGAATGCTATAAATTTAACACCTCCTTGTATTTATGCTCACTGTAACATTAAAACTGATAATTTTACCATTTCATAACACTAAAATTATCAACTTTAATGTTAAAATAAACAAAATTACAAGGAAGTAATCAAAATATGGCTCTCCACCTAATTTTCTCCCAAAAAAAAAAAAAAAACCTGCTGGACCACCCAGTACGTAAGTAAAAGGGAAATAATTTGTGTATGAGCTCTTATGTTCGAGCTCTGAAAATGTTATTATTTTTATTTATTTTTTTAACAAGTGAAAGCCATATAAGGTAAGGCTAAGGGTCTCTCTGTAAATTGAACTACTAGACTAAATTAATTTAAAACATAAGCATATATGTATATGAATAATTTGTTCATCTACTAAATGATAATATAAGTTTTTGTCTTCCAACAAATTAGAGAAAAGCCTGTTTTTTTAAAAATAAATAAATAAAAGAGTTGAGTGGTCTATGTTTCAATTTAAAGTAGAAAAAGGAAAACAAAAGAAAACCGAAGGAGAATAATTAGTTTACCTTGAGATGCAAAGTGACCTTTTGTCTTGAGGAGGTCCATGTGATAGTAGCGAGTCAAAACCAAGGCTGATTGAGTCCATAAGGAAACATTAACAATTTTGTATTTCTTGGCAATCTGTGAAGTCCATATGTAGCAAGTGTCTACTACCAAGAAAGAGACTGAAGGATCATCTCTTACTATGTCTCCAACAAGTTTATCCACATGGTTTGGTAGGACATTCAATTGAACCTCATGGTACTCCTCTTTATTTGCGAATCTGTCAAATTCGATCGGGAATCCATCGCTTACCATTATGTAGCGGATGTCAAGGCTGGAGTTTTGTTCACCGACAAAGATATTCTCGCTTTGTTGATCCTCTGATTTAGCATCGTGTTGTTTTAACAGGTGATCAGGGTTTGTCGCTTCAGTGTTGACGAAGGTGATGGTGAAGCCTCTTGATGCGAGCTTGGTGACCAAATGAACGGTTGAGATCGCATGGCCTTGGAGACAGAAGGCTACGATGATGGCATGTGATTTTGGATTAGTAGTAGTATCTTGCATCTCCATGGAAGCTATGAGAATCAAGAGCACAAATGGTTGTTTGCAAGGGCAATTGTCTGGAGTTTGATAATTTATTCCCAACAAAATGAAACACATATTGACTTTTGATTAGGTAATTAAGAATAGAGATATATGATATCGATCTAACTTTCTTTTTTTATTTTATAAATAAGCAAATCGTGAATCTTTTAGTGTTAGAAATTTCAATTTGTTCCATACATTTTGCTTGATAATATAATAATGCTTCGTGATGTAACCGGGTTTAGGTTAATTATTTGTTTCATGTAAGTTATTTGCTACAATAATTTTAGTTTTTTAGTTTTTAGTTTAGTTTAGTTTTTGTTTTTGTTTTTCGCTAAAGGCTACAATAATGCGTGCGTCTATGGTGCATATCACATGTAAATAAGGCTCGACAATCTTGGTAGGATATAAAAGACACAGGCTAGGCGCTATAGGGGGCTAGGAAAAAGCAGCTACAAAAAGAAAAAGAACGACAATAAAAAATTCAAATTACCATTTTTTGTTATGTGAAGGACAATAATACAAGTTATGGATCAAATCAACACTAAGTATGCCAACTTCAAAAACCACAATAATGTAGCAAACTAACATCACATGACTAAACGATAAGTGCGAGACGTGACGGATTTGAAAAATGCTTTTTGATCCTCATCCTCGTCTCACAAAACTCTTCCTATTCCGTTTACGTCTCAGTTTCATTTTAGAGTACTAGTGGGACCGGGATCGATGATTCCTTATTGTGGAGACCAAAGCACATTCTTGCTCCTTATTTAGTGTAATTATGGATATACAAATTAAGCAACTTAAAAAAAATGTAGTGAAAATTTATCATAAATTTAGTCCAACATTAAGTTACAAAATACAAATGAAATTCTAAACATATGCAAACCAAATCTTAACAATAGAGTAGTTATGATTTTAAAAAGAACTTATCATTGTTAAAGATAGATATTATATATTTTAGAAAACATATACAAAATACATAATCGGGACGGAGGCGGGGTGGGGAATGCTTGCCCCGTCTAAAACTCAAAGACAAGATTTTATCACCGTCTGAACTTTCTTTTGTGAAGGATGGGGGCCTCTTTAGGGAGATCTCCTGTGAGAAATATTGCCATCTCTACGGTAAGGTCATAAAAAAAAAAAAAAAAAAACAACTGCAAATTCACTGAAGGTGCAGGAAAACAAACGACAGAACAAATAAAACGACAACAAGCTTTAAATTGACACAAGAAGGATAAACGACAAGAAAAAAAAAACGACGTGAACGGTTGACACGACAACATCTTGGAAAAACATGAAAGATAGGGCATAAACGACACAAGAAAAATAAACAACGAGAGTTAAGGAAAAATCAACAATCTGAAAAGCCATAGTACGTTTTGGTTTTAAATTTTAATTCTCTTGAAGTTGCAGGCAGCCATTGCTGATATTCCTTTAATTTCAAGTTTGTCAGCTCCATGATTTTCATATATCGATATAAATTTAACCATTTTCTGAAAAAAAAAAAAAAAAAAAAAAATTGGAATTTGAATAAAGTGGAAATTGGAGATTATTGAAATCTAAAATTCACTTATTAGAGTTAAAATATTGCAAGCACAAACTAAATTCTAATCATAAATTATTCACTTCGACATGTCTAAATACAAATAGAAGTGAGACAAGAAATCAAAACGTGGAAGAGATCCCATATTATGCCACGCAGACAAAGATGTCATATTTTTTCACTAATTTTTGTCTTCACATCTGTAATAAACTGACACAAATTATTCTCTGATGATCCATTAATGGCCAAGGCATTCTCTAAAGTCTGCCTCACCTTAATCATCTCTTTTCTCAATTCCTCAGATGATTTTCCACTCATTAGACGACCAATCTTCTCCGCTACTTCCTCTCTAGTCAATGACTTCCCATCACGAATGTTCAGCCCAATCCGCCAATCATCAACCACTAGTTTTCTATTGGTTGGCTGGTCCATTAACAAAGGAAAACAAAGCAAAGGCACTCCACACCTTATACCTTCCAATATCGAGTTCCATCCACAATGTGTTAGGAAGCCTCCTACTGAAGGATGTGAGATCACCTCAATCTGATTGGTCCACGTAACAACTAAGCCCCGGCCCTTGATCTGATCAAGAAATTGAGCGGGCAAAATATAGTCTTCATCATACCTCACAATGTTGGGACGCAATGCCCAAATGAAGTTCACTTCACAAAGTAATAACCCCATGGCAATTTCTTCAATGTCGTTTTTGCTACAAAGAGCACAACTGCCAAATGAGATGTATAAGACCGAGCCGTGAGGCTTGGAATCGAGCCACTCGGTGCAGTCAAACTCGGTCCTTAAGCTTGTGGGCACAATGCTCTTGGTGAACCCAGATGGGAAAATAGGGCCAATTGCAAATGTCGGCTTTTTCTCTTGTAAGGCTAAAATGGTCTCAAGTTCAAGTTCTTGGACTGTGTTGCAAAGAATAAAGTCGACGTTTTTGACATCGTCGAAGGCCTTGTACAAGAACCGATGCAACACCGTCGACGTGTCAGTTTCTTGAAGGAACGAAATCAAGTCTTTTGGCTCTATTGCCTTGACACCCGGTATGTAATCAATGGTATCTTGCAAGACAAGAAAAGCAAAAAAAAAAAAAAAAAGAAAGGTAATGTTTCTTTATATATAACTTGAACGCGGGAAGAAACTCGCTGAAGCATAAAGGGGAAGAATTTAGGTAGGATCTCATCGGTTTAAAATTTGACAGTGCTTTCAGTTTATTTTAATAAGTGTGAACCATGTAAACCTGAGTGAAAAAAAAAAAAAAAAAAAAAAAAAAACTGGAGGGAAAATGGTCTTTTTATAAGTTTGACGTATAGCATATAGACTCTCCTCAAAAAATTTACCATTTTACAAGGACAAAATTTTCCCTAATCATTATTTGTGTACTAAATGACTATGGAATTTTTTGTCTTCTCACAAATGAGAGAGATGCCTATTATTTGAAAAAGAAAAAGAAAAGATTAACGAAAAACGAGTTGTACGTAGTCTATGTTATAATTTTAAGAAGCAAAAGAAAAAAGAAAAAAGAAAAAAAAGAAGATAACAAAGAAAACCGAAGGAGAGAATTTTGTTACCTTGAGATGTAGAAACACCATTTCTCTTGAGGAGGTCCATGTGATAGCAGAGAATCAAGACCAAGGATGGTTGAGTCCAAAAGGAAACACTAACAAGTTTGTATTTCTTGGCAATCTGTGATATCCATGTGTAGAAAGTATCTGCTATCAAACAAGAGACAGAAGGATCATCTTTTACTATGTCTCCAACAAGTTCATCCATATAGTTTGGAAAGACATTCAATTGAGCCTCTTTGAACTCCTCATAATTCGTGAACCTGTCGAATTCGATTGGGAAACCGTCGTTGACCGTTCTGTAGCGTATGTCAAGGCCGGAGTTTTGTACACCGGCAAAGATATTGTCACTTTGTTGATCATCTGATGGGATCTTGTGCTGTTTTGACGTGATGATCTTGTGATGTGTCACTTCGGTGTTGACAAAGGTGATGGTGAAGCCTTTTGAAGCGAGCTTGATGGCCAAATGAACGGCTGGGATTACATGGCCTTGAAGACGGTGGGCTACGATGATGGCATGCGGTTTTGGATTAGTAGTTGTATCTAGCATCTTCATGGCGGCGATGGGAATTGAGAGCGGAGTTGGTAGTTATTTATGGAGTTTGATCTATTTCCAAGTCCCAACAAGAGGAAAATATATAGACCTTGATTCAGTATAGAATATTAGAAACATATTATGTTTAGATAGGTAGATAAATGACTTTTTTTATTTTAAGTTTTTTAGTAAATGGTTAGAGTTTTTGTAAAATTAAGAAAATAATCATTTTTAAAAAAATAGAAATCAATCATATTAATCAATTATTGAATTGTTTTTACTGATTGACTAATAATTAATCAGTGATTGATCACATTTAATCACTGATTATCGGTATTTTTAAAATAAAAAAATTTAGCTATTTACTTAAATAATTAAGTGTTTAAAAACTGCCTATATATCTAATTTCAAACGTATTTGTTACTCAACTCTAGTTGGAGTTTTGCAGATTTTTTTTTCCAATCAAAATTCCAACAACTCAATTCAACCACATCTCTTTTTTTCTTCTTTCATATTTAAAAAACTCAAATTTTAAAAATCTACAACTTTCTTATTTTAAGTCAAAATAAAATGATTTTTATATGAATGAAATAAGATTCATATTATTATTCTTTTTTTCAAACACATTTCAAAATTTTACACTATTTAAGTGTTTCAGTTCATTTTTAATGTTTACATTTCAATCAAATGCACATTGTTATAATTTTACTTTTTTTTCAATAAAAAAAAAATAAAAAAAAAACTCAAACTCCCGCTAGAGTTGAGTTCCAAACGCCCTTTAACGTTTTTTTGTTCCTAAACAAATTTTTAATATTCTTATTGTTATTTAGTTTGAATTTTCAATTTTTCCTAGACATTTTGCTCGAAGATTTTAGAATGACTCATCTTATATTTAACAGGGATTGGGTTGGTTAATTGTTTATTTTAAGTTATTTGCTACAACGGTGAATTCCCTTTTTTTGGGGGGGGGGGATAATTTTAGTTTGTGCAATTTTTCTTGAATTTGGAATAGGGGATTCGAACTCTATATCTATAATGGAGTCATATATGAAATTATCAACAAACTATGAACCTGTTTGGCAAAACTTTCTAAAAGCTGCTTTTGACTTCCTGAGTTCAAAAGTTGCTTTTGAAAGTGTGATATGTCAGAAGTGCTTTTGGTCCCCCAAAAGAACTTACTGTCAAAGAAAAAAATATAACTTTCATAAAAAACTGTTTTTTTATAGACTTTAAAACTTATATAAGAGTTTAAATTAAACATAAACTTTATTTTAACATTTTTATTAGTTATTGAAAAATTGTAAAGTCATTTTGATTTTAAATTTTTTTCTTTTAAATTTAATTTTAAACATTTACTGAAAAGTCAGAACTTTTAACTATTTTCTTTTAACTTTTTAAAAATAAAATAAAAAACTTTGTTAAACAGGTCCATGTATATATATACCTGCAATCACTTTTATCAGTGTATTTGGATAGTGTACTGATGATGCATATCATACATAAATAAGGCTCGACAATCTTAGAGGATGTAAAGACAGAGACTAGATGCTAGGGGCTACGAGGGAAGCGACTACAAAAAGAAAAAGAACGACAATAATATTTCACAAACCATTTTAAGGTATGTGAAGGACAATAATACGTTGTATGGATCAAATCAACATGGACACAAACTTAAAAAACGACGACACATAATAACACGTGAATTAAAGACAACACATGGATTAAAGATAAGACATTGTAGGAAACTGACAACACATGAATTAGTGGTATCACATCACGTCTTTGTTTCTTGTTGGGACTTGGGAAGGCCTTTCTTATAGCTCTCTAATTCTTCATATAATGTAATTATGTATATACAAATTAAGTAACCTCAAAAAAAAAAAAAAAACCTTAATAGTAAAATTTTATTACAAGTTTAGTTTAAAATTAAAAGTTACAAAATATGAATGGAATTCGAAACATATGCAATTAGATCTTAACAATAGAGTTATGATTTTAATAAGAAATAAATCATAGTTAAGAGACCAATATTATATATTTCAATATATATATATATATAAGAT
This sequence comes from Ficus erecta, assembly GCA_008635985.1. NCBI lineage: Eukaryota > Viridiplantae > Streptophyta > Magnoliopsida > Rosales > Moraceae > Ficus > Ficus erecta. The sequence continues at coordinate 215,265 of BKCH01000815.1, forward strand.
ATTTATGATCGGAATAAAGGTGGGATGAGGAGTGCTTGTCCTGTCCTTTGCCTCCCCCATGACTCAAAAATAAGACTTTATCCCCAATCTCAACTTTCACTTATGAAAATTGTCCCCCATTCTTGCTCTGTTCAGAGCGATTCCGGTAGGGTTCTGCGAGAAATATTGACATCCCTTCATTTAGAAAAAGAAAAAAAAGAAAAAAACTGCAAAATGATTGAAAGTGATAGAAAACGAAGGACATAACAAAAAGAAAGAAAAAATAGAGAGATACATACATCTAAAAAAATGGTTAACTTTTTGTATTAGTTAGTTAGAAATTTCAATTCGCTAATCCAGTTTGCAAGATATAGTGCTTCGTATTATATCCGAGTTTAATTAGGTTGGTAATTATTTGTTTAATTAATTCAAGTTATTTGATACAATGATTTTAGTCAATACGATTGATGGTGTATTTTTGATGCATATCACACATAAATAAAGGCTCGACAATCTTTGTAGGATAAAAGACATAGATTAGGCACCAGGGGCTAGGAGAAAGCGACTACAAAAGAAAACTAACGCAAAGGATCAAATCAACACAAATCAAGCAAACTTCAAAAAAAAAAAAAGAAAAAAAAAAAAAGGAAATTGACAGCACAAGGATAAACGATAAGATTAGGCAGGGATGGTGATGGTGATGGGACAGGATGAAGTTGGAAAATGCTTTTTCATCCCTATTCCTGTCTCCCGAAACCATGTTCTTCTTTACCGCTCAGGTACGTCCTCACTTAAGGAGTGACAAAGTCGGTGATTTGCCATTGGGGTCTTCTTGTGCCCATATCTTATTTTCGATTTAATATAACTAAGCATATGAAAACTAAGTAGCTAATTAAAACGAAAAATACAGTAACGTATTTTATAATTTCAGTCAAAATTTGCAAATCAAAATCTGATCAGTAACATAATTACACTTTTTTTTTTTTTTTTGGGAAATAGAGTTACGATTTGAAAGAGAAGTAATCATGTTAAAAAGATTTCTTCGTTCCATTAGGTTGGATTTACTTCTATCACAACGATAATGTCATAAAAAAAAATGACTACAAATATGATAGAAGGTAAGGCATAAGAAAACAAACGGCAAACCATATAAAACGACAGCAAATTTTGAATCGATATAGAAATGATTAACAAATTAAGAAAAAACAAACTTAGTGAACAACTTAATTAAACGAAAAAATTAGTAATAGGTTAGTTACTGTAGGAAGGGTGCACATGAGATGCTTACATAACAAAATAAACTTAAACGAAAATAATCTTGTAAAAGACGTCTAAGGGATAAGGAGAAAGAAGAAAGAAAAGAAGAGAAAACAAGCGACCACCAACATGAAAAACGAAGGCATGAACGACACAAGAAAAAATGAAAAAACGACTGGAGCTTAGAAAATGGCAACAATCTGAAAAGCCATAGCACGCTTGGTTTTACATTCTACTTCACTTTATTGGTGATTATCCTATAGTTTCAATGCTTCATTTTTCTTTCAAGTCCCATTATATTCTTTTATGGTTTTATAAAATACGCCCATAATTACTTTAGAGAACTTGCGGGCCCAAATAATCAACTGAGGTAAAATATCACCATCTAATCACCTATATAGATGAAAAAAAAAAATATTTAAGTTAAATGATGGGGTAAGTTTGTCAGATACATAATTTTCATATCGATATAAATATAACCATTTTCTGAAAGTTTATTATATAATAAACTGGACTTGAATAAAATGAAAATTTTAGATTATTGAGCAAAAATTCACTTTTTAAATTTAAAATATTATAAACTCAACTAAATGCCATACACAATTTGTTTACTTTGATAGGTCAAAATTCAAATAGAAGTGATACAAAGATCTTATTTGAAAATAACACAATTAAACAACACATAATCAAAAAGTTGCAAGAAAGTGCAGTGATCCCATATCATGCCACCTAGACATAGATGTCACAATTGTTCACTAATTTTAGCCTTCATATCTGTAATAAACTGACACAAATTCTTCGCTGATGATCCATTCACAGCCAAGACTTTCTCTAAAGTCTGCTTCACCTTAATTATCTCTTTTCTCAAATCTTCCATTGATTTTCCACTCATCAGATGACCAATCTTCTTAGCTACTTCCTCTCTAGTCAATGACTTCCCATCACAAAGGTTCAGCCCAATCCTCCAATCATCAACCACTAGTTTCCGATTGGTGGGCTGATCTGTAAATAAAGGAAAACAAAGCAAGGGCACACCACTCCATATGCTTTCCAATATTGAATTCCATCCACAATAATGTCCCCAATTGATGGATGTGAGAGTACCTCAATCTGATCGGTCCACCTCACTATCAACCCCCGACCCTTGATCTCATCAAGAAATCCAACGGGCAAAACGTAGTCTTCATCATACCTCGCAATGTTGGGACGCAGTGCCCAAATGAAGTTCACTTCACTAAGTAATAATCCCATGGCAATTTCTTCAATGTTGTCTTTGCTACAAAGAGCAAAGCTGCCAAAAGAGATGTACAGAACCGAGCCATGAGGTTTGGAATTGAGCCATTGGGTGCAGTCAAACTCGGTCATTAGGCTTGTGGGCACAATGCTCTTGGTGAACCCAGATGGGAAAAGAGGGCCGATTGCATATATGGGCTGTCTCTCTTGATCGCTAATATAAGAACCGATGCATCACCGTTGATGCGTTTGTTTCTTGAAGGAACGACATCAAGTCTTTTGGCTCAATTGCCTTTACACCCCCCCGTATGCAATCAATAGTATCTTTACGATTATCCAGCAAGAGCCACCAAAAAAAAAAAAAGAATTAATTTCCTATATAAATTAATATATTGAAAGCAAAAAGATCACTAGTTAGGACTAGCTCTGTAAGCAAGAAGGGAACAATTTAATTGGGTGCTCCTAGGTTCGAAATTTGAAAGTTATTTACATTTCTCTTTATTGAGTGAGAGTCCTAAAACCCATAAAAAAAACTTAATGCAAAATGGTCTCTTTATAAATTTTACAAATAGACCATCTCCGTAGAGCACTAGCCACTTTTTTCTATAAAGGATATAATTCCCCTAATCACTATTTGTGTACATAACGTGTAAATTAAAATTTTAAAACATAACAAAGAAAAATAAGTTGAGTGGTCTATGTTTCAATTAATTAAAGTTGGGGGAGAAAAAACCGAAGGAGAAATTTTGTCACCTTGAGAATAATTAGTTTACCTTGAGATGCAAAGTGACCATTTATCTTGAAGAGGTCCATGTAGTAGTAGAGAGTCAAGACCGAGGCTTGTTGAGTCCAAAAGGAAACACTTACAAGTTTGTATTTCTTGGCAATCTGTGAAGTCCGTGTGTAGAAAGTATCTACTATCAAGCAACAGACAGAAGGGTCATCTCTTATTATTTCTCCAACAAGTTCATCCACATAGTTTGGAAGGACATTCAACTGACCCTCATGGAACTCCTCGTGATTCGTGAACCTATCAAATTCGATCGGGAAACCATCATTGACTGTTTTGTAATGGATGTCAAGGCCAGAGATTTGTGCACCGACAAAGATATTGTCGTTTTGTTGATCATGTGATCCAACGTTGTGTTGTTTTGACTTGATGATCTCATAATGTGTCGCTTCAGTGTTAACGAAGGTGATGGTGAAGCCTTTTGATGCGAACTTGGTCGCCAAATGAATGGTTGGGATCGCGTGGCCTTAGAGACGGAGGGCTACGATGATGGCATGTGGTTTTGGATTTGTAGTAGTAACTTTCATCTCCATGGTAGCCCTGGGAATTAAGAGCGGAAGAGAATAGAGATGTATATATGTGGGACACCTAACACTTTTTTTTTCCCCGTTTTTTGTAAATGAACAAATGGTTAAATTTTTAGTAGTTAGTGATTTCAGTTTGCTAATCGAGTTTGATTATCTATACATAATAAAGAGAAAGTGCACTCCTGTGCACTTACTCCTTCGTTTTGTTTTGGATGAAAAAGCATTTATTTTTGTCACTCGGTTTTTTTTTTTCTTTTGTCCCAATTTTTTTTTTCCATTTTGTCCCTTTTTTCCCCCCTATATTGATCTCTTTGTTTTAATTTTTAGTCCTTTATCTTTTTTTTTTTTTAACGCCTTCCTTTTTTTATTTTTCAGGTCTTTTGTTTTTCGTTTTTTTTTGGGGGTCTATTTTGGTCCCTTTTTTTTCAAATATATAGAACTTCTCGTATTAAGAGTGAAGTAATATAAATCTTACGTTTTTTTTTTGTTTATGTTTGATACATAGATTTAAAAAGATTCTTAATTTAAATTAGAATTTTTTTTAAATAATTTTTTAAATCATACAAGTTTAGATTATTCAAGAAAGGGTGGGTCTGTTGACACTCTCTATTTTATTTTTTTCACCAACTTTTTAAAACCACTTGTTATATTAATTTTAGAATTAAAAAATTACATGTTACACCTCTTAATTTTTCCAAAAAACCCTTACAAATAAATTATTTACTTTTTTCTTTCTCCTCCCATTAAAGTCTAAATCGCTATACATTATTTCCTTTTTTTTTTTTTAAGAAAATGTTCTATTCTGTTGTAAGTTTTTAATTTATTTTAAGGATAAGTTTTTTAAGAGAAGATTCTTTTATTTTGTTTGTTATAATTCCTATTTTTCAATAGTTTTTATAGTTTCATGTTATAACTACTTTTTTTCTAAGAAATAACAAGTAAATGGAAAACATGTTTGCATGATGTGGATATATAATTAAATATATTGATTTGATTGGTTATTTATTTTATAAATAATTGAGAGAAATGATTAGGAATTCACTTTGAATTGTGAGCTTTTTCTAATTATCTAATAAAGTATTAACTAAGTTCATAATATTTTCAACCATGCTTGTGGAATACTCAGCTTCAACAATATATTATCCTCTAATTTTTATCGTCTCAAGAAGAAGTGTACCAAAGAATAAGTTCATAGATTTTTATCTCAATATATAAATTGATGAAGAATTTTATTGAATATCTAAAAAGAAAAAATGAAAATAGAAATCTTGTGAGAAGAAAATTTAAAAATAAAAATAAAATAAAACTTATTTAAAAAAAACTGTGAAGAGGTTTAGATTTAGTACGTGGAGAAAGAAGAACTACAAATAATTTACTTATAAGAGTTTTTTGGTAAAATTAGAGAATGAAGCAAGTAATTTTTTTTAATTCTACAATTAATTTATTAATAATTTTAAAAAATAGATAGAAAAAATAAAATGAAGGGTGTCAATATACCCACCTTCCAAGCATTAATAATTAACAGCCCACATAATTAATACTATATTGGGACACTTGCTTACGTGTTATTCTTGAAACCTCTAAAAGAAATTGCAAAGACTAACGTAGTCCACAAACTTCTTATCCAAATTTCACACACCCACCCCCCCCCCCCCCCCCCCCCCCCCCCCCCCCCCCCCGGCGACACCCGCCAAAAAAAAATAAAAATAAAAATAAAAACCCAACAACAACAACAACAAAACAACAATGATCTTACGAGATGCTACCAGCGCACCCTCCGGCGAAAGGAAATCATGGAAGCTGCTCGTTTTGCCTTTTGTTTTCTGTGGCCTGTGAAAAAAACATGAATTTTTTTTTTTTTTAAATGTAGTAAAAGTTGGCATTTGGTAATTCATAATTCCAATCAGCCAACTACTGCATTTCAGTAGGTGATATGTCCTACTATGTAGCAGTGAGGCTTTAAACTTAAAGATTATGGTTTGATCAACTCAGAGATTCAACTTTTTTCGAGGTAATTAATTTCTACATTTTCTACATTTTTCTTTTCAATTATAATTTCATTTAGAGAGATATTAGTTCCATCATCACTTCTTTGCCAATCCCAGGTGTATACATCTAATTAACTATAGTTTTTTTTTTTTTTTTTAAAGGTGAGTAGTTAATCACTGGCCTTACTTTTTTTTTTTTCTTTAAAAAAAAATTTGTTATCTGCATTTGGTGGTGAAAATTTTAGAGATTAATCAATTTTTCATTTCTTTTTTTTGTCTTAATTTTCTTCTTCTTCTTTTTTCCCCCCTTTTCTCCAGTTGATATCGCCATTGCGTTCAGAGAGCACTATAGTCCAGTCTACTGGAGATTCGAACTCTTTCAGAGGTATCTTTTTCTGTATACATTATCGAGATTGTCTTTCTGAATCTTTTCTTTGTATAGAAACATAAATTTCAGTACGTTAGAAACAAATAGTAAGTTGAAATCATCTTAAACTTATTCCAAATTCAATGTTCTTGCAAAACAAACGAATCTCTAACAAAATATGGATCAAGGATAATATGAGGATTAACGATTAGTACTAAGTACGTTTTAGAAAATTAATAGTTTATGATTTTTTAATGAAAAATCTATATATATATATATATATATAAATATATATCAGGACGGGATCGGGTTTGGGAATATTTCCCTCCTTGCCCTAATCTCAACCAGTGACATATATAGAGAAGGCTGAGGAGGGGGGGGGGGGCTTACAATTTCTTTTTTCAAAAAATACCCTACTATTTTGAAGAAAATTTCATTATAGCCCCCCTAAAATTTAAAACTTGCACATAATCTCCTCTAATTATCTATTACATAGTATTAGGCCCCCCTGATAAAAATGTCTAGCTTCGTCACTGAACCCAACTCGAGGACCAGAAGTCATTGTCACCTTCATATCTCAAACCCTGTAAGCAATCTCTTATTCATACTTTATTAGGGGTCATGCCTATGGGAAAAAATGTGATCCTGAATATAGCGTCTCTCTTTTGGAAACAGGCTAGCTCTCGAACTTTGTTCATCAATTGTACTCTCAAAATTGTTCTCCGAGAAATTATGAAAAACAAAATTATTATTTTTTGATATTAATTGGTAAGAACAGCTTATACATTAACAATTAAATGTGAGCACAAAGATAATATCTAAAAATATAACTGTAGAAATATTAACTTATCTTTATATGTAGCGGTTTTTATTGTCATTTTGTATAGATACAACAATAAAAATGCCTGGTGAATACCACGCTATCAATGTGAATGAGGAGATCAGCCCACAAACAAGTACAAGCCAGGAGGGCCAAAAGCTGCTAGAAGAACTGAATGGCAAAGAAAATCAAGTGGAAAATTGGGGGAAGTTACAAAAGGTTCCGGCGATCATGCGGGAAAATGAAAAAAAGAGAGAGTATTTTAAGCCAAGGGAGATTTCAGTCGGTCCAATTCATGCCGGTGATTCCGATTTGTCAAAGAGGGAACTCAAGGCTCAATTGGCAAAGCAATTCATCAAAAACAGCAACAAACCGGCGGAAATTTTTCTCGAGAATGTCAAGAACAATACCAAGTTCCTAAGGAAGTGCTTTGGTAAGGGGATTGCCGATTCTTACACCGATGACGACCTAGCCTGTTTGATGTTCTTGGATGGTTGTGCTGTACTACAATTCATCTACAGTTGGAACTCCGGAAATTTAAAGGATTTTAATATAAGTAGCATCCAGGCAACCTTGATCCAACAGGATTTGTTTTTGTTTGAAAATCAACTCCCCTTTGAAGTCCTTAAGCTGTTGATGACGGAGTTGATCAACGAGACAGAGAAAGAGGAGTCCTTCCCCGCGAAAGGCACACCTTTCAGTTACGCCATTGTCAAATTTGTCGTCGCAAACAATATTTGTGCACCAACAGAGGAGATTGATCACCTCTTTGATTTTCGCGGGATGGTTGGAGTATTGGACAAAAAGAAGCCAGATCACCTTCTTGACCTTCTTCGAATGGTATCCGTATTTGGCAATCTCAAGGTCGATGTCGAAGATAGAGACGATCAAGAGTCACTCGTCGAACCTATTTTGCATCCACCGAAGAGTTTTCTCTCGCGTTTGGCTTGCTTTTCTAAACCAAGACAACCGAATATTTTCGATGATATGAAAGGTATACTGAAGATAATGTGTCGCAATTACGACAGAACTTTTCGCACTGTACAAGAACTTAAATCATCAGGAATAAAGATGATGCCGAGCAATTCCCGAAGCTTGAGATCAGTATCTTTCAGCACTCATTGCTTCGGTTTTAGAGGTCACCTCAAACTTCCTACATTGGTTGTGGACGATTCGACAGTGCGTAAATTATTGAACCTGGTCGCCTACGAAACGTGCCTCGACAATAACAACAAACGCAGGGTAACTTCTTACTTAAACTTCCTCGATTTGCTGATTGATACCGAACAAGATGCGAAAGATTTAAGGGCAGCGCACGTACTCAGGAATCGTCTCAGTAGCGACGATGAAGTGGCGCAATTGTTCAACACGATAGGTTCGACGTACTTAATTTCGCAGAGTCAAGATTACTATTATGTGGTGATCAAGAACCAGATAGAAGAGCATTACAACCGAAATTTGGCAATCTGGTTGGCTCAACTTTACAACGACCATTTCAGCAACCCCGTGACGATCGTGGCTCTTGTCGCGGCCGCTGTCGCAATTGCTTTGACAATCGTTCAGACCGTGTATGCCGTAAATCCTAAAGAGTGAAAGCTATAGAGATGAAAGCAAAACTTCTAGAAATTTCCGTAATTGATCCAGCTTGTTGGTTACTTTTCATCAATCTTATAATGCTGTTATTGAAGTTGCCTAAACTGTTAAAGTCGTGCTTAGTGTGATATACATATAGATATATATTTATATATTCCAAGTAGTGGTGTTTTAGAGGATTGATATATCAAATGGTCCCCTGCTCTTTATCTGTTTTGGAGACAGAGTCCATATTTTTCTTCTCCTGTATCTAGTTTCTTGTTGAATTTGAAACTTAAATTATCTAGTTACTTAATATTGTATTTCAACAACAACTTAGCAGCGAACTTTTTTTTTTTTTTTTTTTTTATATAATTTGAGGATGAGTGATTCGAACTGTGCCGTCAGATGTGAAATAATCACTGAACTATATATGCAATCTCAACAACGAATGTTTTAGTGTATATTGTAAAATAAGGGAAACTTGTTTTTATTTTTAGTTTGTTTAAAAAAAAAGAAAAACATGAATCTAGAAATAAGAAAGTCGCGAGACAACGTTTATTAAGTTGTCTTTCAGAACACTAGAAAAAAAAATGTCAAGAAAACGACAACATATTTTAAAATTAATTAATTTAAGAAAAAAATCATCATCTTGAAATAAATAAATAAATAAAAGAGAGAGAGAAAGACATGCTAAAGTCATAGGACAAAAGAAATGATATGTTGTTTGATTGACTTTATTGTAAGCAATGAACTTGCAAAGGAAAAACTACAACAAAATTACAACAAGAGGAAGCAAAATAAAATATCAAAAATACGACGACAGCAAAAAACAATATATATATATATATATATATATCGACATAAGAAATACGACCTACAATGATCTTAAAATCCAGTTATTAAAAACGACATCACGCTGACAAACGTCACACAAATAGGGAAAACTAGAAGAATATACTGAACGGCAGAAAAACCAACAAAAGACTGAACAAAGAAACGACAAGAACATTTGAAATGACATCAAAAGGATTAACGACGAGACAAAATAATAACATGAACTAAATAAGGTAAACAGATTAAAAAAAATCTGTGACATGATATCTAAGGATAAACATCAAAAGAAAACAAACCTCATGAACAGAAAAAAAGAAAAAAAAAAACGACATACGATAAACAATACGAACATAGTATGAAAAACCACTAATTAAACGGCAATCTGTCACGAAAACATGTGTGTGTAACGATAGCAACTCCAGAAACGACATTAAAGTTAAAAATAACATAAGGCTTAACAAACGACATGAATACCATGAACGACATCAATCTGGGAAACGAGAATATCTTTTTTTAAGAGGGAAAGTTAATATTTTATAGTAAGGGAGATAATTATTTTGTATGTAATTATTTTTATTAGGAATTTTTAATTTATTTGTATTCACTATAATTTAACATATTTTTTTATTTTAGGTGATTTGTAAGTATTATGTAACTTATCAGATTTTGTACTTGTAAACTAATATTTATATGGAGCCTCGTTCAAAATGCTTCTCACTAATAAAATCTTCATTTTTAGTCTGTAGACATAAATACATGCATATTAAATATTTTTGTATTCCATTCTTCTTTTATTTTATTCTTTTCTAATTTAATTTCTGTATTTTTTTTTTCCTCAAAGTCCCAAATCCTAGGTAATTGTTTGTTATTATCAGTGTTATGAGATTCATTCAATTCGTGTCCCAATTGAACTGACTTTTGTTAACTTTTGTCTCTCTGATCTCTCAACTGTTTCCAGCCTTTTCTCTATTCTTTTTTTTTTTTTTTTAATTCCTATAGACATTTCTGAAAGGCCCCATTCTATTCCTTTTTTATTCTTGTGCACATGTTTTTTGAAAGGTTTTTTCTTCTCTCTGTACCCTTAAAATAAGAAGCAAAAACATGTAAATTTGTTTGGGGATGTTTGGATATGATGTTTTGCTCTCTGGTTTCCAAACATCCATTTGAGTTGTTTTTGATCCAGTGAAGTTCTTGCAAATGTCTACGTAAATTTAAACATTAAAAATCCATAATTTTATAATTTTAAGTCGAAATGAGATTTTTTTAAAATTATATAAAATTTCAAGATAAACGAAACAAGATTTACATTGATATTTTTTTTAGAACACATTCAAGTTTTTATACTTTTTCACTCCAAATATTTTTTTTTCCAACCAAACGCTCATTTCTAAACCCCAACTTAACTCCTACTAAAATATCTCCAAAACTTCATCTCTAACTCTCCCCTAAACATTCCCTAAATTTCCTACCCATTGAAATAGTAAATTCATGGTTGTTTGATTACTTTGAGTTCCACGTGCAACACTTCAAAATTACAAACTCCATTTGAATCGCGTATCTATTTTCGAAAAGGAAAATTTTCTTATTTTAGAAGAGAGAGTATTTCATTTTGAGATTAAAATGGTATTTGGATGTGTAAATTTTTTTTTTTTTTGAAAAAAAAAGTTTTATTTGGAATGAGCAAAAAAATGGTGTTTGAAATAGTGCATTGTTAGAAGATTTCAAAAAAAAAATCATTTTATTTCTTTTAAAATGATATTGTACAAAATAAATTTGAAAATGGGATAGTTTTTTGTTTTCAAAATAAGAGAATGATATTGTACAAAATAAATTTGAAATGGTGTTTGAAATAGTGCATTGTTAGAAGATTTCAAAAAAAATCATTTTATTTCTTTTAAAATGATATTGTACAAAATAAATTTGAAAATGGGATAGTTTTTTGTTTTCAAAATAAGAGAATGATGGAAAAAGTTAAGACAAATAATTTTTTGTAAAATTTTTCAATTTCAGATATGTCATCCAAACATACGAAAAGTTTGATAGTTCAAATTAAAGAAATTTACCATTCAGTCACAAAAAGATAATAATAATAAAGAAATTCAGCGTAAGTTGACTATGTATTTCGTTATTGAAGAACGAGAAATGCGTTAATTACGCTGGATAATAAATAAAAAAAATACTACTATTCTTGATTGAAGTGCAATGGTATCTCCCTTCGAAAACACGAGCATCCCTTTAATTATAAATAACATAAGAAAATAATTAAAAAAGGAAAAGATTATGACGAATAAAAAGAGGAAAAGGTTGTGACAACTATTTATAATATTAAGAAAAGGCTTGAAACTGTTGAGAGAGAGAGAGTGCGGAAACTTTCCTATAAATGAGGAAAATTATTAAAAAGAGAGAGAACATGTATGTAACGGGAGATAGTCGGAAAAGTTAAGCAAAAGTCAGTTCAATTGTGTCTTTAACCAAAATTTTTATTAGAAGGGGCTTAAACGAGATTGCTTCAAAATTCAAGAAATAAAGTGAAAATATTAAAGTTTAAGAATCAAAATAAGAATAATCTTAAAGTTTGAGGGATAAAGATGAGTTTTATTAAAGAAACTAAAATAGCTTAATCAAATCCCCCGCCCCCCCAAAAAAAAAAAAAAACCGAGCTGCTTATATAGTCTGTTCATTTCCCTGTGGCATGTCCACAAGTAGATTTTTTATTTTGCTCCATAAAAGTAATTAACTAAAATGAAAAAAATCGTTTCCAATGAAAAATTGAAATAAAATATTTGTTAACCTTAATTCCCTGATTTTTTTTTTCTATATGCGTTAATTCTTTTCAATAGGCAATTGCATTTTTTTTTAGGCAATTGTATGTTGATGTTGTAATGTAATAGAACTATGCGTAAATAGAAACACAATAGAACTATGCGTAAAATAGAAACACACATATATATGGATTAATAATCTTTCATGTAGTTACAGGCATAGTCTAACAGTAATACTACACTTGATTTCATCTAAAAATGTAGAATTCAAATCTCCCAACTTTTAAGTTTAAGAAAAAAAAAGTCAATGACCTTCCTAGGTTTAGACTACTATAATGGCAATAAGTAATAATAAAGGGACATCGTGACACACAAGCATATATATATATTGGCTTATAATATGGTAACAATTTTTAATGTGTTAAATTTTTCCTTTTCACCTTCCCATCCTACCTGCTACCATTTGACTTCCCAATCACACCTACCTTACTACATTCTGGCATGGGATTCATGATCTACTCTTTAAAAGCAGAGTAAGCCTCATTTGCAGCATTTGAGGCTCATCAAGTTTCTGGTCTGATCAACTCAAAGATTGAACTTTTGTGAGGTATGTACTTGTACAAATTTGTTTTAGTTAATTGAACTTCTATGAGGTATGTTATTAAAAAAAACTAAAAAAGAAAAAAACTAACAACTTACACAGGTTGGTGCTCAAATATTAGGATTAGAGTATGCGTTATTTTTCTCAGCTTATATGACTTCTTTCCCAGGAGAACATGTCCAAACATCCTCATACACTGCAAGTAGTAGCGTTTGCATTAGTCTCACTAGGCCTATTTTTCTGACTGTAAAACTAATGGTAAATAAATTTTTAATATGCGTTATATAAATAACATTTAAGTTTTTTTTTTTTTTGGTAAATAAATAACATTTAAGTGGTTAAACCATAAAGTAAGATGTCTTCAATAAAAGGAAAAAAGAAAAAAAAAAAAAAAAAAAGTAGTGGATCATATCCTTTGAGATTAGTTCCCTTAAGGGCTCACCTTTTGCCTTCTCTGGTTTTTTATTAGTTGTGATTGTTAATTTGTCTTTTCCATGTTAACTATCAAGCTTTTATGTTTTTTGTTTCGTGATTTTAAGAGATTAGAGAGGGAACTTAATGTGTTCTTGGGATTTGAGGCTAGTTGTTACCTCTCTCAATTTGTGTGTGTGTGTGTGTTTTTTAAGAGCACACTGTGGCCATATTCATTTTTTTTCCCCTCTGAATTCTCTATGGTGAAAGTTTTAAAAATTACTCTATTTTTCATTTCTATTTGTCTTGTTTTTCCCCCTCATTTTGTCCCGCTAATAATTTGTCTATGCTTTGGCAACCTTCCCCTCCTCAATTGAATTCAGCTTACTCCCGTCGAGTCAACTGAAGATTCAAACTCTTCGAGAGATATGTAATTTTTTTTTTTTTTGGTCATTTTCATAGGAAAATTTGTTAATTTCTCCTTGACCTTTTTTTTTTATTTTTTTTTATTTTTTTTATAGTAACCATCCGATACATTCTAGCCATTAGAACATATGTGTGTGCATATGTATGTATGTAACAGCTGTTTTAATTTGCATTTTGTCTAGACACAAAAATAAAGATGCCTGGCGAATGTCGTCTGGATGTGAATGAGGAGATCCTGCAGGAGAAAACATCGGCGAGTCGAGCAAGTGCCAGCCATGAAGACCGAACTAAAGTTTTTACAAAGGATGATGAGAAGCTACTAGAAGAACTGAAGGGATCAATAGAAAATGGCAAGAGTGATGGTCAAGAAGACGAAGATGAGTTCTGTCGACCCAAGATGAAAAAGGTTCTCAACATCATGCTGAAAAATGAGAACATCAAAAAGTATTTTACGGCGAGGGAGTTTCCAGTTGGTCCACTTCAATCTCCTGATTTCAAGTTGAACAGGGAACTCAAGGTTGAGTTGGCAAGCAAATTCATCAAAAATAGTGGCAAGACAGGGGATAGTTTACTCAAAGAAATCAAAAACAACATTTCGTCCCTAAAGGACTGCTTTGGTAAGGGGGTGAAATTTGAGCATTATAATAGTGATGATAAACTAGCCAGGTTGTTCTTCTTGGATGGCTGCGCGGTACTGCAGTTCATACACAGTTACGTTTCGGGGAAGTTAAAAGAGTTTAAGATCAATAACATTCAAAAAGCCTGGATACAACAGGACTTGTTTTTGTTTGGAAACCAACTCCCCTTTGCAGTCCTTGAGTTGTTGATGGCCTTGGCAGGCGACAAAGAGAAAGAGGCTTTATTCCCCAAGAGTTCGGATTTACCCTTTAGTTTTGCCATTGTCAAATTCGTCCATGGGAGCAACATCTGCGCTCCAACAGTGGAGTCTGCGCGTGCATTTGATTATAGAGGGCTGGAGAACATATTCGAAACGCTAAAGCCAGTTCACCTTCTTGACCTTCTTCGGACGGTATCCATTTTTGGTAGTGTCAACAACGTTGAAGCTGAAGATGATGCCGTGAACTCTGATGATCAGCAAAAGAATTGTCTCTCATCATGCTTTGGTTTTCGCAAACCAAGACCGCCGAATGCTTTGCAGCATTCCCAAACCACTCTGCAAACAATTCGTCGCATTGACGAAAGGTCTTTTCGCAACGTCCAAGAACTTAAATCATCTGGAATAAAGATAAAGCCGAGCAATTCACGCAGCTTGAAATCCGTCTCTTTCAGTACTCATTGCTTCGGTGTTAGAGGTCACCTTAAACTTCCTACATTGACGGTGAACGCCTCAATGGTGTACAAGTTGTTGAACCTGGTAGCCCACGAAATGTGGCTCGACGACGCTAAAAAATATAGAGTAACTTCTTACTTAGGCTTTATGGATATGCTCATTGATTCGGAACAGGATGCGAAAGACCTAAGGGCAGCATACATACTCCGGAACAGTCTCAGTAGCGACGCAGCAGTGGCGGAATTATTCAATACGATAGGCGGTTCGATTTACTTTTCGAAGAATCAAGACGATTACGACTACATCAAGAATAAGATAGAAGAGCATTACAAGAACAACTACGCGATCTGGATGGCTCAAGTGCTAAATGACCATTTCAGTAACCCATGGACCGTCGTTGCTCTTTTCGCAGCTGCGGTAGCTCTTATTTTAACATTCGTTCAGACTTGGTACGCCGTAAATCCCAAACAGTGAAAGCCATGGATGAAGGCAAATTTTCTTTCTAGAAATGTCCACAATTTGATTTAGCTTGTTGGTTTCTTTTCATCAATCTTATAATGTTGTTGTTGAAGTTTCCTAAGCTGTTAAGACCGTGTTTGGTGTGCTATACATAATTAATATTCCCAGTAATGATGTTTTAGACTTGGTCATTTCTATGTAATTTAGACATAATCCATATTTTTCTCCTCCTGTATCTAGTTAATTTGTTGTTGTTCTTGATGAAAATTAAATTAAATAGCAACAACTTAGCAGCAAATGTTTCTGAATTTATTGTTTATGAAAATTAAAGAGACATGAATCAGAAAATGAGAAAGGCGCGAGACAACGTTAACGATGTGTCTTTAAGAACAGAAGAAAATCTGTCGAGAAAACGGCCACATATTTGAAAGGAGAATTTCATTTAAAAATCATCATCTCGAGATAAGAAAGGGAGAGAATTAAAAAAGGATAGGAGAAAAGAAATTATATGTTGTTTGATAGACTTTTATTGTAGGCACTGAACTTGCAAAGGAAAAACAGCAGCAAACGATAAAATAGAGTAACAGAAGGAAGCAAATGAAAAAAACGACAATAATATTAAAAAACGACAACAATCTAGGAAAAGACAAATGAAAAAAACGACTACGATCTGATCAGAAAAAGAAATGAACAACATCAGAAAACAATTGACAAGAAAAAGAAAAACGATATCATTGGGTCAAATAGTAGTAATACAAAAAATAATAAATAAAAAAAACGACATAAGAAATACTACCAACAAAATCTTTTAGTTCAGTCAGAGAAACGACATCACACGGATAAAAATAAAAAGCAAACAAGATAAAATAACAACATGAACAAATAAGGTGAACGGATAGGAAAGTCTTTCAAATGACATCTACGGGATAAACGACAAACAAAAAAACAAACGACATATAAATGAAGCTCAGAACGAACATCGAGAACAATAACAATATGGGAAACGATGTCAAAAGACGAATGACAAAGTAAAACTAGTTATTGAACAATAAGAGTGAAGTCATCTTAAAAAATGATTAAAGAATTAGTACATTAAAAAAAGTTTAGCTACATATAAATGAATGAATAATAAGGGTAGTTTTGTTGCCTAGTTTATACATTTCCAATCAAATTTTCATGATCTCTGCTCAAAACTGGTTCTGATCATCTCCTTCATGTCTTCCTAAAATCTTGTGCAATTCTTCAGGACGGCAAGGAACGGCAAGAGCTCCGGTTTGTTCAAAACCATATTCCTCCTCAGCCTGCTCAAGTAGCCTGAGAAACGTAGGGCTATTTAAGCACTCAAGCTTAACAACAAACCTTTTTTTCTCGTCACCCTTAATTGCCAAAACCGCGAAATGCCCTTCCTTCACATCATCCGGTACTGACATTGGCACCTCCGTTTCTTCTTCGGTGAAATCACGATCTTCGGCTTCTTTGGCCGCCGCTAAAAGCGAGAAGCACTTTTGTAGCTTTCCCAGGGGAAGCCGAAGCCGAAGCCTAAGAAAAGTTTTAGCTCTTTCTTCTCCGTAGTACTTTTTGGTAAACATGTTCGTTGAAAATAAGACTTGAACAAGTTTGTGATTTCAAATTTAGGATGTTTTCTTTTTGTTATTTGAGATGGGAGATTTTATAGTGGCTTGTTGAGGGATTTGCGTTGCAAGGAGGAAATTTCTGATCTGTGGTCCAAGGAATAGACATGATAATTTAATGTGGTTGTTACAACTTCTTCTTCAACATTAATGTAGTACTCTTTACCTCACTTTTAAATCACAGTGGCACATGGAGAGATACGGTATGTACACACGGAATTTTCTTGGTGGTGAAAAGATGTGGATTTCATGCAGTACGATATTTGGTAATTAGCCAAACATAGTGATGGTAACCTGATGATCAGTTTGGGGCAGATAGTCTTCTCACCAACCTCCTCTGTGAAGAAAGAGAATCACCATACCCGTCCCGTTAACCCATTTAAATTAATGGATTAGGTACTCATAGAATATCTCGTTTAGCTAATTAGTTATTTCCGTTTCTTCGGTATAAAGAAACATATTACTAATACATGATCTATATAACACAAAGCCCTTTTTTTTTTTTTTTAACAAGACTTGATGTCAAAGAAAAGAAAACTAAATTATTTTATTTTGTTTTTATGTAAATTTAACTTCTTAAAATAATTACATATTATAGTACGTTACGCATGATTATTTAATCTAAAAATAATAAATAGTTAAATGGGGTGAGTAAATGGATAATATGGTCCGAGAACCGTCCCTGTCTAATAACTTGTAATGGATTAAAATTTTAACTCATTTACAATTTGAAACCGAGTTTTTCCCACCCCATTAAAGGTGGGTATAGTCTGTAGGTAAGTAAGTTTGCGGGTAATCTATCTGAAAAAAAGTTTGCAGGTAAAATTCTCATTCCAGTCGAACTCAACAAGTAGTTGAATAGATATAGTTTTTTTTACAGATCAAGTATGTGCCGTCTTAGGAGCATGAAAGTTAAAACAGACCAAACTTCACAACTACTATATATATATATAATTTTTTTTTAATTTAAAGGTGTGGGGATTCGAACTCTATACTTTTAAATAAAGTCAGATGTGATATTAACGTTAGGATATGTTTGCAACCACACACCAAAATTTTTAGAGTAAGTTTTTTTCCATACTAGTAAACCAGCTGAACTGAGCCCACAAAAAATGGATGAACCATTGTTATCCAATGTTTTGTAAACTTTGACTTAATGATGAACAAGTAATACTCTCTTCGAACACCATTTAGGAACTGTTAATGGATTGACCAAGCAAGGTTTAGGTTTCAACTTGATTTTAATTTGCTCATTAAGACAGTCTCAGAATTTTCTCTGGCCTTAGAATAAATGATAGTCCGGTACTTTTCCGGACTAAAGAATTTCCCAAAAGACGGCTGATATTGAAAAGGATACTGGTTATGCAAGTTGAGAATTTTGACCAAGAATTATCCGGGAAATCCAGGTAAACGACGAAGTGTTGTAAGACTAGGCTCTTGTTTTGCATCTCGTTTTAGTCCACTTTTCTTCTATGTTTCTAGTTTTCTCCAATAAAAATTTTGACGTTTTTAAGAGAGTTTTTAAGATAGTATCGATAGGATAGTACACAAAATAATAACGCTTTTAAGAGAGTTTACATAGGGATAAATCAATTTTTAATGGGATAAAATAAAATAAGACTCCATTTCTTTGCTTATATTGTAGACCTACCTAGAAGCTTGTTGGGTATGTTTAATTAAATTACATTACATTTAATCAATTTTTTTGGGTACTTATTACATTTAATTAAATCACATTGTCACTCTTACTTTGTAGCTTTTGTTATTATGTAATAAAGGTACGTTATCATTTTTTATTCCTTTTGTTGTTCCGTTATTTTATTTATTTTTTTTTTAAGAATGTTGTTCCGTTTTTTATTATAAGTTGTTAAATAGTTTCAGTGCTTTTTCTGAATTATAAATTTAGCACCTGTTTTTAATCAGATTGTAACATAGATTTGTTGATTTTTGGAATCTTACCCCTTTTTTGCCAATGTTATTTAATGTTTTTGTTTCATTCTTATTTATCAAACCTATCCCAAAATTTTAAAATCGCATGTTTTGGGTATCATTTTGAGGTTTAATTTTAAGTGGGATTTACTATATATTAGTAACGGTTTTAAGTGGATTTATGTTTTCTTCCGTAAGAGAATTGGTATATTCAAAAACTCAAAATGATACATAAATGAATAAGAAACGGACTCTTAAAATGTTTCGATGAAGTTGGAAAAAAATAAAAGAAAAAACTCTTATCCCACATGAGGAAAAGATAAACTGGCAACATGTAAGTAAAGAATCTCTCTTTCACGTGCGAACAAAATGCCCTTAGGCATATTTTATATTCTGCATTTACATATTTTAAGTTCTACATTTATGTTTACAGTTTTTACTTATCTCTTTATATTTTATATTTTATCTAACACTACAAACATGATTTGCCTCTTATACTAAATGATAATTTTAAAAAAAAAAAAAAAAAAAAAAAAAGGAAGAAGAAGAAGTCACTTTATATAATTGGGGCAAGAGTTCAATCTTACTTTCAAAACCTATGTGGGACTCGTTCAAAGGAGCCAAAAGAACACGACAATGCAAAATGACAAAGATACGAGAATAATATTTTCTACTAAAGGTAATGGAAGCTAAGTAGAAAATAATTCAACTTATTATTACTCAATTCATTCACTAACTTTAACTGTCAAATGTGTAATAAACTGATACAAATTCTTCTCTGACGATCCATCCTTAGCTAAAGTATTATTTAATATCTACCTCACTTTCATTATCTTTATCCTCAGTTTCCCAGCTGACTTTCCACTCATCAGAGAGTTGATCTTTTCTGCCACTTCTCATCTAGTCAATGATTTCCTATCACAAAAATTGACTCCGATCCTCCAATCATCAACCACCAATTTCCTATTGGTAATTTGGTCTATCGACAAAGGGAAACAAAGCATAGGAACTCCGCACCACATACTATCCAACACAAAATTCCATCTACAATGTGTCAAGAATCCTCCTACTGATTGATGCGATATCACGTCAACTTGGCGACACCAAGGCATGACCAAACCCTTGTCTTTGATGTGATCCTCAAATCCTATTGGTAGATCATAAGATTCTCCGTAGCCGTCGGCCTCGGGACGAAGAACCCATATGAAGTTCACTTTGCTAAGTACAAGTCCATTTGCCATTTAATCCACATCAACTTTGTTTGAAGGAATCAAACTACCTAATGAGACATACAAAACTGAACCATGAGGCTTTGAACTAAGCCATTGGCTGCAGTCAAATTCGGGCCTCGGGCTTGTGGGAAGTAGGCTTTTGGTTAACCCAAATGGAGAAATTATTGGGCCGATTGCATACACGGGCTGGTTTTGTTGAATGGCCCAAATGGCATCGGATTCAAGCTCTTCCACTGTGTTGCAAAGAATAAAGTAACGTTTTTAACATCCTCAAACGACTTGTGTAAGAGTTGGTGCATCAAAGTTGATTCATTGGCTTCTCGAAGATATGGCATCAAGTCTTTTGGCTCTATTGACTTCACTCCCGGTATTTAATCAATTGTGTCCACGCGTTTGCCTAGATATAGTGAATCCTTATCTATATGAGATATAAAAACAAAGAGCGACATGAAAAGAAAGAAAGAAAAAAAAAAAAAAAAAAAAGTGAAATGAAACATAAAAATGGGAAATTTGAGCGCTCTTTGGATAGAGATTTTAAGCAATTTGTAGCCATTTAAAATTTTAAGACACATTAAAATTACGTACAGACATAACCTAATGATAATTTTACATATGACGTTCGAATCCCCTCATCGTAATTTAAAAAAAAATGAAATTGTAATTGTCATCTATTTTTTACTCCACTTATTAGCTTTGAATTGAAAAGTCACCGAACAGATTCAGAGCAAAACTTTATCAAGATTTCGTAGCAAATCTAAATAATTCTTTTGATGCAATACGACGGACTCTTCCCTACCATGTAAATATTTTCACAAAAATTATATGAAGTAGGAAGGATAAAAACATACCATTAAAAGGACCATTTCTTTTGAGAAAATCCAAGTGGTAGTCAAGAGTGAAGCCTAAAGCTGGTTCAGTCCAAAGACCATGACATTCGATGATGTTTTTATATCATTTTTGAAATTAAGTTATAAATTTGTACCATTATGCTGTGAAAATTAAGCTTAATTTTCCACAAAAATGACATATTTCTGTTTCAACCCAAAAAAAAAAAAAACTTAAGATGCATACCCAAGAATCATTGGAAAGCTCCTCAAAACACACTATAAGTCCTTTTTTTTTTTTTTTTTTTTTTTAACCTCCTAACTAGAAAATAACTATAAGAAACCCCTGTTTCTAGTATAACAGAGGAAACTCTACCACCAAATCACTATATGTTTTAAGGTTTAAAGTTTGCTTTTCAATGGCAGTGCTGCTAGCCTAGAAGTCTGAGACATTACCCTTGTAAGAATCTAGCAATTGAAAACAAAACAAAGAAAGCAATGAGTATCAGACGAGTGCTTTGGTCAAACAAATAATATTAAATAAAAAAAAAAAAAAAGGAATTAACTTGTGAAAATTAATAAATCTTAAGGTTTCCAAGCAAACAAAATCATTATATATTTTATAATTATTTCCTATAGTTTCCTGGATGTTTCCTTGCCTCTGTCATAAACACGTTGTCTTATAGTCCACAACTATGGCCTACCATGTGACTCTTCTCTCCGGTGATATTATTCTTTTTCTAAACTTTTGTCTTTGCTCTCCAAATAATAGTCAATATTTGAGCTTTTCTTCTGTGAAAAAACAGGTTCAGTAAAATTTATAAAATAAACAGTTCTCCGATTTCGTAGTCGTTTGACCCTCTTTTGATCTATTTTTTCACATCTCAATTTGCTTTCAGAGAATCTTTGGCTGAACCGAATCGAAGATCATGGCGGCTGAATTGGTGGGTGGAGCTCTTCTTTCTGCTTCTCTTCAGTATCTGTTTGAGAGAATTGGTTCGCCGGAGGTTTTGGCCTACTTGCGGGGAAAATCAAAGCGATCCGACTTTGATGAGCTACTTAGAAAGTTCAAGACCGCGCTGAAATCGGTTACCGCGGTGCTGGATGATGCGGAGCAGAAGCAAGTGAGAAACAAGAGCGTGGAGATATGGCTGGAGGAGCTTCAAGATGCTTTCTACGACGCAGACGATCTCTTGGATGAGATTGAAACCGATGCGTTGCAGCTCAAGGAAGAAGCCGAGTCAACAGCCACCTCTCGTAAGGTATTTAAAAGCAAAAAAGAAAAGATTCGTAATTTCTTTTCTAGGTCTAGCAATTCTAAGGCTAAAGATATGGATAGAAAGATCGAGAAGATTCTTGAGAGATTGGAAGAGATTAAAGGACAAAAGGACTTTCTTGGTCTTAAGGAGAGTGTTGTTGGGGAGAGGTCCTCGTGGAGGCCGTTACCTTCGACGTCTCTGGTAGATGAATCTGGAGTTTATGGTAGAGATGATGACACGAAAGAAATGATTAAGCTGTTGTTGTCAGATGATGTAGGTAACGAAAAGATAACTGTGATTCCGATAGTGGGCATGGGCGGGATCGGAAAAACTACCCTTGCTCAAGCGGTTTTTAACGATGATCGGATTAAGGAGCATTTTGAAACCAAAGCATGGGTCTGTGTCTCTGAAGATTTCGACCTTTTTAGAGTTACGAAAACAGTCCTTGCAGCTGTCTCTGGAATTTCTTGTACTGATGCTATCGACCTGAATTCGCTTCAGGTTAAGTTGAAAGAGACGTTAAGCGGAAAGAAGTTCTTGATTGTTTTAGATGACGTTTGGAATGAGAAGTATGTTGATTGGGTAGTCATGAGGTTGCCTTTCAAAGATGGAGCTCAAGGAAGCAAGATAATAGTAACCACAAGAAGCGAAGAAGTTGCGTCTGTCATGGGAACTCACGCTATTCCAACTCATCATCTCAAGGAATTAGATGAAGAAGTTTGTTGGCAGCTATTCGCGAAGCATGCGTTTGGTAGTGATGGCTTTTCTCCACATCCTGACTTGGAAAGAATTGGTAGAAAAATTGTTAAGAAGTGCAAAGGCTTGCCATTAGCTGCGAAAACACTCGGAGGTCTCTTGCGTTCCAAGTTGGATATTGAGCACTGGGAACGGATTTCAAAAAGTGATATTTGGGAGTTGACAGATGAGCGGAGTGACATTCTTCCGGCTTTAAAATTGAGTTATCATTACCTCCCCTCGCACTTAAAACGCTGCTTTGCTTATTGTTCGATATTCCCTAAAGATTTTGAATTTCAAGAGGAGGAAATGGTGTTACTGTGGATGGCAGAAAATCTCTTGGAGCATCCGAAGGGAAACATAAAGAGAATAGAAGAAGTTGGGAGTGAGTATTTTAACGATTTAGTATCGAGGTCATTTTTTCAAAGATCAGGAATCGATAGATCCCATTATGTTATTCATGATCTTATGAATGATTTGGCTAAATTTGTGTCTGGAAAGTATTGTCGTCGATTAGAAGATAGCAACACGGATGAAATTTCGACGAAGACACGGCATCTTGCATGTGCTACGGCATGGAAAGAGGAGAGGCTCAAACTTGTATCGAAAGCTACTCATTTGAGGACCTTTATAATGCTAAATTACTGCATTATATCAGAGGATGAATTGTTTTTGAAGTTACGGTATTTGAGGGTTTTGTCTCTGTCTTTTCCTCTCATCACACAGTTACCCGATTCAATTGGTCGTGAACTAACGCATCTTCGCTATTTGGATCTCTCTTTCTCTTCAATCAATATGCTGCCTGAATCTATCTGCATGTTGTACAATTTACAGACCTTGAAGTTATATAATTGTCGTGAACTTACTAAGCTGCCTATAGATTTTCATCGCCTCGTTAATTTGAGATATCTTGATGTCGCGGGTGCATACCAAATAACAGAGATGCCAACACAAATGGGTAAGCTCAAAAGCCTCCAAAGGTTGAGTACCTTCATTGTGGGAAGAGGGAGCGGGACGAGGATAGGAGAGCTGGGGGAACTTTCAGATCTTGGAGGCAAACTTCATATTCAGAATCTACAGAATATCGTAAAAGTAGAGGATGCGTCGGAGGCCAAGTTGAGGGATAAGAAATATCTCGAGGAGTTGGAGTTTGAATGGGCTTACAATACTAATAACTCGGAACACGAAAGGGATGTACTCGACCATCTATTGCCCGGAACAACCTTGAAAAAGCTCAAGATAGTAAGATACGGTGGTTCTAAGTTTCCAAATTGGTTAGGTGATCAGCTATTCAACAACATAGTCGATATATATCTTTCTAAATGCACAGATTGCAACAGCTTGCCACCACTCGGGCAACTACCGTCCCTCAAATATCTCGAGATTTTAAACTTCCATGGAGTATCTAGGGTAGGATCAGAGTTTTTTGGGAATAGCTCTTCATTTGCATCTTTGGAAATGTTGGAGTTCAGTGCGATGTCAAACTGGGAGGAATGGTCAATTCCATTTGATGATGCTGAAGCTTTCCCAAACCTAAGACGACTTTCTATATCGAACTGCGAGAAGCTTACCGGAGATTTGCCTCGTTTCCTTCCATCTTTAACCGAGCTTTTCATCTCTTACTGTCCGTTGCTTGCTTCTCCGCTCCCAGCGATGCCAGTCGTCAGCACACTAAGCCTTGTCTATTGTGGAAAGCTTTCTGGTTATGATGTTCTCGGATCATTCGGTTGTCTTCAACATCTAAGAATCTGTAAGTCTCTTGCCCCGACGACATGCAGGTCTCTTCCAACTACCTTGAAAAGCTAGATTTCAATGGTTGCGAGAAAATAGAATTTCCTCCGCTCCACTCATACAACTTGCCCAACCTAACCGAGCTTCACATCAAATACTGTGGCAAACTCATCACCTCCGGAATGAGCTGGAATTCGCGGCGACTTCCCAATCTTACAAGATTGACAATTTGGAAATGTAAATTCGAAAATAGTTCGGATTCATTCCCGGAAGAGGGGCTGCTGCCTACCACAATCACCAAGCTTGGAATTTACTATCTTGATTGGCTTGAAACTCTGAACTGCAAGGGGCTTCAACAACTCACCGCCTTAACATCGCTATCTGTCAACTACTGCCGTAACTTGCATGCGATTACGAATGAAGGTCTGCCCCCCTCTCTGCAACATTTTAAGATCGACGGATGTCCTTTGCTGGAGGAGAAGTGTGAGAGGGAGAAAGGGGAGTGTTGGAACAAGATTTCTCATGTCCCGGAAATTTACTTCAATGGGGAACTTAATCAGTTAATGCATACACAAGCTCAGCTTCACAACCGGCCAATTTTAAATCATGATTCAGGTACTTGCTCTACAAGAATTTCGGTACGAGTTTTTAAGTTGATCCTTTTTTACTCTCTTTTTAATTTGTTTTCTTCTTGTCATTGAACAGAGATCCATGTTCCACGTTTTCTTCCTCGTTTGGCTCTGACAGAGTTTGATCAAGAAAAGTGCTAAAATAGTTTGCCTGTTTGTTTAACAACAAACCTTTGTTAAGATATATTTCTTTCTTGTATGTTGTCTTTAGTATAATTGTAATGTCTATTAGCTTTTCTACAAATATTATCTTAAGAATTACGAGCCTATTCGTATTTCCGAATGTCTTTTTAATGGGGCACATATAGTTGGTGAGAAAATTATTCTGATAGAAAAATTTAAAGATTCTTTTTTTTTTTTTTGTGGCTTTTTTAGTGGGGACACGTGCCTTTACTGATTCCAAAATAAATCCATCATTGTTTTTTATACAAATAAAATTCTAAACTTGAATTATTGCAAGTCCTTTAGAAACAAAATAAGAAAACAAAAATCTTATAGAAACGATAAAGTTGACATATGATGCACGACAACAACTAATTAAGCATGACTAATTAGAGACATTAAGATATACATATATAATTTTTTTTTTTATTTGCATCAATTTGTCAAATTCGTTTACTTGATTTTGGCCTTCAGATTAGCAATGAACTTACACAAATTCCTTTGTGAAGATCCATTGCTGGCCAAGGCACTCTCCAAAGTTTTTCTCACCTTCGTCACCTCTGTCCTCAACTCATCATCACTCGATTTTCCACTCATCAAACGGTCGATCTTCTTTGAAACTTCCAACCTAGTCAATGGCTTCCTATCGCAAAGGTTCAACCCTATCTTCCAATCATCCACCACTAATTTCCTATTAGTGGTTTGATCAGTCGCTAGAGGGAAACACAACATAGGAACACCAAACCAAATACTTTCCAATACCGAATTCCATCCACAATGTGTTAAGAACCCTCCTATTGACTGGTGCGATATTACGTCAATTTGATTGGTCCACGTCACTATCAAGCCCCTATCTTTAACCTCTTCCTCAAATCCAATTGGTAGAACATAAGGCTCATCATAACTCACGGCATCATGACGAAGAACCCATATGAAATTCACTTTACTAAGGGCAAGTCCAAGGGCAATTTCGCCAATGTCACTCTTTCTGCAAGTCATCAAACTACCAAATGAGACGTACAAGACTGAACCATGAGGCTTGGTGTTGAGCCATTGGGTGCAGTTGGACTCGGCCCTGAAGCTTGTGGGCACAATGGTTTTCGTGAGCCCATATGGGAAAAGTGGACCAATCGAGTAAAATGGTTGCTTCTCTTGTAAGGCCAAAATGGGGTCCAACTCAAGCTCGTGGATGGTGTTACAAAGAATGAAATCAGCCTTTTTACATCCTTGAATGCCATATCTATGAGTCGGTGCATGACGGTGGAGACATTGGTTTCTTGAAGATAGGATGGTAAGTCCTTTGGCTCTATTGCCTTCACACCCGGTATGTAATCAATAGTATCCTCCCGATTATCTAGTTAGATCGAGAACCACGCAAAGTCAACATATATTGAAAACAATTCTTTCCAAGAGGAGCAATGTAAAATACTTATATGTATGTATATGTATATAATATATATAGATATATTGGTTTTTGAGGGGGAAAAAAAATTGAAATGGGCATGGAAGTGGGTGTTCCCATGATTGATATGAGATTTAGGTCGCAAAAATGAGAGCCGTGTACTATTATCTACCTACATTATGTTAGATGATAATTTCTCGAACCTAACAATTTAGTTAAGAATAATGTCTTATTAGTACGAAACTATTGATATGTGACTTATTGTTTCGTTGATAACTATTTAAAAAATGGGAGCTTTTGTATTAGGATTTCTTATTTTATTAGCAGCACGTAGAAATCATTTTTTAACTGGTTAAATTTTTTAACGGTCTTGTATAAGCGATCATTTTAAAAATTTATACCGTATGATACAGAACTGCTTTAATCATATATCACACTATTGAAAATTTGATTAAGTGATGAAAAACAACAGTTCTTAATTACCACTATAGTATGAAACAAGAGGTCCTATTCAAAAAATTCCTCCAAAAGATTACCATGCCAATTAACATTTAGAATTTACCAACTCAACACCATTATTTGTAACTTAATAGAGTTTTCTTATAAGTCTATTTAATTTCTCCTCTTAAAGGCTCTTGTGGTCGATTTATCTTGTGAAATTGTGTGCGTTCTTATAATTTGTGTGGAAAAAAAAAAAAAAAAAAAAACCTCACCACCGTTACTAATATAAAATTGAGATTAAAGTTAAGATTCTAATGCTACTCTTTAGTCAACTTTCCCTAAAAAAAAAATTTTTTCTTTTTTTGTTAATTATTGCAATTCAATAATCTCTGCTAACTTATTGAAGAACCGAATAGAAAAGGTGGAGAAAAAGACACGTACCACGAGATGCATAATGACCATTTGTTTTGAGGAGGTCCAAGTGATAATACAAAGTGAAGACGAGAGCCGGCTCAGTCCAAAACGACACATAAACAAGGTCGTACTTCTCAGCTAAAATGGACGGCCATGATCCGAAGAAACCATCAGTGATCAAACAAGACACAGGAGGATCGGCCTCTTTCACTATCTCCCCAACAAGCTCATCCATAAGCGCCGGCATAGCTCGTACGTGACCCTCCTCCAAGAACTGGTCATTGTTCGCCATCCGATCAAACGACAACGGGAAACCGTCGCTGACCGTTCTATGTCGTATGTTCTGACCCAACTCCTCACGTGCGCCTGAAAAGATGTCGTTTTCGCCACCGATTAGTGATGATGTTGTGGTCGTGAGTTGGTGGTGGATGATCTCGGTGTTGATGAAGGTGATGGTGAAGCCGTTTGATGCGAGCTTGAGTGCCAGGTGTACGGCTGGGATCACATGCCCTTGAAGAGGGACCGGCATTACTATGGCGTGGACTGGCTTTGGACAAGAAGAGTGGTCTTCCATAACTCTAGATTTTGAAAAGATCAGAGAAATGAATTGGGATAATATGGAGGTTGAATTTGAGCCTCAAAATTAGGGTCTCTCTGGATTCTTTTTTTTTTTTTTTTTTTGAAAAAAGAGAGAAGAATATGAAGTAGGCATATTTGAATTAAAATATGAATAACAAGTTGAACCCTTTTTTTTTTTTTTTTTTTTTGCAGTAAAGGATAGAGACAAGTACTTACCAAGGAACGAATATTGGTTATGTCTAGCTATATCTTTCTGTCTCTTTCGATGGAAGAAAGATACCGCGTACGTTTTCAAAGAAACGATATAATAAACCAAAAACTTTTTTTTTTTTTTTTTTGAGAAATAAACCAAAAACAATATACTCGATATTGCATAGTTTTACATTTATATCCAACTTTCACGGATTTTGTTGATTTCCTTTTGGGTGTGGGTGGCCCTTTTTGAGACCCAACCTAACAAATAGCCGTTGATTTCCTTTTGGGTTTGGATGGCCCTTTTTGAGACCCAACCTCATAAATAGCCCATCTTTTTATTTTTTAGTTAAATGGCCGAAGATCAATTGCAGTCCGTCGCGATTCACTTGGTGTCGTGTCGGAGATGGAGCTAGGTCGAGGAGTGTGGGCCACATCTGCACGTCGGGGGCGTCAGAATGGGAAGGGTGGAATCTGTCGGGTCGAGCTCGTGCGGAGAAGAGAGAGAATGAGGGGAGAGTGAAAGAAGAAAGAGAGAGAAGAATCGCACTGGTGAAGATGGTGACGGCGAGGACGGCTGTGCCGGTGAGGAATCAGTGGTGAGCTTCCGGTTGGGAGTCAGGGTTCCGTCGTGTCTGGAGCTCGCCTCGGAGTGGAGTAGATCGCAACCGATGCTTCGTGCCGTCGTCGGTGAAATCTTCAACCAAATGCACGAGTAGTCACGGTGAGGCGCAATTCTCACACAACCGGAGCTGTCGAAATGGGAGAGAGAGAGAAAGAGAGAAGGGGAAGAGAGAGGAAAAGAGGGAGGCTGAGGCATGTGTATGTGTGTGTGTTTTTTTATTGTGAGGGTGGGGTGTGGGGGTTGATTTCTTTTAATTATTTTTAATAGTTAATCATTGATTTATTAATAATTAATTATTAATTAATCAAAGAATTGATGATATTATTAATAATTAATTAATAATTAATTATAAATTAATTAGTTATTGATTATAAAAATTTATAAGTTATATTATAATCAATCAGTAATTAATCATTTACAAAATTGATTGATCAATATAAGGAAAAAAATATTTTTTAATTAATTTTTAAAAATTTAATTAGACTTTTTAACTAGTTTTTAAAAACAGGTGTTATTTATTCAAAAAATGTCCTTTAGATATAAAACCCTGTCCTTTTTTCCTTTTTGTGTGTGTGTTGTGATTCACCTCCTCTATATATGTCGATACCTCCTTCGCTTACAATAAAAAATCGCACACCCTCTCAATCTCGTGGTGACTTTTCCCCCTCTAAACTCTCTAAACAAAACTGTGCCCCATGTAAATAAATAAATAAAACTATGACAACTGATTTTATAAAGTTGATTAATGTATTATCTCTATATAAGGATAATAATTATCAAAACCATATGTCATTTGAGTTTTTACTTGATAAAATTTTTATGTAAGAGCTTATTTCTAATAATATGATTTATTGATTTTTAAAGAAATCAACGATTTTTTTTTATTTTTTATTTTTTGTATTACATTGTTTACTCGTCATTTTTTATTGGACACCTAAATGTATGATTAAGACACCTAGCTTCATATATATGCATAAATGGATAGTAAATTAGGATAATTATTAATCAACCGATGTGAATACGGCATGAAGTATTAATGGTCCAAAGACCAAAAAGAACAGGACAGTTTTGACATCTCTACTGGCACTATATGTGAATACTGAACATTTTTAGTCTACTAATTAAAAGCCTGTTTGGTGCACAAGTTCAAGATGAGATTTTTAAGTTTAAATAGTAAATTTTTTTGAATTTTCAGAAAAGACAAAAAACATTTTGAGAAAAAGACAAAAACTTTTTGAGAAAAAGACAAAAAAAAGTTTGAAAATCTTAGTTTGGACTTAAGCTCCAAACTCACCCAAGTTTCATTTTGAGCCATTTATCCTAAACTGACTTATTCGGCACTCAGCAAATAACACCATACAACACAAGCTTAGTCATGGAGTTGATCAACGGCCATTATCCAAAGCCTGACGCCATCTTCTTTGCCTAGTACCCTCTCCAAGGTGACGTAATCCCAGCCGTCCATACACCTATGAATTTTTATTCTAACTGGACTAAGAACTATAATTCAATTCCTAAAATTTAGCCCAAAAATTGTGAATTTATATAGCAATTAGATTCTCAATTTATTTGAACTACGAGTATTTGGACATAATTAAAGGTACTATTTAAAATTTTTAAATTAACTTAAAAAAATTATATCTGATTGCAATATATTTTTATCTTGAAGAGACCAATTGAAATTTTTTTTCCTACTGTAGAAAATTAATTCTGAATTTAAGTTCCAACTACCACATTTCATCTACATCATGATAATTTATAAAGTACTCACACTCTAAATTCCATAACTTACTCTCTTTAGCAAATATATATTAGTACTCAAAAATGTCAAAATAGGCAGAATCCAGTCGTGCATATATATGAGCACGGTTTAATTATTAAATGGATCCAACTCAACAGGTTTATTAAATGGAAAATACTAATTCAATTTCAATCTTAATTTTTTAATACTAATTTATATAATATGTTAGTTGTTATTTTTTTTATTAATATGTGTTCAAAAGATTATCATATTAATTGATTATATATACTAATATAAAAGTGATAACTTATCGTTATATAAATTGATACTTAAAAATTGATATTATAATTGGTATATAACCGAGAACTGCTTTTTTTACATATATCATGATTGACGTGATTTGTACACAAAAAGCATACTAATGGTACAACACGTTAATTCATGATCTGGCACGGGCAAGACCGCAAGAGTACAGTACATACAAGATAAACGACATGACTATATGGCATGAAAACATTTTGAATTTTGTATAATATTTCTATGATATTTATATTTTACTCGCTTTTTTTTTTTTTTTTAACAAAGATTATATCTCGTTTGAATTTTATTTAGTAAGATTTAAAATATCCTAGTTTCTTCTAATGAAATGCTTTTTAATTAGAAATCAATGTTTTCTATTTTGTAACATAATAATTTTTCTTGCGTATTTAATTATCACTTTTTAAGTTTGCTTATTAAGACATGATTAAGATATTGACACATATATAAATGAGTTGTATGTCAGCATGATTATTGAATGAGTCGATACGAGCATCATAGAAAATACTAGGTCCTAAAAAAAAAAAAAAAGGTCAGTCCGTTTGGCAACTACTCTATGTTACTGTACATGTATAGTCCACTAGCTATCATTTCTAGATAATCCTCAACTCCATTATTGAGCACTCAGCAAACAACAGCACACAACACAAAGCTTAATTAGAGATATGGAGATGATCAACGGCCATGACCCAAAGCCTCACGCCATCCTCTTTTCCTACCCTCTCCAAGGCCACGTAATCCCAGCCGTCCATCTTGCGGTGAATCTCGCATCACGGGGCTTCATCATCACCTTTGTCAACACCCTCTTCGTTCATCACCAAATCATCAAGTCCAGCGAACCCGGCACGACCGCGGTCAACGACGACATCTTCGCCGGTGCACGCAAATCGGGCCTCGACATACGCTATAAGACCATCAGCGACGGTTTCCCGCTAGGGTTCGACCGGTCTCTCAACCACGACCAGTTTTGGGAAGGTGCCCGACATGTTTTCTCGGCACATGTCGATGAACTTGTCGGAAACATGGTCGGATCGGAGCCGCCGGTGACGTGCTTAATAGCCGATACTTTCTTTGTATGGACTTCTATGATAGCAAGCAAGTATAACCTTGTCAATATCTCGTTCTGGACTGAGCCAGTTTTGGTTCTCAGCTTGTACTACCACTTGGACCTCCTCATTAAAAATGGCCATTTTGCTAATTCTCACGGTACGTGTGTGTGTATATATATATGTATATATGTAAGCTCTTTTTTTTGTTTAATATTATTTGAATATGTTTTTCTTTGCTTGATCCGAGCTTTTGTGACATGAGGAATACCAAAAAAGCATACATAATCTTCGAGCAAAATTTATTTTTAATATTCAAAGTGTTTGTATGCTGCACACATGATATCAGTGAATATATATATATATATATATATATATTTAATCACTCTATACAAACGACATGCATAGCGTATTTTTCATTTATACCTTTTTCCCTTTGATTTGTTTTATTTTGTTTTTTATTGTGTTTTTTTTTTTTGGGCAAAAATTGATATTGTTAGGATTTTGGCAAAATAAAAGGTAAAGAGCTGATATGGAGATATGTTTTTGTCTTTTAAAAAAAAATTACTATAAACAAAAGCTTATAATATTAGTATAAAAGATATCTGAAAATTTGTTGTTTTTAAAGCATTTTCTAAATAAATATCATAAGTTTTTTTGTCATATAACAAAACGGTTGTTTTTTAAAAAATGATTATCAGTATGATCAATTATTTGGTGGTCAATTATTAATTGTCCAATATATGAATATGTACTTAATAATTGTCAATTAATGATTTATTAATCAATAAAAAAATTTCTTTAACCATTTCAATGATCAATGACCTTTTTTTTTACTAACAAAAATCTCGATCATGTTTTTTTTTTTAAATAAATGTTCAAAAACTGCCTTCTGATCTAATTTCTCATAATATGAGTAACATCAATTAATGTTTCAATGTTAATACCAGAGAATCGCAAAGACACCATCAAATACATTCCCGGAGTGGAAGCAATCGAGCCAGAGGACTTGATGTCATACCTCCAATCCACAGACACTTCAACCACAGTTCATCGTATCATATACCAAGCATTTTCCGATGTTAAAAAAGCCGATTTCATTCTCTGCAACACAGTTCAAGAGCTCGAATCCGACACCATCTCAGCCCTCCAACAGAAGCAACCGATTTACCCGATCGGACCCATCTTCCCATCCCGGTTCGCCAAGAGCTCTGTGGCCACCAGCCTCTGGTCCGAGTCAAACTGCACCAATTGGCTCGATTCCAAGCCTACCGGCTCGGTCCTTTACGTGTCGTTTGGAAGCTACGCCCACGCTAGTAAGAGAGATATTGAGGAGATAGCCTACGGGCTTTTGCTTAGTCAAGTGAGTTTTGTTTGGGTGCTTCGCCCCGATATCGTGAGCTCGGATGAGACCGACATCTTACCCGTCGGTTATGAGGACCAGATCAAGGGTAGGGGGTTGATAGTCACGTGGTGTTGTCAGATTGAGGTGATCTCTCACCCAGCGATCGGAGGGTTCATGACGCACTGCGGGTGGAATTCAGTGTTGGAGAGCGTATGGTGTGGCGTCCCTTTGTTGGCTCACCCTCTGTTGACCGACCAGTTTACTAATAGGAAGCTAGTGGTTGATGATTGGAGGATTGGACTCAATCTTATTGATGATCACCACAAGGGCAAGGCCATCACGAGGGATGAAGTTGCGGAGAAGATCAGCCGTCTGATGGGTGGAAAATGGGGTGATAATCATGAGTTGAGGAAGAACATCCAGGAGGCAAAAAATATCTTGGAAAATGCATTGACTAAGACTGGATCGTCAGAGAAGAATCTCACCCAATTCATCAAAGATGTGATGCTTAAAATGATTCAGAAAAAATGCTATTATAACTAAAATATTAAGCATTAATAAACTACAAGTTCTCTACATCTTTAAATAAATTGTGATATCGAACACTATTGATACTCTTTATATTTTTTTGGACTTTAATAAGAAATATCGTGTGTGAGCCCCATATTTACATATATCATCCAACAACCGTTCTTATAGCTTGTTAATTCCATCGTGTTCCAATGTGACATATAGTACTATCAATCATGTCATTGTAAAATTATTATATGTGTGTGTGTATATGGTGATTTATATCACTTATGAATCTTTGTTGATCAGTTTATAATAATTTTTCTTCGTAATTACTTTGATTTGAATTCATATAATAACCTTTTGTCAATCTCTATCATTCCATCATTCCATAGATGATTGAAAAATGAAAAAGATTCAGGCCTTGAAAGTGTATGATAAATGCCATTAAAATCTAAATATTGCAGAGAAAATAAAGTGAAGTACTCCATACATGAAATATAAAAAGGTGTCTTGAACCTTCTCTTCCGACCCTACCTTTCAATTTCATACACAGTCTCTAGTACGAAATGAGCCACTCCAAACAAGTTCATAACTACTCAGTACAATAATTTTTGTTTGTGATTATTTTATTTTGTTTTCATGAAATAAAAGGTTTAAGTGCTCGGAAAGGAAGTTCAATAGCATCATACGATATGTGGTTGCATGCATAATTTAACGCTAATTTCACATCCGATTATATTAAAAGGTTAAAAGTTCGAATTCCCACCCCAAATTTTAACATTATATATATATATATATGTGTGTTGTCATACAATATATTGTCAATATTTTTCCGAACGGTGGCATAATTACGTCCCCCACATATGGCAATATTTCTTATGAATGGAATTATTGGTTATATATATACCGCCAAAATATCATTATAGTATTACTGTCAATGGTCTGCCACTACAATGGTATATTGCCTTATCTAAATTTGGCACTTGAAGTTACGTTCTTTTCATCTTATATCACCATATGTATCATCCAGCAGCTTCCTTGCAACTCCCTCAATTGTTTTAATTGGTGCACCAAAGATGGACCATGACTCCCTAATAATAATGCAAGTTAGGTCAAGATCATCATGAAAAATATGTTTGTATGACCAGAGAAACAATACAAAAAACAATTTGTATTCAAGTGTAGAATGATCAACAATCTTTTCAGATTTTTCCTATCATTGCTAAATATATAGAAAAGCTTCTTTGTATGTATACATATCAAAAAGCAAGCAATAATTCATGTATATATCATTCTGAGTTATTTTTTCTATGGGGAGGGGCAAAAAAAAGAAACTAAAGAAAAAAAAAAAAAAAAAAAAAACCCACATCAGAATCAGACTTTCAGCAATTCCAGAACAAGAGCGAAAGGGGGATGTCCTTGGATGGGGAAGAAAGACTAATGGCCTGTTTACTTTACAGGAATAGGGAATTGGAATGGGGAATATGAATCAATCTCATGTTTACTTACTTATTTTAATCCTGGAATGAGAGTGAAATTGTATGGGGCCCATACTAATTTGGGATTGAATAAGGGGATTGACAATCCCAAGCCTCCCCATCGGATTAGCACTCCCATTCATGATATTAAAGTTAAATTACTACTTTGCCCCCAATTTGGAACTTATTTGGTATGTTTATGATTTGAAACTTATTTTGTTTAAAAGATGATTATATCATATCTTATATTTGTTTTTTAATTTTTTAATGCTACTTTTTTAAATTTTTAATGCTCTAGCAAAATTAAAAAAAAAAGTGAGCCATAATAAATCAACTACAAACAAAATTTTAATTTTAGATATATATTTCAACATTATGTTTTTTTTAAGCAAATTTATATTTCAAAAAAATTTAAATATTTACTAGAATAAACTATTTATCTCAAAATTTAACTTTTTTATTTAAAAAATAATCTTCATAATATAATTATCATTAGCATATAAATTACTTATCTCAACATTATGTTTTTAAAAAATAAACATATATTTCAAGAAAATAGTTCTATAATTAGTAACACAAAAAATAATCATTTTAGTTTTAAAATAATTAGTGTATAATTACTTGTTTAAAATGAAAACACAAAATTAACTGAAAGGGTATATAAGTAAATTTACAATAACTGATTCCGATTTCTGTTTTAAGTAAATACATGAATAGGATTAACAATGATTCCGACTCCAATTCCTGAAGCCCAAGTAAACAATATATTCTAACTCCAAATCCTGACTCCGAATCCAACTCACTCCGAATCCTATCCACTCCGATTCATGTCTAATCCGATTACACGTAAGTAAACATGCCATAAGAGTACTGTGTTTGAAAGGAGAGAAAAGTATTTTGACATTCATGATTGTTTGGTAGGAGAGAAAGAATGAAGGAACAGATTAATAGAGGATGAACTCAAAATCCTTCTAAACACCTAAGTTTTGATCTCTCATAAATTGGAGAAATTATTAAAAGAATTACATACCAACCAACATAAGATAAATGACATCTTTCTCCTTCCCTATTTCTCTCACCTAGGTGATCTACCACTTCATTCTTCTTATTTTCACTCCTTACTACCAAACATACCCTAAGGGATAGACGATCATGAGGTTCCTTCTTCTCCAACTTCCCCTCTGGTATCCACTGCCCAACCTGACCATTATTGTTCATTCGCTACTGACCGTTGTCCCCTCCCACAGATGATCGTAAGGTATATACTCCATCATGATGTCGAATGAAACTATCCATGAAATCGTGTGTCGCGTAAAACGTCAATCATCGCCGTTTATCCGCTCTCTATCTTCTCGAATTCACCCGGATCTCGTACTCACCTTTGTGTCGAGGACATGATGATTAAATTGGTCAATCATCTTGTTGTTCTCAATCAATTCTTCCGGACCTCTCTACACCTAATTATAATTCACTTTTTGAATTAATTTCAATACTTTACCTCTTGAATTTATAAATTAATAGAAAACCACCGCCCGTGTAAACTTTTTTTTTTTTTTTTTTTACGAAAATTGACATCTCTCACAATTCTCTTGCAAGATCTAATGGTCTTAATTACGAGATCAAATAGGTTAAATATGACTCAACCGATCTAAATTCTAACGGTCTTACGAGAGTTGATGATCATCAGGACACCCCGCGATTATACGTGTCAGCTGACTCAGCTCTCCTGATTCATGTGTACATATCATGTAATTTATTTCATTTTAGTTACCAAATAGAACTAGTAATGCAAATGTTGGAAGTGGTTGATGTGTATGCTTGTTTTGTACCTTGCTGGTGGTCTATGGGCCCATTGAAAATGTGTTCACATAGTGGGTTGAAATTGAAGCCCATTAGCCCACATTCTTGTGTTCTGAGCATAGAATTAGGAAAATTATCGTAAATAACATTTTTTACGAAAAATAATTAAAGTAAATAAAGTAAATTGTAAGATTTTAACTATTTAAGGTAAATAGTTATCCTACTAAATTTACAAGTGAAACAGAAAATTTATAAAGAAAATACATATTTATAAGAAGTAAATAAAACATTTACTTAATCAATTTGTTATTTACTTTAAATATATTTAAAACATGTAATTTTTTTTTAATTATTTATAGGGTAAATTTTTCATTTAGTCTCCAAACTTTTAACATTGTGCAACTTTGGTCCCTGATCTTTTTTTCATAACTAGAATGCCTTTAAACTATTAAAATGGTACTATAATAGTCATTTTCATTAATTTTTAGATGGAATCCATAATAATTTGGTCAAAAATTGACACTAACTAACGAATTTTGTCAAAAAAAAAAATAGCGGAATGATCGTTGTAACAACGCTTTCAATAATTTATGATCATTTTAACTATGAAAAAAATAATAAATACCCCTAAACTATTAAAATGTTGCTACAATAGTCTTTTCTCTTAATTTTTAGACAGAATCCATTAGTAATTTAGTCAAAAAGTAATGTTAACTAACGGATTTAGTCTAAAAATTAACGAAAATGACTATTGTAATTACATTTTAATAATTTATGAGCATTCTACCTACGAAAAAAAGATTAGGAACTAAAATTGTACAAGATAAAAAGTTCATGACCAACTTAACAATTTACCATTGTTTATATGAAAATGTTGTTTACTTCTTTTGCCCTGTAGAATTACCTGAGTTTGTTGGGCTGCGATTGGAGCACAGTTCTTTGCCTCAACAGTGTTATAATGTCGGGCTGGCACAACACATAAACATCAAACATGATTTAAGTTCATAATAAGGTGTGTGACTGGCAAATCCAATTGGGGCTAGCTTAGTTTACTTCTTTATGCAAAAATGTTTACTTCTTTCTCCTCATGGAATTACCTCAATTTGTTGGGCTACGATTAGACACATCTTTTTTAGCCGCAACAGTGTTATTATGTCGTGCCGGTGTACAACACTTAAACTTCAAACATGATTTTTATAATAAGGTATGTGATTATCGCCCGACTAACTCAGCAAATGGAAGGGATGTAACTTAATATATGTGAACTTTCAAATTTAAAATATGTAAGTGTTTTGTTTAACTTTAATACGTGAGACTCATATAATATCTGATTTAAAAAATAAAAATAAAAATAAAAAATTATTATTAAAAAAAATCAGAATAAGATGTTGCACAGTAATATTAGGTTCAAGAGCTAATAATTATAACTTATTCACAAAAAAAAAAAAAAAAAAAAAGAAAAAGAAGCTAAAAATTATAAGACATAAATGTAAGAGGGATGCCAGTATTTCACTTAAGATATGATATTTTTAAAATTTTTTTTTACAGAATCATTGTTGTCGTGCTGTCATATTGTGCCTTACTCATGTCATGGTGCTAGTATTCCTTTCATGAAACTCAAGCCTCAACTCGTAGTATCCCACCACTTCATCATGTCGTGTTCGTATTACATTTGATATCACTACTTTGAATTTCTAGTACTTTGCTTACTTAAAGGAGGGTAAAAGGATGGAACTTGTCTTAACTTTATCTCGTCATTTCAAAGAGAACATTTTTAAGAGATGAAGTAAAGTAAAAGAAGGAAATTCTCAAATTCTTGCATTCACCATTACTCGTGGGATATTTTTGTAACTAGTTTAATGAGTGAACTTTTGTTTTTTCAGAAAAGCGGTTCAATATGAATTTTTATATGATAAATTATGATCTGTTTGGATGAACTATTTCAACCGTTATTATTGAACTCCAATATAATATTTGTGAAATTTTATGCTTTATGATAAATTGACAGAGCGAAATTGATAAAAGGAATTATAAATATAAGAAAAATATATATTTCATTGAAATTTTTTTCTCCCTCTGAACGTACTATTTTCCTTTGTAAGTATGTTGTGTTGCTGTTGCTACAGTTACTTAGCAAAAAAAAAAATGTCGTTTGTATGGTAGATGATATATTTTATATGGTTGATGATTGTACCATTTAATTTTGGAAACTACACATTACATTTAAGTTTAAAATTTGCTGCTACTTTTGTTCAACAAGGACGTTTCTCCGTGGTGTTAGTTTTCTCATTTTCAGTAATTCAAGTCCAGAAACGACATAAAGTTTTACTTGAGAAGATTAGTCTAAATTAAACTAAAACGACATGTCGTTTAATAGATAGCAACCATCTATTCGGTTCACGTTTTTTAATTCTACGTCATACTTTTTACTATCGTACTTTTTACTTTTCGTTGAACATGAAGGACATGATGTTTCATGTTTGTCGCTTCAAATCTTAGTTACTTTTTTTTTTTTTTTTTTTTTTTTGAGGGGAAGCTATCTCTCATTTGATTGAGGAAACAACATGTAATTTTCCATAAATTTTTTCCCTTATTTTTTTCTTCTTTCAATCAACATCTTGTTCGTAGTTAGTTATTTTGATTGTATTGAGTAAAACGAGAAGGGCCTCGCACGCAGCTTATCAGGGTTGGGTCGTTCTTATTTCGAAATTTGATGTCGTTTGTATTATAAACGACGTGTCATTTGGGTTTAAAGAAAAGTTTGTTGTTCTCTTGTGCTCGTGAATGACTTCAAGCGTCTTCCTTTTTCTTGTCGTTCGTGAATGAGATGACATGTATTTATCTCATAGCAACAGACATTTGTCGTTTTTCTTGACAAAAACCACCCATGACACGTCACTTTTTGACATTCAAGTTTGCTGCCAATGATTTGCAAGCAACGTGTTGTTTATTGTAAATGCTATCTATAGGTTTGTTGATGTGGTTTTCATTTTTCAAGTCCTTTCGACAAATTCAAATATCGTTTTATTGTGAATGTTATCTGTTGTTTGCTGAATTTTTTCTTTTTGACTTATAAATTTGTTTTCGTTTCGAATTAAATGGCCTTAAGTTTTTTTTTTTTTTTTTTTTTCTAATTTTTTGTATACGTAGGAAGTATTCAACCCGAGTATTTTTTTTTAATTTCTTTTTTCAAAGTTCTAACTACAAGCTTTCAAATGCAATAATAATGTAGAATGTTGTTTTACTTTAGTTTGATTGAAGACAGGGACCTGTATTAAACCATTTTTGTATCAATTATCGAAGTCATTATTGATGACAATCTAAAACAAAACCACGCTAGGATTTTTTTATTTTTAATTCTATAAAAAACCACACTTGTATATTAAAAAATGAGACAAAAAAATATCTACGATAGTGATAATGTTCTATTGATTTTTTTCTATCGAGATTCATGGATCCATGGCTATATATTTATCTTGTTTATGGATTAACAAAAAAGTGCAAAAATTCTATTTGCTTCTGCTTTTTTATGAGTCTTTTTCTTTTTGCGCATGGCATCGTCACTCTCTTTAATAGCATCAACAAATTCGGAACTTAATTTGAAAATCATATTTCGGCCATTTGATGGCTAATATTCTTATTTATTGAATAACTATAGTGTTCGATTATAATTTGATTAAACTAACAAAAAAAAAATTTATAGTAAGAAAGAAGTTAATATTATTTTGTATAAAAAAAATTGAAATAAATAACATGTTTTAAAAATGTTTAGAATAAATAACAAATTTTATTAGATAAATTATTTTTTTTAATAAATATGTTTTCTATCTAATAAATATATTATTTATATAGTAAATTTATTATCTAATTCAAATATTTTAAAACTTTATTACTTATTTTAATTATTTTTTGTAAAAATGTTATTTACTATAATTTCTTCTATTATATATTATGTTGTAGAGTATGACGTAGCTCATCATATAACAACTCAAAATAGTGCATTATCTATACTCCACTCTGAATATACTGGTTTTAGCTGTTATAAATAGATTCGGATGTTAAAATGATCTGTTTTATGAGTTTAAATGTGGATAATTATTATTTGTCAGTATACTATTGTTAATATAATAGATTTGGATGTTAAAAATATGAATACTTATTTTCTGTCAATCTATTATTGACAATATAATAGATTCTGATATAAAGTGATCTTTTTATGTTCTTAACTGTAAATATTTATTCTCTATCAATCTATTATTGACAATATAATAGATTCAGATTTAAAGTGATCTTTTTTATGTTCTTAACTGTAAATACTTATTCTTTGTCAACCTATTTTTGTTAATATATTAAATTTCCGACCAATAACTAGGCAGTTATAAGTAAATTTTTTTATTTACTTTACCTTTATTTTAGGAATTGTTTCCTATATATAATGAAAAAAAAAAAAAAAAAAAAGATGATTCTAGAACCAAAAAACAAGTCAAGTGGCAAAAGGCTTTTCTTTCCTAACAAGAAAAGGAGTTTGATTCATCTACCCCTCTCCCTATAAATAACCCAATCCTCTCTCTCTCTATTCTTCAGATCCCAATTCACTATTCCCCAACTCTTCTTCCCACATTCCTCCGTCGTCTTCTCTGCGCAACCCAATTCTCTTTCTCTCTAGCTTTCTCTCTCTTACGCCATGTCTGACCATGTTGAATCCTCCGATTCGTAAGCCCTCAGATCCCTCTCCTTCTTCCTCGATTCGTCCGATTTTCTTCATTCGATTGATTGATTTGATTTTTTATTTCAATTTTTTTAATTTTGTGCAGGAAGGGAACGAAGAGGGATTTCAGCACGGCGATTCTGGAGCGGAAGAAGGCGGCGAATCGGCTCGTCGTTGATGAGGCCGTCAACGATGACAACTCCGTCGTCTCGCTCCACCCGGAGACTATGGAGAAGCTCCAGCTCTTCCGCGGCGATACTATCCTCATCAAGGTTTGGTTTGGTCGGATTTGATTTGGTTTGGTTTGATTTGATTTCTCACTGCCCTAGATTTCGGTTTCTGTTGCTCTTTTGAAAGCAAGTTTTGTGCTTTTGTCCTTAGAGTAGTTACGTTGATGGAAATTTTGGGATTTTGGATTAGGGTTTTTGAGGGATTTGGTTTTGGGTGATGATTTAGTACCTGGGTCGATCGGATGATTTTGTTTTGTCTGTTGGGGATCTGAGAACTTGGTCTGCTTGACTGAGTTGATTATGTTTACTAATTTTTAGCGAATTATGGATAGGAGTTATTGGCATTACATTGAGATAGTTGTGATACTTATGTTAGGAATGTTTATGAGCAGGCCTTATATATACATTATAAAACGCATTAGCCAGCATATGGGTTTTAGACTTTGGGTGTATTGTATGTACTATTTTGTGTTTCTCTTGGGGTATGTTTGGTAGGAAGGAGGGAGTGGTAGATCACCTAGGCGAGGGTGTTTGGTATGCAATCGCTCCAACATTCTCTCCTATTTCGGAGAGAATTAGCGGAAAGAACTTTTTTTAAGTTTTACATTGAGCGCCTAGCAAGGCGGTAAGTGTAAAATCATGGCTTG
This sequence comes from Ficus erecta, assembly GCA_008635985.1. Classification (NCBI taxonomy): domain Eukaryota; kingdom Viridiplantae; phylum Streptophyta; class Magnoliopsida; order Rosales; family Moraceae; genus Ficus; species Ficus erecta. The sequence continues at coordinate 258,196 of BKCH01000815.1, forward strand.
TCGAGGTCATTAAAAGAAAATTTGAAAATTCGTTGCACAAATTGACTTTCGCATTAGGTATTTTTTACTAAACATTCGTGTTTAAGTCATGGGTTTGAGTTTGACCTTTGAATCCTTCACTTTCCCATGATTAACATGCTGTTTTGTGTTTAATTTTGTGTAACATGTTAATTTAACTTGTTTGGTGTTCAGGGTAAGAAAAGGAGGGACACCATCTGCATTGCCCTTGCTGACGACACATGTGATGAGCCAAAGATAAGGATGAACAAGGTTGTCAGGAGCAATTTAAGGGTTAGGCTTGGAGATGTCGTTTCTGTGCACCAGTGTCCGGATGTCAAATATGGAAAGCGTGTTCACATTCTCCCCATTGATGACACCATCGAGGGAGTCACTGGGAATGTCTTTGATGCATACTTGAAGCGTGAGTTTCTATTCTCAACCTTCTCTCACCATGTATGGTGGAAGTTAATGTACAAATGCATTTGTATTCTACAAGTTTATGTATGAAAGCTTGAATATGTAGTCCATGTTCTAGCTTTATGTTTTCCCTTTAAAATTAAGAAACTAACTAACTGCACGAATCTGTACCTGATTGTTAACACAATTGTTTCACATAGTACACTTAATGCACCAATTATAGTTGCGTAGACGTATTTGAACTAAAATTTTTATATTAGCTAGTTGTCAATGATAACATATAACTCAAAAGCTTCAATTATATTCTGTAGCATGATGCTTCTTGTCATCTAATGATTTGTATGCATAGTCTGGTTGATGAAAAACACTCTGTATAACTTGTTATCCTAATTCCTTGGCCGGTAGGGATTCTGTACTTTTAATTATGTATGTTTTCTGTCCTTGTTTATGTTGATGAGAATTACACACACACACACACACACACACACACACATATATTTGTTAAAATGAGAATATCTATCATGGCTTAAGTTTATTAGGTTTGTGTGGCTGTATTTTGTATCCTGGCTGTATTCTGTGGTCTAAGATTAATAAGTCAACAATTGTTATCTGCAGCTTATTTCCTGGAAGCTTACCGCCCAGTAAGAAAGGGTGATCTCTTCCTTGTAAGGGGAGGAATGAGGAGTGTTGAGTTCAAGGTTATTGAAACTGACCCTGCCGAGTATTGTGTGGTTGCCCCGGACACTGAGATCTTCTGTGAGGGTGAGGCGGTGAGAAGGGAGGATGAGGATAGACTGGATGAGGTTGGCTATGATGATGTTGGTGGTGTCAGAAAACAGATGGCTCAGATTCGGGAACTTGTGGAACTGCCACTTAGGCACCCACAGCTATTTAAATCAATTGGAGTTAAGCCTCCAAAAGGAATTCTACTTTATGGACCTCCAGGATCTGGTAAGACCCTGATTGCCCGAGCTGTTGCAAATGAAACTGGTGCATTCTTTTTCTGCATTAATGGACCAGAAATCATGTCAAAACTGGCTGGGGAGAGTGAAAGCAATTTGAGGAAAGCTTTTGAGGAAGCAGAGAAGAATGCTCCATCCATTATATTTATTGATGAGATTGATTCAATTGCTCCTAAGAGAGAGAAGACTCATGGAGAAGTTGAGAGGAGGATTGTCTCCCAGCTATTGACACTCATGGATGGACTGAAATCTCGTGCACATGTTATCGTGATTGGTGCTACAAATCGTCCCAACAGTATTGACCCAGCTCTGAGAAGGTTTGGAAGATTTGATAGGGAAATAGATATCGGTGTTCCAGATGAAGTTGGTCGGCTTGAGGTCCTTCGTATTCATACAAAGAATATGAAGCTTTCTGATGATGTAATATTCTATACTATTTATTTGTTGATGCTAGATGTGCATTTCTTTTTTAATCCAATTTAAGTTTATTGAACCTTGTTTTGTTTTGCAGGTTGATCTGGAAAGAATAGCAAAGGATACACACGGTTATGTTGGTGCTGATCTGGCTGCTTTGTGTACTGAGGCTGCCCTTCAGTGTATCAGAGAGAAGATGGATGTCATCGACTTAGAAGATGAGTCGATAGATGCTGAGATACTCAACTCAATGGCTGTCTCAAACGAGCACTTCCAGACTGCTCTTGGAACAAGCAATCCATCCGCCCTCCGTGAAACAGTGAGTATTCTAATAAATATTGACATCTTTGAAGTGGCCTATTATGCTCTTTTGTCCTTCTTTTGTGCTGGAATGGGTCGCTAATATGAAGTGTCAATTCAGGTTGTTGAGGTGCCCAATGTTAGTTGGGAAGATATTGGAGGCCTTGAAAATGTCAAGAGGGAGCTTCAAGAGGTAATTGAAACCGTTGCATTGGACTGTACATGTAAAATACTCAATTCACCTCACGTTAATTCTCTCTTTATTTAATGGTCATGCAGACTGTTCAGTATCCAGTGGAGCATCCTGAGAAGTTCGAGAAGTTTGGCATGTCACCTTCCAAGGGAGTTCTGTTCTATGGCCCCCCTGGATGTGGAAAGACTCTTCTAGCCAAAGCCATTGCCAATGAATGTCAGGCCAACTTCATTAGTGTCAAGGGTCCTGAATTGCTGACAATGTGGTTTGGAGAGAGTGAGGCTAATGTTCGTGAAATTTTCGACAAGGCCCGTGGATCTGCTCCTTGTGTCCTGTTCTTTGATGAACTTGATTCAATTGCTACTCAGGTTTGAACAACTTCGTTACATTACTCTACCGTGTGATTAAATTGGTACTGGTAGTTGATTAGCAATAAGTTTAGCTTGGTTAAAGAAACTTAAATTCCGTGTGATTAAATTGGTACTGGTAGTTGGTTAGCAATAAGTTTAGCTTGGTTAAAGAAACTTAGGAATTAATTTACTAGTTACATAATTAGGAGAAATAACTACATAATATTAATACATGTGAATTTGACTATATGTGGGATTGTATCCATATATCGAGACTGAACCAACATTTAAGTGGAGAATTAGTGCAATTTTATTTGGTTCTCTAATATCTCCTTTCTATTTCTTTCTGGCTTGCAGAGAGGTAGCAGTGTCGGGGATGCCGGTGGTGCTGCTGATAGAGTTTTGAACCAACTCCTCACTGAAATGGATGGCATGTCTGCAAAGAAGACTGTTTTTATCATCGGTGCCACGAACAGACCAGACATTATAGACCCTGCACTCCTGCGTCCTGGTCGTCTTGACCAGTTGATTTATATCCCTCTCCCTGACGAGGAATCTCGTTACCAAATATTCAAGTCCTGCCTGAGGAAATCGCCAGTCTCCAAAGATGTCGACCTCCGAGCCCTTGCCAAGTACACTCAAGGATTCAGTGGTGCCGATATCACCGAAATATGCCAGCGTGCATGCAAATATGCCATCAGAGAGAACATTGAGAAAGTAAGATAACACACCTCTTCCTCGGTGCATATCCATTGAATAGACACACTTATTTCTCTTGAATTGAGTACTTACCATGAGTCTTTTTTTGCAGGACATTGAGAGGGAAAGGAGAAGAAGGGACAATCCCGAGGCCATGGAGGAGGACGTTGAGGATGAAGTAGCAGAGATCAAGGCAGCTCACTTCGAGGAATCAATGAAGTATGCTAGGAGGAGTGTGAGCGATGCTGACATCCGCAAATACCAGGCATTTGCGCAAACATTGCAGCAATCGAGAGGTTTCGGAAGCGAATTCAGGTTCCCGGAGACCAGTTCCGCAGCTGCTGGATCTGACCCATTTGCAACCACTGCTGGTGGCGCTGATGAAGACGACCTTTACAGTTAGGCTCATCTTCGATATATGTTCTAATTTAAGTATGCAAAGTGCCCGACAGTGTGTTTAAAGGCCGATTTGAATCTCTTTTGAGCCATTGAGATTTGCTCTCGCCTGGATGCGTTTTAAATTTAGTTTATAGACATTGTTATTTAACTTTTTTTTCTCTGCGACAATATTGAATACTGCAAAAACAATTGAATGAATGTCAAGGACCCTCTTACCTCTAAAACCTCGGTGGTTGTGATTTGTGGTTACTGGTTAGAAGCAATCGATTTTTCTTCTCTTGAAAATAAAAAGTAGATGGAGATATTTTTTTTTTTTTCAATTATAGTTTATAACCGACACAAATTTCAAAAACACCATACAATATGATGCTGAAGAAACTTAAATTTCAAAGCACTCTGCAATATGGTGTTCAAACATGTTTCTTGAAAAACAAAATTTCAAATGAAACATTATAATGGGTCAGGAGTGTGAAAGAAAAACGTTGATAATATTGCTGGTAAATTGGACTGACAAGTTATAGTGACAGACGGCCGTTTTGGTTGACCAATGACTTTTTCGTACTTTGTAATATACGAACAATGAATTGCTACACACCTGTTGGACGGCGGCGCACTTCACATTTTAATTTTTCATCGGGTGAAATCGCAAGACATACATAATTTAATAATATTCATTTTCTCTGACTTTCGAGATATTTTCTATAGTTAAAGAAGCATGAGTAGTGTCGCACGCAGCACACGTGTGAGAGGTGGCGAGAAATTAATACCTGAAAAGAAAGACAAAATATTACACCTATATTAAGCCATGCCTTTTACACACACACGCACACGATAATTTTGAAACAAAATTCTCTATTTCCTTGTACTTTTTTAGCCAAAAAAGATGGGAGATTTTATGGTAGAGTGCTTGCCAGTTGTTAATCATAATCGTAAAATTTAAATCGGGCAATGTTATTTAAAATATACCATTTCATCCATTTTATAGGCATCGTTGGATATCGTTTGACTTAAATATGAGATCTCATTGTATAATCTCCCCAAAAAGAAAGTTGTTTAGTGCTTAGCTAAGCCTATAGTGAAATTTTTATATTATTTGGAAACCAGAAAAAATAAAATAAAATCTTTTGTTTACTTAAGTTTTAGTAAAATAAGATGAGATATTTTGCCATGGCACTATAGATTCAAGAGGGTCAGTGATTGAAATTGTAAAATTTATATAGCACAGTATATTCTTTAAAGTACCCCATTTCATCCACTTCGTAGGCATTGTTTCATTTAAATCATATAGTTAAGGTCAATCCCTCACAGTAATGGGACCTCACGGTATAATCTTCTGACAAAGAAAGTTGTTTAAAGCTTAGCTAAGCTAATTAGTGAAATACTTATATTATTTGGAAACAAAAATCGAATTTCTCTATTTTTTTTCCTTGCTGAAAAAGTTGGGAGATTTTATGGTGGAGTGCCGTCACTTATAGATTCAATAGAATCATTGATCATATTCATAAATTTAAAATCTAATGGGGTGGATATCATGAGAGAACATTCTTTATAATATCCCGTTTCATCCACTATAGAGACATCGTTTAATTTAAATCATACAATTGAGGTCGATAACCCTAATAGTAATGGAACCTCATTGTATAATCTCCCAACAAAAAAAAAAAAAAAAAAGTCGTTAGTGCTTAGCTATGCTAATTAGTTAAATTTTATATTATTTGGAAACAGAAAAAAAATCAAAAACAAAAACAAAAAAACAAAAAACAAAACAAAACAAAATTCTCTATTCTCTCTATTTTTTAAGCTTAAAAAGATGGGAGATTTGATGGTCGAGGGCCCTCACTCATAGATCCAATAGGATCAATGATCGTAATGCATATTATATAGGATTATATTTGATGAGAGTATTCTTTAAAATACTCCAATTTCACCTATGATAGAGGTATATTGTTTGAGTTAAATCATACAGCTGATATCAATAACTCTATAATAATAGGAGGGTAACATTTAATTTAAACCATACAGTTCAGATCAATAACCCCTACAATAATGGGACCTCATCGTATAATCTCTGGAGAAGGAAAGTTGTTTAGTGCATTTATGTAGCAAAAGTGGTTTATTGTTTTACCAAACAAACTAATTACGAGAAACGGATGATGATTGGAAAAATCAAAATTGTCGGGTGTACTAACAGCTATGGAATGATTATGCTTTGCAATTAAGGGGTCAAAAAACTTGGCATTTTGCTAACAAAATTGGGACGCCGAACCCACCTAACTCGTTGGATTTGGGCGTTTGTATTGAAGGAGTTAGATAGATATTGCTACCCAATTAGGCAAAAAGAGTTTGAAATGTAGGGAAAAGGGAGTCAGGTCCCTCTTTGCAAAGCACGCTTGGAAATAAGGGGGAAAATGATATGATGAGTACACTAAGACATATTAACCAAAACACACACAAACACACACACACACATATATATATATATTTGTATATATTTTGTTTGAAATGGTCCACATTACACATTATTAATTTGATTAAGACCAAGCCAACTTTATGACGGGCACTTATCTTCTCTCCTCCCCACCACATCGAAATAGAAAGAAATTAATTGGTCCTTTTTGCTACTTGCTCGATATCTTGTAACATGTTATCACCTCAAATTGTCTATATTCATCACATCACTATTGATCTAGTTTTCTTTGTTTTTGGCCTTTGCAATTTCCGATTAGTACAAGGCTCAAGTTGAGCTGTACTCAAGTGTGCCAACAACAAACTAGGGCACACGCCTATTCGCACCCTTCAAAATCATATCACTTCAATAGTTTTGATGTTTTTGTTTGAACATTGCTATCTATCAAGATATTTTTTCAGTTTTGGTTCAAACAAGTTTTTATTCTTTTGGGGACGTTTCTACTTTTCTTAAGTATTTTGCGCTCTAATCATTTACAACCACGAGCAATAAATTAAATTGAAGTAAAAACAATTAAACAATCATACACAAGATTTAATCACCAGCCTTATAATATGTTTGGTATCATGGAAATGAAGAAGGAAGGACGAGGGATGAGGTAGAAGTAGAGGGGAACTTATAGAGTTGGTTGTTTGGTAAGAAGGAAAAGAAAATGAAAAGAAAAAGATTGTAGTGCATGGGGTCTTTTTTTTTTATTCTCTACAAAAATGAAAGGAATACATTCATGCAATAACTACTAAAATTATTTTTCTGTCCTTGCTTTTAAAGTTAAATAATATATATATAGATAAATAAAATAGAAATTATATAATTTTTTTTTTCTCATTTCATGATACTAAACAACAGAAAGGAGATACTAAACAACAGAAAGGAAAAACAAAAATCTTTCTTCTTACTCTTATTTTCTTTACCTCCTATTTTTAATTTTCCTTTTGTTTTCTTTCCTTCTTACAAAACATAGACTAAGAGCTACCCGCGCGCTGTAAGGTTGAAACTACAATATTCATAAAAGAAGAATATTACAAGAGAAAATTGGAGTACCACTGAAACTCAATAATTTTAACTTTTAACTTCTTAACCATCCCCCTCTTAGGAAAAAAAAAAAAAAGACAATCAACATTACAAACGTGTAAGTCGATTCACTTGTTAACTCAGTATTATAAGAATAATATATAAGACTCAATACCCTCTAACTAATAAGATATTTTGACGTCTAACTGGAGCATATGTTTGGTGGGATATAGTGGTGTTGTCACAATTTTATAACAAGAGATATATATGTGGTGTATACATACATCTATACATATATATACATATACATATATATATATATATAAATTGCATATGCAGATCGATTTGCTACTAACTTTGTGCTAGAATAATTATATAAGCTTCACACACTCAACAGAATTAAGATATTCGACATCTAACTAGACATGTTTGTTGGGATAAATATATAGTGGTGTTGCCACAACTTAAACAACAGATCATATATGTCGTGTATATACATATATACATTCATATCCAAAAACATATATAATGTATAACCTACATGAGCGTATGCATAGACTCTGTATAGTATATATATATATATATATATATATGCTTGTTCCGGAACAACCCACAAAAATGCATTATGCTTCTGAGACGAGGGGACATGGTTAGTTGGCACTCATCTATAAGATGATAATAATGGTAACAAACACATATACATCAAATCATATAATTATATATTTCTATATATACATACATGATGAAAATAATGAATGATAAATGGTGAGAAGGCACATCATATAATGCACGTAGATATCAATCAATCATCAATGTCCCGCCCGGGGAGAGTAGTAGTACTAGTACTAACCCTAGCTTATACCCCACCACATTTCTCATCCTTCCCAGGCCTCCTTTTTCTTCCCATTTATTTAAGTGTAGCCTGCGCATATGGGGTCCCTATATATATACATAAATATATATATATATTTATATTCCGTTCATTTAAAGTTTTTGATATATACGTTTGTTTTGTATATACATTAATGTGTGTGTATATATATATATATATATATACATTTCATGATCGTATTTCTGTAGGACTGTTACAACCTAAAAAATACCAATTATACTAGAATAAAGTCCTGTTTGGAAACCGGGTTCTGATATTCCTTTCCCTATAATATGAACTTTCTGTTTAAAGCAAGTGACTCTTCTTTTTTCCTTTTGAGAAAAAAAATGAAATAAGGATATAAAGAGAGAAAGAAAGGGAAAAAAAAAAAAAAAAACCCCAGCTGACATTTTTTCAGTTTTGGCTGATTTCACACTCTGCTCTGATCAATGATCAAGCAAATATCCCTTTCCTTTGATACGCCATTTCTCAAATGAAACGTTTTTGTGTGATATGAGACATGACTGACAACTGGTTCAAGAAGATAACCTGGAACACATATATATAGTATATACTATATATATAGATATATATATATACACACACAAACCCTAGCTGTGGGAGAGACTTTTTTTAAGGTTCATGGTTTCAGGCTTTAGTATTGGTAGAGCAGCTCCATTGATGAATACAAATGATCAGAACGTACACTCACCCCGTGTTCTTTTTACCAAGCACACGTGCGTCTCGACGTGGAAGGTCAGGAATGGTTGGTGGTCGTAGGCATAGAAATCATGACTTTTGGCCACAATACACGTAACACTATATATGAAGCCTATATATAACTATACATATGTGTATATATTTCAACCTTGTCAGTTTTGCACGTGTTTGCCCTCCAACTTGGTCCGACGCTGTTACAATATTGTTCTCTACTCTAGGTCCACACCCTTTTGGCATCCCATCATTTGAAAAGTGTGCGGATTCATTGGTTACTAGTTTGGAGGTGAAAATTTATAGGTTCACATTATAAATAAGATAAAATTATCTAAATAATCATATTTTTTTATTTATTGATTAATTTAATACAAATTTCTTTATCTTAATCAATATAACATGAATTTTAGTTTGATTTTGTGTTATATTGATTTAATGTTACTTTTTTGTATCATGTTGATATAATGATCTTTAAATCTGTGTCATTTAAATGTTTTTCCTTATAAATAGTGGTCCAATTGAAGTTATCAGAAAGCTACTATATACATGTATGTATATATGTCACCTATTATTTGGTGATTAGATTACTAGTGTTTTTCAATAAACTCTTAAATTTGAATCAGTCTTATCGTAGTAACAGGTAAGTGGACAATTATCTTGTGAGAGATCTATAAATCACATTAGAAGTTCTTTTTTCAGAGAAGAAGCAATGACGATACCTAGAGAATAAGCATCGACTAACAATGTGCCAACAGTTGCAGTATTACAGAGAATGCAAGTGTTATCTAAAATACTTTACTCTTTGAAATTATCTTAGTACGCAATCATCTATCTTTATAATAAATTTTTTCTTCAAATGTATTGATACAAGAGTGACACAATCATTTATCTCCAAAATTGTAATTGATGAGAGCGGCACAATCAAATCCTTTAAATGCTATTCAGGCTCTAACTCGGGAATACATCCAAGCACATCCGTTTGGGTCTTTACTTCAAGGAGTCCTTTATGAATCCGTATACATACCCAATAGACGGGTTTAGACTCCTTTTTAAGGCTCAAACCACATAAGCCAACCCTCAAGTTAAGTATACTTACGTATCTTATATTATAACGACACATGTCTCCCTTTGGTATGATATTGTCCACTTTCGGTCTTGTGCCTTTACGATTTTGCTCTTAAGCTCACACCAAAAAACCTCATACCAATAAGATGTGGGCTCTTTAATTTTGAACCATCACATATATCCATTCTCAAGCGATGTAGGATAACACAGCTTACCCTTTCCTTGTAGAAACTGAGGACTGTTACAATTACCATTCTTTTTGAGGCCCAACGTCCTCATTGGCCATATTTTCAGTTGCGTATAGGCTCTGATACCATTTTTAACGACTCATACCTCTCTTTGATACGATATTGTCCACTTTAAATCTCGTACCCTTACGGTTTTGCTTTTGGGCTCACCCCAAAAAGCCTCATATCATTAAGAGGTGGTCTCTTTACTTATGAACCATCACATATATCAATTCCTAAACGATGTAAGACTATACAACTTACTATTTCTTTATAGGGACTGATGACGGTCACATATATTTATATATATTAAAGTAGAAGTTAAAAGCACGCTAGTAGATATCTCTCACCCCCAAGGTAAATGTCTAATGGAAAAGAGTACTCTCTTAGATATTGAGTTATCCATCCGTAGATCCTAGTAGTACCGTATGTCTAAAATTTGAATTTTTGATAGTGAAGTTTATATCCTAAAATTAAAACAGTTACATATCATGATATAAGTCGGTGAGATACCGAAACTAATCAATAAATAATAAGTGAATTATTCAATACATCATAGGTAAGTGTTTGGTTGAATTTTGGATCCATATCGAGAGATGTGATAATTATAAAGAGATTAGAATTTATAATCTCTTTAGATCATTGAATCCATCTAAGCTTCAAGATTTAACCCTATACGTTGTTTGTCATTTGACTCGCTTTCTATACATACACAGTAAGATTTAACCCTATCAGTACTATTATGATTCTAGACCGTGCGATTTCTTATGATTTGGAATTCAAAAACTGTGCATACTGCTCTTGACCACATACAACTAGTCTCTAGAAAAAAAAAATATATATATATATATATGGTAAAATGAGTGGGGTCACAAGAGGCATGTGTAAAAGAAAGGGAGGGCCGCACACGAGGGGCCAAGAAGACACTGAGAGTGATGCTTCTGCACTTACAAGGAGAGAAAGAGGAGAGAGAGAGAGAAATTGAGGAGAGAGAGCGGAGAGAGAAAGAGAGAGGTGCAGAGGGTTGCAGGGGAAAGGTTCGTACCCCATCTCACTTTCCTATCAAGGATTCTCGCTGTCGGCTGACATAAGCTGTAGTCCTAACCAATATCCACATCCCTTTAACACATATCCCTATGCATGTAGACATATATATATATGGTCTCGTTAGAGCACGTCTTGTGGAATAAAATTACATATATAGTCATTATAATACTATATGTTACATATAAAATTAAACATAAATCAATTATTAATTATATATGTTTAAATAAAAAAAATTATATTTATCGGACAAATATCATGGTCAATCATATCCTTTACTACTATACACCTTTGCAAAATGATTAACAAAATACACCATTGCAAAATGACTTTAAAGCACTTATTTATAAAAATAACTTTTTCAAAAAATTTATTTGTAAAATGAACTTCAACATGACTCTAATCAACCTATTTTATACTGCACAATTTATATTGGTCGCTGATCAATATAAAAATAGAAGAAGATTAGTCCACTAATTTCATTTTGTGAGATTATCATTTTTTAAAATCGTCCAACCACATGCCAATCCAATAATCTTACATATTCATAAGCTAGATGTTCCCTCTACTTGATTGTTATTTAATCTTTACATTTTGCTCTAATTCTTTTTTTTTTTTTTTCTTCTTTTTGTGTGTGTGTAGAAAACATAATGTTTAATCCTATAAATGTTATTTAGACATGTTATTCATAAAAACTGCATGACTTCTATATCTAAGTCCTATTCATTTTGCAAGTGTTTGCGTGCTTCTTAATTATTATTTATTTATTTATTTTTTATGTTTCTCTTCAGCTTGTGCATAAGTCATTTATTCCCACATTAAGTGCTATACAAACATGATTTTACCTAGAAATAGTGAAAAAGGGTATCCCAATTATTGCTGAATTTTGAAAGTTAGCAAATGTGCTTTAGTTTTGGTTCCCTCATATAACCACAGTCAAAGGCTAGCTGGCTAGGTTGTAATATATATGGTCCTTATCTTATGTGCATCTATATCTTCTACTATTAATTAATTTGTATGTTTGCTATATTTTTTCTTTCTTTGGTACTATATAGTCAAAGTGAAGTTCATTAATCTTTGAATATTCAAATAGTGTATGAGCGTGCACAAGTGACTGGGATTCAGTCGTACAAAGGAAGATTTGTCATCACTCCCCATTAGTGCTGAAATTTCACTCGAAATAATCAAACCTGTATTTAAGTTTATTTTTCTGATGAAAATCATATTAAAATAATATATATATTCGTGTATATATATATATAACAAATATAATTTAATATAATATATTCAAACAAAGTCTTATCGGTAATTCTTTAATGAATTTTCATTACCTTAGAAGGGAGGTTACATTTAATTTTTCTTTGTTCTATTAATGTGTAAACACATATAAACTAAATTAATGCACCTTAAAATTATGATCTTGTCGTACGTTAGTATCAACAGCAAAATATGATTATTGAAGCTTTAAAAAAGCATCATTTGACTGATTAACACAGTACCGCATGTGCTATCTCTGTCGTAGCAATCACATCTTTATATGGAAAATAAAGCTATAATGTTTACATATAGTATTACAGATACCCTGCACGCCATGTGATTTTTTTATCCTTTCTACGTGATCATGTCCACTCGGTTCAAAGGCAAAAAATAATAACAATAATTATAATTCTTTTACATATTTTGTACAAAAAAAAAACAAAAAACAAAATTTTTTGTTCCTATTGGCTAATTATATATGCGTGCAAAATTGTAGGAATATATTTCTCAATTTCCACAAAAATATTGTTCAAACTAACCTTATATATATAAATAAGTGGTTTTAAGTTGAGCCACCAAATTATATCTCATTATATGTGAACCATAAGTAGTTGTTGCATGTGGAGGAACATTAAAGGAAACAGTGGTGGGTTTTGAGGACAAGACCAATAATAAGAAGAAGAAAAAAACTAAAGAAAACTAGAGATACATAGAGTAAGTACAAGAAAGGAAATAAAAATTTCTAAGTTTTTGATGCTATTTAATTTTGCTCCTGTCTGGTGTTCCCTTAACACCAAGACCCCTAAGTAATTTGATTTGTCCATATTTATTGACCAAAATCACATATGGGATTCGGGGCCTGCATGAAGCCCGATAAGAAATGCATTTATTGACTCTATATGACTTCATGTTTCTCATTGTCAATATTTTATTGCCAATTGGTTCATCTTTATAAATATATATATATATATATATTTACACTTCATGTAGGATATTTATAACTATTTTCTTTTAGGGTCACTTATTACACACAAATGAAAAAGCTTGAAGAATTTGAGATCTCTCATCCAAACTCCCTTCCGTCTCACCCTCTAAGCTAATTCTAATAGGATGTAACTAATTTTGTTTAACTTTCCATAATACTTAATCTTATTTGTTTACCTTCTCTCTCTATCTCTAACAATTAAGAAGTACTTATAGTTGAAAAAGTGTCGAGAGGAACATTTGTGTGTGTATATATATATATATATATATACAGTCTCATTTTCACACACACACACACATATATAATATATAGATTTTCTCTTTATATTGGAGGCTAGTGTACGTGATGGTAGTACAAGAGAGATTGAGTAAACCAGCAGAAGTGTTCAAGAAGACAGCTAATAATTTGACGTCGATTTAGTACTTTATCATGACTCTGTTTTTCTTACCAACAAGAATATTGAGAAAACCATTTTAACAATGAATTTATATTAGGAATCGATAGGGACAATACGGTATCTAAGGATTAAACAGATACCTGCTATATATATATATATGTATATGAATGATTAATTAGGACGAATGATTAATGTTGTATATCTTCATTTATACTACAAATCTTTATAACAAACAAAAAAGATAGGCTAATTACAGTACCATAGCTAGAGAGAGAGAGAGAGAGGAAGAAAAGGAAAAAGAAAAAGAAAAAGGTAGAGTATCAAGAAAAGCTTGAAAGCTGCAATACATCACATGAGGCCAATTTGTACGAGAATGTGAGCAGCATCAGTGAAGTCTCAGCTTGCCAAGAATAGGAGAGAAAAAGAAAAGATAAGAAAAGGACAACAAAAAAAAAAAAGAAAAGAAAAGAAAAGCAAAATATGGGGAGAGAAAAAGAAATAAGAAAAACAAATGAACCCAATTTTGCTAATTTGTGTGTTAAATGAAATGGAGAAATCTCAAAATCATGAATATCAAAGGCCAGAAATATGTTTCCTGAATGCAGATTTAGCAGTTTGTCATATATAAACTTCAAAAGCTAATAAATACACAGATAAAATATTTTATATGAAAATGATCATGTTCACATCAAATGGCAAAAAGGCAGCTAGCTAAAAACAAGTACTTTCTAACATCCAAAAAAAAAAAAAAAAAAAACCTCCAACTTATTAACTAGTTACACTGAACAAATATATAATACACTAACATATATATATATATATATATCTCAAGTACATTAATGGAAAAGAGAGTAAGAACAATAACACAAAGCAAGTAGAGAGAGAAAGTGATGATAATGAGAAGCCATACATATATATATATATATGTATGTATAGAGCATATATAGCGCAGAAGTGTCATGTATGATCTGATCAGGGGTCTCCACGGTCACGCCAGCAGACAAGCATGGCAATACAGCGCCTGAGGATGTAGAACTTGGCACGCTGCTTCTTCACCAAATGGCTGCACTTTTGCCCAAATGATCTGCACGGCTCACAATACCCTTCCTCATGCTGATTATGAGTTTGATGATTATGACAACTCTTAATATTTCCCGTGCTGTTTTCCTTCCTTGCTGCCATGAATATGATATATTACTATATCTATATGCGTGTGTGTGTGTGTGTGTGTGTGTGTGTGTGTATCACTCTAATGCACCCTCTGGCTTCACCCGAAGTACTAATGATCTGCTCTCTACAAGCAGTAAATGTGAGGAGAGGGAGGTAGTTGTTTGGAAAGCCTCATGTATTTATATAGCTAACACATGACAGACTATATACATATATACATATTTTTTTTCTTTTTTATAACTTTTTTTTTTGGCGGGGATTCTTGATAAGAAACAGTACTTACCGGTAGTACAAGTTTATCGTCATTTTGTTTCTAGTGAAACAAAATGGCACCTAAATTAAACAGTATGTACGAAAAAAAAAAGGTAACTTTAATTTGTTACATCTTTATCAGTTTCTATGTGCACTTGTACTACATTTTTTTTTTCAAAATAATTGACTATCAATAATTTTGGCACGAATTACACCTATTCATGTAGAAGTATATCCTCTAAATTATATATATTTACTAAGTCAATATCTATTATCTCGAATTTTTTGTTTTAATTGTCCTCTAATAATATTATGTCATCTCTTCCTATTAAAAATATTAAATACTAAATTACCAAACAAGGAAAGAGAGATGGAGAAATGGGACTCTGGACTTGGATGTAAAGTTTAAAAAAATTTTGGGTTTGGATCCTCCGGGCATTAGGTATGGACTGTGAACAAACTGCAACCCACCAGCTGTCGGGGAGGGTAAGACAGCATATGAAACATATAAATGGGCCAATGTTTCTGCCACCTTTACCTGAAATTTTACCATTTTTAGCCTACCCATCTAATAGAGCCCACTCTCAGTCTATAATATATATATATATATATATATACACTCCTCCTTTAAAATGCCTGCAGATCTCTCTCTCTATATACATACATATACATACATACATACATATATATATATATGATATGGACACAAAAATGTGTTATATTCCACGAGAATTGCCCCACTACTTCAGAATCAGAAAGAAAGAATTAAATTATTATATGTGTAAAAGAATCAACTACAAGAAGATATTATATCTATATATATAGGTGGCTGTTTGTGGTATATTAATGTTAGTCAATAGTCATCTGATATATATGCTCCACACGAGTGCCCAAGAATTTAGGGTATTAGGAAATGACTGAACCACAATACAAACTATGTGTATATTTTTCTTTGGTCAACTATGGCATGCAATTTCTGACCTACTCAGATTTCCTGCAACGCCTCAGTGAAAAGAAGGGGGAAAAAAAATCTATGAATGTCACTTTCTATGAAGTTGAGAAAAAGGGTAAAAGTGATATTGGCTGTTTTTTTTTTTTTTTGGAGTAAATAATTTAGATATGATATTATATATAGTTATAGCTTTGAATTAGGCAAGTGCATGAATTGAATTGATATCAATTATGACAAAACATTTCTGAAAATAGAAGTCCTGAGAAACATGACGGATTTATATATATGCTACATATTAAAATATATATGTAACAAATTTTTGGGACTGCATATATATAAGCAAAGGAACGACTAGGGTTCATGTTATGTATATATATTCACCTATAATACAAAGCAAAAAAAAAAAAAAAAAAAATTTTGTTATTAAGACATCTGCACAAATGGGGCCTACCTGCATGTGCTAAGCAGCAGCTTGAGCCAAGCATTCCAAATGGTGGTGCAGAAGGCCAAATCTTTTTATGGATCTGATGGGTCTCCATCATCCATCATAATCTACAAACGCTTAAATGCATATGTTCTATAACTATCACCGATCGTCCATCATTTGAAATGATTAATCTGTTAATAATTACAGGCGTAACTTATTAATAATTTCCCACATACGTGATGGTAAATTTTACCATGTTAATTTTCCAACTTCAAATATATATATATATAGTTAAGCTGGCAGAATTATGTGAAAAATCTTATTAAGCCACGATAGTGCTACTACTATTCTTGTATGTAATATAATACGCATATATATGTGCGTGTGTAGACGGAGGGAATTAGAGCCTAGAGGGCTTTAAGCCCCCCACCCCCTCAATATTTTTTCCCCTGAATTTGCCTATAATTTTGAATAAATATTTGTAGAAACCCCCTTTAAAAATAAAAACTTCATCACGATAACTCCTAATTACCTATTATATAGTTATTTGCGCCCTCTTAATAAAAAGTTCTGGCTTCATTGCTGTGTATATAGTTGTGTATAGCCTTTTCAAATGCCCTTTTCGACTTTTCCAATATTATCGTTTCGTGTTGAAGTCCTCAAGACCACACATTTTAATTTCCTCTCCACTCAATAGAGATGATCATTCACAAGAGAAGAAAAAGGGCATGAAACTAGACTACTATTTGCTACTTAGGTTAATTTTGGTGACTGTATCGATATATATAACTGATCAAAATATGAAGCAATCTTCTAAAGTTAACTATATCGCAATAGGTAGAAGGAACAAGGTATTTTTATTTTATACACACACACATATTCATATATATTTATGTATATGACAAAACCGATAGAATCATGAAGCAATCTCCTAACAATATTATTCTTACGGTCTGTTTATGAGCTTCTAAGCTTGACAATATATGAAGTTGGCGTCATGCATTAGGTAAGCTTTTTTGTCTCTTAGAAGTAATTGACAGCAGTATATAAACGTTAAAAACATTTCACAGGGTAAAAGATGAAAATATTTATTGAAAAAACAGAAAAAAAATAATAATAAATTGTGAAAATGATTGATGGCTGACGAAATGGACATTGTTTTTTTTTTCCATAATAAAAAAGTGGATCATTCTTTATTGTTATCATTTAAAATGTCTTGACATCTATTAATAAAACAGAAATAATCTGACTTAATTTTATTTAATTAAATAGTATATTAACTAGATAAAACCTTTTATATTAAGACTAGATCAGAATCAAATCTGGGAACATCCTGGAAATAGAAGGCATTAAGTAGTTGGTATAGTCATATTTTTTTCCGCGACAAAACATTTAGTGATACGAGGGATGTCTGTTTTGCAGATTCATCATCGATGGGAGGTGAAGAAAGTTTTGTTACTTGTTGTATTTGGGCTTTAGCTAGTTTTGGATATCTGTGTTGAAACCTAATTGGTCTATTCTAGGCAGGCTGCTGAGTTCTGAAGATCTATTTTGTAGTTTGTACCTTAGCTTCTACACTAGGGTAAAAAAAAAAAAAAAAAAAGTAGTCAATTACAATTTTGTAGCTGCTTTTTCTTATTTGATTTGGCTATAGATGGTCCTCTACTTGAACGTATACAGATTAGACGACGAAAACAGGAATTGAAAGGGCTAAATACAAGACAACTTGTCATTTTTGTGGAACAGTTTTCTAAAGTAATTAGATTCTCAATTATTAAGGAGCTTTCTACGTTATGATATTCTATCTTAGAGATTCAAATCAAAATTTAAAAACTATGCAAGCCTAATAAAATCTAATATCGATCCTATTATTTAAAACTTATTTGTTTTCACATCCAACCATAAAATTGTCAATCATTTAATTCAAAACGATTTTTTCCTTTTTGTTAACATGTTGCATTTCATTTTCTACCAAAAACAGTTTTTTTTTTTTTGGGATATAACTCTACCAAAACACCTTGCATATCCTTTAATTATCAAAATATTTATTTTATTAGATAGAAAGAATAACGTCTTCGTCACATTAATAAAACCATGTGTATGAATAGAAAGCAATGCCTTGGGAAAAACGACATGTCGTTTAATTACATACAGTACATGTCGTTTTATAGTAACATGCGGCACATGTCCTTTAATCATTTTTTTTGTTGGTCGAAATGTCCTTTAATCGTTTAGAGAATGATGAAATGCACACATGCCACATTACCATTCATGAACAACGAGAACCGTCGTTTTCCCAGGTTCACACGACATGTTGTTTTCAAGGGACATAACACGACATGTCGTTCAGACAACGGCAGGAACACTTGTCATTTAGATTTTGAGACTGACAAAAACGACTTTTCGTTCAAGTGAACAATGGATAAGAGAACATTATCTTAGAAACGACATATATTTTCACGGTAAAACGTTCCTCCCCTTTTTTTTTTTTTGTTCATGAACGTAAATACCACGTTTCATCATGTGGTTGCAGATATACTCTCGCAATAATATGATACATGACTTCAATTGTAGAATTTGAATCCTCCATTATAAAGTTTTTAAAAAATTTAATAATAATAATAAACACGACTGTCATTTCGTATTAAAGTATAGGTCGTAATCCACATCTTTTTACATTTGATATAAACGACATGTCGTTAAATAGGCTTGTTAATGCGTTTGCGTCCAAACCATTATAACCTGTAAATTTAGATCTAATGTCATGATAAATGGACTTGGATGGGAGTGCTTTACCTAATGAAAAATCCTATTTACATAACAAATTTTCAAAAATTTTATTTTATAAAATGACTTCCGCGCATCTTGAATACACTGAGACTTGCAAGGTGCTTACTTTAACAACAAAAAAGGCTATTTTTACTAATTTCACATTTTGACAAATTTCTACTTGAGTAGAATTCATTCTCAGAATAAAAATTATAGTAACATTTTTGTAAAATTAAATAAAATAAATGACATGATTTTAAAATATTTAAAGTAAATAACAATAAATAATAAATATCCTAACATAAATAATCTATTATTTAAAAATCCATAAATCATTTATCTAAAAAAAATTATTTATATATTTACCAAATATTTTTAAAATTTTGTTACTTATTTTAATGCTCAACAAATTGGACTTCTAAACGACGTGTCGTTTAATTTCTTTTATATTGGCTCTGGTAAGAAGGAAAACAAAGCGAGCTTCCATGGCTGGTTTTGAAGATCACACACTTCACTTTCTTCCGAATCCACTCTTCAATCTTCGCTCTCACTTGGGTCTCCAACAATACTCCAATCCCAGCTCTTCAAAAAGCTCTTCTCTTTAATCTTCCTCAGTCTTCTTCGAAGAAAGAAATGTCGTCTCAAAACGTCTTCAAATCCTTGCAAAAAGCCTTCCCTCCGAACCAAGACCTGTCGTGGAAGATCTCAACGGCTCTCATCAACGGAAGAACGGACCTCCAACCTCTCCTCTCCGACCTCGATTCCCGCGTCACAAACCTCGTACTCTCCAACCCCCGCGTCACGCCCACCTCTTGCTTGTCCTTCTTCAACTCCCTCCGTACCACCCACTTGCACAAGCCCGATCTCCAAGCCCACGTCACCCTCGCTCGCAGGCTGTTCCAGGCCAAGAAATTTGCTCCAATGAAAAACGTGCTCAGTTTCCTGGCCACCGACGAGAATCTCCGACACCCAGTTTCGAACATCATCGGTTTGATCGAAAAAAGAAGTGAAGAACATGAACAAGAAAAGAAGAGTGAATTTGTGGAGAAATTCTGTGATATGATGTTGAGAGTTTACGCGAGTAATGGGATGTTTGAGGAGGCTTTTGGGGTTTTTGATTACTTGGATAAAAATGGTTTTTTGATTGAGGAAAGGTCTTGTTCCGAGCTTTTGATTGGTTTGAAGAAATCCCATAAGTTTGATTTGTGTTTAAGGTTGTTTGATCGGATGGTTAAGAGAGGAATTGAGATTACAGTTTATTCTTTGACTATTGCGGTTGATGGGTTGTGTAAAAAGGGTGAGATTGAAAAGGCAAAGGAGTTGGTTATTGAAATAAATAGTTCTAAAAAAGTAAAACCCAATGTTTTTACTTATAATGCACTTGTTATGGGTTACATTGAAAGGAAGGATCTTGAGGGTGTTAATGAGATTTTGAGGTTGATGGAGAAGGACCAAGTGGGCTTTAGTGCTGTGACGTATACACTTTTGATCGAGTATTATGGTAGTTGTGGGAATATTGGCGAGGCCGGGAAGGTGTTCGATGAAATGCGAGAGAGAGGGATTGATCCTGATGTGTATGTGTATACTTCAATGATTAAGTGGTGTTGTAGGTTGGGGAACTTGAAGCGGGCAGTTTCATTGTTCGACGAGTTGACGGCGAGAGGCCTTGTTCCGAATGCCCACACGTATGGGGCTTTGGTTAATGGGTTGTGCAAGGCGGGGCAGATGGATGCTGCGGAGATTTTGGTGGGTGAGATGCGAAGCAAAGGGGTTGAGGCGAACCGAGTGGTGCATAACACGTTGATGGATGGTTATTGCAGAAAGGGGATGATTGATGAAGCTATGAAGCTGAAGGTTGCGATGGAAAAGAGAGGTCTAGAGATTGACATATTTTGTTACAATAGTATTGCTAGCGGATTATGTAAGCTAAACCGGTATGAAGAAGCGAAGAGGTTGTTGTTTGCGATGGTGGAGAGGGGCGTGTCCCCTAATTTTGTGAGCTTCACTACTTTGATTGACATATACTGCAAGGAAGGGAACTTTGCCGAGGCAAAGCGTTTGTTTAAAGAGATGGAGAAGATGGGAGAGAAGCCAAATATTATTACTTACAATGCCCTTATTGATGGGTATAGTAAGAAAGGAAAGATGAATGAAGCTCATAAGCTAAAAGGCGAGTTGGAAGCAAATGGAATGATGCCGGATTCGTATACTTATACTTCACTTATTCATGGAGAATGTATTGCCGGGAAGTTAGACAAGGCACTGAAACTATTTAACGAAATGTCTCGGAGGGGTTTAACACAGAACGTCGTCACTTACACGGCAATGATCTCCGGTTTGTCAAAGGAGGGAAGAACAGATGAAGCTTTTAGATTGTATGACGAGATGATAAAAGCAGGTCTTACACCTGATGACAGGGTATACACTTCGCTTGTGAGCAGCCTTCACCCGGCTAAGTCATAGCTTTTAAGATCTTCACTCGCAAAAAGATTCAATTCAGCTGCAATTCTACTTGAAATCAGTTTCGCTTACATTTTTATATATTAGAAGAGAAGTAAAAACTATGATTCTTAATTAACGTTTGAGAGTTAAGACCACTTACCATAAGTTTAAAAAGAGAATAATGAGACAAAAATAGTATTTAAATTTTCTTTTAAAAAAATAATTGTGGCATTAGAATGAAATTTATACAACTTTCTTGAGGTTCACACAATTTGCAAACATCTTTGAGAGCATATAATATCTTGAAAACATTAATTTGAATATTGTCACTTGGGAAAGAATGTTAGCTTGAGATTATAAGTTTCAAAAAGTTTCAAAATATACATTGAGAAACAGAATAACCCTTTTCAATTACACCAAAAAACTAGAATCATATATTTGAAGCGTCTCAGGCCGAATATGAGGTAAGCAGAAGTTTTTTATTTCTCAGTCTATGCTCATTTTGGATTGCTGTACATTTCACCTCCAAAGGCCTGGAAGATTGGCATCTGAATTCCAATTTACAATACTCAAACAATTAAATCGGCATATGCTCCGAGATCCTGGCTGCCGAGGCACTGCCTGAGCTTGTAGAGCGCTCGGCTTTCCAGCTGGCGCACCCTCTCCTTGGACAGTCCATACATTCTACCAATTTCCGATAGTGATTTCTGATTGCCATCTTCAATGCCGAACCTTAGCCTGATTATCTGCCGCTCACGAGCATTGAGATTTCTTAGGAGACCACGCACATGCTGCCTCATCATCTGCTTTGCCACACTCACATCTGGGATCTCAACCCCCGTGTCTGCAGTTACTTCCTGCAATTACAATTCCTTGAGAAACTAGAAAAAGAACTTTAAATTGTAAACATACTTTTCGCTATCAAATACGAATCAAGGCAGAAATGAACGAGTGTTGTTACCTGGTAAGTAGTTTTTTGGTCTGCCCAGACCGGTTGTTGCATTGAAAGTGGCATTCTTGTGGTATAAAGCAACTTATTCAACTTTTCAACCGTGATTCCAACACGTGTTGCTAGATCTTCTTTCGATGGCCTGTGATTTCCTTCCTGAATACATGATCTTTTCGCTTCTAATACTTTGCCAAGCAGGGTATACACATTCTCCTGCAGATAATTTGTTGATTTTATCTCAGTTATAAAGTTCTTCATCCCTTTTTTTATTTTTGCTAAAGAAAATGGGTTATAGGGGTAGAGGTTGGAATACCCAGATAAACCCGGGGAGGTGGATGCCCCCCGCGTGATATATGGATCCCTCATGAAGTGAATTGCCCATATACCCCGGCCAACGCGGTGGTGACGACTCGAACCCAAGCATTTAGCAAGGAAAACGAGCGCCTTACCAACCCACCTAAGGGACGTTGGCAATTCTTCCCTTAAAAATGTTACAGCTAAACTATGGATTGACAAGCAAAATCTGAGATTCAGATGATAGAATTAAGAAGGTAGGTTATAAGATTTCATTACGGGTAAACGAATAGTCCGGGAATGTTGAAATATGGCCTTCCTGATCATTTGCTTTATCCACCAATATGCATAAGAAGCAAATCGGCAACCAATTTGTGGTTGGAATTTCTCGACACTCTTCATAAGGCCCATACTTCCCTCCTACAAGAAGATTAGAACAAACCAGAAAATATTATTGCCTTCTATTAGAGAAAAGGTAATCTCATAATCACAAGAGAGACATCTCATAAGCCCCTAGTGATACCGAACTAAGGAAACAGCAAAGCCAAGTTCCACGTCTTTCCCAAGTTTCCAGTGATCAATATAGCAGGAGTAATATAGCCATTTTCAGAAGTGTAAACATGATAACCCAATTAACCACAACAGCTTATCAGGTTATTCATCTATTTTCCTAGGTGCGTTCGTGTTTTAACGCTTATGCATTTGTTCCTATACAGGCAGCCAGTGCTACAAGCTAAATGTGTTTACATTTACCTGCATTAAGTCTTGAAGGGCAACACCTCGACCCTGATATTGTTTTGCGATGTGAACCACCATGCGTAAGTTGGCAATGATCAGCTTTTCTCTGCTGCTGGTACCTGATCTTACTTTTGACTGCAAGACCCTACAACTAAGCCCAACTGCTTCTGCCCATTCAACCAACGTTGGCTCAAATCCAAACTCGGATTGAAGCCTGGCCTTAACTTGTTCTAGTTTTATCAAATCCTATGAAAAAATAATGTTTATCATGAAAACATAAAATCCTTGCAAAACAAAACTTCCTTTACCAACAATGAATTGGTTTGGTTCAGATAAACACCTGTACTTGAACAATCAATTCAGACTCTTCTTGAAAAGTCAAAAGTTGTCTTGTTTCAGGACCTGCCAAGAACAACCGAAGGGGATTGTCTGAATACAAACCTTCGCCTAACCTTCCCCGAACGTCTGCAGGTCTAGACCTAGGGTTCTCATAAAGCAGGGCATTTGATTTAGGTACCTTCCGCCTCTTAGATCGCCTCTCTAGAAGTCGTGTTGACCTTACAGTTTTGTCCTCCTTGCCTAAAACGCTGGCCAAAATTGTGGACCCAGATTGACAAAAAGCTTTAGCCTGATATTCATAAATCATGTTCTCTAATGAACAGCATAATAATATCAGACCAACGTAGATAAAGCTAACCTCACAGGAAGCGTATCATCCGAATCAGTTCCAACTAATTTGGACCCTTCAGCTAATGATGCTGCTTCCCTTGATGCCATCAAAGCTTTCTTAGCTAGCGCAATTGCGTCAGCCACTGCAACATCTACGTCCTTTGCAGTGCCACCCGTCGTAGTCTCCATTTCCAAAGATGAAGAACGATTCAGCTTTGTTTGTAAGGATGGTAATCTGCAACAGCGAATAACCCCATAAGTACTGTTTAACAATACAAGGTGATAAATGAAGTTCTCAAGCTACCCAAAAAAAAAATTGATGCAGGTATTAGGGGGAAAAAATTATATTCGCACACGTGCCAAAAACCAGGCCAATGAACCAATGGGCGCTCGAATTCCAGCACAAACCGGTTTGTGTCTTCGGGGGTTTTGGCTTCATGGACCAAGGCCCCAGAATCATTCTGCCTTCGGTTTAACACCCCCTTTAAAGAACAGAAACAGGAATTTAAGTAAATGAAACAGGGATTATATTATATGTGAAGTCAAATTTGTAAGAACTAAGAAGTAAGCAAAAATGGTTACCTGGGACGTCCTATCTTCCTGGTTAACACGCAACAGAGGTTTGAACTCATCACGCTGTTCTTGTAAAAGAACTGAAGTGGAAAATGGTTGAGCAATAGAAGTTGCTGTTACAGAAGTAATTCCAGTACCTATTTTTGCTCATGAAACATCAGCATTAAACGAGTGTAATAAACACCACAATTGGGATTCCAAATGTACATAATTATATAAATATATCCACACACACGTATAAGCCATGGTAACAACATTCCCACATTTCAAACCAATTTCATCCAAGAAAGTTGGAGGAATTTAACTTAAACCACAAATGGCCAAAAATCCAGTTCCAAAACTACAAAAATTATCCTTACCCATTTTCTCAATTCGCAAAAAACAAAACTAAAAGGAAGAAAAAAAAATATATATAGAAACTTTGAGTTGTTATTAGTACTAACACAACACTTATCAGTGACAAGCAACTACAACAGAACATAAAAAACAAAACAAACAAATAACCAGAAAATGGAAGTTAAGAACTGAGATTTTACCTGAAGTGGAGGAAGAAGGAAGGTAAATCCTGAGATGGGTTGTTCTTGAAGGGAAGGACGGGGGTGTAGAAAGCAAGTTCCTTCCGACCTCCATTACTGAAATGACTGAACACAACAATTTAACAACGTTTGTTTGCTGGGTTTCTGTTTCTACTCTCAAACATAAGCTTCTTCTTCTTCTTGTTCGGTTCCTTTTTTTTTTTTTTTTTTTTTTTTTCAGTGAATGGTTTTTTTGGCCTTCCAACAGATAAAGCAAAGCAGCTGAGTCTCTCTCCACCGCTAAAATCAGAACCCGGTCTTTCCAACGGATCAGGTTTGTTTTCTTCTTCTTCTTCTTCTCTTTCTGTTAATGAGCCTTGTTTACTTGTTGGCCCATTTGATTCTCTTTTGGGCTTTTGTTTGGGTTTTGAACTTTGGACATGTTGACAAGCCTAATGAGAAGGGGAGTATATATGACATTTCACTTGCTGTTTCCAACACCGGTCAAAGTATCAGCTCGTAAGACGTGTCTGACATGCTTACTGAATTAATATCCACAAGGCAAGTCAGGCAAGTCAAAGCGCGTGTAATTAAAGCGCTTTATTTTTCTTTTTAACTTTTTTGACAAATTTTTCATGAAAAAAGCACTCATGCTTATACAAATTTAAAAGATCATTGCGTTAATATAATATAAAAATTAATATTATATTAATATAATATAAAATTAAATTAAAATTGATTAAAATTTATATTATGTTAATTATTAATGATGAATTTGCATCATATTAATCAATAGATAAAAAAATATCATTCAGGTAAATTTTTTTTTTTCAAATGTCTTAAAAAAAAATTTTATTGCACTATATATCAAATTTATTAGATTTATCTTTTTTTTTCATTTGATTAAAATTGAGTAATAGTCACTAACTGAATTGCGTCGTCAAAAATGTCATTTTATAACCTCATAAAATTATAATATATGCTCTCTTACATAGCCTTATAGTATTTTCAACACATTTCATGCGCAATCTTTTCTTTTTTTTTTTTTTTTGCCCTTTTTTTTACTGAGCAAAATAAAAGATTAACAATCACCTCTACTCAACAAGAAATTTCCTTTATGAGCCAAAAAAAAAATATTTATAGGTTATCCTTCATTTTATAAACTCTGGAAATAGAAATGAAATAGTATGCATGACACAAGCAAAGCAAAAATAAGAAAAAGTAAAGTTTCCATTAAAAAGGGTAAGAAACGCAACTTTTTTTTCACGAGAAGAAACGCAACTACTGTCGTGTGAGGAAACAAGAAAAAGGAAAGGATTAAGTTTAAGATAAGACTTTCCATTTATTTTACTAAAAAGAATTGTTTTTTAATCGTTATATTAAATTTTTTGTTAGTTAATTTTTGAAATTTTAAAACTTATAATGTGTGTGAAGCAAAATTATTCTAATCATAAATCAAATTATTAAAAATACTAATCTAACAACTAAAACAATAATGTAAAATAAGAAATATTACCTCTGTTTGGATAATCATTTGTCAACATTTACTATTTCATTTGAATGATTCATATGATATATGAATACATGTTTGATTGTTACAATTGAAAATGAAACTTCCAAATATCATTAAGGTTCACCCAGGCACACAAAAATAATTTATTAACTACTTTGAAAAGCATATTTAAATATTATATTCTAAATGTTAATATCCAAACGCCAATTCAGATAATAATTCAAATATTTAGTTCTAATTTTTATATTTAAATGTTTCTGTCGTAAATCTAAATATTTTCATTGGGATGCTTCCTAAACAAACCAAACACATGGGATAACACGTTTTTATTATTATTATCATGGTAAATTGTTAGATTGATCCCTGATCTTTAATTTTGTGCAATTTTAGTCCCTGAATTTTTGTTCGTAGCTGAAATGATCCTAAACTTTTAAAATTATTTACATTAATTTTTGGATGAAATCCTAAACTTTTAATATGTTACTAATATATTCCGTTTAAAAATTAACAAAAAATGACTATTATAACAACATTTTAATAATTTAGGGGTATTGCCTTTCGTAATTGGAATGATCATAACTATTAAAAACGTTGATACAATAGTCTTTTTCATTAATTTTTTGACGGAATTCAAAATTAACATTTTTTTTTTTTACGAAATTATTAACAGATTGTGTTTAAAAATTAATAAAAAAAACTATTATAGTAATATTATAAAAATTTAAAGACATTTCAACTACAAAAAAATAATTCAAAAACGAAAATTATATAATATTAAAAATTTAAAAACTAAATAAATAATTTACCATTATTATTATTATTATTATTACTACTATTATTTTGCTCACAAAGAAATGGGATAACACACATTTAATTGATTCATTTAAATTTAGAGAGAGAGAAAAACAAAAGGTCCGGAGTTTGGGGCCCACGCAAAGGCAAGAAATTGGATCAGGAAAGTAGTGGAGATACACAGTCTGCCTTAGCTGGGACCCACTTCGGACAAAAAAACTGCGGAAATGGGACCCACACAGACAGAATCATCCCCCTCCCTCACTGTCTCTCTCACTTTGTTTGTATAAAAGGGCCACACCTTTTGTGGGGTCACTAAAATCCACAACGGCCACTTCTCTCTCTTCTCTCTCTCTCTCTCTCTCCTCTCTCTTAGACTAAATAAAACCCTAAAAATTCGAAACCTCCGATCAGACACCAACCGGATTAATCCTCTAGTCCAAACCGTACCTTCCCTCCCACGCTTATGGCCTCCTCGGAGATGGCTCTCCACCACAAGAAGTTCTCCTCCGTCGCCCACCTCCTCCCCCGACGGCCACTCCTCCGACGCCGTCGTCCCCGCCGGCGCCGCCGCTAGCAAGTCCTCGGCGGCGGGGACGACGACGACGCTTCAGCACCAGCTCGCCGTCGCCGTCCCTCGGAAATTTGCCTCGTCGTCGTCGAGGGACCGCCACACAAAGGTGAACGGCCGGGGGCGGCGCGTGCGGATGCCGGCGATGTGCGCCGCGCGGATCTTCCAGCTCACGCGCGAGCTGGGTCATCGCTCCGACGGCGAGACCATAGAGTGGCTCCTCCGCCACGCCGAGCCGTCCATCGTCGCCGCCACCGGCTCCGGCACCCTCCCCTCCGGCCTGGTCTCCACCTCGTCCTCCTCGGCCGCCACCGCGGCCGCGTCCTCGCCCTCGATCTCTTGCCGCGTTCAACCGGTGACAGGAGGCCAGGGTTTGTTCCCAATCATGGCGGCGGCGGCTCCTGCGGCGGCGCCGCCGCCGCCGAGTTGCCGGCTGGATCTGTGCCAGCCGGTGACGCTGGAGTATCACCGGAACATGTCGTTCACGACGCTGCTGCTTCAGACGTCGACGACGGAGGCGGAGCAGAGGCAGCAAGAGGAAGCTCTCAGGGAGCAGTAGAAGAAGAAGAAGAAGAAGAGGAAGAAGAAAGCCATAGGTTTAATTAACACAGAAAATGAGAAATTAATGCTTTATGCTTATGGTTATTTTTTGGTTTAAGAGTGTTATTTTTATTTTTATTTTATTTTAATGTGAATGATTAATTTAGGATGAGAGTGAAATGAAGACTGAAGAGAGGATGTAAAAATTACTTGAGAAAATGAAATTAGAATTTGGAGCCGTACTAGTAATCTTCGGGTCCGTTTGGTAAGTTTGAGTTGAAAATTTTTATTTAGAAAAAGATAAAAAATTTTCAAAAAAAAATAAAAATTAAGATAAAAAATTACAATTTAATTTGAGATAAAATAACTCATCAAATAAAGTTATATGTGTTTTATTTCTGGTCATTAAAAGTATGCTTAGATCCACTATTTTCGGATTAAGCTTTATTTATTCCAAAAGGTTAAATGGCATGAATACTGCCATGAGAGGTGAACTTTTGAACTTTTATTTCCCGTCATACGGTTTGATTTCGCGCTATCAACAAAAATTAAATTTTTACCTATTAAACTAAATATTGGATTTTTGATATCACAATTTTTCATCGATTATAAATACATTATTAAAAAGGTCTTATATGTACTTAATCGTTATTGTGTCTCCACATTTTTATAAAATTAAAATTTGGTGTACGTTTTACTCCTTATCTATTTTATCAAAACTTATTGGTGGAACCAGGCAACTGTCGAGGTTAAACTTTCTCATTCGAGTTAGTATTTTTGGTTTATCTACTCCTTGAGTTGGAATACATTTGCCCTTAAAAAAAATGAGTAAATTTTTAGGTTGGTCCTTAAATTTTTAATTTTAAACAATTTTATTCCATAAATTTTTTTTCATAGCTGGAATATACATAAATTTTTAAAATATTACTACAATAGTCCTTTACGTTAATTTTTGAATAGAATCTGTTAGATAGCATCACTTTTTGACCAAATTACTAACGTATTCCGTTTAAAAAGTAACAAAAATGACTATTGTAATAACATTTTAATAGTTTATGGGCATTTCTTGTTCTTTTTATCAAAACTTGAATGATCATAAACTATTAAAAAATATTGCTATAATAATCATTTTAATTAGTTTTTCAACAGAATTCATAATTAGCAGTACTTTTTGACCAAATAACTAATAAATTGCATCCAAAAATTGATGAAAATAACTATTGTAGCAATATTTTAAAAGTTTAGGGGGCATTTCAACTACAAAAAAAATTTAGGGACCAAAGTTTCACAAGATTAAAAGTTCATGAATTAAATGAATAATTTACCCAAAAAAAAAAAAAGACAGTTTGCTTTCTTGAAAAAACTCACAGTTTGCACCATGTGATGTACAAGTGAACGAGCTTTGGAGGGTAAAAATGTCATTTCATCTTACAAACCACTTTTTCTTCTAAACATTTAAGGTTTTTTTTTTTAATTAACGATATTTTGAATATCAAAAGTTTAACTGAATATTAAATCTAACACCCACAGGGTGGATGGGTTGGCAAGAGTGGGTGACTCTGCTAACTTCCACCCTTTGTCCACCCAAGTTCGACTCCTATTGCCTTTTCTTAGGCCTCACTCCAGGTTTAGCTATTGAAGCATTGGTTTGGTGATGACATGATAGAAATCGGATGGTCGATTAAGAAAAACTAGTATGAAAAACTCATCTCCCTGCCATACCTAGGGAAAAGGGTTCCTGTCTGTAGGGTTTAAAACTTGAAAATGATAAGATCACCCCCAGATCCTTTTATTCAAAAAAAAAAAACTGAATATTAAATCTAGTAGTAATTTCATATATATATATATATATATATATATATAAGGCAAAAGGCAAAAGGCAAAAGGCAAAAGGCAAAAAGAAAAAAGAAAAAAGAAAAAAGAAAAAAGAAAAAAGAAAAAAAAAAAAAACAAGCATGCATAGATGAAAAAAGATCTTCAAGTTCAAAGAAAAATAAATAAATAAATGCCTTTTTATATTGGTTCTCCTTTTAAATTTATCATCTAGTTACAATTTACACCTTAAAATTTTAAATTTGGCAATTTGTTCTCAGAATTTATAAATATGTAATAATCTTATCTTATTTGATAACAACATTCCTAAAAAAATAAAATAATAGTAACATGTGAGTTCCAATTAATAGCGTGAATTATCATTTTTTTTTATTTTAATTCATATTTATTGAGGTTAAGATTTTTAAATAAGTTTAATCAAAATATAAAATTATGAATTAACTTTATCTTAAATATAAATTGTCTTTAACATTCATGGTATTTTATGTTTTTAATTAACGACCTATGCATAAGTCACGTGTCGATTTTGATAAAAAAGTAAATTATTTCTAATGGGTAATCTATAACATATTTGTAAGTGGTTAAAAATTTAAGGGGTAAATTATCAGCAAGTGCAGTTTAGCTGGAGGAGGAAAAACTAAAAATAATAATTAATAAAAAAAAAGGCATCTTGCTACCCCCGGCTACTACTTGGTTTTCTCCGACGTGAACACCACCTCGCTTTCTCCAGCACACGAACCCTCTTCCCGCCGCCGGCAAATATCTGGGCCCCTTGCTTTCACCGGCGAATATTTATTTAAAAAAAAAAAAAAACAGGCTTCAACGACGTCCTTCCCACACTGGCACACTCTGCTGGCTGAATAATGGATAAACTGCTCCGACAGGAAATCTTTCCCTTGAACGACTTTGATTATTCGAATTCAATCGTATAGGAAGGAAGAGTAGATGCGATGAATCAGAATTTTCATCTTCTTGATCACTAGATTTTATCACGAGAACATGCTCCATAAGCTGCCATTCTTCAGCAACCTTGCCCCACATCAATCTTTGCTTATTTCATTTCCAACTAAGTTTGCCACCTTATGCTCATATATTAGCCACGAGGAACACATTTTCACCTTCACGGTTGGTGCGTCACTTGAAATCGAAACTCTAATGCGGCTTGCATTATCCAATTGTCTGCCGAACCACTCTCGTGGGATAAATTTGCAAGCTCCATATATCGGACTGTTATAATCTAATACAACGACCAAGGCTAAGGGGTGTGCAAATCAAGTAAAAGCAGTCACTGAGGTTCATTGATATTAATTTTTCCAAAAGCTGTAAAACAAATTTGTAGTTAGACAAATGAAGGATAACAGAAACCATAAGAGCATTTTTGAACTTGACAAATAATTTCATCAAAGATAAATTGTTAATCTTACCCTCATTCTCTTCCATAACCATTCGATACGGCTGTTAGAGTAGTTGATTCAACAAGTTTTCCCGGTTGAAAATCTGATGGAACAGATTTCCAAGGATATCTAGGCCATTCCAGAAATCGAAACTCATTGGAAAGTTTCAAAGGAAATCCACGTGAATTCCAAAATCGCGACTTATTAAAAGGATCATGCAAATCGAAAAGGATCACATTGTAGAACTTCAGCAATCTTAACTTGGTCATCTTCAAGAAAGTTTCAGCATCCAAAAATTGTGACGTCGGTTAAGAAAGGCTCATGAAAATGCTTTCAACATTTTCTGTTCCCTATACAACAGAGGAGGGGTTTTTAGTGTAAGCTATGGCTATTACAAGGAAAAGTTTAAACATAGAAGATGGTTGGGAACTATCACGTTTTACATCCCCAAAGACATTCTTTTCGTTACAATATATCTATAGAAATTTGTAAGATTAAGCTTGCAAGCAATATAGACAAGTAAATATATGTACTTCGATGATGTGTTGGGAAAACTAGCCCAATTCAAAGAAGACAAAAATAACACTACTCAGCTTACATAATTTAGGCACAGGATTATAAGCTTTGCAAATCTAGTACATTTCCTCATAGCAATGCAAGTAATAGATATCTCTTACTTTCTTCTTAAATAGCACATCATGTGCATCAGCATGAACGCAAAATCTACTGCATTTTCCGGGCTCTTCTGGAGATTCTTGGCAAACGATTTCCCAACCTACCTCTTGTAGTAAATCA
Organism: Ficus erecta; assembly: GCA_008635985.1. Taxonomy (NCBI): domain Eukaryota; kingdom Viridiplantae; phylum Streptophyta; class Magnoliopsida; order Rosales; family Moraceae; genus Ficus; species Ficus erecta. The sequence goes on from BKCH01000815.1 coordinate 291,156, forward strand.
TGCATCCACAGCTTATCTCCTACCACTGTTATTAGAGATCTTTCAATAAGGACTTTTATGCTGGCATCTGGGTAATAGTTACAACTTTTGAATATCTTTTTCACGCGGTCTATGTTCTCTCCTTTGAAGAAGCACACAATATCCAGAAACATCTTCTTGTCTGTAATTGTCTTCAATCCGTCAAAACTCAGTCTAACGGTGCCGATATTCGTTTCATCAGGATATTCTTTGTGTCTCTCCAATGTGCTTGACCATTCATCAAGTTCTCTCCCATACAAGAAGGAACCTAGAACTTCAAGAGCCAAAGGAAGGCCATTAGCATATTTCACTACAATCTCAGACAGCGTTGAGTAATCGGGTAAAGGATCATCTCTTTTGAAGGCCTTTCGACAAAAGAGCCGAAGAGCCTCCTCATCAGTTAGCTTCTCAACCTCGTATATGTAGTTAACTCGACATGTCGTCAACAAGTGCGCGTCCCTAGTAGTCAAAATGAGTCTACTTCCTGGTCCCAACTCAGTCTTTACACCTAAAGCGTCAATTTGCTGCTTTTGATCAACATCAGTCAGAACGATGAGCACCTTTTTGTTTCGCAGTCCAGCACTTAAACATGTTGATACCCAAGCTAACAAACTGTATATTTGCATCACTTTGAAGCAAGTGATGGTAGATAAGTTTTTGCAAGTGAACTAGACCTTGTTTTTAAGCTGTCTCTCGAACATTGGCAATGAAGCAGCTAGCTCCAAATCGGTCTTGGATATTGATAAACACTTGTTCTGCAATGGTTGTTTTTCCAAGCCCTCCCATACCCCATATCCCTGTGCTGCGTTTCACATCAAACCCGGCTGTACCTGTATCCAAGCACCAAAGTATTTTCTCTTTACGAGAATCCACTCCTATTTAATCCTTGTTGACACTTGAGAGTTCGCCATTCAATATATTTGCAATGCTTTTAACTATGTCCTGAATGACTTTCAACTCATGTCTGCCGGAGAAAAAAAAAAACGAACTCCTTTTATTTTTATTACTAGCGGGAACACGTGCGAACAGATGTGGTATACAATGTAATAATAAATAGGTTTAGTATAGTTAGGATAGGATTAGGAAATAACACACTTAAACTATGCAGGAAGACTGATGCTCAATGCTAATTAATTCCATAATTTTTTTTATGTGTTTTTTGTAAGCTTTGCAGAGGAAAATATAATATTATTTTCCGTTTAAAAGCAAACAAATTGACAATTAATTTCTTATTATAGAGAACTAAACCAACAAGAAATTACCTATTTTTCAAGTCCCAACCGGAGATACCGGCTATATCAGTTAAAGCTCGTCTCCACTTGTTTGTCTTGCTAGATTCGCGACCGTAAACTTCTTCATGCTTGGCAAAGGCAGCCTCATAAGAACCCCCCTGTTTGCTTCCTCACCTCCGACGGTTCCACATCATAGAACACCGGAAAAGTTTCAAGCCCCGCCACTTTCCAGCATTCGACAATCTTCACAAGCTCATCAAGACAGCAAACTTGAAAAAGCGTAGTTTTTCGAGAGAACGACGATGTAAAGTCTTGATTCTTCGATCGCTTTCAAAAGCTCGGGACCAATGGCTTTCCCCCTCTTAAGCTCCTCATCATCCATGAAGCATCGTACAAATGACCAGTGAAACTAAGGCGGCTGTCCTTACCTCTACAGCTGAGGAAGACATCATATTTCCGCCGAGTACTGGCAGCTGAATATGAAGACGACGAAGAATTTGAACGACAATAAATTTAGTGAAGCTTCTCTGCTGATCAATTTCCTTGTACCTTTCTTGCCGATCAATTCCATTGAAGCTTCTCTCCTGATCAATTCCGTTGAAGTTTCTGCGTTGGTCAACTCCATATTGAAGCTCGGTAGAGCGGGTTTGTTAGCTACGGGCTTTATTATGATCAGAGAGTTTATTTGTTGATTCACAGAGGGAATGTATGTGTTATGTCTATGAATTTTATTGAGTCCAGTGGCCATATTTTGGCAATTTTTTCTAACAATTTTTCAAATTTTTTTTTTAAGTCAAAACTGTTTTTAGTTTTCTTCGAAAATGGCCACCATTTGCAAACGCTCTCGAAATATTTAAATAATATCCTCCTCCTAATATATTTAGATCTCAATCTTCTCTCTCCATCACATGCCCATTTCTTTATTCCATTTGTCTCTCTCTCCCCCTCCCTCTCTCTCTCTCTTCTTTTTGTCAATTGGCCTAAAATATGTAATAATCTTAAATTATTTACAATTTTAAAATTAGATTTGACTAGGTAAACAAAAACCTAGTTCTTGAATTTGCTAAATTTTTAATTATACATTGTAAAATTTTACGTACAATAAAAAAAATTTCGTGACGACAAGAACTAATGTCACTTTAATGTGTTTGTTTATTTGAAAAAAAATTAGGTATATGTTATTTGGCACCTCATATAACGTGTTTGTCTAAATAATCTAATATTATTATCTGACTAGATAAATAAAAATTTAGTTCCACTCCTGTAAAGTGCGTTTACTCTATTTATCTCTCTCATCTTCTGCATTTTTTTTTCTTATTAAATTATTATGATAAATCGTAATGAAATGTAAAATAATATATGTATGTATTACATGAGACCTCATTCCAATCGCAATTCACTCATATAATGTGCGCTTAATTTGTTTTATCTCTCGTCTACCTTTTTTTTTTATAAAGATATTGTCAGCCTTTCACTCTCCCTCTCTTTGTATATCTTATCTCTTTCATAAATTTATGTATCATTGTTGAAGATCATCCATATGTTATGGGCAATTCTATTGTAGGGAAGATACTCTAAATAAAGCGAAGCAGAAAAACTATTTTATAAAGAAAAAACAAATATTTATATAGTTATGAAAAAATTGCTTACATCTATGGAAGGTTGAAGTGGGGAGGTGTAAATTCACTAACAACTTCCGAATTACACTCATCAAACTCGTTCAAAATCTCTTACCCTATTATCTATTTCTCTTCTCTCTTTTTTTTTTTTTTTTTTTAAAACAAAAGCAAACACATTTTCTCTATTTTTCTTAACCACGCATAATGGTAAAGAAAATATCTATTTATAGACGCTCAATGGGACACAATATCAACACTTAAGTCATGAAACCTAACAATCTTTATCTTTACTTAAATTCTCTCAACTAATACTCATGCTTAACAAGAATAAATGTGTCGGGTTCAAACCCTCATCAAACTTAAAATGAGAACCTAATTTCTTTTTCTTCCATGCTTTGTCTTCAATTGTCACCGACATCTTGTTGTATGTTTTCACAATTGCAACTTCTTTCACAACAAAGGAAGACTCTTCTTGATGTGGATCCACCTTCACAACTCCATTTACAATTGTCTTTCCAATCAGCTTGTACAAATTCTTAACTTTTTCACTCGTAGCTATCATAGCACCTCTCTTAACTTCCAAAAAACTATCCTTAGCAAAATACTTACAACCCAAAGTGTCCAGATCACTCAAAGAAATTTAAATTCTCCTTAGTCGAGGAACATGCTTGACATTCGTTAATGTTATCACAAATTCATCAAACATCTTCAACTTTATAGTACCTATTCTAATTACTTTAACACTTGAATCATTGGTCATCTAAAAAGTACTAACATCATAAGGCTCATAAGAATCAAACCACTACTTATATCGACACATATGAAGAGAACATCCAGAATGAAAAATCCAAGGGTCAGAAATATTTTCAAAAATAGAAAAATAAATAAATAAAGAAACATCATCTTCAATGTCAAATTGTCACCAACAACATTGCAGATGCTTATGTCATGAGATCTATGTCGCCCGTCTAAATTAAACGAAGATTGAAGGACCATTCTATTCATTAAACAACATAGATTATTACACAAATATAGAGTTTGAATCCCTCATTCTAATTTTTAAAAAAATACATATAATTATATCATAATTAGAATACAAATCCCTGTTCTCGAATTAAAAAAAAAAAAAAAAAAAAAACAAACACAAACACATACGCAAACAAAAACAAAAACATCAATTGACGAAAAAAACAGCTTCAAGTTCAAAAAAATAATAAATAAATAAAAAGCTTCGAACCCATCCTCTGATTGTTTTTATTTTTTAATTTTATTTATAAAAAAAAAAAAGGAAAGAAAAGCTGTTGGCACCTCACATCCCCACCTACGCCCTTGCTTCTTCCATATATATTTATTTACTGCCAAAGCCATTCTTCCCACACTGGCACACTATGCTGGCTGAAAAATGGATAAATTGCTCTGACAGGAAATCTCTCCTTGAAGGTGGTGTTGCAGGTGTCGCCTTCCTGAACGCGAGCAAAACGATTAGTGATTTGACAAAATAACTATTGAAGAATCTAAATAATTGTAAATTTAAATTTTATTAATTCATATAATTATTTATTTAGTTTTATAGATTAGATTTCCAATTTGGTTTGATTTGTAAAATCCTTGATTTTAGGAAAGTATTTAGATTAAGAAAGTTTGAATTTTGTAAAAGTATCTAGAGTTAAAAAATTTTGAATTTTCTATTTTGTGTATAATTGATATCATCAATGAAAAAGCTAAGTCATATCTTCTAAAATTCAATATGGTATCATATAGGGGTGGCAATACGGGTCGCGACACGACGATACAATTTAAAATGACACTAATTTTGTGGGTTCGGATTGAGAAAAATAGTGGTCGTGTCAAATTCGGATCACCCGAAATTGACATATGAAAAAACGGGTCGTGTTCGGGTTGGACCCGTAGAACCCGAACACAACCCGTTTTTTTTTTCGTGTCAATTTCGGGTCAAATATCGTGTCAAATTCGTATCAAATTCCACTACTACAGAATGTGGATACCAGGACGGTTTTTAACCGTCGTGGTAACATTTCCACGACGGTTTTCTAACCGTCGTGGAATCCAGGGTCTTGGAATCTTTTCAGATTCCACGACGGTTTTTTAACCATCATGGAATGGGCAAAAATAGGGCCTAAATATGGATATTTAAGCACATACCACGACGGTTCTACGTAAAAAACCGTCGTGGTAAGGAAATCTCAAGGAAACCGTCGTGGTAGGTAACAACGAAAAAAAAATTTGCGAATTCGTTTCATTTCTCCAAAAACATTTAAATCACAAAATCAACACTTTTTTCCCGAAAATTCACAAATCCGTGTCTTACCCAACTAATTTAATTCAATCTAAAACACAACCACAATGAACAATCACCGAAAATGTAGGGGACGGATTTCGAACATTTCGGACGGAATATTCCCAACTCAACAATCTACAAAATCAACATTTTGGACGGAACATTTTATCAACAACCACAATCAACAAAATCAACATTTTGGACGAAAAATTCCCAAATCCGTGGATTACCCAAGCAATATACATTACAACTTACCGGCTTGTCGAGTGTGGGTACGGGCGGAGTGCGGCGAGAGAGAGAGGGAAAGCCGCGTGAGTTCCTTGGTGGACCCATCGGAGAATGCAGGAGGCCGCGTGAGTGGTGGAGGAGGCCGTCGGAGAATGGAGCCAATAGAAAAATTTGAGAGGTGAGATAGAGAGAGGAGGCGCGGTGAGATAGAGCGAGTTTTTGGAGATTTTAAGTAGGGAGGGAACGGAGAGAGAGAAATAGAGGGAGGAAATTGGGCGGCTTTGGGTATGGAGTTAGAGAGTGAAAAAGGCTCGGAATGTAATGGGGTGGGAAATATGATATTTTTTTGGGTTTTAATACACGCTCCAAAAAATTGAATTTAATTCAAAATTTTTCAAATTCCCGCCTTAGTACCTACCACGACGGTTTTTGGGGAAAACCGTCGTGGTATGTAACATACCACGACGGTTTTCCCCAAAAACCGTCATGGTAGAGTCCAAAATTTTTTTTTAAAAAAAAAAATTGTGAAAAAGGACCCTTCCACGACCGTTTTTTACAAAACCGTCGTGAAAAATGCGACAAAAACACGGAGCGGAACAGAGTTTCCGAAAACCGTCGTGGAAGCCGAAGCTTCCACGACGGTTATAAAAAATTGTCGTGGAAGAGCATGCTTCCACGACTGTTTTAAAAAACCGTCGTGGAAGCTTGCAGAAAAAAATAATTTAGCTTCCACATTTTTTAACCGTCGTGGAAGGTAAATTTTTTTTTTTTTTTTGCAAGCTTCCACAACGGTTTTTTATAACCGTCGTGGAAGCTTTTCGGAAACTCTGTTCTGCTCCGTGTTTTTGCCGCATTTTCCACGACGGTTTTTCAAAAACTGTCGTGGAAGCTCCGTCGTGGAATCCACATTTTGTAGTAGTGTTCGTGTCAATTTCGGGTCAAATGTCGTGTCAATTTTGTGTCAAATTTGTTGGTGTTATGTTGTTTGAATTTAGACTTTTTAATGTTGTATTTGGATTTGTGGACTTTATTAAGATGTTTGTAATAGGACTTTGCCTAACTATAATTGTGAACTTTGCACTTGAGTTGGAAGTTTAATTTTATGATTTTCTATTTGAAAACAATCCTTAACAGTTATTGTTTTGTCAATGGTATGTTTTTGTTGAAGGTAAATTATTATTCTTCTAGGTTTTTTTATGAGTTTAGGATATAATTTGCTTAAATTGAATTGGTTTTTGTGTCAAATTCAAATTAATTGCGGGTTCAATTTAGGTCCAATTCGAGTTGCGGGTTCAATTCGGATCAAATTCGTGTCGCGGGTCAAATTCGTGTCGCGGGTCAAGTTCGGTTCATGTCGTGTCAACCTGTTACGGGTTCGTGTCACGGATCGTGTTCGGGTTGGGGAAGAAAAAATTCGACACGGCTCTAACACGACACGAATCCGACACGTAACACGAATTGCCACCCCTAGTATCATAGCAAGGTTAGCTCATTGGGTTCCCTCTCTTTATTCAATTCTCCATAAACTAGAAAAACCATACCCTCGAAAAACCATACCCTCAACATCAACATCTTCTCCTTTACAAATTTTCACAACGCAACCCACCGGTACAGTCTATACACATTCGTACACAGTACAACCGCACACAGTACAAATCGTACACGTCCAAACAAATCGATATGGTTTGTGGTAAGAAGGATATGGTTTGGTGCACACACACACAACTCTAGAGTTATGACTGAAGTGATTTTCATAGCATTTTCTGATCTCTTGCTAACATTTTGTTTGAGTACTTTAATGATTTTGCTAATTTTGATTTGAATTTTCAATTTGACATGGTTTTCTTCCGCTTGAATTGCTAGGGACTAGCAATAAGTTGGTTAGGAATTATGATAAGTGTACAAAAATGCACTTTTATTGAACATAATTGTCAAATAAATTTAGTTTTAATTGAATATTTCTCATGAATTTAAGTAAAAATATTTTGTGTGTGGAAATATTTAGATTTAATTTAATTTGTAGAAAAATTACACCTTGGGCACAATTAAAAGGAAAATTGAAGAAAGGAAGCCCAATATATCAGCCTAAGCCACCAAGCTGAGCCAAGCTGCGCATCTCTTCAACACCACGGGTCGCCATCTGCACGCCTCAGACACGCGGACCCCACTGGTCCCCCGCCTCCTCCTATGCACACGCGCGCTTGGCGCGCATGGCTTTCCCTTCGAGCGAGTGCCTTACACGCGCGCATCAGCCATTTGCTTTCATTCTCCGCGTGGACCCCACCGTGCAACTGTTTCTCCACTCATTGCATGCCACGTGTTCCAGTGGGTCCTAGATGTCGACCATTTTCTCCTCTCCGCCTCTCTCCGCGCCACAAGTGTTCCATTTCATGTGATTCTTCTTTCATTAGCAACGGTTTCTATATGTTGAAATTCCCATTGATTTTCAACTTTAAGCCCTCTATTTAACCCTTGTAAATTTTCCAATTAATTTGGGAAAAAAAAATTTTCCTTTTATTTTTGTATTTTTTTTTTATTTTTATGTTGCTGGCAGGTGTTTGTTAGTTTGCCCCATAAAATCTATAAATAGTGGGCCTTGCCAAAGGTGTGTGGTTGTTAATTTTTAATCTAAGTTAAGACACTTTTTCTCTTATCTTTGTCTTGCTTTTATTCTCATATTTTCTTTCTAAAATTTTGTGTGAATGCTTTGCAAGCTAGGCTAGAGTATTTTGGTGAGGCTAGAAATGATCTTATATGTGTAGTGAATTTGTTTGACTTTTGATTCTCCAATGATTTATATGGTTTATACATTTGAGTAAATAATTTTCTTTCATCTTATTTCTTTCTAATATTAATATATTTTGTTGCTAACTTTTATATAAATTTAGTCAAGCTTTTTTTATGTGATTGTTGCATAATATGATATATTGTAGCATTATTTTATAAGTAATCTTTTACTACAATATTGTCTATGGTATATTGTCGCTTTTGGATTTCTTATAAGATAACTTTTGCTAAGTTCTTAACGTGAGAATTTTATTTACTCAAATACATTTTAATTCGCAAGTTCTTCAAATCTTTATTTTCCGATTAATTGTTTGGGAAATGAAACTTTCAATTGAATCATTTTATGAATCAAAATTGAAATAGGTAAATGAAACATATATGGGATTCTTGATGTCTTACCACTTTTGATTATTGAATTTTCTACATTTTAAATTGCTTTGTCTTTAAACTTGTTTCAAAATCACAAAAATACTTCTTCCTTTTCTTCATTTGATTGCTCATTTCTCTAACGCTTTTGTTTGGCTAATCTTTTCTTTTTTTTTTTTTTCTATCACCTCTTCGTGGATTTGACCGCCCGATCCGTGCTATAATTGACCGCTTTATTTCGACATAGTTTGGGCGTAACCAAGTTCCTACCGACTACCTTTCATGTGGAGGATTTTTGCACGGGGGCATCCCTTTTGCAGGGGCGAACTAAGGACGACGTGTACGAGTGGCTGGTCTCTTCTGTCAAGTCTCCACCATTAGTTGTCTTTTCAAGTGTCAAGACCACTTCGTCCAAGTGGCATCATAGGTTAGGACATTCATCGTTTCCAATTCTTCTGCATATTATGTCTCGCTTTCAAATAGGTTTATCGAGTCCATTGTCTTTGATTTCCAATTGTAATGCTTGCTAATGCAACAAGAGTCACAAATTACCGTTTTCTATGTCTTCCATTCATTCCTCTTATCCTCTTGAAACCTTATTTTTCGATGTGTTGACTTCTCCCAAACATTCAGTTGATGGGTTTAAATACTATGTTATCTTTGTCGATCACGACATTAAACATATTTGGTAATATCCCATCAAACAAAAATCTCATGTTCTTGATGTCTTCATTCGCTTTAGGGCTCTTATGGAAAAGTTCTTTAACCGCAAAATCATTACTCTATACTTAGATAATGGGGTGAGTACCAAGCCATAAATGAATACTTTGTCTCTAATGGTATCTCTCATCCAACCACTCCACCTTATACATTTGAACACAATGGGTATTCCGAACGTCATCATCGTCATATTGTTAAAGCTGGTCCCTCACCTCTCCCATGCTTTCCATGCCTCTCACTTATTGGAACTATACTTTTGCCACTCCCATTTATCTCATTAATCATATGCCTACTCCCACTCTTCAACTCTCATCACCAAACAAAAACCTTTTTGGCTCTTCCCCAAACTACTCCAAATTTTGTGTCTTTGGTTGTCTTTGTTACCCTTGGCTTCGTCCCTATTACAAACACAAACTTGATCCATGTTTCGTTCCTTATGTCTTTCTTGGCTATTCCCACACTCAAGGTGCTTATCTTTGTCTCGATTCATCTACCAATAAACTTTATGTCTCCTGTCATGTCAAATTCGTTGAATCCATTTTTCCTTTCTCATCTCTTTCGAGTCATGCTCTTCGTCTTGAGTCTACCAACATCTTTGAATGGCTTTCCCCAATTTTCTTTCTCCCTACCACATCTTCTTCTACATCACCATCAGCCATATCATTCGTGTATGCCCCTACCACACTGTCTTCAAACATGGATCTGCCACAACTGGTTGACTAGACAAACCTAACTAGTCAACCGGACCCTTCCCCAAAATCCATTTCTAAAAACCTATGCTGTCTGATCGACCAGACCACCTCGACCGATCTACCGGAGCCTTAACCTGATCTCATTTCCGAAAAACTTAGCCTTCCGGTTGATCGAACATTCTTGATTAGTCAACCCTAGTGCCCAACTTTCTCCACCTCAGTGTTATCAACACTCGTTCCAAGCATAAAATCCACAAACCCATTCAAAAACTTAACCTCAGTGCCCAACTTCAACCATATGCGTCCCTTGAACCTACCACAGTAACCAAAACCATCAAAGATCCTAAATGACGTCAAGCTACGTCAAACGATACTCTTGTTCGGAATGGCACAACGAAACTTGTTCCTCCAGATCCAAGTCAAAATCTTGTTGGGTGTAAGTGGATTTTTTGTACTAAACGACTTCCTGATGGTTTGGTTGGTAAGTATAAAGCTCGTTTAGTCGTCAAAGGATTTCATCAACGATCAAGAGTTGACTACCACAACACATTCAGACCGGTGGTCAAGCCAACTACTATCCACACGGTTCTCAGTCCTGCCGTAAGTCATGGTTGGTCCCTGCGCCAATTGGATATCAACAATGCATTTTTTCAAGGCCATCTATCTGAGGATGTTTTTATGGCACATCCACCCGGCTTCATTGATTGAGATTGCCCTACCTATGTGTGTAAACTTCGCAAGGCTATCTATGATCTCAAGCAGGCTCCTCGTGCTTGATACCATGAATCGCGACAATTCCTTGTTGCCTCAGTCTTCTCCAACTCTCATGCCAACACCTCACTCTTTGTCCTCAACACTGGAGGAACTATGATTTACTTACTCGTTTATATTGATGACATTATCATTACAGGCAACAATGACAAAGCTGTGCAATGATATATCAACATCCTTGCCAACCGATTTTCTCTTATGGATTGTTTATGTTGATGATTCTTATTATAGGCAATAGTTACGAAGTTGTGCAATGATTTATCAACATCATTGCCAACCGATTTTCTCTTAAGGACCTCGACAGTCTCTTTCTTTCTAGGCGTTAAGTAATTTCACACCTTAATGGTTTACTTTTAGCTCAATGATGCTACATCGGTGATCTTTTGGCTTGCACTCATATGGTAGAATCCAAACCAGTTCTTACACCACTTGCCACCACACAAACGCTTGCTTTTCACACAGGCACAGCTCTATCGGATCCGACTGAATTCCAAGTGGTAGTTAGGAGTCCCCAATATCTTTCCCTTACACGTCCTGATATTGCTTTTGCAGTCAACAAATTGTCACAGTTCATGCACCGTCCCACCACTGATCATTGGAATGCTGTGAAACGTATACTGCGATATTTATTTGGTACGTAGGATCATGGTCTTGTTCTTCATTGGCAATCCCCTATATCCCTCCATGCATTCTCAAACACTAATTGGGCTGGGAACAAGGATGATTACACTTCTACTAGTGCCTACATTGTGTATCTTGGTTGTAAGCCACTCTCATGGAATTCTGAGAAGTAGTGCACCGTCACTCGTTCATCTACCAAAGTTGAATACCGACCTGTTGCTGCCACTGCTGTTGAATTGAGTTAGGTATGTTCTCTTCTTATTGAACTTGGTGTCACCATTCCTTAAGCACCTATGATCTATTGTGATCATGTTGGTGCGACTTATCTCTGCTCCAACTCTGTCTTCCACTCCCTCATGGAGCATGTTGCTTTGGATTATCACTTCATTCGAGATCAAGTTCAGAGTGGTGCTCTTCTTGTTGCTCATGTTTCGTCTAAGGACCAACTAGCAGATGCTCTCACCAAGCTGCTTCCTCGCAAACGTTTTCTCAAACTCAAGACCAAAATTAGACTCTCCTCTAAAAGCTCGTTATTGCAGGGGCATATTGAAGAATCTAAAGAATTGTAAATTTGAATTTTATTGATTTGTGTAATTATTTAGTTAATTTACTAGATTACATTTTCAATTTAATTTGATTAGTAAAATCCTTGATTTAGGAAAGTAACTAGATTAAGAAAGTTTGAATTTTGTAAAAATATCTAGAGTAGGAAGGTTTGAATTTTCTAATTTGTGTATAAATATTTGATCTCATCAATGGAAAGGCTAAGCTACATCTTCCAAATTCGAGAAGTCACTAGTCCGTGGGTCACCTTCTCCAAGTAACCTTTCTCTTCTTTTATTACTTTACTACTTTTATTATTTAATTTTTTTATTACCAATAATAATAGTTAGCAAAAATAAAGTTTTCTGAAGGTCCAAGTCTAATGTGTAAGTTTTGATAATACTACCTCACCTGTCGTGATTTTATTACTAAAGGAAGTGATGAACATGCAATTTCATTTGAAAAAGTTAATAAAAAGCTCTATGGGCGAGGACTCACCTTAAAAAGTCTTGCAAGCACAAACTGTAGTCGTCTTCGCAGTTGGTTCGTCAAGTCACTTGAACAACTTTGATCATTTGTACTCCATTCCGAGGTAGACCATGCTCCTTCTCTTCTTGGAAGGAGGAATAGATCCAACGAAACAGAATTTTGATCTGCTTGATCACTTAATTTAAACTCGACAACATGCTTCAAAAACCTGCTTTCTTCAGCAACCCTGTCCACATCAAGCTCGCTTATTTCATTTCCAACAAAGTCTGCCACATTATGCTCAGATACTAGCCACGACAAACACAGTTTCACCTTCACAGATGGTATGCCACTTGAAACCGAAACTCTAATGCGGCTCGCATTATCCAACCGTCTACCGAACCACTCTCGTGGGATAAATTTGCAAGCTCCATATATCGGACAGTTATAATCTAATACAACGGGCAAGGCTAAGGGCTGTGCAAGCTCACCTTCATCAGTGACAAAATGACAGAGTAATTCCACCAGACAGCGATTGGAGCGATTTAATTTGTCGTCCCCTTCTTGTAAATATAAAAAGCATAGGGCGAATCCCAACCAGCAACTATCACTTGCGAAATCTGAAGGTAGTTGGATCGCTGTGCAAGACCCGGTACTCGAGTTGTCGCTCCACCAATCTGGAATTCTTTCTTGCCAAAAAATATAATCGTACAATGATCTTTGATAAATATCACCCTGTGTAACAAAAGCCATAAAGGAATGAAGAGAAAGATGTTCAGTGTCTTGAGAGAGAGAGAGAGAGAGAGAGAGATGAAGAGAAAGATGTTCAGTGTGTTGAGAGAGAGAGAGAGTCAGTGTGTTGAGAGAGAGAGAAATGAAGAGAAAGATGTTCAGTGTGTTGAGAGAGAGAGAGAGAGAGAGAGAGTGAGTGAGTGAACCTCAAAGTATTTCCTAACGAGTGGTTGAATGTATTCATCGGATATTGGAACTTGGACCATTAATTCTAGTTTACTTGTATGGTCTGGTTCCTGGCAATTTGTGGTACAGAATCCCTCATTGCTTGAAGTCTGTATTTCATGATCATTCGAAGGAGTCTCCAGAGAAGCACACTCATGCACATGGACATACTTTATGCTCGACGGTAAAGCTGGCAATGATTTAAGATTGCCACACCTATTCAACCTAAGTTCTCTCAGCTGAGAAAGTTCACAGATGCTATCAGGTAATGTCGTGAAATTGTTTTCACTCAAGTCTAAACTCTCCAGCGACGACAAGCGGCCAATATCGAGAGGGATCGCTCCATCTGGAAGATTGCACGAACTAAGATCCAATGTTCTCAAAGAGATCAAACCTGAGAGGGATTCGGGCGGCTGCAAAAATGTGGTAGATTCTGAGCGTTTCTCTGGACTCAAACAACAACAAAAGAGCGAGCGCCACAGTCTTGGTGTGACACCTTTACATCCACGGAATGACAAATGTTCAAGGTTCTTCATCACAAGAATTGAGGAAGGTATCTTTTTTGCAGCAGTCTCACTTGCATCAAGTTCCTGCAAACATTCCAAGTCTCCAAGGTTTTCTGGAAACTGATCGAGACGTGAGCAGCCCAAAAGATAGAGAGCTTTCAGAGATCTCAAGCTACAAATGACTGTTGGAAGGCTAACAAGATTCGTGCAGTGATTTAGACTTAACACAATGAGGCCACTTAAGCGCTCTATTGATGTTGGCAGCTCTTTTATGGCGGTCTTATCTAAAAGGAGTGCTGACAACTGTTTCATATTCATCTCAATCTCTGGAAAAATATCGAGTTTCAAACATCCAGAGAGGTTAAAAATTTTAAGAGATTCCAACTTGATATTAGGAAGCCTCTTAAGCCGTTCACAATCTCCCAGATCCAGTACGATAAGTCGTTTGAGAACTCCAATTGACGAGTGAACCTCTGTTAACCGTGCACAACCTTTAAGGACCAACTTCTCAAGATTTGGGACCATACTGAAGTCCGGGGTTTTGCTCAAGTAGGGGCAGCCACTGAGGTTGATTGATATTAACTTTTCCAAAACCTGTAAAACAAATCTGTAGTTAGAAGAAGAAGGATAAACAATTCCATCAAAGAAAATTGTTGATCGTACCCTCATTCTCTTCCATAACAATTCAATATGGCTGTTAGGGAAGTTGAGCTCAACAAGATTTTCTGGTTGAAAATCTGATGGAACAGATTTCAAAGGATATCCATGCCATTCCAGAAATCGTAACTCATTAGAAAGATATGCATGGCATTCGGAAAAGCTCGCATTGTAGAAGTTCAGCAATCTCAGATTGTTCATCTTCGAGAAAGAATCAGCCTTCAAATGTAGTTCCTTTTTTCGAGGAAAGCTCAGGAAAATGCCTTCAACAGTTTCTGTTCCCTGTTCATCAGAGGAGGGGATTATAGTCCAAGCTACGGCATAATAGCTATACAAGAATCATGCGTCGGAGATATCTAAAAACCAAAAGCCATTTTCAGAAAGAAGGTCGTGAAATATCAAATTTAGCATCCCAAGATGTTCTTTTCGTTATAACAATATTTCTGTAGCACTTTGTAAGATTAGCGTGTAAGACATATAGATAAGCAAAGAACTACCATAAAAATACTTTGAAGATGCGTTCGGCAAACTAGCCCATTTCAAAGAAGACAAAACTAACACTAGTGAGCTTACTTAATAAGGCACAAGATAATGTATAAATGAAAGCTCAGAAAACCATTAAGCAAAAGAGTTTTCAAATATGTTGTCAACTGATAATTCTAAAGTTTAATGATGTTATAAGCTTTGCAAATCCAGTCCATTTCCTCATTAAAAAAAGGCATGGCAAATGACAACTTATTCTACTTAAGATAGAGGACTCGTTAATGACAGTCTAAAGTATAGATATCTCTTACTCTATTCTTTACTAGCACATCATGTGCATCGGCATGATCGCACAATCTACTGCGTTTTCCAGGCTCTTCGGGAGATTCTTGACGAACAATATGCCAACCCAGCACTTGTAGTAAATCATGCATCCACAGCTTATCTCCTACCACTGTTATTAGAGATCTTTCAATAAGGACTTTCATGCCGACATCTGGGTAATAGTTACAACTTTCGAATATCTTTTTCACGCGATGTATGCTCTCTCCTTTGAAGAAGCACGCAATATCCAGAAACATCTTCTTCTCTGTAATTTTCTTCAAGCCATCGAAACTCAGTTGAAGGGCGCTCATAATCGTTTCGTCAGGATGTTCTTTTAGACTCTCCAACGTGCTTGACCATTCATTGAGTTCTCTCCCATGCAAGAAGGAACCCAGAACTTCAAGAGCCAAAGGAAGGCCATTAGCATATTTCATTACGATCTCAGACTGCTTTTCATAATCGTGTAAAGGATCGTCTCTTTTGAAGGCTTTTTGACAAAAGAGCCGAAGAGCCTCCTCATCAGTAAGCTTCTCAACCTCGTATACGTCGTTAACTCCACATGTCTTCAACAAGTGCGCGTCCCTAGTAGTCAAAATGATTCTACTCCCTGGTCCCAACTCAATCTTTACTCCTAAAGCGTCAATTTGCTCCTTTTGATCAACATTGTCCAGAACGATGAGCACCTTTTTGTTCTGCAGTCTCGCACTTAACATGTTGATTCCCAAGCTGACGAACTGTATATTTGCATCACTTTGAAGCAAGTAATGGTACATAAGTTCTTGCAAGTGAACCAGACCTTGCTTTTCAGCTGTCTCTTTAACATTGGAAATAAAGCAGCTAGCTTCAAATTGGTCTTGGATATCTATAAAGACTTGTTCTGAAATGGTTGTTTTTCCAAGGCCACCCATTCCCCATATCCCTATGGTGCGTTTCTCGTCAAGCCTAGGTGTATCCAAGAGCCGAAGCACTTTCTCTTTATGAGAATCCATACCTACGAAATCCTTGTTAACACTTGAGAGTTCGACATTCAACAGATTTGAAACCCTTTTAGCTATCTCCTTGATGACTTCTGACTCATATCTGCGAAAATAAAATAAAACAAAGACAAAAATAAAGGCTTTTTAATTGTTACTCGTGGGTGTGGTACATATGATGTGATAATTAGTAGTGTAGATCTTATAGATTGATGATATCATTCATTTACTTTGGAATTTTTGAAAAATTTTGTGTACGAGAAGAAAAAAGTTGAATATACAAGATAAAACTTATAAAATTCAATGGAAGCTGTCTTTATTTCCATCAAGTTATCACTTTAATTATTGAAAGTTGCGTCACAAAATTGTCGAGAAAGCTATTTCATTGGAACCATAGTAAAATAGAAGTAAATGACTGCTTATTGAGACCAAATAATTTTTTCGTGGATTGTAACAAAAACATTTTATTATGAAAATATGTGAAAAAAAAAAGGTAGTAGTTTTAATAAGACAAATTAGAATAAAAAAGGTACTGTATTTTCATTGAACTTTATTATAATTTCGTTTTATAATTAGTTTTATGTGAGATGAGAAAGGGATGTCGACCTAATCAGGAGGTCTTAATGCACACGTTGATTCTATGTTGACGTTAATATGGTAGTAGAGAATTAAACGGATAAAAGAAAAGAAATTTACTTATTTTTCAAATCCCAACCGGAGATACCGGCGATTTCAGTTAAAGCTAGTCTCCACTTGTTTGTCTGGCTAGAATTGCAACCGTAAACTTGTTCATGCTTGGTAAAGGCGTCCTCAAATGTTTGCTTCCTTACCTCCGATGGTTCCACATCATAGAACACAGGCAAAATAATCAGCCCCGTCACTTTCCTGCACTCGAGAATCTTGGCAAGTTCCTCTAGACACCAACTCGAAGAAACGTAGTTTTTGGAGAGAACAACGATCGCGAATCTCGATTCCTCGATCGCTTTCAAAAGCTCGGGACCAATTGCTCCCCCCCTTTCAAGCTCCTCAACATCCCTAAAGGTATGGATTCCCTTCCGGCACAATGCATCGTACAAATGGTCCGTGAAACGTAGGCGCGTGTCCTCACCTCTAAAGCTGAGGAAAGCATCGTATTTCCGCCGAGTCCTGGCACCTGAATACGAAGACGATGGAGAATCTGAAGACAGTAAATCCAGTGAAGCTTCTCTGCCGACCAATTTCCTTGTAGCTTTTTTGCTAGTCCATTCCAGTGAAGCTTCTCTCCTCATCAATTCCATTAGATCTTCTCTGCCGATCGATTCCACAGCAACTTGGTTGGTCGAGTTGATCGATTCCATTAAAGCTTCAGTGCTGATCGACTCCATTTGAACTTGGTAGGTCGTGTCGATCGATTCCAATGAAACTCGGTAGATCGGGTTGTTAGCTCCCAGCGTTTGTTTTCAATGTTCTTCAAAAAGGGCCATTCTTTACAAATCTTCACGGAAATATTTCAGCGTAATCCTATACAGATCTAGATCTAAAAGAAATAAATAAATTATTAAGTCAACTGTTTTTATTTTTCTTAAAAAATGGCCGGCCTTATGGAACTTCACGGCAAATATTTCAAGAATAGACTTTTACACAGACCTAGATTGAATCTCCTATCTCCATCATCTATCCATTTCTTTATTCCAGTTTATCTCTCTCTTTTTTTTAGTTCTTTTGTTGTTGATTTTCTCCAATTTGGAATACAATATGCATAATTTATGAAACCGATGTTTGTTGTTGTGTAATTGATTTCCTTGATTTGGTACCATGTATAGCATTCTCAAATATTATTACGACATGAACAGGGTGGGGTCAAAGGTGGGATGAGACTATGTTGGGGTCGTTGGTAGGCTAGTGTAAGGGCTGCATGAAGATTAGGATGAAATAAATGATTAGGATTTTATTCAGTTTTTTATTTAAATTAGAATATCTTCAATTTTTTATTTTTAGCTTTAAGCGTATTTTAAGTGATTTTGATATCAAAATTAAGTGTTTATTGATTAAAAAAAAAGTATAGAGTTATGTAATAAATATAATATGAAAGAATAAAGCTATTGGATGAAAAAAAAAAAATAAAGTTGTTTTCTTTTTTTATTAATAAGATAGATCTCACCTCTTACAAAATGATAAGTAATATAGGGAGCCATCTTATATGGTGTAAGACACCAGTTGTGCTCTCTCGCTTTACTCAATCTGACAATATAAAAATATGGAACTTCAAAATAAACAACATACATTTTTTAGTAAAAACGAAATGCATGGTATAAAAAGGTTAAAAAGACTTAATTTTATTTTTTCTCTTTAAGGAAATTTTGGGGGTTTTTATGTCTAAATAAGTGTTAGCCAATAAATGATATAAACATGTGTATTAAATTTAATCTAATGGTATAAAAATGTATTCAAAATTCATGATATACTTTCTTAATAAAAGTAAAATACAAGGTATTAAAAAATATCTACCTATAGAATTATGTTTTGAATTGGTAGATACATATTAAATTTTATTAATTTTGTCTCTTTTTTCATTTTGTTATGATTTCGATTTGATCTAAAGTTCAAAAACATGCATTACGGGCTATTGTTAAAAGGCTTATCTAATTTACCATGTGCCTTGGCCAAAAGAGAGCTTAATAAGCTGGAAGGGCAAGTAGTTCATTTATAATCCCCGAACTATGTACATTTTGTCTCTTTAGTCCATAAACTTTTAATTTTAGTAAATTAGTTTACGAACTTTTCTTTTCATATTTTTGGTCCCTAACATTAAAATAAACAAAAAAAATTATGAAACTTAACAGATATAATTGCATCTACGCGTAACAACTGAAATTTTAAAGAAATTATTACATTAAATGCAAAATGTTCCAGTTTTTAAGTGTTTTTAATAGTAATAAGAAAGATCTTTTATGTTTAGTGCAATTATTTTTGTAGATTTCATGTTATCACAGAATTTACAAATTATATTATACTTGAGTTTTAAAAATCTTTCACTAATTTTAATATCAGGATTAAAATTGCCAAAAAAAAAAATTAGTGTGTAATTTATTAAATTAAAAGTACAAGAACTAAAATGAGTAGATGCACATAATTCAAGAACTTAGATAACACGTAAAACAAAAATTGAAAACAGAAGGCCCAAACCAAAAACAGAAAAGGTCTTCAAGGTTTCCTAGAGCCGTGTGATGTTTGGTATACTTTTTGCTCATCTTTTTGTAACATATCTGCAAAGATCCTGTACTGGTCTGATTTCATTAAGATGATGTACTTTTTAAGAAGAATATACGGTGGAAGACTTTGTGTTTATATGAATCTCATTATCTGATTCGGATACTTTAAGAATCTAGGATGATCTAATGAGGAAAAAAAAAAACAGCCTATTTGAAGCTCAAAGGGAAACCGAATTTATTTCCTTTCTTTTCATTTCCCAAAAATGTGTTAAAGGAACATGATTTTGTAAGTGCTTTGACCAAAATAATAATAATAATAATACATATATGCATATCCACCATTGGCATGCCATTTTGAAGAAAATACATGGAAAACTCAAGAAAAAAGGGACAAATATGAGGGGGAAAAAAATTAATGCCAATGAGTTTTTACAAAGGGGATATCCGGATTAGACAAACTTTTGTGAATACTATAGAAGTATAAGGAATCCATGCTGCTTTGAATGAATCTCATTTCGTGCAAGGCCTGAATCTCTAATGCTTATTGCCGAAAATCCACCATTTTCGCTTCTTTCTGCACTCGCCCGACGATGTATCTGAAATGAAAGATCAAAAAGGCAATAAATTCTGTACTATACAACTAAATTCAATTCAAAACCAACAAGAACAAATCCTGGAAGATTGATCAGAACTCGAGAAGTTTACCAGTCAAAAATGTAAGCACAGAAAAATATATATATATATATATATTTATATATATTATTTACCTCCTTGAGCCTGAGGGTAAATTGAGTTGTAATGCACCTCTGCCCAAAAGCTCAAACAAATAACTGCACAAGACGGTCAAGTTTCAGTCTTCACATAATTTTGTTTAACGCCGGCGAATAATACTTGAAGGACATTGCCAATTGTGATTTAGTAATAAAAAGAATTGACAGCTTAGCAACATCCAAGATAGTAAGTACATGTTTAAAAAGTTATAGCTAGGAAATATCTATCTTGAAAGATTATTACTTACAACAAAAAAAGCTTGAGAACTTAGAAAGTTATGAAAACAAAAAGATGAGAGACAAGATGAGTGGCTAAAAGGCTCAAAAGCTGGCCAAGGAAAAGAATTAAATAACGGAAAAGGCAAGCAGAAGTGCAAAATCAGTTCATCAACCGCAAAACAATCAAAAGTGCAAAATTGGTTCATGAACAGAAAAACAATCAAAAGAAGTCGGATGAAGATTTCTTTACAGACCAGTCAGTAATACGAACTCAGAGCTCTAAAAAAGTTACCTCGTTTGGGCTTCTGGAATTTAGGAAGAATCTCTATGCAATAGGTATCCTTGAAGGAAGTCATGACAATAATTTTCAAACCGTACTGCAACAATATACAACGGGTATTAGTCATTGATTGAAATTCTTTATGATAACTATTTAAGCAGAAACAAACAGGAAGCTTCATTAGAGAAAAAGATTTTGTACCACATCAGCTGCTGCCTGCAATGTGACATGATCACCCCACTCGCCGCTCCTGATTTCATGCAGATTATAGGTATTAAGAATTAAAAGGGTTACTAAAATGATTATCCACAAAGCAAAAGGCATAAGAAGGGGAAAACTGAAAGTCGGGCTAATACCTGGACATCTTGTCCAAATATTCATCATATGCCATAGGAACATATCCCTCGTAAATCTCTGGATGAGACTTTAGCTGATCAAAATAAACCATAAAAGACAGGATAAATGAGAATCCTCGAATAAGCCATTGAGAAATAATTCAACAAATTAACAGCTCATTTGTAGGAGTCATCGAACCTGATTTACAATATGACGTCTCACACTCTTATGATTCTCAGGTGTGTCATACAGTTGATCCGAGAGAGCACGAAACTGAGAGGAAAAGATATGTTTTATGAGTTGGCAAATGCTGTGGACAACGCCAAAAGAAAAAAAACGGAAACAGAAAGATGCCAAAGGAGAAGGTATTTAGGCTTAAGGATTCAGATTCATAACAGAAAAAGACAGCTGTTAAACAAGCTAACCTGACAGTTGCCATCCCCTTGAACCTTGTGCTCAATAAAGCCAAATGATTCCAATCTGGTGAAAAAGAAAAGAATTATTTCACAACTGTAACTAAACATTAAACGAACGGCTATGCTTATAGACTATAAATTTATTTCCTGGTAGAAAACAACAAATGATACTTCCATCAGATACACAAAATCATTACTTTACCCCAGGAAAAGACAGAGTAGACTCTACCTGTCGAGCAAACGTTGATGGTCTGAAGTCGCTTCGTCAATTGAAGGAATTTCTCCATTAATCCTAGGAACATGCTGCACAAAATAGAAAGACAAATTTTAACTTTTGTATCCTTTGTATGCAAAGTCCACGAAAGAAGAGGAAACACAAACATAGCTAACCAATTGATGTATTGACACTCAACTCATGAAATTACCAATCCAAGAACATCTTCACTAATCGTGACTTTTCAGAATGTAAAATCGGGAAAGGAAATTTTCATGGGAATCACGTTTCCAAGTCAAAAAAGAAGGTTAACAATGGTAATTCATTTAAAGAGGCTCAAAACAGAAACATAATGAATTTTGGATGGTCCTAAATTTGGCAAAAGAATCAAAGAATAGGTGTGATTGAACAAACATCGGGAAATATAGCGAATTTCAGATAAGATAAACTCACAGGAATAGGGGCCATCTGATCCAATTTCCAGCAGACTTCATCATCTTGTGCATTCTCATCACTCAACTCCAGAGAGTGCAAATACTCATCTTGATCACCGGGGCTAGAACTTGAACTATAAGGCACCACACTTTCTTCATGACAGCCACGATCATGATCTGCACAATGGAAAACATTTATTATCACGAATTCATGATTATTATAATCGAGAAGCCAGTGATGACAAATTGTATGAAAAAATAAATAAATTGCAGCTTTACCTGACGAATAATTCCCTGGTGGACTCTGCCAAGCATGCACAAGAGCGGATCCATGTAACTGATCTTCTCCTCTGTGCGAGTATCCAGAGGATTCTGCGACATCTAGACGCGAAAATTCTTCTTGAAGAGTATGCGCAATAATCTCGTCATTCTCAACATTGTTAGGCTCTGTATCATAATACACCCCATAGGACTGTCTGCGGTACAAGTCATCACCGTAATATCCATAATTCAGGGCCGGATCATCATCAATGTTAAGCAGACCAAGACCCCATCGAACAAAATCAGATTCATGATCATAAATTGCCATCTCCTCTAATAAGCTAAAATTTGTCACAGATACCACCTACCCAAAAAAAGTTTTTAATTGTCACAAAGAAACCTTTAAGGCTTATAATACATAATTACATCAAACAACATATAATTTAATAGGAAGTTGATTCAGCATAATTAACTTTAGTTTCCATTTTGATTCAGCACAACACCCTTCAATTTAATATCTTTTTTTTTTAATTCTATTTTCATTTACAATAAAAAAAAATGAATAAATCCCATGTTTTAAAATTAAAAAAGATTCAACCAACCACCAGGACAAGAAACAAAACTGCACAAGATAAACTAAAAAAAAAAAAGATCAGATAAAAAGAAATCTAGTTTCTTTCCTAACCACAATATATTGATCTCCACTATTGAAGCTAATAACAAATTGATTATGGAAACTTGCTAATAACCTGGTTTTGAAAAATAAAATAATAATAACAAGAAAAACCCAATAAAAAGAAAGGAAAAAATTCAACAAAATTTTGATTACCCGGTACAATAATTCACCAAAGAAAGACGCAGAAACAGTAAAAGCATCGGATTAGAAACTCACCCAATCAGGTCCGCAGTCTCTCAGAGGCAATAAATTCCAAAGAGGCTCTCAAAAGCTTGGGTTGAAAATTTTAGGTGAGAGAGATAATCACAAGCACAGTATACATGTGTTTACTAAATCTATATATACATATGTGGGTGTGTGTGTGTGTGTGTGTGTATATAGCTGCAAACATATGCAGTGGATGACGAAGACGCATCGAGGGAAAAAAAAAAAAAGAAGGCGAAAATGAAAAGAGGCGCACTTTCAGTAGCCTTTATATACAGTTGCCAGGATAAAGACCGAACAAGTCTTCAGAAAGAGGGATTTCGTACGGATTCATTGAATGGTTTTGATTGCCTTTCAGTCGACCTGAGTTGGCCGTGATTTTAGCGGCATTTCCTGGAATTCACTCTCTCTCTCTCTCTTTTTTAATTAAAAAATTTTATGGTATGAAGAAAATCTCTATTAATGGTATTATGTGTTTGTCAAAATTATTTTTAATGTTTCTCAATATTTAATCATAGTAAAGTTACAATAAAAATAGAAAATTTTTTATTTATTAAAAAATTAGATTATCTAAAGTTATGAGTATGGATTGTGGTTGCATGTACAGTATAATCATAATTTCACTTTTTTTTTTTATTTAGAAATAGAGAGATTCGAATTTTACATTTTATGATGAAGTCATATATAAAATTACCGTCAGTTATATGTTTGTAATTACAGTAATTCATATTTAACTTTATCAAAAAGGTATAAGCCTCAATTCCAAAATATATATGAGTATGGATAGGATTTTTTCAACTCATGTTAACTTTTTTTGGTTTCTAAATTCTAGAATTCTTTTTAGAGAATGAAAACGAAAAAATTTCTTTTAGTGTGAAATAATTATGAACCAATAATTTTTTGTGAGATTTACATATTTTGTAATTCTAATGTAATTTTTTATTTGATTTTAACGGTTTAAATAAGCAAAATCAATACTATTAATTCTCGAGCATAAAAGTTATCGCCATATATTTCTTGTTCGGTATTAATGAGTCGTACATCACCATCTTTGTACTTAAATTTGCGTGTAGGGGTAGTTGTGGGGATGAGATCTGACGACGGATAATTTGTTTGAATACCACAAATCGGATTATGGACGTTGTGATTTAGTCTTTGGTAAAAAATTGGGTGCTATTTAGTCATTTTCATAAGGGTCCTTTTCAATTATGTGAGAAATCTTGAGATTTCAACCAACGACCAAAAAGGGTCACACATGGGTCGTGCCGAACCATGCGTGATTGTCAAATATTAACACCCTAATTAAAACGATTAATTATTTTGTTTTATGACTAATTAGCTAATTGGATTATTCGTCGTATGTATGACTATTGTAATGGAACTTACGTGTAATACACTTGTTAAAAAATACTTCAATTTGTGATATTTATTCAAATCAACAACTTGTTCATTTACATTAAGAAATTGAACACTAGTCCTTATCCATTGATCATTGATTTTAACATAACAAAATTTAAATTAGACAACGCGTGTAAAATGAATATGACGATGTTATATAAAAAACTCTCCTATAATAATTAAATACCATACGATCGTTTATCAATAATCTTATTAAACTTATGGAGGGAGGCACAATAATTAATTTTATTATGTTTTTGTAAGTCATATACTTTGACAAGGGAGTTACATAAGATATATATATATCTCAACTATAATAGTGGTGATATTAAACATGATGTTTATGGAAATTTTCCTAACAAGTGGGTATGTGTATGTATTTTATTTTCTTAAAATTTGTTTTGTTTTTTGTTTTTGCTGTAAAAACAAGCATTCCAACTTGAAAGTCAAACTCTAAGCACAAATTGGTGGAACTAGCCCCAGAAAAAAAGGACTTTTGGGTGAAGGAAAAGGCCGAATGATTAAAAAGATCCCTAATTTGTGTTTAGCTATATGCGGCAGCATGTAAAGCGTCCATCCACTGTTTATAGCAATCAATGGCAAATGTGAAGTCCAATAAGATATTTTCTAGATCAAAAGTGAGTTTTCTCTATTGATTGTATATAAATATACATAATACCGATAATTATTAATGTTTTAGTTGTTAGATTAACTTTTTAACGATATAACTTATAATTAAAAACAGTTCAATATCGTGTGTGGTTAATATTTAACATTAATACTTGCAGATCAAACTGTAAAAAAGTTTTCTAACAACTAAAACAACATTACCTAACAATAAAGCATAATTACAATTCTTACAATAAATCTTTTTCCTTTTTTTTTTAGGTGACAATGGCCAATACATGGGATCCGCTTACACTTCTGTGTTTTTCAAGTTGGATGGACAAAGCGGACAATCATGGGGGGGGGGGGGGGAATATCAACGAACATGTTGACATCACTATTAGGTTATAAAATATAAATAAAAATTAACACCTTAAATATACTCACACGCTTCCTTATCTATGTTGTACAGTTAATAAAAAGAATATAAAGAAAAAGGTTGTCTAGTTCGTAAATTATATTAGATTGAATGATTATAGAGTCATATAATAAATTAGTGATTGTTACTTTAGCTATTAAAATAATTTTATTGGACTCCACACAAATTTTAACTCCTTGCAATTCAAGTCTCGTAGAGGACTCACCTCTATGAATCCCGTGATATATTACATAGAGCTATCTGCGAATAGAGCGACATATTATTTTTTTATTATAGCAGTCTTTTAATTTTATTTTATTTTATTTTTTTTATTTTTTTATTTTTTTTTTGTTCATGTCCCTTGTCCCATTTGTAAACAAGCTTTGTTGAGTCAATTATAGCCCATAGGCTCTAATTTTAGCCATAAAGGTTTAGGCATGGGCTTTCCATGTTAAATAAGCAAAGAAGTCAAGCAACAAAAAACGCATCAACATTCTTGCTTTTCCCTATTTTTTGACCAAAAGCAACTCAAAATAAGCACCGCCTCTAAAAAGAACTCGTTTAGCTTTTCTTTTCTTTTTCTTTACATGAAAAAAGGCCACAAAAAAAGAGCTTTCATAAACCGGCAGTTCTCTTTTATGGTCTTTGAGGCACATACTTTTGGGTGAACTTTTCTTGTTAACTAAGATCTCTCTTTAGTTTATTATTACGTCTCCTTTTTAGTTCGTTAACTTTCCAGCATTTTGTAGTGGCCGACTGACCATACTCATGAAAATTCAAGACGTGTTAAACTTTATGCATATACTTTGTTTTTTTGTTTTTTTGTTTTGTTTTTTTAAAAGCATAGACTTTTGTTAATATTCGATAAAAATTGCTTAATCTAATTCTACGATAAGCTATGAAAAGAAAAATTCATGTCATTTGCACAAGTAAGATTCAATAGTTTATCATATTATATTATGAAATAAGTGACTGTAGTTTGTGGATTCCACACCATTCCACATGTGATTCCAGTAAATTTTTTAAATGGCATTGAATGGAAGGTGTGACGACAATTTTTTTTTTTTTTTTAAATAAGTGACAGGAGTTTGATATTGTACATGTGAATGTGAGAAGCCAAATGTGTAAGCTTAACTTGCACAAGCAAAACTTTTCTTTGTTTGTTATCAAAAACTGTATTTAATCACGCAACTTGTGAATATGACAGAGGTCCAAATGTTATATCCCTAAGTGGATGCCGCAAAACTTGTCTTTACTCAAGCTCCAGCAGGAAAAAAAAGGCGTAGGAAGACTTTTGGCATTCAAAATTGGTTTCTTTTGTTTTTTTCTTCTTAAGAAATTTTGGTTTCATAAACTTCAAAAAGTGGAAGTTCAGACATATGACTTGTCCCTGTTTGTTGTTGTTGTTGTTGTTGTTTTTTTTTTTTCCTATAGTTTTTATTTACTCTCTTCTTTTATTCTTTTCGTTTTGTATTGTTGTAGGTCACTCTATCTGTGGTTTGGTTTGTATGGTTTCCTTGTTTTTTAAAACTTGTCCTTTTGTCATCGCTATCGTTTACCATTTACTGTCGTTTATTTTGATGTTGGTTGTCATATTATATAGTTTTCTCCTTTTTAAGCGAAGTTGTCCTTTTTAGAATTTAAAGCGTTTGTGACATACACTGTGTCGTTTGTAAACTAGAATTCAGTGTCGTTTATAAAATAAGTTGTCCTTTGGGTAAGATGTTGTCGTTTGTACAGTGTTGCTTTTCCGGAATATTGCCGTTTTCAAGATATTTACGTATATTGTCGTTTCGTTTTTAATGTTTTTGATGTTCTTCAAAAACTGTTATTTCTACAATTGATGTTGCGTTATTTGTAATATTTTGTTCTTGACAAAAAAATTGCCATTTGGAAAGTTGTTGTCGTTTACAATTTACTGTCGTCCAAAAAACTGTTATCGCTATTTGAATTTCCCGTTTGGCCACGTTGCCGTTTTATAGTTTTGAAATGGAGTTTTGTTTTCAATCTAAATGTCGTTTCCATATGTTGCTATCATTTGTAAAGATACTGTATAGTTCTTCAGAATTGTGTAGCTTTGAAAATTGTTTGCGTTATTGTCTACAGTCGTTTACGTTGTCTTTTTAACAAGATCTTACCATTTGTTGAGCTATTGTCGTTTTTCAAATAAAAAGAGATGTCATTTTAAGGTTGTTCTCTTTAATTATTTTCCATCGTTTGTAACATAAGTGTGTCATATTTTAGAATTTTTACAATTTTGCAGAAGCATTGTTGTTTTTTCTTATTTTAATAAGATAAGATGTCGGTTTTTAAACGCGTGCACTTTGTTATGCATATTGTTGTCGTTCATCTTTCATCTATTGTCGTTTTCTTTGTATATAACTTTCATTTTTAGCAAAAAGGTTAGTTTACCAAGTATATTATCATATGTGCATTTATTGTGGTTTCTAGCGTAGTGTCTTTTTTCAATGTCATCGTTTGTTGTCATTTTTTTTTTTTGTATAAAATGTTGTCGTTTTTAAAATCGTGTCGTTTGTGAAGGACGTTTTTAAAATCGTGTTGTACGTTGAAGCTCTCTTCCCTTCTCCACAAGAAATTCATCTTTGCTAGTTTCGTTAACTGTCTCTTTCTCTTCAAGTTATTACGCGCCTTAACTTGGTTTACACGTGTTGACTAAAGATTTGTGACTTGGAAAGGATGTCAACAACAATTCTTGCAATTCCATTAAATGCTTCGGATATTTTTTTAGAACCCGTTCGAGGAATATCTGGAGATTATCGTTTTGTTATGCATATTGTCGTCGTTCATCTTTCATCTATTGTCGTTTTCTTTGTATATAACTTTCATTTTTAGCAAAAAGGTTAGTTTACCAAGTATATTATCATATGTGCATTTATTGTGGTTTCTAGGGTAGTGTCTTTTTTCAATGTCATCGTTTGTTGTCATTTTTTTTTTTTTTAAATGTTGTCGTT
Organism: Ficus erecta; assembly: GCA_008635985.1. Classification (NCBI taxonomy): domain Eukaryota; kingdom Viridiplantae; phylum Streptophyta; class Magnoliopsida; order Rosales; family Moraceae; genus Ficus; species Ficus erecta. The sequence goes on from BKCH01000815.1 coordinate 319,816, forward strand.
TTTAAAATCGTGTCGTTTGTGAAGGACGTTTTTAAAATCGTGTTGTACGTTGAAGCTCTCTTCCCTTCTCCACAAGAAATTCATCTTTGCTAGTTTCGTTGACTGTCTCTTTCTCTTCAAGTTATTACGCGCCTTAACTTGGTTTACACGTGTTGACTAAAGATTTGTGACTTGGAAAGGACGTCAACAACAATTCTTGCAATTCCATTAAATGCTTCGGATATTTTTTCAGAACCCGTTCGAGGAATATCTGGAGATTGTGTTTTAAATATTATGTTAGAAATATGTGTTTGGAAGAAAAATTTTTGAAAAAATTCTGTGATATAGAAAATAATGTGAAATTTTAAAATATGTTAAAAAAAAAATACAAAATGAATCTTGTCTTCTTCCTCTTGTCGTTACGAGCATTTTTAAATAAATATCATCTCATTCTAATTTGAAATGAAAAAGTTGTAGACTTTGAAAGTTAGAGTTTATTTTTTTAAATAGAAGAGAGGGAAAGTGTGATATAGAGTTGAGATTTTGAAATCCAGATGGAATTTTGTCATCTCTAGATGGCGCTCTAAACTTAGCCTTATAAAATTTAATTGAGTTTCATTTTTAATATGTTTTTTAAATGTCAAAAATTCTTCTTGAACTTTGTCAGTAGTGTCAATATACCCCATGAATTATGAAATATACCTATTGTACCCATGAATTTCAACATGTATGTCAAGTTACCCCATCAATTAGTTTCCGTTATTTTTATGTCAAAATGCCTCATGAACTTTGCTTTTGTGTCAAAATATACACTAATCTTTACATTTGTATCAAAATGCGCCATGATCTTTAATATTTGTGTCAAAACTACCTCCTGATATTTAATATTTATATTAAACTACCCCATTTATTTATGTGTTTACTTAAACTCATAATGAGAATAAGTATTGTAAATTTACTGTAATACTCATTCCTAGTTATATTTTTTAATTTAAAAAATGATCGGTTTGCAAATTTTTGTGTAGTGTTATTGGTTATAATTAAACTAAAAATTGTAATATTAAGAAAATAAAATAATGAACATAAGTTGTATAGTTATTTTTGTTTAAGAAGATCAAAATGAATATAAATTTGAATTAAAATAAGCAAAATAGAAAATAGTGGGTCAAAAAAATACATTCTCTTTTATTAAAAAATAATAAATTTTTTTACCTATTCTAAAAGAGGTAAAAATTATTAGGCAATTATCAATGTTAGATAATGAAAATAAGATAAATGAGACAGTTTAATACAATCATTAAAGATCAGATGGTAGTTTGACATAAATATTAAAGACCAAGGGGTATTTTGACACAAATGCAAAGATTATGGGGGATTTTGACACAAAAGCAAAGTTCATAGGGCATTTTGATATTAAAGATAATAGAAAAACTAACGAAAACTAACAGAGGGGACAACTTGACACACATGTTAAAGTTCAGGGGGTATAATAGGTACATTTCATATTTCAAAGGGCATATTGACACTAGTGGCAAAGTTACAGGGGAATTTATGAATTTTTCCTTTTCCTAATAATGATTTGTCTTATACAAATTTAAATTAACTTTTTAAATTACTAGGATCAAAACTCTAATTGTGATTAAAATGAAATGTTATAAATGTTTAGATATTTCAGACATAGTAAACTAAGCGTGTGTTTGGTACACCGGTTTAGAATGAAAATTTTAAGTTGGAGTTAGTTGATTTTTCAAAAACTAATTATGAAATAAAAAATTTTGTTGACTGTTTAAAAAAAGATTAAAACTGAAATGGAAATTTTGGGTCCAAACTTGAGAGCCAAAGAAAGGCTAATTGTGTGTTTAGTTTGCTGTTAGGGATGAAATTTTTAAGTTTTGACTTGGTTGACTTTTCAAAACTAGTTATAATTTTTGTTGATTTTAAAAATAAAAAAAAAACAAAACAAAAACTAAGGTAAAAAATTTGAATTAGAGATATCAAATCAAACAGAAGCTAAGTTGTAAATAATCAGAACTTAAAATACATTTTTATTTCATATATTGAATCATGCATTAAAGTCTCGGGGAATAGTTTTAACTAAGCTGTAAATAAAGCTCACCTTATATTCCATACAAAAAAATATATTAATTAATTAATTAAAGTTGTCCTAGAGGGTTGAACTGAAATATTAGCCAATGGATATTCTTCATGCAATTATATAGATGAAGGTGCATTAGACAATTGTATTGCCAAATATCTAGCTGACAAATTATAATGTTCAGGTCCAAATAAACACTCACGAGCTGAATCGAGCTATATGGATTGATAAGAGTGTGTGTCTTTATTAGCTTCTCTCCTTAGTCCATCCGGATTCGATTCTCATTACCTCCCCTTAAGCCTCGCTCCAGCTTCGGCTGTTAAAGCATGATTTGATAATGACAGAGTAAACCCCGGATGACCGACTGAGAGAAACTAGTATAAAGAACATGTCTTCTTACCATACCTAGAGAAAGGGGTTTCTACATGTAGAACTGAAAACCTAAAAATGATAAGACCATCCCATATATTTTATTCACAAAAAAAAAAAAAAAAAAAAAAAAAAAAAGAGAGAGAGAGAGAGAGAGGGGTAAAAAAGTCTAAATCAAAAGAAAAATAAACGGAAAAATGGCTCAAAATAATATTTCCTCCTTTTAGAAAGATTTTGCCTTCAATGTCTCTATGATTGCAACTTGGCTGTTGTACAACTAAACATGAAAATAATAATAATAATAATAATAATAACAATTAAAAAATAAAAAATAATTGAAAGGCACTTTACACAGGATTTGATGGGATTAGAATCTGAGTATGGCATATAATAAGTTTTCTAACTTAAGGATTGCAATTAGCATTTTTTTTCCATCATCTGCAAACTCTTAGGGATTTTTCCTCTGAACATATAGGCAGTCATTTCCTTTTTCCTGCCTAGTTGCAATCCAAGCCTCAGCTACAAGACCCCAGTTTGCTTTGAGCTTCTACGATCATTTTATCAACATGTCCTCACAAGCTTCGGCGGCCACACGCGAAAAGACCAGCTATTCTCCCCGCTCTTGGTATCCACAAGCCTTCTTTTGTTGCTCGCTTCACTGTTGAGGGAAGAATCCATTGATGCCAGATTCTTCAATGGAAGCGGGGGACTTGCCGTATCTGTTGAAGCCTCGGCAATCTTGTTCACCATCTCCAACACCTCGCTCATCTTCGGCCTGTTCTTTGCGAGTTTGATCAGGCACCGGTTGGCTATAAGTGCTAGCTTCTGTACCGACTTGAGAGAGTATTTCCCTTCTAGCCTGGGGTCTACTATTAGCTGGAACTTTTTCACGTCTGATAGGTTAGACTTCACCCATTCCAAGAGCTTCTGCTCTCCCTTGGGACGGTTTCGATCCAAAGGCTTCCTACCTGTGATCAATTCATAAAGAAAGACGCCGTAGCTCCATACATCGCTCTTGTATGTTAGACGTCCAGTTTGGACATACTCGGGCGCTGCATATCCCATGGTTCCAACAACCTAACAAACATCATCAATCATGTGAGGTTGCTAAAAAGTGATCTTTACACGGTAAAAGTGAAGCCTTTACATGAATCTTTTGTTCAGCTTCTTACATTACTTGAACAAGGACATGTTCTTTTTTCCCATCAAACTCGTGAAATTTTATTTGTTCGCATCCTAAAGACGCGTTACAAGTAATTTGGTTCAATGAAAATGGGGTTTCAGATGGTCCTGATGTGCAAAATGTTCAGACAAGGATTAAGAGGAAGAAACTGATTCAATTAAGCTGCCAAAACTGAAAAACACAACATTGGAATCGGATCTTCATTGTGTATCCTAATGCAAATTTGAAGAAATAATCTCCACATAAGGTCGGAAGGTAAGAGCATACCGCAGTAGAGACATGAGTTAATCCTTCTTGTGGGCCCAGCCTAGCCATACCAAAATCTGATAGTTTTGCATTCCATTGCTCGTCGAGAAGAATGTTTGAAGATTTGAAGTCCCGGAAGATGATCTGTATGTGCATCATTGGAAATTTCAGTGTGATCATGGTGATAAAGAACGAGAATGCATTGCAATAAAGGAAGGAAAGAGAAGACTTTCAAACCACCTGAAAATCCACTTCTTCATGTAGATGTGCCAAGCCGCGAGCAGCATCCTGAGCTATTTTCAACCTCATGGCCCATGAAAGAGGTTTCTCTGAGCGTGCAGATAAGTGATCTTCTACGCTTCCGTTGGGCATGAATTCATATATCAGAAGGCGTTGGATTCCTCTTTCGTCATCCTCAGCGCAATAGCCTACTAGTTTGACAAGATTTGGATGCTCAACCACCCCGAGTACATTCACTTCCGTCACCCATTCCCTGTGTCCCTGTCACCGAAAAAGCACGATCTTAATTTATAAAAAGTTCAAATGCATCCCCTTTAAAATGACTCTCACTCACAAGCTACAGATCAAATTTTCACCATTGAAACTCGGATACTTTTTAGCAGCCATAAACTTCAAATGCAAGTTTGCTTAATGAACTTTTCTCGATGAAATTTTACCTGCAACCCTCTTTTGCTGAGTTGTTTCACTGCAACTTCAAGCTTTGTGGAAGGATCTTCTGTACTCTTGATCAACCCTTTGTAGACACACCCAAAGCCGCCCTCTCCGACCATGACAGAGCGGCTGAAGTTCTTTGTGGCCGACTTCAGCTCAGAAACTGTGAACACTCTGAGGTTGCTGGGTCTTTGAGAGAAGTTGGGAAACGACATTCGTCTTGAGGATTCGGTGCTGGCGTCGGAGACATTCTGGGAGTTCAATTCAGAGCCAGATCTCCTCGTTTCACCATCGGTGAACGTCGCATTGATGGTCGACTGAAGTGATGTTGATTTTGTGTTCTTGGATTCATCTTTTTTGTCTCCAAGCAAGAAAAAGAAACACTTCATGGCTCCAAAAACAGGATAAAAGCACTACAACTACAAAAGTTCAAAACCAAGGACCTATATCTCTCAAATTCATGACCAAATAACAAAATTAAACCACAATATATATCAAAAAAGAAAAGTATTGAACGAATTTCTTTCTCAAACAATTTTTTTTTTATTTTTTTTTACAACAGAAACCAGTTTCTATTTCTTTTCAAACCAGAGTTTGGAACAACTTAACGAAATCTTTCAATTTGCATATTTTTATGGAATACCCATTATTCCAATTCCTTCAAAAAAGAAAGAAATAAGGAAAAAAAAAAATTAAGAAACATAATGAAATTCTACCACGTTCCCAAGATTGTCTCTTATGTTCTAAACCTTCAAATCACAACTAAAACTAAAAAATTACAATTAGAAAAAAAAAAAAAAAAAAAAAAAAACCTTTTTGGCGATCTGGTTTGGATTCACAAACTTTGGCGTCCAAAACTTGACAGAGTCCAAGATATTAGGATGAAGAAGACTAAGGAGAAAAACCCATTTAACCAAATTGCTTTTAAAAAAAAAAAAAAAAAAAGACCTCAAAATGATTGGGAAAAGAAATGGAAAGTCCGGTCCTCGGTTTTGAGGGAAGTCCTCACGCGGCAACAGGAGGTCAGCCTTGCATACCAACAATTAAATATTAGAAAAAAAGAAAAAAAAATTTCTTTTTTGTGGAAAACCCAAATTCCAAAATTGAGAAATTTTGTAGAACTCCAATTAAAGCTCAGAGATTTTGAGCTGAAATTGAAATGAGTCTAAAACAATAAAAATCCACTTTTCTGGGTGTGAATGAAGCTTTTGAAAAACTAGGCAAAGAAGGAATTAATTACTACGAGAAGAAGAGAAAAGTCTACAGATGAACAGAACAAAGTGTGCCAATCCAAGTCAACACAGACTTATAAGATTGTTTGTATTTTTATCCTTCTCAAAACTGTTTAAAAAAGAGCAAAAAAAAAAATCCTTCTTTTTTTTTTTTTTTTTAAGAGTAGAGTGGTGTAGTGGGAGAATGAGAATCCATGAGAAGAACCACCACCATAACAAAGTAGTTTCGGCGCACCCCAAGAACAAAGCTGCAACTACATATATATATATATATATATATATAATTTGTCTGTATATATAACCGACCTAAACAGCTCAGTAGTACCACGTGTATAGTCGTAATTTTTTTAGTCACATATATGTTTTTCCGTTCTATTAAATTATTCATATGGTTAAATCGGCTTTGTACAAGCATATTTTAAAATATAGCGACAGCAAAAAAAAGAGTAAATTATGTTTTGGGGGTTCAAATGGTCCTTGAGAGTTGAGATTATATTAATTACAAGAAAAACGTGATAAATAAGTTTTCCAAATCTATACATATATAGAGATACATAATCTTCAGACATGTTGATTACAAAAACTTTTACGAGAAGGTCACGTCGTACTCATTAGTGAGCATTAGGAAGTTAATCCATTTGATTATGGATAATACATAATAGTGCTACTTCTATGGTAAAACAGGAGTATAAAACCTTTCAACAAAAATATATATGTATATATACACATAGTGCAAGCATTTTGCATGTCGGAATTTACAACCCAATTAGGACAAATTGCAAGGAAAAATGCCAGCCTTTTGTCTTTTCGCTCAAATTTTCTTTCCTTCCGTTATATATACTTGAAATTTAAAATTCAAATAATTTTCATTCACAATTTTGATAGAATTTATACAAGATTATATAGAAAAATCAGAAAATCTAAAAATAAGTCCTATTTTAAGTTAAATTGATATTGCACACTTTCTAAAATTGAAAAGAAATACAAAAGGGTAATTACTAGAACAATCGATCAATCAATATATTTCACAAAATCTTAACACTCTCCTCAAGTTGGTACACCCAATAACTTTGAGATTTTCTGATCTAACACCATCTTTGAGAGAATGTCAGCCAACTTCAGATTGATCAATAAAATGAATATTTTTTATCCCAGAAAATTCTATATTTTTTTCACTCTTACTTTTTTGGTTTTTTTTTTTTTTTCCCTTTCAATCAAACCTTTTTTTTTAACAGTGAAGAAAAAAAATTTCTGCTCCTTTTTTTGTTTTTTTTTCCTTGCTGTTTTTTTCTCTTATATAAACTTTAATATAAATGAAAACAACTAACAAACTAGAGCTTCGTCTTGCCTCTTAAAAGGTGGCGTCCTTCGTCTAAATACAGTGTTGGCGATGAAGACAAATGAAATTGAAACGATGGCGATGAATACAACAGTAGTGCAGGCAGATTGACGATGCTCAGTAATTCTCTGAGTTTGTTTTGATTTGGATACTTTGTGGTTGAAAGATACGTGTTTTGGACTCTTTGATCGTGTTAACTGACTTAGTTGCCATAAGTATTATCCTTATAGTCTATTATGATAGTCTTTTATTTAAAATAAAGACAATATTATTTCTATCATGTAGGTGTTGCGGTTTGTTGTTATAGTTTTGCTTCTATAATAACGAAGGTAGACTCCCCAGTCTCATATTGATCATCTGTTCAAATTGTTAGAGTTAGTTATGTATTATATTTAAAAATGACCTTCTTGTTATAGGTCTATTGGTCTTAATTAATGGAAGTTATTCATGAATCATTATTAAAAGAGTCATGTGTATAGTTAATAACAAATTACAATTGTTATTTTCTGATAGTTAAATCCGATGTAAATCTTATCTCGTGCGTTTTATTATAATTTATTGAGGTTAAATTTTCTAATGTCATGAAATCATTTGTTTTTGTATCTTTATGACATAGAATTCTATTATCATTAAAAAAAAAAGTAATTGACTCAAATAGTCTCTGAACTCTTTAAGAGGTGACACTTTAATCCTCCCCCCAATTGTTTTAGCCGTACTGACCATAAACTCTCTAAAAAAGGTGACGATTTGATCATTTACGTCCAATTCCGTTAAATTTCTAACGGAATGAGTCACGTGCATTACATGTTATCTAATTTAATAATAATTAATTAAAAAAAAACTTGTAATTCATCTCTCTCTCTCTCTAAAATTCATCTAGGAGACCGGGGAGGGGGGCGCATAGGGGCGATTTGGGCCTGGGTTTGACGCGGGGATGGGGGGAGCCTAGATCAAGATTTTGGAGGTTGGGGGTGGGCCAAAACCCAGATCGCGCGAGGGGGCCAAGCCCAAATAGCTATGGCGGTGGGGGCGGGGGGGACCTAGATTACGCGGCGGTTGGGGGGCTCGAAACCCAAATCTTGGCTGCGGCAAGGGGGCCGAACCCAAATCTCCAGTTGTCTGCAAAGGGAGGGAGGGAGGGAGAGATAATGAGAGACGACATCCGACTTCAGCTCTGACGTCGAATTTGTGGGGGGAGGGGGGTGGGGGGGGGGTGGGAGAGGAGAGAGAGAGCGGAGCCAAACCCATATCGCCAGTTGTCTGCAACGGGAGGGAGGAAGAGAGAGAGGGAGGGGAGGGGAGAGAGAAATGGGGGGAAGTTTTGAGTTCAACTCTCTCTCTCCTCTTTTTTTAATGTTGTTGTATGAATAATGATATTTTTGTCATTTTATAAGTATTTTTCTTCAAAAAGCACAAAACGTGTTTTTTACATTATCAATCCGTAAGTTTTTTAATGGAACCAAACAAAAAGGCCCAAACTACCACATTCTTAGGTCATTACGGAAAAAAAAAAAAAAAAAAAAAAAAAGAATTAAAGTGTTACTTCATAAAGATTTCAGATACCATTTAGCCAATTTATCAAAAAAAAAAAAAAAAAAATCTATTATCAATCTTCTCTCATTGAATTATAAAAAGAAAATGAACAGAAAGACAAAGGAGCTCAGCTCGACAAAACTATATAATGAAATTGGCGTTTCGAAACGCTTGTTTTTCGCTCTCATCTCGCCTCTTAAACCCTAACCCAAACCTCCCATTGCGTCCCTTCTCCGTCCGCACGGCCTCCAAGTTCTCCGTATCTCCCTCTCTCCGGCGCCTCGGTACGGCGACTCTGTGCTCCGCTTCCATGGCGGAAGGTGAAGGCCACGCGCAGCCGCCGCCGCCGTCGTCCCCTCCGCTGGAGAAGCAATTCGAGGGCTTCCGCGTGCAGCTGGACGAATCCGGCGGCTTGCGCGAGCGCATCCGAGCCGTGGTGATGGAGGTCGAGTCCACCGCCAGGATCATGCACGCTAGCCTCCTCCTGGTTCACCAAGTTCGGCCGACTCCTGGTATGTAAATAGATATATATATCATGTCTTGTCTTTTTTCTCTGTTCGCCGTTGGTTTGGTGAAATTTAAGGTTTGAGAAATGTGTGGAGCAGAGGTTTTGGAGAGGCCGAAAGCGCAGATCGGAGTGTTGAAGGTGCTTTACAATCGGCTCGCTGAAGTTCTCCGCGAATGTCCTGGGCAGTATTACAGGTGAGGTGAAAATGTCAAACGGCTTTTTCAGAAATTTTCCTTCTCGTTTTCTCTCGTTCCAATCAGGTTTTCATTCATTGCTTAATCTCTTAGGTATCATGGTGATTGGAGAGGCGAAACTCAAACCGTAGTTTCGCATCTTGCTTTAATGCATTGGTTAGAAACTGGAAATCTTCTCTTGCACACTGAAGTTCAGGAAAAACTCGGATGTATGTTCATTCTTCATAGAAATGTTGTATTTTCCACCATTGGTTTGAATGTTTCAGTGGATCGTTTTTGTTTGCAATCATTTTTACGCTTTTAAACGTTGCAGTGAACAATTTGGAGTTCGGATTGGACATTGAAGATTACCTTATTGGTGAGTTTATTTATTTTTGGGTATAGCTAGTTACATCTGATGTTGTGTTAGGAGTTAAAAGCACTGAAGTTCCATGCTTGAATAGAAATTTGCTAGATTTTCTATCGGCTGCAAACGAATTGCCAACTAAATACGCAAGAACTGTGATATATAACTAGCATCTAATTTTGGTGCAAATTATATGATCTAACATCATGGTGTGCAGTCAAGTGGTTGCTAAGCAAATATTGTTTGATTGTCTGATCTCTCCTAGTAGTTCACTGGATGACTTGTTTAGTTTCGTGTAAATTATTTGCAAGTATGCTTGTGGTTATAGCGAGTTTGCAGCTCATTAATAGACTAATGTGGAAACTTCTCTCATGTTACAGGTCTTTGTTTCATGTCAAATGAATTGGTAAGAAGTATGTTGATTCTGCAACTTAGATTATAGCGCGTTGCTATTTGTTCATTTGTAACTTTTGAAAGCATTACTTTGGTTTCTGTTGTGAACTATGGAAGCAAAATGAAAAGGGAAATGGAAAATATAAATACTGTATGTTTAAATTAAATACCAACCGAACGGGCTAACTGTGAAGTAAACTGTGTCTTTGCAGCCAAGGTTTGTGGTGAACCAAGTGACAGTGGGGGACTATGATTGCCCAAGAAAGGTTTTGAAGTTCTTGACAGAACTCCATGCAGCCTTCCGTATGCTTAACCTCCGCAATGATTTCCTGCGCAAGAAATTTGATGGTACGCTATTCATTATGAATCAAATTATGGTACTACTAGTCAATTCTAGTTGCAATCTGAAACTCCTTTTAGGCGGTGGATTATGGCCAAAATAGATTTGGACCATTGAATTTTTTCTTTTTGTAGGTTCCCACTTATAAAAACAACTCGAATTTCAACAGTCCAATTTGATTTGATTTGACCATCATCCACCACCTGAAAACTTGATTGTACAGTATGACCTGAAAATAACTGGACGTACAATAGTTCTCCTGATTTGTCATAACCCGTTTTCAAAGAATCTAAAGATAAACTTTATAACAGAGCTTTCTTCATGATATAATATTCCTCTTCCGTCAATCCTACGTTCATCATTGACAGGCATGAAGTATGACCTGAGAAGAGTTGAAGAAGTTTACTATGACGTTAAGATCCGAGGATTGACCGCCAACGATGATTCAACCGGAGAAACAACAAAACAAGAACAACCACAGGGACATGTTTGACTATTGTAACCTTTGTCTTGTTTCATTTTTGGTTATCTTTTGATCCAGAAAAGAAGTTACCCTAGAGGTTTGATCTCAAATTTCAAATCATCAATGTAAAAGTCCCATTTAGCCTAGTTGAGAGAGCTCTAAACAAAAAAGGAAAACTATTACTTCGGCTTTTGTATGAATCAATTTTACTATTTCTTCGTTAATTCCTACTAGTTGGAAGCACATGCTCCGCATGTGCAAGATCCCATGTCAGCTGATCGTGGGCACTGTTATAATGTATATTTGTAATTTAAAAAACCATCAACGAAATGCAACATAAATGAAGAGTTGGGGAAGAAAAAGTGAAGGGTTGAGCTTTACATCCACAAGAAGCATCCAAAAACAAGGTGACAAAAAATTCAAATAAATTCCCTTTGAATGTTATTTAGGAAGAAAATTCCCTTGAATGTACAAGTAGTAAGGGAATGATTAAGTATCATTTTAAATCCAACTCCAGCGACATTCGTAGAGATTACATATCTTGTACTGTTTGCCTTGAATGTTTGTTCCAGAATTTGACCGACGTTGATGCCTGGAGCTAATTGCTTGTTTGCTGCAAAAAGAAGAATCAAACTTTCATTAATCGTAGTATATTTGGTAAGCATAAATAGAAGACAACGTGTCAAAGAAAAATCTAACATACTACACGTATCAAAAGAAGACCAGTATTTTTAGAACTATGAAAATAAAATATAAAACATAGATCTTTCGTATATCACCATTGGTATTCAACCTACGCAACAATGATACACGGATTACCTTGAAAAGATATGTAAAAAAATGCAATATAATATTCACTTGACAATTTAATTCCATATTTTATCTTCCGTTAATAAAAGACATTGTGATAGACGCAAGTAAAAACAATATATATGTAAAGAACCTCAAAAGAAAACTTATCAATTTTCTTCAGAAATTCCAGACCTAGATAGTACGAGTCACCAATCCTCAAACTCAAGATGACATTTGCAAATTTAGCGGAAAACTTGGGTTTATCATCTCCTACTAAGCATGGTGAGAGTATAAATTAGTTATTCTTAATCCTCATTATGGCCAATGAAAACTAAGGGAAAAGGGAAGCCATTGCAAATAATTCTCATCTGATGGTCCCAATTAAATAATAGGTTAAAGCACAAACAATTCTTGATTCCTCCTAATTGTGATTAGATGTGAAGGAATCAACATCCGAAAAACTATGATAGCTTTTTTAGAAAGAAGGCTTAAAAAACATTAAAATTTTATAGAAAGCTAAAACATGGAAGCATCAGAAAAGTGATTTCATTTCGTCCTTCCACCTGCACTTGATGTGCCTTTCCATTAGAAGTTCCATTAATCACTCCTCTTCGCCATTCTCAATCAACGGTAAAAAAACATAATTTTGGTGAAATAACATGTGAGAAATGGGATTTTCAGGATACAAAATATGGAAAGAGCACCAGGAAAAACAGGAACAAAACAAGACGAAAAGGGTTGACGAATCAGCAAGTGCTTGAACCATATTCCTGCAAATGTGGTTTTCTTGGAACTCAATATCCTTCATATGAACATACAATTGAAGCAATGAGATTATGATTACTCAGATGCTTCTGTAAAGTTTGTTATGTTAAGTAACAAGACAACAATCATGTTGAACAAGAACTTGACATTAAAGAACACATTGTTTTCTATGAACTTACGCACAATCAGGATTTTAAAAGTACTTCTGATGTCTTATAGTTCTTGTCCAAGCGAGCTTGGACCCACGTATGGATAATTATTGTTTGAGAGGTATAAAATCTAAACAGACATGTTAACAAGAACCATATTGATATAAGGGTGTATACCCAAAGAGAACAAAAGAAGAAAATCAACCAATCACTTCACTTCTTTATGAAGATACGATAGTTAGTTTAGTTGGCATGATCAAGCAAGAAATTTACTTTCTTTCCCCCATACAATTATAATAATTGAAAATACCATACAAACAATGGCCAATATTGCTCCAGTAACAGAAGTACAAAAAACCCCAAATCTGAAAGAATGTTGCATGGTAAAAATTTTAACTTTGCTGATTTCCTATTTTGAGTCTATCGTGTGGTTTAATACAGAACCTAACAACTGAAAAGAACCCTTTTTCTTTATTGATTGGTAGTACATGAATTTAGTGGAAAATGACATGCTCATTACGGAAAAACCAACCAAGGAAACCCCAAAAAGTAAATATGAATGAAAATCAATAAATAACATTAGGCGGTATACGGAAAAATGGGAGAAAATATATTAGATAAAAAGGAGACAACCTGATCGCTGAAGATTTCAAATAGAAATGGCAGACGATGATGAAAGACACCTCCAATTATAGTTTGGACATATTCTCCATCTCAAAGATCCTTGGGATGGTGCTCTACAAGCGATATTTACTTTTCTTGGTTCTCAAATCTCTGTGAGCATTCCTCTTGAACCCAAAAAAAAAAAAAAAAAACCCAGAGCAAGAGAGAGAGCAGCAAAGAAAGGAGAACACACCAAAAAAAAAAAAAAAAAAAAAAAGACGATCGGGAGAATTAGCAAGAAAGAAAGGAAAAGAGAGAGAGAGAGAGAGAGAGAGAGATAGAGAGAAGGAAGACGGAAGAGAAAGATTAAGAACAAAGAAGAAAGAAGATGATCGAGAGACAGCAATGAAAAAAAAAAGAAAAAGAAAAAAGGGAAATAGCAGAGAAGAGGGTCGAAGCAAAAATGGAGGAGGAGCAGGAAATGAGAAACGGGGGAGAGGAAGAGGTAGAACGTAGAAGGATTAAGGGAAAAAATAATATAAAATTGAAAAAAAAAAAAAAAAAAAAAGTAGAAGAAGAAGAAGAAGAAGAAAGCGCTATTGAAACTTAAATGGAAAAAAATAAATGAAGAAATGACACGTGACAGACTTTGAGGAAGTGACGAAAGAAGACATTCATACTTTTATGTATGGTAAAGAAAGATAAAGATTTGTTGCCAATGCTTTTTACTGGTTATGAAAATGACTTTGTGTGTATGCTTTTGTCAAACTTGTTGCTTTGGAGAAGACTAGTGTTCTCTTTGCGCTTGTTCTATAGGTGGCTTCAAGACTAAAGAGCAACTTGCCCTTAAAACAAATGCCCTTCACAACTGGAACGCATGACATGAAATATCTTAATTATTTTCCCAGGACTTTACCCGTCACATCCAGAGTTCTCAATCATTTATTTCCTTATTTATTTCCCCATCCAACCAGTTGGGTGAGCGATTTTTTTTTTTTTTTTTTTTTGAAATTTCTAATGTTCACCAAACCTCATAATCCCTTGTTTAAGGTAAAAACTGAGTACATCTGTTCATTCCTAAGTCGGGATGGGGATCATCATTTGTGGTTAGAAAGTTGGGTAGACCCCACAATCTCACAGTGGAGCCTACTCCACCTCTACTCCCGAGTCGGGACTGGGGATATCTTCTTCCTAGGACTACTGTGGGGATTATAACATGGGATTCGTGTCAATATATTTATTAGAACGAACCTCTAATATTTTTTTTTTTTTTTTAAAAATTATGAGAGAAGAGGTTGGAGTCCTGTATATATTATATATTTTTTTGTCATATACCTATATTAATATGATGGGAGCTGTTCGAACAGAAACTGAATGTGAGAAAAATAAATGTCCTATCAGCTCACTTGTTAACACATTGACTAGAGATGATAATATTCCCCACAGGGATCCGCTCTAAACAAGGCGGGGATGGAGGTGACTTTCTATCCTCGAAGATTAGTGGGGCTGGGATGGGGAAAGCACTCCCTGTCCCACCCCCGTCACCGTCCCGTCTCCTTTCCACTATATATGTGTGAGATTTCATAAGTTTATAAAACATATATAATGTACACTATAAATTATTTTTAAAAGTGTGTATATCCATAAAAACAAGGATTGAAACTATGAGTAATAGACAAATAAGGAAAATTTTATGCTTTTTTATTTTATTTTATGGTTTGAAGCTTTTTTAGCCTAAAATGTTTTATAAATATTTAGTTTTCAGGTATTGTAATTTTTTTATGAGATCTTTAATGGCTTTATAATTAAGATTTCATTTTCATATGTTTCGGATTTAGTTTGTTTATGAAATCTTTGATTTTGAACTAAATTCATGGTGCATATAAACTTAATTGTTTGTTTTTTATTTTATTGTATTTTTAAATGTATTTTTTATAATAGATGGGGAACGGGACGGGTATGAAAAAAACTCATTCAACGGGGAATCCCTGTCCCCGCCTCCGCTTCCATTTGAGTGAGGATGGGGACGAGGTTGAGGATGATTTTTGAAAGCGGAAATGGGGACGGAAAAGCATTCTCCGGCCCCGCTTGGCCCCGTTGCCATCCTTAACATTGGCCAAACGAAGGGAGGGTTTGGAAATGGATCAAATCAATCTTAAATCATGGTTGTTAAGGTTCACAATTCATCAACTTAGAGGGTGTTTGGTGAATGAGTTGAGTTTGAGTTGAGTTGAAATTTTTAAATTTAAATAGTAATTTTTCTTGACTTTTTAGAAAAGACAAAAAAAAAAATTTCAGAAAAAATAAAAAAAAATTTCAGAAAAAGATAAAAATTTGTGTTTGAACTTGAGGTTTGAACTTTACCTCTAAACATACCCTTAGCCTCTATTTGATAAATTAATTATAGATTAAAATTTTAAATTAGAGTTGATTAACTTTTCAGAAACTAATTAAATTAATTGAAAATAAAAATTTTAAATTGAAATTAGTTAATTTTTTAAAAATTAATTAAAAATTTTATTATTATTATTTTTTAAATAAAAAATATATAGTTTAATTAAAAATTAAACTAACTCACCGAATAAATCCCTCATGCTCGTACCGAATGGCAAGGTGTCTTATCAATAAGAGATGATTTGATTCCAAGATGATTATCAGGGTGGGCCAAGCCCATGCTGTCCCTCTGTGAAAGTCAACTGCACACATTCGTAAGATGGGGTCCACATTGATCAACAGCCTATAATCAAGATGGTGTTTCCCATATGACAATAGGACCAATGTTTATCAGATCTCCAATATCATGTCAATGGTGGTACCGTGTCCAGTGAGTAGTAAAAAAAGTATATAAACAAATTATTGAGCAAAAAAAAAAAAAAAAAAAAAACAGCTATGTATGCATAAACAGATAAATGAAACAATAGAGAGTAACGGCATAACATTAACATTTTCTTTTGCAAATAAATAAATATATATTTATATTTTTGTCTTCGAACTTTTAAGAAATTGCGGAAAGAAACAGGTAGAAAAAATAAAATAAAATAAAAAGTTGAGAAAATTGGGTATAAAGATTACTTATCAATTTTCAACATTAAGGTCCGTTTTGGGTGACAAGTTTTCAAAAAAATTTTCCAAATTTTTTTTCTTTTTCCTCTAGTTTTATTATTTATTTTTTCAAATATATTCAAAAAACTTAAATTTTAAAAGTCCATAATTTTATCATTTTAAGTTTAAATGAGATGATTTTTTTTTCAAATTGTATAGAATTTCAAGATGAATAAAACACTATCTATATTGTTAATTTTTTTTCCAAACACATTTTAAGTTTTTACACTTCTTTACTCAAAACAGTTTATTTTTATCAAATGTATATTTCCAAAACTCCAACAATTTCTAACATTCAATACACCGTCTCCAAATGTGACCCCAAATGGAGCCTAAGTTGGTGTTTAATATTGCCATGGCTAAATCTAGTGCCACAAAAGTTGCATCTTGCAATTCACACATTTTCCATTGGGCAAACTATTCACCGTTAAATATATGGGTGTGTTTCTTTTGCTGCTCTCGCCACCTCGACTATGATTTAGGACATGAAGAATTAGATAGATACTGATTTTTTTTGAACGAGATATTTATTTTGAAATATGCTTATTACTATTGAGCATTTATAAGTATTAGATTTTATCAAAATCGTATTAGGAAAAAAAATATTTACAAATTGGACATAATCAAATTAAGATTTTGTGTTCTTAAACTACCTAGCATTTATAAAGTACTTACAAAAAAAAAAAAAATCTCAAATTTAAGTGCATGTTTGGTATTAGTTCAAACCAACTTTTCTAATTATTTTTTATTGGGCTTCTCTCATAAAATTTGAATTGCTATAGTTAAAAACTATGAAAACTTGAAATGTGTTCAGAAAAAATATCAATATGGAGCTTATTTCGTTCGTCTTGAAATTTTATGTAATAAAAAAAAAATCATCTCATTTCGACTTGTTTATGCAAAGTTATGGACTTTTAAACTTTGAGTTACAAAGCTGTGTCAATAATGAATCTGACGGAAAAAAAAAAATAAAAATTGGATTGTAATTCTATAGTTTAGATTGTACGTCTAAACACACGCTTAATATTTCGATTATATGTTTGTATCTATGATCCAAACGGCCCCTTAGATTTCTAATATTTTATCCTAAATTATCAGAAATTAGTGTGCATTTACCATGCAATGTGAAGGGTAATAATATTAGAAATGAAAATAAAATGATAAATAGGTTCATCATTGATATTAATTTTTCTTTTAATGTTTACTTACGTGTTAAATGGTAGAATAGATACAGTCTTAATCTCAATTATTTTTTCTTTAGAGAATCTTATTCCCTTTTAATGTATATTAAACTTAATATAATTATTTAATAATATTAATCCTATTAATATGATTGCTGATATATATATATAATTTTTACAATCAAACAATTATAAACACATACATTAAGAGTATAAAAATATATAAATAAATTTGATATTTATTCTCGGAAATTAAAATAAAAAAAACTTCAACATTATTCTCTACATCATGTAAGGTATACTGAAATCGCATATTCCCTTCCAAGTTCATGTAAAGTAAATGCGTCCTTAATTTAACAACTCAAAACTCAACTAACAGAAGACATAATTCTATATATTTCTATTTGTAGAGTAGAATCCAAGAAAAATCTACCCCAAAATCCAGTAAAATTTTACCACGGGGCAGCTTAGCTAAATTTACTGCGACTTAAATCGAAATAGACACGTTGACCATGCGGCGAATAATACGCCACAAACCTCATCGGGTTTCCAATAAAGTCCCTTTCTTTTTTAATTTCACGGGGCTCTTTGTTTTTTTTAACGGCCGTCAAGCATACTCAAACGTGGACGACCACACACACGCACAGAGACACAAATACACAATAAGAAAAAGCGACCACTTTTATTTATTTTATTTATTTATTTATTAATGTCCTCCACGTGTCCCTCCTCTCACCGGATTTGAAACGCTCTCTTTACAATCCCCCATGTACCCAATAACCGAAACTTTCTTACCAAAAAAGAAAATAATAATAATAATACATTATATATAATCCATTTGGATTCCGCCTAATAATTATGGGCCTGTTTGGAGCTTAAGTCCAAACTAACATTTTCAAACTTTTTTTTGTCTTTTTCTCAAAAAGTTTTTGTCTTTTTCCCAAAAAGTTTTTTGTCTTTTCTGAAAATTCAAAAAAATTTACTATTTAAACTTAAAAATCTCATCTTGAACTTGTGCACCAAACAGGCACTGTACCTATATTTATTTTTTAGTTCTACAATAATATAAATAAGGAAAATAAAAAAAATAAAAAAATAAAAAAATAAAAAAATAAAATAAAAAGCCTTGTTCATGCATTTGCTTAGCTTTCCTTTCCCTTCCCTTTCTCTGTCTGACTGCTCCTCCGATTCGCCTCCGCTTTTTGGCGGTTCTGGAGCTTTGCGCCTTCAGACATTCTCCTCTCGTTTCTCTCTCCTCCCTCAGTCAGATCTCCACTCTCTCTCTCGCTTTCGCTAGATCTTGATTTTGATTTGTGATTTTTGGTTTTGATTTTGATTTTGATCTTCCGTTTTTGTTTGTTGATCTGTGGAAAATTTTTCCCGACCTTGCAGATCGGAGAGCTCGGAGCTCGTTGGGGGATTTTTCTTACTGATAGATTCAGGTATATTTTATTTTATTTTTTCGTTTTCTTATTTCGGGTTTGGTTACTGATTGTTTCCCGAGAAAATGAAGTGAGAGACCGGAAATTGTGTGTGGTTTTTTTCTTTCTTCCTTAGCTGAGCTCAATAGTTGAGTACAGCTGGCATGCAATTTTTTTAAGAGATAAATTCCCTAAATTTTAGGGTGGTTGTATTTGCTCATTTTCTCGGTAACCAAACGGTTTTTTTTTTTTTTTTTTTTTTATAACGGAATCCTCATCTTTGATCGTAGTCATCCGCTTTCATTTGGATGTCTATTTTTTTTTTTTTGGATTGTATTTTTACTTTTCCTGTTTTTCGAAGTCTTTGCATGTGAATTTTTGCAATTTTTCTGCTTTAGATTTGTGAAGCAGTTTTCTCTCTTTCCCGCATTCCTCTCTCTTTCTGATACCTGAGCAGCGTTGTCTAGGGTGTGTTTGGTAATCCGATTTCCCGGAAATTGTCTTTGGTGCGTTACTTTGAGCCTAGAGTCGGTTCTTATGTCGTATCACTATATTAAGTCCTGTCCTGTTTGGATATTTGGATTGACTACTTTAATGCATTTTGTTATTAAAAAAAAAAAAAATTTCTTTCTAATGGTACTTCGGAATTATATAGTGCAAAAAAAAAAAAAAAAAAAAAAAAAAATAGCAAGTTTGGAAAATAGCTTTTTAATGGAGTGTTACTTTCCGTTGTTGACTTAGAGTTTACTTGTAAGTTCTTATATAAGCATGAGCTTGTATTCATCTTAAAGAAACGAATGCAATGTGTTTTTATGCGTTATTTGTATATTTATTTTTTCCTTTAATCTTTGCGAATTGAATTTCCAATATCTTTTGTTACTTTAAATTAGATTCTAGTTTGGTTGTCACATCGATCCTGAGAAAACTGATGCATTTTTGGATATGTAGGATCAATCTAAACGACTCCACATGAAATGGATCATGATGCACATTTGCGTAAAAAGTTTGCTAACGTGAAACATCAACGGGTGAGATTTCCTTGAGACTGATTTTATTACGATGTTTAAGATATGTTTGGACGTATGCATTTGGAATGAATTTTCACATGTTGATTTTTCAGAAAGTTATGCACTTGCTTAACATTTTTGTTACTTTTGTTGATTGTTGATATAACATGATAGTGTGCTCGTCACTCTGGAGTTGGTGGCTTTTAAGTTTGTCTTTCTTTAATATGCTAAATATGAACTGTCTCTCCATAAAATTGTACATCTTAGTTTCCAAGTACCAAGGGTAGGTTTACTTTGAGAAAATATCGTATGCAAGACCAAAAACAAAACCTTTCGTCACTTAATTTCATTTCTTGGTACTGCAACCGTGTCATTGTCGTACTGTTAGTGCTTAAATCCTGCTTTGACTGTGAAATTTAGCGGCTAGTTTATGTTTTAAATAAAATTCTTTCTTCTCTTGGTTCCTTCCTTATTACTGTCCCCTTTCTCATCCATTTGTTCTGTATACTTAGGTAAAGGCTGATGAAACTTTTGCTCCTACAATAGAGGATGAAACACTTGAGCATTTACTCGCAGAACCCAAAAATGATGGTGTTACGGTAGATGGTATGTTACATCTTGGTGAACAGAATGGAGCAACATGCTCAGAACTTGAAGACTTTTCGTGTGGATATGAATTTTTTTTCAATCCATATAGAGGTAACCCAAACAACATGCTTCTCTTATCACTGTTGATGGTCCTTTTGGTGA
This sequence comes from Ficus erecta, assembly GCA_008635985.1. Classification (NCBI taxonomy): domain Eukaryota; kingdom Viridiplantae; phylum Streptophyta; class Magnoliopsida; order Rosales; family Moraceae; genus Ficus; species Ficus erecta. Next base: position 340,478 of record BKCH01000815.1, read on the forward strand.
GAGTTTGCATCTTAAGGATTTTATCTACTTAAAAGGATAAAGGAGTTTGCCAGTTTCCTGATGAGCACCCTGTTTAGCTAGGGGTTCTAAATCAAAACACGAACCGTTCCACATGCACTGCTTAGGCTTGCGGACCTTTGACGGCTAGACTAAAAATATTTCTCCATTAGAAAAATAAAAAATAGAATGCAAGAAAATTTGTAATGCTCGAGACAGGCTTGTGGGGAATACTTGTGACTAAGGTGGTGGATAGTACATTGCACATTGTGAAATTGTACATCGCAGATCATAGTAGCTGCTGCTATTTTTTCTTTCTGATTAATATGTTATGGTTGTTTTAATAGGTTATTCTAATCCCATTGTACGTTCTTTTTTCACATAAGGTGGGTTGGATTCTAATACTGCTCAGGGAGGAGGAGATGAATTAGAACTTGGAGTATGTATCTTTTTGGATATTTGTCTCATGCTGAAATTTGCTCTTCAAATTCCTTGTGAATTTTGCCTTTCTAAAAAGTCTGTGACACCTTGTTTGCCAAAGTTGATCAGGCACTTTTAAAGGATTGTGGTTTTACCTGCACGATATTATAAATTGTTTATTTGAATGGTCTTTTGATTAGATGTTGATTTAGTAGGTTCTTGATGGATTGCTGGATGAAGTTGAAGAAGTGGAGGATCTTCATGCAGCAGATGGTCTTGCTAGCCCATGTGAAGATTTTCTTTTGGGTGAGCCTTCTTGATCATGTTCTCCGATTTCAGTGATGATATTGTGAATTTCATCAATTATATTGTGCTTCACACTCCTTTTTGTTGAGTGCTATTTGTGCTCCTTATCTTGTATTTTTTTCCTTTTTAGGACATTCTATATATTGTCACAAAATAGTATTAACAAAATTGATTGTATGCTTCCCTTGTTCTTTTTCTTCTACTTATCCTTTTTCGTACGATATAGAATTTAGCTTTAGTGGAAAAGCTTGTGGTTTGGATTATGGTCCCCGTGGAAGATCACATTCAAGAAATGCAAGTTCTGAGAGTCAGTCTCCAGGATTAAGTGGAAGCAGTAATAGTGCTGTTGGAATATCAGAATCGTCGTCGGTGACTATTCAAGAATCAGAATGCAAGAATGAGTCTCTTGACAGGACAGGAACTGAGTTATGTGGTACCTTTAGGCACAAGAAAAAGCGTAAAACACAAGTTCGAGGCAGCATGCGCCCTGCTTCACTTGACTTGCAAACTCCTAAGCAGTTGGATGATGATGATGATGACCCTTTGTTAAGTTCCATGTTGGTCAAGAAATATGAGAACTCTGATGAAGCAAGTAAAGCTGGTGGTTCTCGTAGGGAAAAAAGATTGCGTAGGCCTACTCAGAGGTACATTGAAGAAGTTTCTGATAAAAAGTCGAAACATCACAAGGGAGAACGGAAGTTTACATCCATTGATGTTGCTGGTATTAAGGATAGACAACTGAAGGTCAGGTCTCATGCTGAACTTAATTCAATAGGGCCTGGAATGTTGTCCTCGGTTCCTGAGGAGGAATTGCTTAATGGAACTAAAATTCAGGTGGTCTCTGAGACTCGGCCCCGGAGAGGACGTCCAAAGAAGCAGGTTTCTATCGTGGTAAGGAAATTTATATTTTTAGAATCTTTCTATGTACCCTTTTTTATTTTTGTTTTATTTTTTAGCAAATAATTATAATAATGATGTCTACGTGGCACCCAAGTTCTAGGTTTGTTCTCTTATGCATGTTTTCTTGATGTGATTGATTATTACACTGCTAATTCATCAAATTTATGATAGTCTTGTATCTTCTATCTGTCATAGGATCCACTCCCTCAAAAAAGTTGGGGACTTTTGTTTTGGGAGTATGTTTTGTCTGTTGAATGCTTAAGTTTAAGATTCCAATGATCATTACTTCTCTGCACAGCCACCCAAGCGGAATGAGGAGCTCCTCACATCTGAGTCTGATGAGGACCGCGTGATCAGAAAAAGATCTGACAAGCATGATCGAAGGAAGCATCAAAGAATGTGGACTATTTCTGAGGTGACGAAGTTGGTTGATGGTATTTCTGAATATGGTGTTGGAAGATGGACCGACATTAAAAGGCTCCTTTTTGCATCGTCTGCTTACCGCACGCCCATAGATCTCAGGGTATAACACCCTTCTGAAGATTTCAAACTTGGTATCTTCTTTTTCAAGTTAAAAGTCGTTGATTAATGTGTGTTTTTCTGCAGGATAAATGGCGAAATCTTTTAAGAGCCAGCTCCGTGCAAAAGCTGAAGAAGAAAGAGGTCATCATCTTTTTATTTTTTATTTTTTTAATATCTTTTTACTTTTTCCTTGTTAATCTTTTTCTTTGGCAGTATTTTCATATTGAAGGATGCTTGTCATTGGCTTATACAGGTTGAAGAGAAGCAGTCACATGCCATGCGTCCCTTGCCGAAGTCTCTGATACGCCGTGTTCGTGAGCTGGCCAAAATCCATCCGTATCCAAGAGAGCGCGGCCAGAAGAGCATCGGCCAGTAAAGGTGCTTCACTAAGCCTTGGCAGAAAGGGAAAAAAAATATATATATAGAGATGGAGGAAAGTAGAACCGTAGATGAAAAGCTACATTTGCATCGGTTTGCGGTGAACTAGTCAGAGGATGTACTTAAAATTTTAGTTGTAAAAAGGCAGTGTTCTTGATTAACTATTTTGTTAACATCAAACCGAAGTTCCTGGATAATTCTGAGGAAAAAAAAAAAGAAAAGAAACATGTTACAGAATTCGGTGTGTTGCACCGTTGGATTCAAATTTTCAATTGTAATAGCTGTGGGGATATGATTAGATGATGACATTAAAACAAGAATAGTTCCCATATTTTCAAGTTCATGTATGTATATCTGCAGTTTATGCCGATTCCAATATGATACTTTTTAGGTCATAGTTATCATTTTACATACAAGAAAACGCATATATATATATATATATATGTATTTATATGTGTGTATGTATAGATTTGTATGGCTAAATGATCGACATGACTTGAGTAAGCAAACCAAAAAAAAAAAGGTGTTAAGAACTCGGTTTAAGTAAGGACCAAAAAAAAGCAAAAAAAGGCAAACGCCATTATAAGGCCACTACGAGTATGAATTTGCATCTGATTAGGTACTCAGAGCTGCAGTTTAGAAAATTATTTTCCGTTCTCTTCTTTCCTAAAGATTTGGTAATTGAAAACATTTTCCACTAGACATTGAAGCAAAAAACAAAAACCTGTATCAGAAAGAAACACAGGTCAGGTCCAAGTTTTCATCTATACAACTGTCTTCCGACCAAACTGGACTTCAGTCACGTACTTGATCAATACAGTATAATTTGATCCGAGTTTTAATGTTCCTTTCCCAGGTAAAAGCAGTCATTAGCTGGAGATGCTGTGGAAGCAAGTTGCGGAGACGTCGGGATAATGATCAGGCTAACAATTTGCCTTCAACTTTGCCCTTGCATATATACGCACAGTTCAGAATAAGGTACACTCTTCTACCTTTCACTTCTCTTCAACTTCGGTTATTCAGTATATGATACTAGAAATATTTTTATTTCGAGGTTCCAAATCATATTTAACATCTTCATCTTACAGTAATGCAACAAGCACAAAACAGACTCAACTACGTTTCTCAGACCACCTTTGGCTCTTATCCATTATACATGGCCACTTTAGATAAGACATTGACAACCATCGGATATGAATAACCTCACTGAAAGGCCAGCTATGGTTGTGCGGTTTCGCTGTCGTTGTTATCAGGACTGTCTCCTTGAGAAGCGCCGCTTCTGTTATTGTAATTCTGTCTAGGAATGCTATGGTGGTTGCCTACGTTCCTTTCGGGGTACATAACACGGCTCATGTTTTCCATACTCTTGCCTTGAATGGATTTGCCCCTTTCGGTTCGGTATCGCTGCTCTTGCCCGTATATTCCTCCTAGTGGCATCGCCTTCCTCGGCACTGCCAAGCAAGTGCTCACCATCATCAGGACCAATAGCAGTCTTAAACCCTTCATTTTAAGAAAAGAGAGAGATGAGAGATTTTATTTGGGAGGAGATGGATTTGGAACAAGTATATATGGTGGCTATATAAAGATTGTAGATGTAAAAGAAATATGATTTTTGATTTGGTGTTTTTGGGTTTTGGCCATGTTTTCTCCACCAAATATTAGACAAAAATTAGTGGGGTTTCAACATAGTTTCATTTTATATTTGTACTTCCTTCAACTCCTATGGTGTCTGGAGAAATTTCTTGTCCATATTAGGCAGCCTTAATGGGGGAGTTCCACCTTAGTTTCAAGTGGGATCACTGTGCTAAAGTCAACCTCATAATGGCCTTTGCTGTTTGAGTTACTTTATGGCGTACAACCATTAAAAAAAAAAAAAAAAAAAGCTTTTGTAGCCTATTTCCTATTGGAAGATATTGATATCAGGTAGAGGTTTTTTTTTTTTTTTTTTTTTTTTTTTAAACCAAATTTTGGTCACGTTTATGTGCATTTAATTGTATACCCCAATTACCAAAGAGAAAAATAGATTACTATAATAATAAATTCTTTTTCTAAGGAGTTCCTAGTGAAATACATCATGATGGAGAAGTTTTGCTTCACTCCCTATTTGTTTTAAAAGCCTCATTAGATAAATCAGAAGCTATGATTCTTTTAAACAAATTTCTTAATCGATTGTTTAGCCAAAAAAAAAAAAAAATCTTAATTGATTAAAGTAATTTAGAGATTGTTTGGAATAACGTTTTGGGAATTTTGCCACTCAACTTCAAAACTCTAAAATCTACATCTCACTTTATCTTCTATTTTTAAAAAGCTCAAACTTTAAAAATTTATAATTTTCTTATTTCAAATCGAAATAAGATGATTTTTTTTCAAATCGTACAGAATAACGAGAGAAATGAAACAAGATTTGTATAACTTTTTTTTTTCCAAACACATTTCAAAATTTTAAATGATTTTCTATAGCACAATTCATTTCCAACACTTCAACCAAACGCACATTTCAATTTCAACCTATAAAACTCCAACTCCAAGCATTGTTCAAACGGACCCCTAGTAATAATAGTTACAAGTATAATCTATAGATAACTTCACATATAGTTACGTTATAAAATATAGAGTTAGAATCCTCTCATTCTAAACAAAAAAGAAAAAGTAATCAATATATATCAATTGACTTAGATATACGTTTTGATTAACAATTAGCTTAGTCATGCTTACTACTCTAGAAGCCACGAGACAATAAAATACAAAGTTACCGAGGTAATTGTGATATAAATACAACCTTTGCTAATGGAGAAAAGTTCAAGTGTTTGATATACCAAAATACGTAATGCCTGCATATATTCTAATGGTTTATAAATCATAACCTTTGCTACTTTAGTTTTTTTTTTAAAAAGGGGTAATAATGAAACAACTCTAATGTATATTTAAAAACCATATAAAATATTATGTATTCGAATAATCATAAGCATATAATTCTTATATGATAAAGAACCATTGAAGCTATAAAAAGCAGTTCAAAAAGGAAACGAGAGGGAATTACACACAAACACACACACACACACACACACACACACACACACACACACATCTATACACACACATATGTTTGTATATATGCACAAAAACAAGAGGAGTATTAGGGGAATGATTTGCGTGATGCTAGTATCAATAATTATATTTCATGTATCTCCTGATCAATAGTCCAAAATTGTCTCAAGGGGGCTCACAAATTCTGTAGAGAGGAGTTACGAAAACCGCGCAGATACAAAAATTCATATGGAGCAAGATATTCCCTTTGCGTTGATGATAAATTTGAAGAATGCATCAAGAAGCACGGCCTTGAAATGCCAAAGTAGTTACTTTAAAACCAAACTCTGTGTGAATTGTGATCACTTCTTTATGTTGCAGCTACCTAATAATTATATGACGAAGTTAAATATATGGTTAAATGATTTACAATTCGTTTGGATTACCTATTGTATTGGAATGTTCATTCAATCTAACCGTGTTGCATCTAAATTTAGAATTTGAAATATGTATTCTAATGAAATATATGTTTGGATAGTTTTTGTTAAATGTAACATTTGAATAGTGTAATGTAAAAAAATAAATACGGTATGGATTTCAAAGAAAGTGAAAACTTGGAATTTGTATTTGAGTTGAATAGTTGTGAAATAGTGAAACATTCAATGCTTGTATTAGAATAATTGTGTAACCAAAGACATATTGGATATCAAGTATTGCATTTGAATTAAATACCAAATTATTTAGTTGATCCAAACGAATTGCAAATATTTGTTAAATCAATTATGATCTTATAAATATTAGTTTTCTTTATATAAATGAAGAGAAGAAACTAAAACCTTCACTCAAATTTATTAAAAGAGAAAAGAGAAGGAAAGGAAACATGCTCCAATAATATTTAGAAATCCATTTTAGTAAGTGAGTTTGAACATAAAACATTTTAATTTAAATTTTTGTGCTATAATGTTTACTTTCACAAAAACTTAAAAAAAAAAAAAAAAAAAGATTTAATCCAAAAATTTTCAAAATCATTTTGCTAAACAAATTATTAGTGTCCATGAATGTTATTTCTTGGAAATATCCATGTATTTTTAGGTGATTTATAAAGAGTTTATAATCTAAATTTATTGGACAACCAAATAATGATCTATTTTGGAACGAGTAGTGCTAGGAGCACCAACTATAATCCTAACTTTTTGAGTATCAATATTATCTTTTCATTGGTAGAATCAATCAATTGATGTGTCAATATTTTAACCACTTCCCAATAAATAAATGATAACACATTTGTCACATGGATTGATACTCAAAAGTTAGAGTTAGAGTTGGTGTTGTTATTATTATTATTTTTTTGGAATTCATCAAATGCATGTAATTAGGACTTTTGAATGAGCGTATTCTTAAAAAACTTTTTAAAAGTAAAAAATAAAAATAAAAAATCGATTAAAAATTTCAAAATACCCAAAGTCAAAAAGGGAAATTATATAAAGGAAAAGTTAGTTAGTTTTTATTTTTATTTTTATTTTTTTCATTATTATTAGTTATTTTTGTTCTCTTCAAATTCATTTTTGTTTACTGCATTAACCAATTTTGGTATTAGTTTTATACACGGTTGCTGTTCCCGTTTAAAATATATATATATATATATATATATATATATTGGTGGCATACTTGTTTCTAATACTTCAAAAAAAAAAAAAAATGTATGCTTATGTAAAACTTTTCTCTCAAGTTAAAAAAAATTTCCTCTTTTTAGTGTTGCTATTGTTTAGAAGTTCTGTGTCGTTTTCTCTTTGGACATTTTATTTTAGGAGAAACACCTAAATGACATAAATTTAAAGACAATTGTACTAATATGACAAAAAAAATTTAAAAATAGACCCATATAATACAAAATTAAACTAAAGATAGCTCAAATTTATATCATTTTGGTCAAGAGTGGGAATTTTGTGTCATGTTGGTCAATAAATGAAAAAAATATGGTTATTTGGGTAATTTTCTCTTTATTATATTTTAGTTTATAATTCTTTTTTGGTTATGATTTTTACCATGTGATCTCTTTCTTGCCTAATCTAATAATCATCTTTTTGTAAGGCTATTGTCGTTTTGTTTATCTTCCCGGGTCGTTCTCAGATGACTTACCATCATTAAGTTTCTGTCGTTTCTCTATTTCTTTTTTGCATCACATGATGTCGTTTTGCTGTCCTTGTCGGCGTAGCAGGTTAGGGTTTTCTCAACTATAAATAACACTTTGATTAGGTTTTGCTCATACGCTTTTCTTTGTTCCCTTCCATTCCTTTCTCGGAGGTAAACTTTTTTTTTTTTTAATTCCTTTCTCTCTCTTTTCTTTTCTTTTCTTTTTTTTTTTCCCTTCTAAATGTTAGATATTAATGATGGTAACTATAAATAACTATAAATGTTAGATAACTATAAATGTTAGATATCTATAAATAACTATAGATAACTATAGTTTTTTTTCCCCTTCCAAATGTTAGATATTAATGATGGTAACTATAAATAACTATAAATGTTAGATATCTTCCCGGCTCCGTTTGGTTCGCAGGTTTGGTTCCAACTTTTCAACTCAAATTTTATCTTTTTCCTCAAAAGTCTTTGTCTTTTTCTCAAAAAGTTTTTTATTTTTTCTAAAAAGTCAACAAAATTTACTATTTCAACTTCAAAATATCAACTCAAACCTGCGAACCAAACGGACAAGATTATCCTTTTGTGATATGTTATCATCCAGTGTCATGAATCATGCAGTTGAAACTATTTCATTTTTCCTTTATGAAATAGTTATTTTGATTTGTGTTTTTCATGATCACAAAAAAGATATAAAGATTATTCGGTTAGTCACAAAATACTTTTTGGGAGAAATTAGGTATATGAGCATATTTTTTTTTATATGTTTAAAAGAATGATCGATTTTTTTTTTTTCCAAATTGTTAATTGACTCGTCAATTACTGAACATTGAGGATGGTAAATTCCGATTGACCGTTTTTAAGTAATTCTACAAATTACGTATGGATATTTATTTATAAACTATTTAAGAAGTGTCATTTTCCCACAAATTAGTCCTACAAAGTTTTGACTGTTACTATATGCATAGTAGATTGAATCTAATATAATTTTGTGTGTGTAGATATATATATATATATATATATATATATATATGTTTAGTAAATCTGAATTTATATTGCCCGATGTGCCAGCCATGGCGGGAAAAAAAACCAAAAAGCATGGATGTTGATATGATATCGAAAGTACCTGATCATGTGATTCATCATATTATTTCTTTGCTACCCACCGTTGATGCTGTTCGGATGAGTCTCCTTTCCAAGCGCTGGAGAACAATGTGGTACTCACCGGCATTAGAATTCTCCGACGATAGCATTGGACCGGTACGATTCTACGATTTCGTGGAGCAGTGTTTGAAGAAACTCAAGACAGATATGCATCAGCATCGCGAGACAAAGTCGGGTATAACTAGTTTTAAACTTGAGATGTCGATGACCTACCGCGGGCATAGTCTTCAAGTCGATAGGTGGTTAAGTTTTATAGCAACTCAGCCCCATCTCGAGGAATTGGATCTCAATCTGCTTGAATATTTTTGTGAAGGATACAACTATGTCTTGCCTTGGGTTGTACTAAATTTAGCGTCACTGACTAGCCTAAACTTGGAGCAGGTAACGTTGGAAGCTTGTTCTTCGATAAACCTCCCGTCTTTGAAATCTTTGTCTCTAAGGAATGTTGAGATCGAAGATGAAGAATTGCACAAATTACTGATAGGCTGCCACTCCCTCGAGAAACTGTACATAGACAAATTCCATAGCAAAATCTTCGAGTCTATTGAACTTTGCATTTCGAGTTCGAGTCTCAAGTCGTTGGATATATGCGGGGATTGGGAAATAATCGTTGTGGAAGCTACAAATCTTGAATCTCTCACTTTTTTTAGTTTTTACACCAGCTCATATGATCTTGATTCTTGCAAGAAAATTAAAAATCTTTCATTCCATGATCGCTACCCTCTTTATCATGACAAGTATATGACATTGATAATTTCTGAGCTTCCACTTCTTGAGAGTCTTGCCTTATATGGCTCCAGTATTGCTGAAATCCGAAATCAGAACCTCAAGTTCCTGGTTTTTGAGAAAGGATACGACGGAGATTACGAGTCCAGAGATGAAGAAGTGATAACAATTGATGCTCCTAATCTGGTTTCCTTTAAGTACAGGACTGCATATTATACATTGGACAGATTTTCTATCAACTCGCCAAATTTGTTGGAAGCAGATATCTCTCTTGACAACCATAAGAACACCTTTAGTTTAGATTGGTACGTTGCTATGATTGATTTTCTGTCATCGTTTGACTGCTCTGAGAGTATAAGCTTATCCATCTGCTCGGAAGAGGTATTTATAAAATCTCAATCAGCTTAATTCTTTTTATATTTTCATTCTTCCTGACTATTTTATGATAAGGGTAAAAGGAAACTGAGTCCCATATCTTAAAAATATAATAACAATAAAAGACGTATTAGGATGTTGAGTTATTTCACTTAACAAGTTGACATTTTAATATGGAAGTTTAATCCTTAACAGTCTCAAATTTTTCTTCTTCTCTCGAACTATGGTCCTAACTGATCTCTCTCTCTCTCTCTTTTTTTTTTTGCTTGTGGAGGTTCTGATAATTCCAGAAATATTAAGAAGGATTTGCCGCTCCCCGCTTGCTAATTTGAAGAATCTTATTAGGATTTTTGACCTCAGTACTTATAAAATTGTAGGTAAAAAAAAAAAAAAAATTGAAACTACTATAGATACGGCGATAATTTAGATTTATCCTTTTTTAAAGGGCAATCTTACAAATCGCCTGCAAAAGAATCCAATGTGAATTGGACTATAAGCCCACTCTGTCTTGAGAATCTAACTTGGTCTCTCGCAGCCCCCAAAAACCAGCCCAGTTTTTGACCAAATTAATTCATTCCAATTCCACTAAAATAACTCTAGAAATCCAGAGAGGTCAGTGAAGAACTGGACAAAGTTGAAGCAGTTATAAATTCTAGAGTTTAGACCAGGGAAAGAGCCAAGAAAGTATGTCAAGTAGTCTAGACGAAAAATATATATATATATATATATATCCCACAAAAAAAAAAAAAAGAAAAAAAAAGAAAAAGAAAGAGTTGCTAGAAACAAAGGAAGACAAGGAAAATAATGAAGGACAGTGCTTCCCAAGAGGAAGCATGGGAAGGAATTAATGGGAAGTGATGGGGGAGGTGGGTTTGAAGGTAATAAATTGGAGAAGAATCAGAGCCAATATTGGCTAATGTGACAGCTAAGAACCAGCTGATGAATGCACGTGCAGAGAGGGCGGGGCGGGGCGGGACGGGACTGATTAGCCAGTCCAATCAAATCATTGCCGTGTACTTTTTTTTAAATATTTTTTTATTTGATATCGAGAGCCTAATTGAGATATGTCGTGAACTAGTCTGTCTTTCCTTCTCCTAACTCACTCTCCTCCACCCGTGTGAGCCGCGTTGGCCCGGCCTCATGTGCACCATGTCCTGTGCTGGCCGCGTTCCTTGCCACCCTTCTGTCCCACAAGAGGTTTCTAATGAATAACGGATATGTATTACAAATTGGTTATATAATTTAGTGTCATTGTTTTGACAATGTTACAGAACTGTCACGACATAAAATAAAAGGACGAGTGAGTCTCACCGTGTCATGTGAAAAAATTATCATGCTATCATGACAACATGTCTCTTTCTCATATTAAGGCATTGTCAAGTTCTTTGAATTGTTTACAAGCTTCTTTTACCCTCCAAAACTCACATTCTGACCTCTTTCACTTATTTCCAAGTCTCTCACTCTCTTTCTAGAATAAAGATAAAGATAGATATGGTCATGTTCCACTCAGAAAGTCACTAGGCCACACCTATAGACATGGTTGACATGAATTTTTCAACACATCTCTGTCCAATCCGTTAAGATAATCATACAAGCACGTGATTACAGATATAATTTTACATCTGACTCAATTATAAGAAAAAAAGTTCAAATTCCACCATCATTATGTCATTGCTCAATGGTTGGCACGAGTTGAAAATAAAACAACAAGACCTTATCTAATCACTATATTTTAATCATGTACAATAGGCCATTACACTACCAAGAAAGTCAACTCCACAATCTAATACGCATGTTAAAATTTTTTTTTTTTTTTTTTTTGACAAAATGAAGAATAGATTATGAGAAAACAATATGAAATTTAGCTAAAAGGAGAGAAGATTCATGTTCTACATATAGAAAATTATTCTGGCTTTGCTTTCAAAAGAAAATCTGATAGGCCACTCCTGTCTTTGCTTGTACGTACGTAGTTGCACAATGCCGTGTTTGTCTAAAACCCAATTCACTCATATCAAATTACTATAACTTTTCCAGGTTCAACCAACTTTAAATTTATTTTATTATTTATAATAAATGTTTAAACGTACTGCAACCAAATTCTATGATTCGGAAGTTATTTGACAAAATTGAGAAAGGAGGGCAGAATCTATGGAACCAAAAATAGACTAGTCCAGCGCATAATATAAAATATCAATATATATATATATATATATATATATAAGTAGTCTCGTTTTCGCAGTCTCTCTCAATGTTTGTGAAATCGTAGGCAGTTTTCAAACCAGACTAGATGATAACTCCAAACTGAGTCACTGTTCCTTTCAAACCAACCTCATCACAGCACACCTTTTGTCTTCAGGGGATGAACCATTTTGCTAGCTGGCTTTCAGGCTTAATCCGACAACTCGCGGAAGACGCCACGGTGTCCCTCTCTTATTTCGGGAGTCTAATTTCAACCGTCGGATGATAACAAGAAACATATGTTTGAGCTGTTAATTTTCTTTTGTTTTATTCGACGGCTGAGATCGTTTGTTCCCGTCTTCTGATGTGTGAAATTTGAGCTACATATTACGTTTTTCTTCTTCTTTCTTGCCAAGTATATATGAAGACAAAACTTTCACCTCAGCCAATTAAAAATGTTCATACCAATTTAAATTTATGGCCTATTGAATGCGTTATGAAAGGAGGATATCTGTATATACAAACATGCATACATACATGTACATACGTGCATATGAAAAATATATATTTATATCATGAATGAAAAATTTCGTAATACATCATGAAACTAAACAGTAACTTATTATTTATTAAAAAGTAGGAATAAAACAATCATTTTAGTTTTATCTAATGTACCAAATGCAAATAATTGAACCTTTATGATATTCGTAATAAAAATTTTCATGATATTTATCGATACTAAAAAATACACCTTCTACTCTTCAAACTACAAACATTATACCAAGTCAATCTTCATAACTATTTCTTACAAATTCATATCTTCATAACTATTTCTCACAAATTCATACACCAAAATGCACTGTAACCTCATCTAAATACACCATATATATCAATGTTATACATACATACATACATACAGATTTATGAAAATCATGTTTTGGGTTTTCCGAGGAAGCTTCTGGGTTATTATTAAACACTCTTTAAACTCGATTTTATTATTATTATTTTTTTTTGGGTATGCAACTGGAGTTATTTTAAATTCATGCACTAGATTTTGGTCGTCCTATTTCTATGTATTAGTTTATGGCATGAACCTTAAAGACCTTGATCTGGTTGGTGAGAGATCTAGTGTAGGAATGTCGAGGCCATCGAGATATGGAATCTCAATATTTCATATATCTCTATATATATATATATAGATACACAAAAATATTTGTAAAGATTTGGAAATGTGGCTTCCATTCTGTACTCTGCAAGCCAAGATATTTTGATCCATCCTCTTTGCTGCGCATACTACATAGCCCCCATCTCCTGCCCCTTTTTTTTTCTCTCTCTCTCTTTCTGCAGAAGATCTGCACATCCAAGACTTATCCATCATGATCAGCTTCGAAAACGGTAACGAAGACTGACCAAAATTGGAAACACCTTCTATACGTACTACGGACAGTGGTACTAGAATATGTCACACATTATTAATCACTTTATCATTAATTATTAAACATGAAATTCGAAGTCAAGTGGTGTACTGTAAGGTGATCATTAATTAGATTCTCAAATGTTTTGGGACGTCACCTAAATATTTTTTATAATATTCTGATTGGTGTGATCATTGGGGTAGGGGAAAAGTGATCGTATATACAAGTAGTGATCGCTTATTAGCTCCTTTCACATCAAGACCAACCGTAATTATATAAACAAAGCCAGTTGGACCGCTTATTATATGGTGGAATGATAAGACTGTTCGTTTTTTTTTTTTTTTTTCAATAAAGTCTTGGATTTCTATCAGTCCCATTGCGATCGAAGGAATATGTGGTCATTCCACGTACACTGTAAACGATATATACCACATGAGATGACTTGTCTCTCCAAAATGATCTGAATACGTAATTTTTTACCCTTATAACCTTTCTGATCCTTATTTATTTTTTAGAAATGCAAATATAAGTCAATTAAAAAGTGCCCTTCTTTTGATAATGAATTAAAATGGTGTATAGTTGGCTAATAATCATCTTCAACTTAAAACGCACTATTCTTAATTGACTCTTAACCCCTTTGAAGAGCTATATATATGACTATTTTAAGTATGTTTTTGCTTTTTTACTTGCCAACTTGGAATTTCAATATATGTCAATGACGGTAATATTATACATAAGAAGACTACGTTAGAACTTTCTCTCCCTCTCTCTCTCTCTTTACTAGAGCGAGAAAAAAAGTGACATGTATAATTTACAATATCCACAAGTGTTAGAAATAAGTGGGCATCGCACTATGCCCGAGAAGCTTATCCCCATCCTTGTTTCATATCTTATCTCTTTTTCTCTCTTTTTTCCACTCTCATTTCTCAACTTGTGGGGTCTTTACTTCGAGAACTTCGAAAGATCGCTGATCAAGTGCCATTCTTCTTGCATATACACAGATATAGAGAGAGAGAGAGAGAGAGAAAGGCTTCTTAAAAGTGACATGTAAAATTCGATTCATGTTCGTACAGTTTTCGTATCAAGATGCATCACTCGAATAAAAAAAGCAACCAACGGTACAGCACGGTACATAAAGCTCAGCAACCATATATCTACACGTATGTCATCATATATCATATATTATATATATACACGTATATATATGATATATGTATATATGTATGTACCCTTCTAATTAAATAACAAATATCATTTCTCATTGCTCTCTTAGCTACCTATCATATCAACCATTTAATGCCCCCAAAATACCCCATTCCACTCTATACATATATGTGTATATATATACACACCTTACATTTTGTACTAGCAACACCCCATAGAAACACCTCTCTCTCTCTCTCTCTCTCTCACACACACACACGCACACACATACTCTTTCTCTCTCTAGCCTCTCAAATCAAGACATGAAAAGTATGAAGGGAAAGAATATGGTGAAGGTGTGCATTGACAAGTGGAGGAAAAACATCGGAAATAGTGGTAGTAAAGTGAGTCCTTGCACGGGGTGTGAATATTGTTGCCAATATTGGAGTTTGTGGCCCTTTGTGGCGGACCAAGAAAACAACTCGATTCCGAAGGACGTCCCGAAGGGTCACCTGGTGGTGTACGTTGGGAAGGAGCAAAAAAGGTTTGTCACCAAAATCAGCTTGCTCAATCACCCTCTCTTCAAGGCATTGCTTGACGAAGCTCGCGACGAGTATGACTTCACCCCGGCTGACTCCAAACTCTGCATCCCTTGCGACGAGAGCCTTTTCCTCGACGTTGTCCGGTGTGCGACCTGTCCCGACGACCGTAGGTCGAAGATTTCGACTCTCTGCCTTTGAGAGAAGAGAATTTTTCCAAAAATTCATTCATGATTATGATGGTGATGATGAGGTTTCATGCCTTTGCGAGATTAATGCTGATATATTTGTTGTAGCCGTATTTTGTTGTACACTATTGTAGAGTTAATTTTGCGAACATAAATATCTTCTAACTAGCAAGCCAATGGAATTGATCAATTTAAGAATGGGTAGGTGACTAGGTTTCTCTTCCAAAACATGCTTAAATATCACCACTAATGATCATTGTCAAAAAATTAATTACCACTAATTTTCAATAATTCACTACGTCGGATTTTTCAACCTATAAAAAATTACCACAAAAACTCCATGTGATGAATTATGTGTCACAAAATTCATAGTGATAAAACAACATCGGTCTTCTGAGGTTCAAAAATCTGCTAAGCTCAAGATATAAAAGTATGGATAATGGAACCACATTATAACTAGTGGGACCTTGAGCCCCCACTCATACTTTTTGTTCTTTAAAAAATTTGCCTATATTCTTCTTATTTTAAAAAAAATCGCCCTCCAAAAGTTGAGAAAAAACTATTTTATCATATTTATAAATTTTAGTTATTATCCCCCACAAGAATTGAGAAAATTCAATTTTTTGCCCCTACTCAATTCTACAAACATTTACATCAAATCATAGAATTTAATTTGTCTCAACAAAAAATTGAATCCGTTCTTAACAAAATCCTGGTTCCGTCATTGCATTGAAAAGGAGTTGTCCCAAGAGAAACCCCATTTTTAAAGTAAGCAAACAAACTGAGATGAGGATAAAATTGGGAGGCTGAGCTCAAGCAGACCAGATATATATCCTAACTTACTGTTGACAACATGTTATTTTGTGGCAGTTTTCAGTAGTCAAATTTATCTTTTTCAGTTACATATGATATGATCAAAATCATGGATACTTGATGAGCCACAAACATTAGTGAATAGGTATATGTGGCTGCAGTTTAGAGGTCTGATGTGTTTCAAATTTATACACACACACACATATATATATATGTATGTATATATGTATATATGCATTTGAAAGGCACGTAATGTGTCTAAATCAAGGGGATAGTTGAGAACAAACTGATGCCATTTGTGTAGCATATAACTATGACACCTATATTTGGTTTTCAGTGGTCCAATGTATATTATATATGACCAGCAATTTGCTTGTCTTGATCTACCGTTGAACAGGTTGACCAAATCAATCACTAGTCTTGTTATTAGCCGTACGAATTTTCTTTAAAGAGGTTACCTTGTATACATCAGATGAAAAAAATCATTCTTAAATTGCATAAATTTTCTATCAAGTATTGTATCATTTGCGAGTGTTTGGCTAACCTATAAACTTCTTGTCTCAAGAAAAGTATAAGGAGACTTCCACAATGAGGACAAAAGTAAGAAATTTGCAATAATCCCAACGTATTTGAAAATTCAACCCAAAAAAAATGCTAGGGAAGAAAAATTATCCCACCAAAACTAAGTTTTTCAAGTTATGTTAGCCTTTTTCCTATGCAATAATTTAGGAGGAGTATTTCTTGTTGCAAAAAATTCGTATACAATTACGGGTCTATATTTATTTTAATTGCTCTATTGGGTTATTACTAATGACTAATTAGCATATAGAAAACTCCGAAAGTATCTCATATAAATATATATATATATTTAATGATACTATAATGCACTTTGAATTGATTAATTAGTGTTGAAATCTAGTAGTTTTTGTTTTTGAATTTAATAGGATAAGTGTAATTCTTCGTCTTCTTCTTCTTCTTTTTTTTTTTTTTTTCATGCACAGTAGTAAACATTTATGATGTTTTGGAATAAGTTATGTTTTTTACAAACTCTAAATTAGATTCTATCGCTCAACTCTACAAAATCTAAAAATTAAAATTTGTTATTTCTAACTAGCTCCCTTTCAATTTCGTAAAATTAAATAGGACATATTCAAGATTTCTAGGACTTTTATGCGGTAAGCAACTCTATGACTACGATCTGTAAGGATGTGTGTTGACCTTTATGTCTAATGAAAAATGCCTCATTTCTTGCCAAGTGTTCGATATGGTACCACGACCATAATTAGATTACTTGGTAATAGATTTTTTTTTTTTTTTTCTTTACAAGTCATGAACTGTTTTAAACCTCATCTCAAGGTTGTATAAGTATAGGTGAGCATGGTGTAGTTTGGGCGGTTATTTACCGCTATATTTTATTTTAATTTTAATTTTTTGGTTAGAGTTAAAAATAAAAAATAAAAATAAAAAGTAAAAGTAAAAGAAAAGCTAAAAGAAATTAATTTTTTGCATACCTGAGTCATAAAATATCAAAAATGAAAAAGAAAACAACTCAACAAAAACACTCAAAATAAAAAGAAAATTACAAAAGTACAAGCTTTCAGAAACACGAGCCTTTCATCCATATGTCCCCAGTTTCTAAGACATTTTATTATCATAAACTTTATCCTATTTATTTCTTAATTTATCTAGTTCCGTCAATTTTTCCGAAGA
Organism: Ficus erecta; assembly: GCA_008635985.1. Taxonomy (NCBI): domain Eukaryota; kingdom Viridiplantae; phylum Streptophyta; class Magnoliopsida; order Rosales; family Moraceae; genus Ficus; species Ficus erecta. The sequence continues at coordinate 358,418 of BKCH01000815.1, forward strand.
ATCCAAGTTCAATCTCCGCTTTGTGAGCAATCGTACAACTCATGATGTTTAGTGCTTAATGCTTCAAGGCTTACAACTTCATAAGGATTTGTATAATCATCATCTTCAAATGTCTTTCAAGATTTTCTTGTAACATTCATCACTGGTAAAATATCCGTTTGATAAACCTTCACCAAATTCGAAGGAACCACATGAGACCAACCTCGATCCAATTTGATACCTGAATCAACATAACTGGTTCCTCAATTTCTTTATCCAGGCTTGCACCATTAGGCTGTTGTATATCTTCATTGTTAATATTTTTATAAACTTCCACGTAATTTATTCTAGTGGCATCACTGTCAATTACAACCTCTGCAGGCCAATTATTATTATTATTATCAACAGGACTACTTACTGAAATTCTGAAACCGATTGGCTACAATAAAGTTTGTCCTGACAACGTCAACAACTCTGTAGAGAGAACAGATTTTGCGTATATTCTTGAGGAATATTCGTCGTTTTCTTATTTGTTTCACAAAGTTCAACATCAACATTATTTAAATATCTTACTAATAATGAGATGAACACAATTATTTTTTAAAAAAATTACTAGTTTATTTATACAAGTGCATGCATGCATTTTTTTTTTTCCTGATGAGATGCATATCTAGTCTTTTTTTTTTTTTTTTTTTTTAAGTACAAGGTAGCAGCCGAAATCGTCACAAGAAATAGACATATTTAAGGCCATATAAGGAAAATTATTGAAAAGATGCCATTCAACTTGGTTGAATACAGTCTGAAAAATCTTGTCAAATTATGGAGTTAAAAAACCACACCGCATCACACATGGCGATGCGATTTAGGCGGTTAATGGGTTATCTTACTCACCCCTGTCTCTCACGAGAAATGATAAAATCTTTACTTTCCCCCAAACTGATTATTAATGATAAATAAAGAATCCATAAAGAACAAGGATTTTCATGCATTTATGTGCAGATTGCTATGTGCATAGGTAACAGCGGAAAACTTGGGTTTTTTTCTTCTTAAACCGGAAGTTTGCCATACATTTAGAACATCCATTAACATTATTTTCCACAAAAAAAGTTGGCAAGTTTAAATAGCATGAAACAAAGGCAGCAACAAACATCTTGGTAAAAGGAACACGCATAGCAAGCAAGTTACTAATTCATAAAAAACAAGGTCAACAACAAAACACATGACAATGGCGTTCCCAGATGATCCTGTTCGGGTTGGGGGGGTGTGGTGTTAAACCCCCACATGGTATAAGATCCCTCTCGAAGTGGTTGCCCGTGTACCTCAACCCATGAATTCTTGCATGGGGAAGTGGGAATGGGTGGGCATACCGATCAAATCTTAAATTATATCTTCAGCACGAAATGATCTCAATTCTCAGCAGAGATTTTTCCCTCGACCTTTTAGAACTTCACAAGCAGTTAAGAAAGACTATACTAGCTTAAGAAGACCATCTCCCTAAAAGGAATTTGAAGTTGAACTCTACTCAAACCAACCAAATTAGCTTTGCTAATTTCAAAGATGATCCTTAGAAACAAATGCTGCCAGCACCAGAGCTCAAACAATACAATCTCTACGATGTCGGAAAATCATAAAAGGATGTCGTAACAAAAATCAGAACTCAAAGAGATATATGTCCATGAAAAGGCCCTCCCATCAACCACTCTAGTCTAGTCCAATGTAAATTCTCTTCCCTATGAACCTATGCTTAAAAGAAATTCAGTTCACTTTTGTATCTCTTAATACAGAAATTAATAAATCCACTGCATCAAGTTGTTTCCTCTATCACTAGCACAACAGCAACCTACAATCTCCCCACTGAAAAATTGTACACATTTAACAGTAAATCACATAATAAAGAGTTAAAGAGCTTTGCTGGATCACAGAGTAAAAACCTCACATTCACATCATTCTAGGCCTTTGTAAAATCGAAAAGGGTTCGAAATACAGAATCATTTGATGATCCCTTCATTGAAGCAGCAAAATCAATACATATTACATGCCAAAATGGAAGCTCTCCCCAAAAACTGTGTAAAAAGAGAAGTCCTGCAAACTTAAATTGACCACAACAATGGAGACTCAAGGCTACATTATCATAAGTAATTCAAAAAATGACCATGCTGACTTTCTTACACTGTCGTCACTAACACCCGAAGAACATCGTATTGCAGGGCATAAAAAACAATTGATTCCAACATAATATACATATTTTTCTAGCCCGAATATACAAAAGTAATATATCACCTCATGATCAAATTACATACAAATCATTACCTGCTGATCACTAATGACAACACCAAACAATGTCAGTGCAGATTCACAAGGAATTGATTTAAGCAAAATCAGAAGAGCAAGAGCACTGAGTGATTACCCGCTGATTATGCATTGCGATTGAGGTCCTCCAAGAGAGAAAAAAAAAGCCCTTCATTTGGCATCATAGAGTATCATCTAAGGCTATCAACCAAGGCCTCTAATTCTCTCTGCCCGAACCTCCTTCCCTGCGAATTGGCATCTTTACACCTCGCAGCGAAGTAAAACACTAGCCAAGCAACCATGAAGTAAACCTCCATTGTCGACTGAAAAACCTTGGCAAAAGATCTACCTAGAATCCGAGCCATAACCCACCTCACAAACGACCCACAAACCACGGCCTCCAAACATTTGATTTGGATAGCTTGGTTGAACATTGTGGATATCAAGTAACAACCTTCCTTGACAATTTCTCTCCCACTCTTCCGCGTATCGACTATCGCAATCCACGCATCGACGGCAAAAATGAGAGCCACGAAAGTATCTAACAAGAACCAACTGAACAAGAACCCGGAAATCTCCTTCTCGAAACCTCGAATCCACGGAGACATAACGGAAAAAGGCATGAGCTTTAACCTAACAAAGAGCTTGAAAAACGAGTACTGGTCTTCGATTTCGCCGAAGTACCACAAACCAAGAAGCTGCGTCAATGCGTCTCTCACCGCCCATCTCATCAGAATAAACCCAGAAAGCCTCTTGAGCCCTAATCTAGAACCGTCCCAGACCAAACCAGCGAAGGAGCTAAATCTCCCTAACAGATCATTAACGACAGTGATGAACACAATGCCTAATACCCAAGAGTACGTGACGAGAAACCCTAGAATCACCCAACCATAAGCAGCGGACAAGAAACTCACGAGGAAGAAGAGTGTGGCGGCGTCACGGCGGCCGAGCTCCAATCCCTTGATGAAGAATTGCAAGTCCACGATCCGATCCGATTCTCCGGGATTATCCGATCCGGAGATATCGCTCTCCTCTTCTCGATCGACGATTCGGTCCACGGATTTGAAATTGACGCCGGACCTGACCACCTCCGAAACCCTAACTCCATTATCAACGACCAGATCAGAGAACCCAACCTTGGAGCCTAATTGGGAGAAGAGGACGACGCTGGCATTGACGGAGAGCCTTCGGTTGGAGCCGAAGAGGCTACGGTCGTCGTCGTCGTCGCCAGAGAAGAAGTCGTCGTCGAGGGTTCCGACTCTGGTGAGGTGGAGGAAGGGGCGACGGCGGCGACGGAGGGCGGCGGCGTCGGAGGAGGAGGAGGAGGATCCGAGGCGGTGGTTGGGGTGGTTGGGGCCGGTGAGGTCGAGGCGGGAGAGGAGGGACTTGAGGGAAGGGTCGCGGTCGATGAAGGAGGTGACGAGGTGGGTGCCGTTCTCGACAACGGCGCGGAAGGAGAAGACGAGAAGGGAGAGGAAGAGAAAGACGGCGACGTTGCCGGAGAAGGCGGCGCCCGCCTCCTTCAACACCTGCGGCGTACTCCGGAGGTTTCTCAGCCGTGGATGCTGGTGGTCGTCGCCCATCGCAACGATTATCTTTTTCTTCTTTTTTTTTTTTAATTATTTTTTTGTTGTTCTGTTGTTTTTTGGTTTTTTGTTGGTGTTTGATCTGATTCGGACTGTTTTCGCTTTGCTTTAGGTGTTTTTAGAGAGAGAAATAGAGGAGAGAGAGAGTGAGAGGTGTGTGCGTTACAACTCACAAAAGAATTGAGCTTGGTAAGAGGAAAGGATGGGGTATGAGAGTGATTGGTCCACGCGCTGCCTGGGAAGTTAGAAATCACGCGCTTGGAAAAAGGCGTTATTGATAATTTATATGTACATTGGATTAGTCTAAGATAATTTTTTTTTTTTGGGGGCTAATGAAAGATAATACCAATGATTTTAGTGGTCGGCAATTGATAATATTTAGTCAATAAATGGATAGAATTTAGGTATGCTGTTGTCTTTTCTATAAGAAAGGCTCCGATGAGCTCTCTCTCTCCCTCTCCCCCCTTCTTCCCCCTCTTTTTTATACGTTTAATATTATGAAATTCTTTAATGTAATAACCATCTATTCTTTAATGTAATAACCATCTCTAGATGGAGACATAGTTTACACCTGATAACTAAGATTACGTTTGTTAGAGATGAAAATTTTAAATTAAAGTTGATTGTTTTTTTAAAAATTAATTATAAATTTTATTAACTTTTTAGAAAAGTTAAAAAAAAAAATAATGAAAAAGTATAATTTAGTTTGAGTTAAATTAAAACCTCAAACAAAACATAATCTCTTAATTCTTAAATCCATCCTTCTTATAAAGATGATTCAACTTTTGTTTTTTTCAATTAAAAGGTAATTGGATTTTATTAATTTATCAAAGTCTATAATTGACGAATTGCTTGTAATTAACAGATGGATATAAACTTGATGATATATTTTTGATGGATCTGTTTATTATTAATTCACATAGATTAATCATAGATCACCGATCACTTATTGACATCAATCTGTTAGTGATCAATCACCAAATCTATCAAATGATGATCATAGATATTTTTTAAATATTATTTTCTTAAATTAAGATAACTTAAAATGTTTATTAAAAGAATAATGATAAACATTATAAAATTTTTTATCATAAATATCATAAAATATCCAATTGTCCAACTACCATAGGTTTTACAAGACTAAAAATGATTGTTTTTTATTTATTTATTTATTTATTTATTTATACCTCTGACAAGTTTTTTTTTTGTTTTTTTTTGTTTTATGATAAGTCAAATGACTTTTTCTCATGAGATAAATCATTTTCGATTATATAAACATATGTAAACTCAGAGAAAATAAATAAATAAATAACCATATGTAAACCATCAAGAACGTTTATGATCGACAATGCATGAACATCCAATGGAATCCAAACTTACCAACATAAATCAATATATTTAAGGCATATAAACAACGTAGACCACTTAAGAATTCAGCCAGAAACGACACATTTTCTTCTCTTGGGTTGGGACCCAGCAAGTAGCACACGTGCAGCATCATAAGCTACAAATTACTAGTCCAGGACTCTAGGCTGTGAAAACCACACATGCACAAAAAGATATTTTTGCTATTTCATTCACAAATTTAAAATTTTTTTTTTCCTTGGCCTAAATGTTTGGGATAGCACGAGATAATTTATAATTCCGGACTAATTTAATCAAAAACAAAACTACCAATAAAAACTAGAGATTTTTTAAAGAAGGAAACGAGGGACAATCCAATAAAATGACCACAAGCAACTAATTGGAAAGTACAAAACTACCAGAAATAGTCTTTTCAGCAAACCAAAATTCAGAATATGAAAACAGATTAGGGGAAAGGAAATGACGACTCATTTAAAATCGGGCTTCTCCGGGAAGGAGCAGCCAGACCTTTGGATTACGACGTTGGCTGCATAACAAGCGGCTCTCACGCAGTCTTCGATCGGCTTCTCTTGAACCAACTGTGACAGAAAGCCTCCAACAAATGCATCTCCTACAAACAAACATATCAAATCACAAACTGGCCTTATTTCCTATGCCGATGTTGTCTTTAATGAACATGACATTGTAAATGGAATCAATCAGACAACATAATTTATCTCTCAAGGACCAAAAGTTTATGATATTTTGGAAAATTTCAACTTTATATACATGAATGTTAATCAATATGCGCTTGTACTTGTGTTTTGGAAGCTCAGGACACATACCAGCTCCATTCGTATCAACGAGCTTTTCTTTTGGCAACTTTATAACTGGAAACTTTTTCACTTTGCCATCATCCGCAACGACGACGGGATCCAAACCCTGAGTGATAACGGTAATCCTCTTATGCGTCCCTGATGCTTTGCGACATTGTGAAATCTTTTGTGCTATTTCCTCGACATTTTCAGTCTGCTCAAAAAAATGAAAAATAAATCTCCCCGGATTAAGGTTTGATATGTAGACCATCATTCTGGATATGATCAAGTGACATCCAACTAGGAGTCATTACCTCCCAGCCATGAACTCTTGAGAAGGTTTTCGCTTCTGTCTCATTTCCGAATACAAAGTCTATGTACCTAACCAGAAAAGCATACCCCACATCAGTTTTCCATAGTACTACCTAGTGAATAATGCCAAACACAACGGCGAAATGCTCACTGCAAAACTTTGTCCAACACATCCTTGAAGAACTCGCAAATGAATGGAGCAGAAAAGTTCATGGAAAAGAGCTGCAGATGTATTAGAATTTGGATTTTAGAAATGTTTCTTCTTAACCCTCCACTATACGCCCTGCTATCAATGTATCACCTTGTTATTTTCGGCGGCATGCTCAGCAACAAGCTGTATTGAGTCCGGAGATACAGTTAGAAAAAACCCGGCAATGTAGTAGTACTTGGCCTTCTCAACTGTCCATTCACATTCACATAAGAGTTGCTATAAAAGAATGTACAAGTAGACAAACAAAACCAAGATTAGGAAGAGTTAGGAACCAACCTAATGCCCAAATGTCCGGTCTCTTTAAATGCTCGGACTTGTAGCAATTAGCGGCTGACAAATTGCAACAAGTGACCTACATAACAACCCGATATGAATCGGTGTCAGTTGATTGAGCTAAGAACAATGAGATCCTTTGTTCATGGCAATAGAAACATGTTGAGATCAAACTTACCTTTCTCCACCTACAACACAAACAGCACAAGTTCCAGTGGCCGCAGACTCATCCTCGAGATAGTGAACCTGTCGGGCAAATGCAACGGATAACTGAAACAGAATAACTCGGAATCTGTAGCTCCTAATTCCTATGCTCAATAAGGGGGAATATATCTTTTAAGTAAACAAGAAACCTACATTAACCCCAGCAAGCTTCGAGTTTTTCTTCATCTCCTCCCCAAACTTGTCCCTTCCGATGCAACCTATATAAGTCGTCGCACCCGGGATTTGAAGCATCCACTATGGTGGAGAAATCAGTTAAGCGAAAGTCAGTAATGCAGATGAAGAACTCTCTGTATAGAACTATTTCTGATTGCAAAACTAGCTCAAAATGATATATAAAGTGAATATATATACATTTGTTCTATTATATCTTCACTATGCAAATTATGAACTAACTTCGGTGCCCATGAGTAAGCTGAGTTTCATACAATAACTGTGATTTTTAGGTTTCTGTTTGATTCTCAAGTTATAGAACTCATAAGTTACCTGGGCAACTCTGATCGAGTTCTGAGTGGCACCTGCAAAAGAGATATTTAAAATATACATTTATCAGGGGGTTCAATTTGCCACCTAAAAGGTCAGCTACAAAAACATCCCAACAAGTGTTGATGCATTACCTCCAGCAATGTACTCTACATTATACTCGTTAGCCATTTCTTCATACCTGAGAAATATATACATATATATATGTATGTATGTATGTATATATAATGATTTATCAATGAAAAATAACCAATATCCAAGTAATCCCACAAAGATAATAATAAGGAGAAGGCAAATGGGGATTTCCCTTACATGGGCACCTGTTTCTCCTCAGCAAGAGTGGCATTATTCAGCTTGATGTCATACCTGTCACATTAATACAAAACCATGTTATGTTCCATATTGATTTAAAAATAAAAAAATAAAAAAATAAAACCTACCCTTTTCTGATCTAAAAGTAACAAATTAAATCCCGTAAATAAATTCCATAAAATATCGAATCCCTTTTTTCCAGTGATAAAGTCGTTCTTAGAATTCAGGATTTTTTTTTTTTTTTTTTATAAAGTTAAGTAACGTGGTTGGTCAGAGCATAACCGCATAGGCACAATAAAAAATAAAAAATAAAAAATATAGAAAGGAGAGAATTTTTAGGGGAAAGTGGAAGCTTTAGAATCGAAGCAAGCCCTTCAGCAAAATATTATATACATATATATATATTATAGAAAGCGAAATCACATAACAAATACTTTTGCAAGAAATCTTCATCGACAACAGCTGAGATGTCAAGCAGTGGATTTCCCATCCCCAGCAGAATTCCTTCATACGCCATTTTTTTTTTTTTATCGATATAAGAAACTGAAAATAATCTGAAAACACCGGAAAGGAAGCTCCAATAGATTATAGATGTAAATATAGATATTATATAAAACATATATATATATATATATAGGCGGTGAGTTATGCAGGAGTAGAGAGAGCGAGAGAAGAGTGTGTAGAAGTGCAAATGGTGTTTTGTCAACAATCCAGTAGGGCTTTCGGCGGGGAAAACAAGGCCATTTTTCTTCCGTCATGTCATGGGATAATTATAACAAAGGTTATTCCGGGAATGCATCTCTTAATATTACTAATTTAAATTAGTGAACGCTTGTAAATAAAGTGACAGTCCTATAAATTACCCAAATTTGAAAGTTTTGTTGAATACCAAAGGTTATTGCCCCAAGAAATGACCAGATGTATCGAAGGTACAACATGAAGAATAACTGATTTCTTTTTCTTTCTTTTTTTAAAATATAATGATAAAAATAACAATAATAATGATCATAAAGCACTAATTGGGACAAGGAAATTAAGAATGTCTTCTTGCTTCTGCAACATTTTTCAACATTTTCATGCAACTCAACAAAGGCATGTTACTGAATTCAGTTCTACCAAACATGTAGAAATATCAAGGAAATGGGAGTGCCGTATTTTTATGCTTTTTATTTCATAATTTATATGGACAAAGAATACCGAAAACAGAGGAGAATGATTCTCTAGGAAAGTTCTTTGAACATATCGGAATACGTTTATTCCCCATGAACAATTGGAAAAACGTTGAAAAAACTTTGGCCCCAAACGGAGTCGCAAAAAACAAGATGGTTACACGCAAAAATTCAAACCCTATGCAGCAGCAGCATCATCATTGATTCAAAGATGATCACATATTGCCCTCGTGAAATCGGTGGTCGATGACTTGCCACCTAGATCAGCAGTTCGGTACTTTCCCTCCGCGATTGTGTTGAGGATGGCATTTTGGATCTGTTCAGCTTTGTCGTGGAGCTCCAGATGGCGTAGCATTGAAACAGAACTCAAGAGCAAAGCAGTTGGATTTGCCAAATTCTGAGTAATTTCAACCAGGAAAAAAAATGATTTAGTTGCAAGGATAATCAGCTGGCATTAAACTATGCCATTAGAAAGAGGAAAGGCAAACCTAGAGAAAAGTACTTGGGACCCCAAGTAAAATCTTCCAGTTTGTGTTTCTCCCTCAAATTGATGAAATGAGCACAAAATGGGTTTAATAATAAACATTCTGGTTAAAGCCCTTATATACACTGGTCACTAGGTTTTAACCTCCATTGGCCTTGTAAGGAGAAAAACCATGCCAGCACCCATCACGGTCAGAGTTCGATCCCACCTCACGAGCTAAGGTTTCCAAAACCACAGGGGTTCACTTAGAAGTAAGATCCTTAAAAAGGCATTAAACTAGTAGTAACCAACAAAAGCTTTGAACAGATTCTCTGGTAATCAAGTGAAGACCAACTACTCCTTTAAAATTTTCGAGATTACTTTCGAGAGATCCATCTTTATAATATATTACTTATTATAAAATATATTCTGTTGCATATTAAAAAACGACAAAAGTCACGAGAACAGTACTTTCATCCTTACCTCCAAGCCACCACGTGGCAATTTTAAATTAAAAATATGTATTTTAAAAAAAGTTTTAAAAAATAAATTTCTTTTTTCAAATTTTTGCTTTGATTGTCTATTCCGCACCGCGTGTGCAATATAACTAGTAATCATTTAAAAGACCAATTTTCTACGAAATTCATCAATTTCAACTAGATTTCTGAAATTCTACTCTGAGGGTATCAGGCATCTAATCAAAATGACCTAAAAAGGTTTGTCTACATGTTGGATGGATGCACGCCTAGTCCAAAAGAGCATGCATCAACAACAGACCAAGATGTCTAACGATGGGTATAAGACTTGGGGGAGTTTAGCACAATTGAAAACACACACACACACACACACACACACACACACACACACAAAAACACACAGAAAAGAAGCCAATAATGCACGCAAAGTTATACAAGCGTAAGTTAAAGACAGCTAACCTTTCCCGCAATATCAGGTGCTGAACCATGCACAGCTTCAGCTAGGGCAATGCCTCCCTCACCAATGTTGAGGCTGGGGACGAAAACAAATTAGGTCACAATCCAGATAATACAAACTAGCATTACAAAGATAAGACCAAAAATATGTAGGTACCTAGGTGTTAACCCCAATCCTCCGATCAGACCCGCACAAAGGTCACTGATGATGTCACCATAAAGGTTAGGCATCACCAATACATCAAAAAGAGCAGGATTCTTCACAAGCTACAACAGACAGAATATGTATTAAATGTTTGTTTTAAGTCTTCGATCCAGGTTCACAGCATCTCTTAATGCTTTCAGACTTCGATTATTCCATTAAAAAACGTAGACCAGCATACATACCATCATACAACAATTGTCAATGACGACCTCCTCATATTTTATCTCAGGGTACTTCTCTGCAACCTCACGGCAACACTAAAGGCAAGCATCAAAACCAATTTCAACGTTACACTAATTGGAAAAAAAAAAAAAAAGAACACACTAAACATATCAACAACTGCCGCACCTTGAGGAAAAGACCATCAGTTTTCTGCATAATGTTTGCTTTGTGTATCACAGACACTCTCTCTCTCCCGTGCGCCTTGGCATAGTAGAAAGCATACTCAGCAACCCTCAAACTTGCCTGGCGAGTAATGATCTTGAGACTCTCCACAACACCTCTCACCACCTAGCAACGATGAGCTTATTTAAACTAACACACCACACCATCTCAACATTATGCGGAAAAAAAAAAAACAAAAACAAAAAATAAAGGGAAAAGATTGACAATTAAAAATAAAAATAAATAAAAATCCTTACTTGATGTTCAAGTCCACTATACTCTCCCTCTGTGTTCTCACGGATAGTGATGAGATTAACATCATCGTACCGCGTCTTATAACCAGGGAGGCTGTAGCAAGGCCTAACATTGGCGTACAAATTAAGTTCTTTCCTCAAAGTAAGATTCAAAGAACGATGACCTTTCCCAATTGGCGTGGCCATCGGTCCTTTCAGTCCCACCTTGTTTTGCCGCACCGATTCCAAGCTTTCCCATGTCAGAAAACTCTGTGTTCTAGGATCAATTTGGTCTCCAACGTAGTGTTCCTCCCATTCAATCGCCACTTCAGCTTCTCTAAACACCTAAATCACCAAAAAGACGCTATATTTCATCGCTAACACGAAAAGAAACTCATCATTTCAGTTTTTAATCGTTTGCAAATTCACTCTCTTTACACCAATTAAAATCAAACCAGGATCTCATAGCTTAATTACTCAAACTAACCCAAATAAGGTTAAAGTCACTAAATTTCATCTATTTAACAATCAAAATCGCGTCATTTCTCTCCTTGATCATCGCAAAATCACTGTCGAAACTCAAATTGGCCGAATATTCTAATAAAATCCACAAAATCCGTAGCGACAAAACCCTTAAGTTCAACCAAGATTTCCAAAACCTAATTACTCGAACATCTTGCAACAGCAACGAAAATTCAAAAGCGCATAAGGAAAATCATTTCTCGGAGCAGAAGACGAAGAAAAGGAGCGAGAAACATAGGAGGGAGAGAGGAAGGACCTGTTTGACGGACTCGGCGATCTCGGGGCCGATACCGTCGCCGGGGAAGAGGGTGGCGCGGATCGGGTCGGTGGCGGTGGAGGAGAAAGCCCTGGCAGCGGCGGCTGTCGCCGGCGAGGAGAGGGAGGAGCTAGGGTTTGCGGCGGAGAGGATCTGGGTCAAGCGGCTTCCGAGGGCTCGTCTCAGTAGCTGGGAAGCCATGATTCGTTCTTTTACACGCCAAAAAATGGGAAATAGAAAATAAGAAGGGAAAGTGTATTTATATGAGAGAATGTTGACGAAGTGCTTCTCTGACTTTAACGCACTGGAGAGAGAAGATGTGGGATTTTTTTAAAATAAAAAATAAAATAGAAGAAATGGGGATTTATTAGTAGAGAAAAATACTCGTCCCGTTTTCCATTGGTTCCGAAACGTTTTGAAAATGAATTTCATTATTTTCGATGCAGTTGTTTTGAAAATAGTTCTAAAACAAAGCAAAGCAAAACGCATAATGCTGAAGTGAAGAAAGCTCAATAAACATACACGAACACGATGTAGTGCTAGCATAAATGAGATCTTTAAAATGAAATAAAGTTGCTTTTTAAATTTTGTTTTCATTTTCTAAACCTTGTACTCAACAAATGTTTTCACAACATACCCAAGCACATTTTTACTTTTTATTATATTCAAATTAATTTGTCTAGAAACATAATCAAACATAATTTTAAAAAGTATTTCAATGCCATTTTCAAAACATTCTCATTTCTATTTTACATTCAAAACAAAATTATTCACCTCTCAAATAGACCCATTATTTTTACATTTAGTTAAGGAAATTAAAATATTGGAAAGTTACTTTTTTTCGGTTTTCATTTTCTTTAACTTTTTTGGTGAATTTCATTTTCTTTTAACTTATGTACTTAATGCATAATTGCAAAAACATATCTAAATACTCACTTTTTTTTTTCTTATACTCAAAGCAATCTTTTTTAAAAATACAACTGAAGGAAAAAAAATCTTATCACCAATCCAAAAAAAGAGGGCTCATTTCTATTTTATATTGAAAACAAAACCATTTGAAATTTGTTAAAATATGTTATTGAAGTTAGATATAACAATTATGTTTTTTAAAAAGTACAAAAAAAAAAAAGGGTACAAATCCGAGAAGCAAAAATAATAAAAGATACATATATATTATTTACTAATAACTACTTTGATCTATTATGCAAAAATGAGGTGGGGTTAGATTTTAGAGATGCATGTGTTTTTCCCATTACATGAAAAAAAAAAAAAAAAAAAAAAAGATCAAGAAAATGAATAAATTATTTATGAAAATATGCCAATTACTGTTGATTTCTTTTTTTTAGGAATGTATCAAAATCACTCACATTGTCTTTTGAATTCCAATGAATAATTTAGAAAACCAGAAAAAAAAAAAAAAAAAAAAAAAAAAAAAAAAACTGTTTTCGAAAGTACATTTTCCAAAATTCCATGTGAATAAACGTTTATTAAAGTAAAATACTGAGAATATGATGCAGTTAAGCTTTCTGTCTCCGCCTGATGCTAACTCATTTCTCTTGTTTGTTAATGGCACTTCTAGACTACATGTCGCTTAATTTTTGCTAAAGAAGAAAATATTGTTAAAAAGTCACAAAAGGTCTAGAAGTACAGCGGAGGGACAAAGCCAACAAAAACAATAACCAGAATAGAAAACAAAAAAACCACTAAAGGGCTAGGGAATCACCCGGTGGAACTAAGGTCCACAATAAACCAACGAGACATCACGCAGGTAATTAGCCCACTCAGAGAATACCAGAGCGATCCTGTATCCCAATATCGAAGCAAATCTCCTTCTAAGGGTGAAGCGGAAACAAGTTCCGCCCACAAAACAAACTTAGCCAAACAACGGCCCTAAACCAATCACCAAAAAACAAACCAAACGAGGGTTGGGAACACCAAGGTTAATTGATCTCTCTCTAGTTGTCATTTTCAGTTCAACTTTGTTTTTCCTTAAACGCTGGGTTTGATGTTAGCAGCTCAGTTAAAGGACTGGATAGTTTTCTATTAGGAAAGATTGGATTATTTTTGATATGGTTGTAATAACTTCTATGAGGATTCAATGGTTTATGGATTTGAAGGCTTAGAATATGATTCCTTTCTTCATATGATATTTCAATCTCAGTTTAATCTAGACTCTAAACCAGTTTGAAAGCATCTTGAAAATTGTTTTATACTGGACGTGGAAATAAATAAAAATATTTTCATAATGGTGCCGAGTTTTTTTTTTTTTTTTTTTTTTTTTTTTTTTTTTTGAAATTATCGTTGATTTTGATTTAGAGATTGATTTGAGTATAAGAAAAAGTATAATATTGGATATTATTAATAAAACATTCTGAGAAATTTTTGTAGTGTATTCACTGTATTGTATCTATTCTTAATACTTGGGCCTTTTGACTTGAGTTGACGTCTTCATGTGTTTTTTTCCACGGCCCAACTTTTTTGACACAGTTTGATTTATCCAAAGCCCAGCCCAACATTATGGAAGAAAATGGGACCCAAGTGAATTGAACTCTACTCGATAGTCAACAGTTGCAAAAAGATAAATAAATCCCTTTCAAAAAAAAAAATAATAATAATAATAAACAAATAAATAAGTGAGTGTTAAATCTTTTTGGAACTTTTACTTTCAAAGAAAAGAGAGGGTGAGATCTTTTGGAATTTGGAATATAAGTCTAAAAAGCAAGTGTATGTGTGTGTATATATAATGTGCAAATATGACATATTATTGTAAACCTTTTGGACATCGAAATTCAGAATGAATTTTCCACTACTTACCCTTCAGAAGGAAAATTCTTCGTTTGATCTCTTTTTCCTCTTTAATGTCCCTAGAAAAGTAGTTGCCGTAGAGAGACATTCTAGTCCAAGTCAAGTGACACCTAGCTTCTTGTCTGGAGTTGTGGAATCTTGAAACGTTAGCGCATGATCTTACACGATTCTTAAATCTTAATTGACCATTTGCGTCTGAAAAGTAAACTCTAAACAACTCGACTCAACTGAGTTGCGTTGTTAAAAAAAAAAAAAAAAGTTGTCTTTTGTATCGGCCGTTCAAAATACCATTTTATTTCAATTGGACAATCTCATACACTTATTTATGGTAGAACAAGACCATTTAACAAATGTCCCTTGGAAAGTAGTTGTCGTAGTGGGGACATAAACATTCTAGTGCAATTCAAGCAACAGCTAGCTTCTTCTCTAAAATGATGGAATCTTGCCATATTAACATATGATCTTAAGAGATTCTTAAATTTTAATTGATTTACTCATATATAAAAAGTAAACTCTAAATAACCTGATTCAGATGAATCGAGCTCAGGGATTAGAGGTATGCTCCACACTCGACTCAACTAATGTTGGGTTGTCTTATAAAAATAACAATCATAACGAGTGTATTTCATGTCCGTCGTCCAAAATTCCATTTCATTTCAATTGAACAATCTCAAATACTTGTATGTATGATAGATACCATGCTGTGTGGCTCTGCGTTCATTTGTAAATCCCTACCTAACACCATTCAATCTGAACCCAATACATTGAACGGAGAAAATTGTGCACGTTTTCATTACGGGTTTTGTCATAGTTCATGACTTGTCTTTTTTATTGTATTGAAGTTGTCTTCCTCTCGTAATCTTTTGTCTTTACCCGTTTTTCTCATTGCCAGATGCCATACCAAGTGAGGAATTTGTTAGAAATATCCTCCTTTGTTGGGATTTCACGTGAATTCTTTTTTTTTTTTTTTTTTTTTCTGGATTATTCTGATCTATACTCCTAAATTTTAGTATCATTTTCATTTTATCACTTAAATTTTAAAAACTCTTAATTTGCCCCCACTAAACTTTGAATTTAACCGTACTTAATCATTCTATCAGAATTTCAATTAAAAACAATCAGAAGATGCGAGTTAAGTGTAATCATATGATATTTTTCCGTTTGTTTTTAACAGAAATCCTAATAAAATTGATGTAGTAAGACTGATTCCATTATTCTTTTCGTATGTTTTTAATCGAAATTCTAATATAAGAGATAAATTGGGATTCAAGTTCAAGAGACAAAAATGCCAGTTTTTAAAGTTTTGTTGACAAAGTGGGAGCGACATTAAAGTTTAAGGATATGGAAAATACTCTTAAAAAAAAATCCTTGTTACATCAGCTTATTTAATTTTTTAAGTTTCAAAAAAAAAAAAGATAGATTATTGTGGAACTGAAGGGATATTTCATTACTTTCCAACATGTAAGGAAGAAGAAAAAAAAAAAAAAGATTACAATAGAGCAAAGAACAAAAGATTGGTCTTACAACACTTCATGAGTCACACACGTTGTTGACAATCCCTTCCATCAACAACATTTTATGAACATATATAAAATATGACTAATAAAAAAAACGACATTCAAACGCAGCACAAAGAACAAAAAACGACACTAACAGATAGGAAGGGGTTGACCATTCCAGCCACCAAGGCACTCCAGCATTGGGTCAATGATCTTCCCTTGGCACATTGCAGTGAACACCTTGTCAAACTCCTCCCCCGGTGATCTAACCTTCTCACCGGTCAGAAAACTAGCCCCCAACTCCTCCCTCACAAACCGGTACAACGGGTACGATCGGCACTCGTTGATCTTGTTCGCGATCGCGGCGTTTCCGCTCTCATAAGCAAGCCTTGAACTCTCCACCTCCTTAGGCAAAAGGGCCTTCAGCTCCTCCTCAAAGGCTTCAATCTTTTGGAAGATTGAAGTGCTCGAATTCTTCTCGCTCTCGCCGTTTGTCAACGCGTGCTCGACGAGTATTTGCCTCAATTTTTGCATCAACGGATAGGTGGCGAGGCAGGGGTCATCAATGTAGGCAAAGACATACTCTCTATCCACCACCTTGAGCAGATCCTTCTCGCAGAACCTCGAAGGGTGAAGCTCGCCGTTTACGCCGGTTGTTAGTACTCTCTTGGCCACTTGGCTCACCGTGTTCTTAACCGTGTGCTTCAAATTCTCCTCCAAGTGCCTCAAGTCAACGGCTTGGCAAAGAGCCACCAAGAATGTGGAAGACATGAGCTTGAGAATGTCAAGGGCCTCGGCGGTTTTGCGCGAAGAGATCAATCCCAACGAGTTGACATCTTGGTTGTGTTGCTCAGCGCTTTGGACATGGCTAGTGACAGGGTTGGCAAGGTATTGGAGCTCAGAGCAATAGGAAGCCATGGCGATCTCGGCGCCTTTGAATCCATAATCCAAACTCGGGTTCCTACCACCGGAGAGATTTGAAGGCAAACCGTTGTTGTAAAAGTCGTTGACAAGCTCGGAGAATTGGGCAAACATGAGCTTCCCAATCGAGGCAATGGCCAGACGTGTGTTGTCCATGGACACACCAATCGGCGTCCCTTGGAAGTTGCCGCCGTGCAAGGCCTTGTTCCTCGACACGTCGATCAAAGGGTTGTCGTTCACCGAGTTGATCTCCCTCTCAATGGACTTGGTTGAGAATCTGATGACTTCAATTTGGGGTCCGAGCCATTGAGGAGATGTCCTAAGAGCGTAACGGTCCTGTTTCGGCTTCTGAAGAGGGTCAATCTCATGCAACTTCTGTGCAGCCTTCATGTAGGAGCTACCATCCAAAATGTGCTCCATAATGGCTGCAGCCTCAATCTGGCCAGGGTGGTGCTTCAACTTGTGTGTCAAGTGGTCGGTGAACTCGGGCTTGCCCTGCATCACTTCGGCGAAAATGGCTGATAAGATCTCCGACAACACGGCGAGAATGTTGGCATCAAAGAGCACCATTGAAGCCAAGCCCGAGCCAACGGCAGTACCATTGACAAGAGCAAGGCCTTCCTTAGGCTGCAACTCAAAGAACCCGGAGTTGATCCCCGCGACCTTGAAGGCTTCTGTGGCGATGAGGGTCTCCCCGTTGGGACCGACGGCCTTCGAATTAGGCCTGCCGGTGAGCAAGCCGGCAATGTAGGACAAGGGGACGAGGTCGCCGGAGGCCGTGATCGTGCCGCGCAACGGGAGGCACGGGGTGACATTGCTGTTGAGGAGCTTTGCCATGGCCTCCAAAATCTCAAATCTAATGCCGGAGTAGCCTTGGAGGAGGGTGTTGATCCTAACCAATAGGGCAGCTCTTGTTGCTGTCTGGGGAAGTGTGTGACATGACTCTGTTCCATTGCCAAATATTCCAGAATTCAAGAATCTGAAGCAAACAAAAATAGGAGAAAACAAAATTTTTAATTAAATCACTGATTAGTAATTAAAGATTTGCTAATAATTGTAAAAGAAATAATGATTGAAGATAAAAAGGGGTAAAATGAGTAAATTGCCAAACCAAAAGAGACAGTAATAATTGTGGTAGGTTTGGTTCAACAATTATAATTTGGCCGGGTGGTAGGTGGGAACAGCTCATTTTAATTTAATTTAGTCCATGCCTTTTCTCCTCTTTTTTTTTTTTTTTTTCCTCATTGAAAATGTTGGGGTTTTTTTTTTTTTTTTGGCTAGCTTTGTACAAAATCCAACTTCAAAATCGGATCAAAAATATTGTCTAAACTTGTAGGTCTCATAAAAGCTATCTTAACGTCGATTTGAGAGAGAGAGAAAAAAAAAAAAAAAACATTTATCTTGTTTCCAAAAACGACAGTGCCAGTACAGCTCCTTATAACTAATTGACCACCTCCTAAGCACTATTAAGCCCTTCATTAAAAAATAATTGTAGAATTATTTTGTATAATTTTCAGATGGTATAGCACACGGCCCAATAAAAAAAACTTTCTTCTTGAAAATAATAGAGGACTGAACGGACAATGAGATCTATAATATTAGAGGACTAGATTTATTTTCTATTAAAAAATGAAATACTCGTTAAAAAAAAATTAAACACGAAAAAGCACGTGATAGTCTTAAAAAAAAATGTGGAGTACCACTCTTTCTGTCACAACTCACATGAAATGATTTGCACAATATTAGACACAATGATGCGAATATTAAGCCCTCTTTTAATAAATTATTATACATCAAAATATTTTAACTCATTTTTTTTAAACAAGTCAAAAAAATTTATAATTAATTTTTAAAAAGTCAAACAATTACTATTCACATTTGAGGTGAAATCTTGTGACTTATAATACTTTTTAGTTATAATACTTTTTGGGTGAGTTTGGAACTTAAGTCCAAACTAAGATTTTCAAACTTTTTTTTGTCTTTTTTCCAAAAAGTTTTTATCTTTTTCCCAAAAAGTTTTTTGTCTTTTCTGAAAATTCAAAAAAATTTACTATTTAAACTTAAAAATCTCATCTTGAACTTATGCACCAAACAGGCCCTTTAGGATTTACGTGTATAGGTAATGATACACTCCACATAAAAGTATTATAAGTAGATAGACTCACGATTAATATTTACCTAATATTACTCACGATAATAGCACTTCTTAAAAAAACCAAGAAAGTAAATATCACGCGTAGTTATAATAATATTACCTAATGAGCTCATTCTGGAGAGCACCGCCTTGCTTGGTTCTCCGATGAGAGGTGGCGCCGAAGCCAGTGGTGACACCATAGCTGTCAGTACCCTTGTTCATGCTGTCCATAACCCAGTCACTGCTGGCCTTGACGCCTTCCCTCGCCGCCTCTGACAGCTCCACCTGAACCCCGCCTTCGTTTCCGGCGATCGCCGCCACCTGAGATATCGTCAGCGTCTCACCTCCGAGCTTCACCACCGGCTTCCGGTACTCCTCCACCATCCTCTTCACCTCCTCCAGGTGACTCCCCTTCATCGCCTCCGCCGCAGCTCCCCAGTACAGCGGGTCGCCGGCGACCACTCCGCCGCCGCTCTTGCTGCCGTTGCTGAGGCACAACCCCTCCAACGCCGCCGCTCCGTTCTGCACGTGCCCATTTTGCTTCACGACGGTCTCCATTACTGCTCTGTTTTTTTTTTCTTTTTTTCTTTTTTTGTTGGGCTTGGTCGGAGGTGTTGGAAAGTTAGAGAGAGAAAGAGAGAGGAGAGAGAGAGAGAGAGGAAATCGAAGTAGTTATTTGGTTGGGGGGGTGTGGATTTCCTGAGGAGTAGAAGGAGAAGAGAAAGGGTGTTTAAATAGAGGTGAAAGAAAGAGTGGGTTTGGCTTTTCAAACATGATGGCGCTATGACTTTGGGTTTGGTAGGTAAGCACAAGAGAGAGAGCAGCCAGAGAGAGAGAAAGAGAGAGAGAGAGTCAGACTGGCACAAGGGTGGGTTGGTTGAAAATAAATTCTGACCGTTCGATGTATCATGGGGGATAGAATCAACGGCTCTGATTTTGGCTACGTGGACACCGGGTGGACCGTGGCAAAGAGTTTTACTTCTTGGTGGTGGCGTGAGGTGCATGGTGGGAAGGAGCTAGGATAGAGAGAGAGAGAGAGAGAGAGGAGAGAGAAAGCTATAGAGCATGGTTGGTGGCGTTATTTTTATTGAAAGGGCAAAAAAAAAAAAAAATTGTAAATGTGATTAGTTAATACTAACCTAATATTCAATGTTCTGTCTATACATGTGGAAACTAATATTAATTAAGTTAGCTAGTAGTCACCAGTTGTGATAATCACTATAATTAACTTGATAGTACGTAGAATTATGTATGTGGGGCTTATTTATAGATGAGCATACTTGAGTTTCAAATACAATCTCTGTTTACTTAGACCTTAAAAAAAAGAATACAATTTTCTGAACCCGTTTGTTGAACATGATATAGGAGCGTATTTGAATTTGGAGATGGCCTGCGTGACTTAACCTCGAAGAAGTGTTTAAGCCTGTTTGTTGGATGCGCACACAGGTTCGTATAGAGACTACTTGAAATAGAAGCCTAAAAGAATAGTATTAGGAGTGGATTTCTGGTCCAGGATTGTATTTGAAAGGTGTGAGCGTGCTCTCCAACAACCCATAAGTAGGAATCTTTGAGAGGAATAATTGTGTTATTTCTACATCATTTAGTAATATTTTAGTTATTATTTTGTGGTAAAACTTTAGTATTATTTTGAGAGTTTTTTTATATTTTTTTTTAACAGAAGTATATTTTTATGGAGCCTTTCAAATTAAATATATATATATATATAACTGGTAAAATTAGATAGAGACGACTTGATATTAAACTTACATTTAGTGTATCGGTTTCAAATGAAATTTTTGTATTGAAATTTATTAACTTTTTAAAAATTAATTAAAAATTAATTATAATTTTTATTAATTTTTCATAAAAATATAAAAATTAATATGAAAATTTTAGCTTTGAAATGAAGAGCCAACAGAAGTTAAAAGTGTGGGATGATCACAAAAATGATTGTGGTGAAAAAAAAAAAACATGTAATGATATTGACTGGTTTGAAACTGATGAGAAAGTTTGTGATCATAGGGTATTCACAAGGGTTTATTTATTTATTTATTTTTCGGGATCCACCAACCAAAAAGCAGCAGTAGACGTGTTTTGATGGAGGTGATCAGTGTTTTAAAATTAGGCTTTGTTTGGCAACAGGTTCGGTTTAAACTAAATTGTACTTTTTTATCATTTTTTTTTTTTCCCAAAAAGTTATTTGTCTTTTCTAAAAATTCAAAAAAATTTGAAAAAATTTACTATTTAAACTTACAAATCTTAACTCAAACTTACACACCAAACACCCCCTTAATCTAATATATAAACTAGTAAAAGTTTGCTGTAACAAAAAAACAAAAAACAAAACAAAACAAAAGACTTGACTTTGATGTGCAGAATGAAGACTTTTATTTTTTTTAACTACATTTTCACCTTTTTTTTTTTCCATAAGATACTACATTTTCACGTTGCAACATGTGATCACAGGAATTTGACGTAATTATTCAAATAGAAATATATATAGATATATCTAAGGTCCCAAACTGTACTTTTTATTTCAGTTTTTATTTTTTTTCTGAAAAAGTTTTTGTCTTCTTTTGAAAAATATTTTATTTTTTCTGAAAAGTCAACAAAAATTTTTAACTCAAACTATATTTTTTTAACTCAAACTCATTTATCAAACGGACCCTATGTATCTATATGTGTTCTCTGTGTCTTACACATACTGTTGTTTATATCCCTCCATTGTGGGTGTACAAGCTAAACTGTGTATGTTATATGGAGGTATGATATTCCCCCACGATGTTGATTGCACACCATTTTATATATATATATATATATATATATATATATATCGGACAGGAACGGTAATTAATTGTAATATTTAATTTTATATTTTATAACTATTAATAGATTTATATAAAAAAAATTATTTATAATCTTAAGACATAAATTATTTAAAATTATAAATATAAATGACAAGTATATATAACTAAAAATTTTTACATTAAAATTAACTAAACGTTTTTATTAGAGAGAATAAAAAAATTACAACCGTCAATTTACCTACGAATACTGCACATGAGACTCCTGTGTACATATCCTCGTGTGTGTGTATATGTGCCTATATCCCTCACTCATTGGACTCTTTCAAATGGAGATTTCAACATATATCCTTAGCTAGATCCCAATGCCAACAAAAAAGGGGTGAAAAAAAAGTTAATACTCCGAGATTGACAATAATCTGACAGGGAAAAGTAATGAACAGAGCTGAAATGATATCTTGTCACCGAAAATTTTTTTTTTTAAAAAAAATCTTCATTGGCTTGACTTGAAAAATCACAAAAATATCATATATAACTATATATTAAATGTATGTGTTGTCACAGCAAAGAAACCAAGCCCCACACATGTAATTAAAACCGAGAGTACTAGATGATTGTGGAGGTATATATATAACTATTTATGACTATATACACATATATTTATATATGGTATATATATGTGACGATATATATATATATATATGTATAATTGGTCTCAGATTTTGTTATGTGACAACAATGTAGCGTGTCCTTAGTACAGATAGTAAGTTGTACATTCATAATTTCTAACGAAAAAATGTTGTACGAGTAGTATTCCACCTCTTACACCCTAATAATTTTATACTCGATTTTCACCTACAATTTTGCTGTAAAAGTTACCCCTCAATAAAGTTCGTGAAAACACTTCCATTTTTAATTAACCATGGTTAAATTCTTGTTTTTTGTTATTTTGTTATTTTGAGTTATTTTCATCTATATTTCTTGAATTTTAAGGAAACTAGTCTTAATTCTTATCAAATTTATTTTGTTCGGATTTCTATTAAAAATAAACAGAAAAAGACAACACGAATGTACTTAACTCATTTTTTTCTGCATATTTTTAACTGAAATTCTGATAAAATGAATAATATGGGATTAAGTTTAAAATTTAGAATGTCAAGTGAAAGTTTTTAAAATTTATAAGTTAAAAAAAAAAACCCTTATTTTCAGGGTTTTTTTTTTCCAAATAAGGGAATATTTGTTGGGTCTCTCCTGGATATAATATTTTTTTTACTCTCAGCTGATCATATGGATGCTCAGCACATTCTCTTTTTACAGTTTCATCTCAGCACAAAAAGATAATATTGCCATGGTTAGTTTCTCGTGACAACTCAGCTTTCTATCTAGCTAACAATGCGGCTCTGACATGCGATTCCAAATCTCGAAAATAAATCTTCCATTAATTAATTAATTATCCTGAGCAAATTGGCCAATTATTTTAATCTAAATTGCAAGACCAAATTCCCTTGTACTTATTGCACCTTGTGTTAAGTATGATACCTTAAATTAAATATATATATTTATATTATAAAGTTTTGGACCAACAACTTCCATGCA
Organism: Ficus erecta; assembly: GCA_008635985.1. NCBI lineage: Eukaryota > Viridiplantae > Streptophyta > Magnoliopsida > Rosales > Moraceae > Ficus > Ficus erecta. The sequence continues at coordinate 382,167 of BKCH01000815.1, forward strand.
TGAGCCAGATCATGAAACGGCACCCAAACACAAGAATTTTGTGCAACTACTTTTTGAATCGAAAACAGATCTTGGTTGCATAAAACACATGCATCACTACACACACACACACACATATAATTATAGATTTTTTTACATTGGTACACCCTAAACTTATGGTAGAGTTATAATTTATACTCTAAACTTTTAATTTTGACAATTTACACGCTGAATTTACGAATATGGAGCAATTTGCAACCCATTAACAATAATATTAATCTTTTAAAGGAAATTAATATGTAATTTGTACATACTTTGTTAATTCATGACATAAATAATCATTTTTATTTATGTTAATCCCAATTTATTGAAGTTAAGATCCTTAATTAAGTTTTATCAGAATATAAACGTTTGAATTAACTTTGTTCCAAATATAAATTTGAGTTAACATTAATTAAAAGGGAAATTTCATGTTCTTAGTTAACAATATATATGCAAGTGAAATACCAATTTTCATTAAAAAAAAAAATCAATATTGTTTATCAATTTGTTACAAATTGCTATAGATTTATAAATTTAATGTGCAAATTACCAAAATTAAAAATTCAAGATATAAATTGTAACTCTATGATAAATTTAGGGTCCTCCAATATAAAAAAATCATAATTATATATACATGTATCATGAATAAAGTAGTGATGTGAACGCAATATTCACAAGCATGCATCACAGTAGGTTAGCTGGAAAAGAAACGTTATTCAATGAAATGGGTTTGTTGGTCAATCGGAGAGTCAGGTTATGCAAAGCTGAGATCATGTGAGTGTTAGGTGAACACCTGATCCTTTTTTCATAATTTATCATGAGAATACATATTTAACAAAAAATTAGATATGCATATCATTAGTTGTATAGGTAGGAAATGTCTTGTATCCGGTAGACGGATACATCTGGTAGTTGTAACTGTCTATTTAGAATTTTATAACATGATGCTATATAAATATTTGTGTGAACGATAAACACCACTGAAAAAATATATGACGTTAGAATCGTCTGATTTTAATAAGAGTGCTGTCTGATAACAGTCCAATCTATATATACATTAAGTATAAACATATGACTATAATGGTGTTCAAAAAAGTAAATGTTGAAAACTACTCTTCCCAAAGTCCCAACAGCTTCAGCCATGAACTTTTGCTCCTTAGTGGGCACGGTTGTTGCCACAAAATCATGGCCTTTCGTTTGATTCTTCTACTTTAATTTCCTTTGTCTATATCCTCGTACATTCACATTGAGAGGAAAATGTTTTGACACAATATCGTCTATGTAGGTTTTAGGTCCGCTTTCTATTAATTTTGTTGGCACAGTATCATATCATATCGGTTTAGATAGAAGATAAAAGTGAGTTGGACTCAGAATGACAAATAGAATAGTGCTTTCAATTCTTTTCATTATAATAGTTAGAGCATATCGAGTAACAGGTAATATTTTCTGACGTGAGATATAAACAATAGCCATCATTATTTTCATTGGTACGGCATCTCAAGCTGCACATAATGCTAATAATAATAATTGATCGAAACACATTTTTTAAAAAGATTAGTGTGAGAAAGCAGAATAAACATATATGTCACGTGGATAAATGAAGGAGTTCATTAATTATATAAGGATGCCAATAAGAAATCCTAAATTGTTTGCACCAAAAAAACACGTTTGATTTAGTTTATTAATTATATAAGGATGCCAATAAGAAATCCTAAATTGTTTGCACCAAAAAAAACACGTTTGATTTCTTTAAAAACTGAAAACAAAAAGGCCAAAAAGAAAAGGGAAGAACCTAATTTGTTAAGGGAAAAAATCATATATACCTTTGCTTATAATATGCCATTATTACTACCTCCGTTTGTTGACCATCTGAATTCAACAAAGACTGTCAACACAAATTCTTCAATTCTAGTGATTCAATTGTACGAATCTATTATTATTAAAAAGAATTCGATAAACTTCATACCATGGTGCAAAAGCCTTGTTTATCCCTAGGAACTTGTCAATAGTATTGACCATTTCAGAAATCATATCATTGAATAGAACAAAATTAAAAACATAAAATAATTAAATCATTAATTATTAGGTATGTAACGTTAATTTCATATCATTTTTAATTTCAGTAAGATTTTGACGAAATCTAATCCTTAAAATAAGTATTATCGATAGGGATATCTTATTACAAAAGTTTTCGGAGAGATAAATGGAAAAAAAAAAAAAAAAAAAAATAGAGAGGGATGGGGGAATGATTGAGTGAGGGCATGACTTCCACAGGGACTTTGTGGTTGTTGATGGTCGAGCCAACTTAAGCCTTGCCCCTTCTGCCACCAACCTCGATCTACTCGTTTTTGTTAGCTCTAAAGAGGGTAGGTGAGAAAAATATGCATTATGCAAGTGATCACTAACGTCATGGACAAAATGTGCTCTTTATTTAATATTTTCTTCTTCTCCTCCTTTTTTTATTTTTTTATTTTGTTTGAATACTTTAAAATACTTTTATTGACCATTAGTTTATTTCCAAATTAATCTAAGCTAGATCCATCTCATCCCATATGATTTGATCCATTTTGGATCTTCGAATCCCATAACTAAGGTTTTTAGCTTTATTAATGAGCATAATACACATAATTGACTTGAAGATTTGTTATTATATGGTCGAAATAATAATTAAGATCCTTTTATTGCTGCTAAGTTGTAGTACTATTTAGCCATTTTTCCCCCACAGAAGAAATTATAATCTTCTACTCACATATCTTTTTAATGTTTTTGTTTGTCCCCTTAAAAAAAGAAAAAAAAAATGGCCCTCTCTTAACATTTAGATTACTTTTTTTATTTTAATACCATAACCAACACTTTATCCTTTTTCTGCCAATTTATTTATCTACATTTTTTTAATTTATTTTATTCATTTTTTAAGAAAATGATGATGTAAAATAAAATAAAATAAAGCTTAACTTAAAAAATGATGTCTATTGACACCCTTTTGTTTACTCATCACACGTTTAATTTTTAATAAATTCTATTGTTACAAAATTACTCATGAACAAAACTATTATTAAAGACAAAAGTGGTTTAAAATATATTCTTCACATTCCTTACTCCCAATTATTAAAAAAAAAAAAAAATAATCTATTCAGGTCCATTATATGTTAAACATTGACCTAATTAGTAATGAATAGATTTTGTCCTCCAATAAAACGAAATTCATACATTATTCAATTCATTTATTTATTTATTTTTTATTCTTGAAAATATGATCAAGACAACAAACTTTCAATTGAATTTATTTTTTTGGTTACATACTTTGTTTTCTTTTCCTTGCTTTTTTACATCAGTTGCTCTACATAGTTTTTTTTTTTTTTTTGACTTGCAGCTTTAGTAAATTAAACAAATATGATCCAATTGTGCAATAATTCACTGGAAAGAAGAAAAAACTTTTTTTTCTTCTAGGAAAAAAAAATAAAAAGGGGCATATTATTCAAGGGAATAATGTTTTCTTGTGACTAAAAATTTTGTCTTTCTTCCTGCAAAAATGAAAAGAAATTCATGATTTATCTTTAAAAAAAAAAGTAAAAACTTTAAAATTGTGATTTTGCTGTTTTTCATTTGCATACACTTATTTAAGAAAAAAATTATACAGTAATGCGATATTTGAGAAAAAAAAAAATTAAATTACGTCTTTTACTTTTGTAATTTATTTAATATTTTAAAAAGCTATGTTAGTAAGTTAACAACAAGTTATCTATCTAAATCTCATTTAATAAGTTTTTTAAGTTTCATGTTCATTTATTACCACTAAATTTTTTTATCAACTACTCAATTTATAACAACCATCCGATCAACATCATGCGGTTAAAATTACAATAACTATAAATGGATAAATATTAAAATAATCATTAAAAACTTTTTCATATATATCCCAGACAACAGCAAGAATAAAGGAGTTTTTTTTTCCTTTTTTTTTTTTTTTTTTTGAGGTCTCAATCAATGGGATTGGTAGCAATTATGAGTGCAGTCCTCCATGCACCAAGTAGCCAAATTGGAGGAATTAAAAAAAAAAATGAAGGATCAAAAATTCCAAGCCATACGTTCCACCTACCAAAACGACAGCCAACCATGCATCATGCCATGCACGTGTCGTTTCTCTCTCCACGTTATGTATTGATTTGAGATGGAAAATATATTATGAAAAAGAAATTTGGAATATAATAATGAAAGGGAAATTAATTTAAGAGCAGCCTGATGTAAGTCATTTTCTGAGTTTTCAATTTTTCATGACAATATTCCGATTTGCATGTCATTTTAAATGAAAAATATTAAAAAAGATTAAGGTTTTTGGCTTTATTGTATTTCCCAACATACTATAATAGTTTTATTTAATTAACTAACATTTAGTTTTCATTTTTCATGAAACTATTATGACATATTTTTGCAAGCCTAGTTAACGGAAATGATTTTTTTTTAAAAAAAGGTCTTTAGTTTCCCCAAATATTGACTTAAGTTTATGAACTTATAACTTTCAGCCCTGGAAACAGTTCCAATGAAAAATAATAAATAAAAATATCAAAAGGCGAATATATTTTTGTCCATTTATTTCATTGTTTAATCTTCTGAAAATATATATTATCTTATTTTGTCTTGTTTAACTTAAAATGTCACATTATTAACATTCGATTTTATCAAATATTTCACCGTTGATCCTTCTGTAACATTAAATGTTAAAAAAGTGACAGAGTGAAAGACGAGTGAAAAGTATTTTATAAAATAGATGTGTACTTCTCGATGGTTAAAACTAAAGTCAGCTCTTACTTATTTAGTAAAGTAAATATAAATTTTTTAGCCTACGTTTTAGCATTTCATTTCATTTCGAACTAAATTATATTTTAGGATTGGTTTTTTTTTCTTTTTCTTAAAAAGTCAATAAAATTTATAATTAGTTTTTGAAAAGTCAACCAACTTCAATTTAAAAATTTTATTTCATTTCAAATTCAATTTGAACACTAAGCGTACCCTTAATTAGTAAATTAATAAGTAAATAATAACGTGTAAATAAAGTAAGCCAAAATTTACATAAATTCATAACCATTGTATTCTTATCTGTTGTTGCAAAAGATGCAATGTCCATTATGTATAGTACTTCTCAAATCATGTGACCGAAACTAAAAGAGAATGTGATTTAAACTAAAATTCCATGTTGATGTAAAGACAAGCAGATAATTCCAGCAAAAAAAAAAAAAAAAGTAAAGAAAAGAAAAGAAGAAAAGAAGAAAAAGACTAGTAAATAATCTATAAGAAATTAATAATAGTCTAGGGACCAAAGGCTGAGTTAGCATTTTTTTTTCTACGTGCAAAAATAAAATAAAAATTTGAACGGAAAAAAGAAAAACACAACTACATTTTTTAAAGCTGTCTTTTTTTTTTTTTTTTCCTTTTTTGTTTTTTGTTTTTGGCAATCATTTGTATTTTTATCTTTTTCATCCAAATTAAAATGAATCAAGTCAAGAAAGTATAAACAAAAAAAGTGACTTAGCTCATGCTTCTATCATAGATTTGAACTCATAATTTAAATTATTTTTTGTAATGTTTTTTATCACAAAAATTTTAATATTTGTTCAAATTTACTGTTCAACTCTATTAATCAAATGAGTCATCAAATATCAGTACTGTTGTGCTTTTGTTTATTTGGAGTTTTAAATTTGAATAACAATTTTACTTTAAAGTAAAGACTTGACGTATAAAAGTTTTATTATTATTATTATTTTAAAGTTGAGGTATAATCGGAACTTCTAAAGATTTCTATGTAAACTTTGCAATTAATAAAAGTTATAAAATAAAAATAAATTTAAAATTGTTTTTTTAATAAGAAAAAAAAATTGTTGACAAAAGTTGAATGGATCCCAATGAGTCATGCATGGGCTCTCAGAGTGCATTATAACTCAGATTTGATTTGTGTGTCTACTTTTATGCTTTTCAAATCCCTATAATAATATCATGATTTGTTAGTACAAATATTTTTTAATTACAAGATCTTCCTTCATCAATAAAAAGGTCAAGTTTATTAAATACATATCATAATATTATTAAAAAGATATAGAGGGGGATATGAATAAAGGAACATATAAGCCAAATTCTTATATCTCCATTCCCTTGTGTTTTTCCCCCTTAAAATTGAGGATGTGGAATTTAAACTCTATATTTTTGTGTATTAGATGTGAAATTATCATTAAATTATTCTACAATCACTTGTGTTTTTTACCCCCCTTAAATTTGGAATGAGGGATTTGAATTATATATCTTTTTTTTTTTTTCGTTAAATGTAAAATAATCAGTAAGTTATGCCTGCAATCACCCGCTTCATTGTTTTTTAATTTCAACATCCTTTTTTTAACCAAAAGAAAAAAGAAAAATTCAAGTTATGCTGTACTTGGATATAAAAAAAAAAATGGACCTTACAAAAATTGTACCTGCTATTTAATGACTTATAAATTAAGCAAGTTGTGAAAACGTACCCAAATATGTTTGGAAAATAAGCAATGCCATACATTAAGATATATTATTAGTTTCTCTACTGTAATTGAACTAAAAGCTGATATTGTCGTGTAACCTAAGCTAAGGGCGATCGAATTGTTCTTTTTCTATAATTTCAAAGGTTTTATATATATATATATATATATATATATAGTTGTATTGTTATTTACAATTTTTCCTCATTTTGTGCAAGAAGTTGTACTGTCATTCATTATTTGGGACAAGAGGAAGAGTGGCGTGTAAATAATGAAAGTCGTATTTGTAAAAACATTGTATTATTGAAAGGTTGCAAGTACCAACTATTTAATATATCACGTGACAACGTCCTTGTGAATTATTGAAAGAGAATGTGATTGAACTTGTGAAACTCAATATTAAGACCATTTTCAATACAAAGAACAAAACTAATGTTATGTTTGGCAGAAGGAAAAAAAAAAAGTGTAAATGATATTTATCATCATCTCTAATATAAATATCAATAGTAATGTTGTATTTGATACATACAATATATATATATATATATATATATGAAAATAGATATTTGTTATATTTACTTCATTTTACTTTGTACTCTAATAAATATTGTTATTTATTTGAAATGCTATTTCCTTGGTTTATGATAATTATTAAACTTTGAAAGTTGTTAAAGTAAATTTTTTATATTTATCATATATTAAAAATAACAATCTTGTAATGATTAAATAAAAAAATCATTAAAACAACCATTATCAATCAAATGCCAAAATTTAGCATATGGAATTTAATACAAAAAATTGCATTGCACTAAAAAACGGAAATACCAAAATTGATTTTGGAATGTGAATTTAATTATGCGTTGAAGGTGTTGTCAAATATAAATATAAATAGACAAATAAAACACATTTTGCTGCAACGGAGCAACATTAGCTCCATATTAGGGGGACATGCACTGTTCCTACAAAGTGCATATTTAGCACGTGGGTTTAAACTAGAAATATTATATTTGAATTGAGAATTTAAAGGCTTGGTGTTTGAAAGAGGAAAAAAAAAAATGTAATTCCGATTTCGAAAAAAAAAAAATCGAATATGTATTGTTATGCTTTTTTTTAAATATTATTTTAGATTAAACATTTTGTTTTATCTCAAGAAAATTTCTAGAACAGAACATTTTCATTTTACATTACAAGTAGGAATTACTCTTTTAACCATTTGATTAATTCTTCAACGATCTAATCTATGATAGGGAACAATTCTTTATTACACATTTGGAAATTTTTTAAACATAGATGCTTATAAATCATATCATTAAAAATTTCATCCAACGATGAAAAAATTAGTATGTGTCTATTTGTTCCGCTTGAATTAGAGAATTTGAGTTATTTTGATTGGAATTGAGTTGAGTTTTGGAATTGTGTGTTTTGGCTGATTGGAGTTAAAAAATGTAAAAATTTAAATATCTCCAAAAAACAAAATATCAACATAGATTTTATTTTGTTAATTTCGAAACTCTATACAGTTAAAAAAAAGCATTTCGGATTTAGAATAACAAAGTTATTGACTTTTAAAGTTTGAGTTTTTAAATTATAATTAGGGATATAAATAGTAAAACTGAGTTGATTTTTTAAAAAAGATTAAAAAATAAATCAATCAATCAAACACCCACTTATTTTTCACGGATCCAACAAAACAAAATAAAAGGTCCTATCATCACCGAAGTACTCTTATCTCAAACCCTCCACGTCTATACTAAAAAGTCAAAGAGAGGCCCCTTTGAACACCACACAAACGTGCATTACACAGGGAGCCCCAACCACCAAGTGGTAGGTTTCTTGGTTAGACATGGGTCATGTGATCTTTCCTAACACTCCCAAAAACTTCAACTTGGTAAAACCAAGGAAGTTAGATATTATTCAATTATTTGTCGTTGATTAGTCTAAGCATCCACTTTTATGACTCTTGACCTCCATTTGGTTCGTCAGTTGGAGATATAATTTTTAAATTGAAATTAATTGATTTTTTAGAAATTAATTATAATTTTTATTGACTTTTCAGAAAAAGACAAAAATTAAGTTGAAAATTTTTGGGTTCCAATTAGAACACCAAACAAACCATTAATTTATTGAAAAAAAAAAAAACATAAATTAAGATTACAAATTATTAAATTAGTTTTGACATATGATATGAAGGCCGCATTTGATATCAGAAAAATTACATGGTCGTACTTTGAATTTGAGTCAAATATAATTTTCAATTTTGTGTTCTTTGTAATTCCATCCCTTGTGCTGGAATTAGTCAAAAATGTCTGTGTGGAAATGGATTACTAATAACAAACATGAAAATTTGCCCTATTTTTTTATGGCACCGAGTCAACTAAGATTCATACCCCTTATTAAAAAGTATTACATTTCTAATGTTGATAATGTACTTTTAGAATAGGATTGGATTTTACATTCTAATTATTATATACAAGGAAAAACAATCACTAATATGCTAAATTACCAGTCAAATGAACTGGGTATATATCCAATTTTTAGATTTATTTATTCTTAAATAAAATTTTGATTTAAACTAAACTGTTAATATGTTGAGAAAAATAGATATATATTAATGTTGTAAATCATGAAAGAGTCAACACGAAGTTATAATCGGAGGAAAAAGAAAAGTAATAAAAAAAAAAAAAAAAAGTCAGTCAAACCCTATTACTTATTCATAAACGTCGGCCTTTTTATAGTTACGTAAATAAATAAATAAATATATCATACAAACTCGTTGAAACAAGTAGTCCAGACCTATGTTGTCTCGTGTTTTCTACTGTTAGAGACAACCCCTTCAAAGGGGATCCAGACATGGGCTCATTAATTTTTTTATCCGGATCAATTTTTTAAAATTTTTGTCCAATCAAAATATTACAATCTAATCCTAATCATGTATTTTTCCCTCTCTAATCCCATACACCAAACATGCCATTACTAGTTAATTAGTAGTTTTTTTTAATTTTATTTTTTATCTTTAAATTGTCACAGTTAATAGACATAGACTAGAATCACTCGTTACTAGTAGCCAGAGTCACTCACTAAATAACCACTAATCATTTGTGGAAGTTAATGGGTCACCATTGATCGTTGTAAACATTGGTCACCGAAGTCACTTGGTGATCATCAGTTATCTAACCCCATCAACCCGAGTTATTTTAGTAGATTACACTCCATCACGAAACATTTGAATTGTCACGTAAATAAGAAGGTGACCTTGTGAAATCTTGTGTAGGTAATCAGAATCACTTAGAATAACGGTTATTTTGTCAAAAAAAAAAAAAAAAAAGCCTTGACTAGCTTACTAATGGATTGGATCGATAATGATGCTCTAAATGTCAACTGAATCTAACTAAACAAGTTTGTGTTCAAGACAGAAACATGTTCTCTAGTTTACTATACCGATATGGATTGAAAGTTGTAGGGAATCACATTAATATAGTAAGGGCCAATGTATGTACTCATTGGGACGTCTGAATTAATGACTGAACACAAAATTAAACGAATCATTAATAAAGCAAGAGTGTTCCCACAATTCAGGATATTCAATCCAAATAACTTCCACTTCAAGCATTCCACAACCACATTAATCTTAGGTCCATAAGAAGAAACATCAATCACTTCTCAGCCCCTTGTCCTTGAGCGTAGACTTAAATGCTCCATGTGTCTAAATTTCATGAATTGCATGAAAGTGACTTAATTTGCATCTCGGGTTAATCTCAAAACTAACCCCAAACTTTACAAACAATCCCAGTCTGATCCCTGAGTTTTAAAGCTTCCGAGTTAACCTAATCGCGATTTATTCCTACGTGTCAATTTAAGCCCCGTGTGTCGAAAAGCGGAGGAAAAATATCGCGTAAGGCGAGTGCAAGGTAATTAGATTATTGATGTTGAGTGTAAATGCCCTCTAGACCTTCTTGACATGTTATAAATGCATTTGAGCGAAAATTACAGAAACCCTAGCCCACATTTTCACATGGAGGTAAGGAGAGACGCCATGACAACTTGGGGAAGCAATCATTGTGCCAAGAGTAGGGGAAACCACACATTTAATTACACAAGAACCCCACAACTCTTTGACAAATCTGATTTTATTACCAAAACGTAAAATATACATCAAGACAATTACTGAAAAACCGAACAAAAAATTACAAGAAAAGCGAGCTCTTCTGGATCACCCAACAACGCATGTAAAATAACCATTTTAGTCTCACTTAAACGACACACGAGGGCAACTACCATATTCCATTCAATATTTAACGTTAATATAATGTCTGAGACTAAAATTGATACACTAGTCATAGATCATGGTTCGTTTTGGATCGTTTTAAAATTTAAAGGATTAAAATGAAACTCGGTGTAAAGTTTAGGCGCCATGTTTATAGTATCCAATATTGTTCTCAATTTGAGTTTTAACTTCACAACAACACATGCATTTCTCCATAAATAAGTTTCGAGACTTGCATATGTATGGAGTAATATAATAATTATTATAATTTCACATGTCAGTTAAAAATTTACAATGCAAAAGGCGCATATAATTTTTCTATGGTAATTTCTAATTGATTACGAAACAGTTTTAAATAGCATTTTGGTTAGCAAATGCTTTAAAAAACCAAACGAAAGCAAAAATCATTAAATGGAAAACACTGGAAAATTGATTTTCTATTTTCAGTTTCACTTTTGGGAGGTTATATAACTTAACATGTATTTTCAAAACCAATTTGTTTAGGAACACTACTACACACATCTCGATATCATTTCAAAAAAATTACCATTTCTAAAACACTCCCAAACGGACTAAAACCTCCGACATTATACTCGCTTCCAAAAGAACAAAAAAAAAAAAAAAAAAGAAGGCGCACATAATTTTGGTTGTTAATTTCTAATTGATTAACAAATAGATAAGATCATCACCAATGTGATAACTAGCATTTTTCGGGGGAAAAAAAAAACCTCGGACAGTGTTATTGGGCCGACAACTGCACAACTTTGTACAAACAATACAAACACATAATTGCAAATATAGGTATAACCTAACGAAAATTTCACACCGAATAATATTATAAGATGTAGAATTAGAATATCCGATCTTTAAATTCAAAAAGAAGGGACCAAAAAAAAAAAACATAAATTGTTGGTACTCTACCAATTTCAGACATGAGATGATTTGTTGTCTTGTGCAGGAGGTTGGGCTGGAATGGAGGAGCAGAAGGCCCATAAGACTGTGGGACCCTGCCAGCCTGTTATCTACTGCGGGCCCTACCAAATAGGAAACAAGCAAGGGCTACGATCAATATCAACAGGATTAACGGCACTGATACCACCACCATGTAACCCATTTCTCACTTTTTTATTTTTCCTCCCACTGCAATTACGAGACCAAAAAGAAACCGTTGGAAAGTTGAAAGCTTATCTTGCTTTGCAAATAAACAGTTTAATCACGAGATAATCAGAAAGGAAACAAATCCCAATTCTCCTTAAAACAAAAAAAAAAAAAAAAAAAAAGAAAAGAAAACTTTTTATAGTGGAGTATCTTTGTTGACGATGTAGGTTTTTCTAACATAAATTCAATCGAAGTCACACCAAAATTGATATAATTTGATGTAGTATGGGTGCGTTTAAAATTTAAATTATAAATTAAAATTTTCATATCAATATTTATCTTTTTATAAAAAATTAATAAAAAATATAATTATTTTTAAGAAATCAATTAATTTTAGTTTAAGACTTTCACTTCCAACCGATCAATCAAACATAAACTCATCATTTAGAAATATATAATCCTATCGGTATAATATTTTGTAGAATTCTAAGGAAAATAAAAAAAATAAAAAGAACAAAGAGGGTAATTTCAAATCTGTAATATTCATAATGATAAGTATATAATAATCTAGTAGAGAAAATTAAAAACAAAAAAGGATTAGTAACAAACAAGATTGTGTTTTAGAAGTTGATAGATAATACAGAAAGCATACCTGTTTCAGTTTGTCTTCAAAGAAAGAGAATTCGAGAGAGAGAGAGAGAGAACTGATGATGAAGATGAAGATGAATCAACACTAACAATTGAAGATTAATAATCATCATAGCAAGAGTTAGAAAAAGATCAACCACCGAGAAGTGTGATTTGTTCACGTGGCAGGATTTGGTAGTGGGGTCCCGCTAGCAAAAAGGACTAATTTATTTATTTATGTTTTATTTCTTTCTCCTTTTCTTCAGGCCAAAGGCCATCGTTATCCCTCACCGACTCCCCCTAATTTTCGCTCATGCCATTTATGAAGCTAGAAGCAAAGCTGTTTTTTCCCCCCCTCGAAATGTACTCTTAACTAATCGATAGATATTATTTTTTAATTATTAAATTTATTTTTTAATTATTTGATATGTGAATATAAATATATTTTTTAACTATCCATAGATCATGGTTCGCTTTGGATCGTTTTAAAATTTAAAGAATTAAAATGAAACTCGGTGTAAAGTTTAGAAGCTATGTTTACTGTATCCAATATTGTTCTCAATTTGAGTTTTAACTTCACAACACATGCATTTCTCCATAAATAAGTTTCGAGACCTGCATCTGTATGGAGTAATATAATAATTATTATAATTTCACATGTCGGTTAAAAATTTACAATGCAAAAGGCGCATATAATTTTTCTATGGTAATTTCTAATTGATTAACAAATAGATAAGTGATCATCACCAAACAGTTTCAAATAGCATTTTGGTTAGCAAATGCTTTAAAAAACCAAACGAAAGCAAAAATCATAAAATGGAAAACGCTGGAAAATTGATTTCTATTTTCAGTTTCACTTTTGGGAGGTTATATAACTTAACATGTATTTTCAAAACCAATTTGTTTAGAAACACTACTACACATAATTGCAAAAAACGATCTCGATATCATTCCAAAAAAATTACCATTTCTAAAACACTCCCAAACGGACTTAAACCTCCGACATTATACTCACCTCCAAAAGAAAAAAGAAAACCTCACATGTTAAACTTCGGACAAAATTTACAATGCAAAGGCGCATTTGCTTTATTTCTCAAAAAAAAAAAAAAAGGCGCACATAATTTTGTTTGTTAATTTCTAATTGATTAACAAATAGATAAGATCATCACCAATGTGATAACTAGCATTTTTGGGGGGAAAAAAAAAAAAAAAAAACCTCGGACATACATAACACTTATTCGGCCAACAACTGCACAACTTTGTACAAACAATACAAACACATAATTGCAAATATAGGTATAACCTAACGAAAATTTCACACCTGATAATATTATAAGATTTACAATTAAAATATCCGATCTTTAAATTCAAAAAGAAGGGACAAAAAAAAAACACATAAATTGTTGGTACTCTACCAATTTCAGACATGAGATGATTTGTTGTCTTGTGGAGGAGGTTGGGCCTGGAATGGAGGAGCAGCAGGCCCATAAGACTGTGGGACCCTGCCAGCCTGATATCTACTGCGGGCAGTACCCAATAGGTAACAAGCAAGGGCTACGATCAATATCAACAGGATTAACGGCACTGATACCACCACCATGTAACCCATTTCTCACTTTTTTTTTTTTTTTCTCCCACTGCAATTATGAGACCAAAAAGAAACCGTTGGAAAGTTCAAAGCTTATCTTGCTTTGCAAATAAACAGTTTAATCACAAGAGATAATCGGAAAGGAAACAAATCCCAATTCTCCTTAAAACAAAAACCAAAAAAAAAAAAAAAAAACCTTTTTATAGTAGAGTATCTTTGTTGACGATGTAGGTTTTTCTAACATAAATTCAATCGAAGTGACACCAAAATTGATATAATTTGATATAGTATGGGTGCGTTTAAAATTTAAATTCTAAATTAAAATTTTCATATCAATATTTATCTTTTTATAAAAAATTAATAAAAAAATATAATTATTTTCGAGTAGTGAATCAACTTGAATTTAACAATTTTATTTTCAATCGACCAATCAAACAGAAATTCATCAATTAGAAATATATAATCCTACCAGTAGATTATTTTGTAGAATTCGAAGGAAAATAAAAAATAATAATAAAAAGAACAAAGAGGGTAATTTCAAATCTGTAATCTTCATAATGATAAGTATATAATAATCTAGTAGAGAAAATTAAAAACAAAAAAGTTTAGTAACAAATAAGATTGTATTTTAGAAGTGGATAGATAATACAGAAAGCATACCTGTTTCAGTTTGTCTTTAAAGAAAGAGAATTCGAGAGAGAGAGAGAACTGATGATGAAGATGAAGATGAATCAACACTAACAATTGAAGATTAATAACCATCATAGCAAGAGTTAGAAAAAGATCAACCACCGAGAAGTGTGATTTGTTCACGTGGCAGGATTTGGTAGTGGGGTCCCGCTAGCAAAAAGGACTAATTTATTTATTTATTTATTTTTGGGTTATTTCTTTCTCGTTTTCTTCATGCCAAAGGCCATCGTTATCCCTCACCGACTCCCCCTAATTTTCGCTCATGCCATTTATGGAGCTAGAAGCAAAGCTGCTTTTTTTCCCCCCTCGAAATGTACTCTTAACTAATCGATAGATATTATTTTTTAATTATTAAATTTATTTTTTAATTATTTGATATGTGAATATATATATATATATATATTAAAAATATACAATGTATGAGATAGAATTGTTTATTTATTTTTAATTATATATATCAGTTCGTTAAAAAAATAATTGTACGGTAAAAATTCTTACCAATAAGAGTAAAGTGTTATATTTTTTGATAAATTTATACTATATATATTTTCAAGCCTTATCCACCTTTTTTAAATGGTTGTTTCAGCTACAAGTTATCACGAACGGGAAATTAAAGCGTAATGTATGAAACTCTTTGCGTAAATACTATTATAATTGCCTTATACATAATAAAATATAGATTGTAGAATCGCCCTTTTAGTGTCAAAGATATAGAATTGTTGACTTAAAAAAAATAATTAACAGATTGGTCTTGAAATAATCTCATAATTCCCTTATTATTATTATTATTATTATTTAGTTGAACCAATGATTAGAGAAAATTGTTTTCCTTATGGACTAAATTGAAATTTTAAAGACAAATTTTAGAAGACCCAAAATTCTAAACAATAACGAAAGATGCTCAATATTTGAACGCAATATTACACAATTATAGGTGGATCATGCTTTGCATGTGAGGAAGAGTGTGGACAATGTTGTTGAAAAGAAAGAGTAAGTCCTAGAGTCGAATGCTCTCAATGTATTGGAAATCCCATGTTACGAACTCTTGAACCTTCTGTTATCGACGATATTGTCGGAAAAAAAAACTCGATAGTTCACTGTTTAGCTAACTTTACTTTGAGAAAAATAGAATCACACTACCCCATAAGTGGTATTTATCAAACTCACCCTTTTGTTTAGTAATATTAGAGACACCAACTTTAATCTTAATTTTTTAAATATCAACTCACGTATCATATTTTCATTGATAAATACAATTAATTGATGTAATAATACTTTAAATGCTTAACAATAATAATAATAATAATAAAAGACAATTTATATATAACATAAATTGATACTCAAAACTTAAGATTGGAGTTAATATCCCTATTATTTTTCTTTTTTTGGTTTGGCTGATTCAACGTAGTTATATATATATATATATATATATATATAGACAGCAATGTAGTTGTATTATTTGCCTCTATTTTTTTTGTGGCTTTTTAATTAAATCCAATATTTTGCAAAGCTTTCACTTCAAAAAAAGAAAAGGAAAGGGCAAAAAAAAAAAAAAGAGAGCCAGAGAAGCAACCAACATAAATATTTGGCATTAACCAACTTTCCACCATCGCTTTTTCTACCCATTTTTTTCCTTTTAATTCTGCTGCAAATTACAAGTCTCTCGAGTAAATTTCTTAACCCTATGTATACATTAACATTACACGAAAATATAAACTTTTTTTTTCTTCTTTTTGCAGCTGGTGATTTTTGATACACATTTGAGGTCGAGAGAGAGAGAGAGAGAGATACTCCGAATACAACCGAGCGCACTCTATATATCCAGAACATTTTGAGCTATTTCACCAAAATATTTTGTAGCTCAATAACCCAGTTGCCATGCGGACAAAGACACAACGGTTCGACACAATTGAGTTACGAGACATACGGTGCAGATGTTGGAACCTTGCGCGAACCAGGCCCGTCCAGAGCGCCCATCGGTTTGTTAGACAACCGCCGCTTGTAACGCTTGAGGACGGATGCCAGATTTTCTTTTCCCTTCGGGAAAGCCACGTCACCAGCTGCCGTCCCTGTCCGTCCCTTTCGGCAAGAGATCGCGATCTCCACGTCCTTGATTATGTCCAGGAGCGTTGCTGCGGTTGTGCACTTCCCCCTTGCAGGTTTGGCAGCAGGGGGTAACATTCCATTTGAGACAGGCGGGCTTAACCTCTGCTGCGCTGCTGCTGGGATGTGAAGGCAGAAGCAAGGAGTCATTGGCGATCGAGGCTTCGAAAATGCCAGGTCAATGATCCCCTGATGTGAAAAATGTGTGACACAGTAATGATCAGTCCATTAGAAATTATTTGCTGAAGACAAATTATCCATAATTGGAGTTACAAAAGACAAGTAAATAAACGGTGTACCCAACGGCACAAGCGATACTATTTACGGAATAACAAAAAAATTAAATTATCCTAGGATCATTTTCAAGCTTGTTCGATTATTTAATGAACATAAAATCTCTAACCAATGTATCGAATGACAAACACAATATCTCAATCGGTAAGGCATGCAACAGGAAATCTCCCACCAAAAGAACAAAAACGAAATAAACAAATCGACCATTTAAGTAGGAAGATATGTCACTTGGGTCTTCAACAGAAGTGAACCACGATAACGGTAGGCCAAAAGAATTGAGTCGATATTTACCTGAAGGCGATTCAGTACATAGGTGTATTTTCCCCATAGCTCTGGCCGGCTTTCCATAAGTGAGAGGTCGAGAACACGATGGATGCACCAAACCCCAAAGCTCACTATCAAATCTGATTTCCAGACACAGCCCTCTCCGCAATGAGGGACTGAGGAAACGGAATGGGTGAAACTTGCATCACTGTTCTTCATTGAAGAATATTTCCTCTCTGGTGAAGAGTACTGAGGCTCACCAATTTGAGTTGCCCGATTCATCTCTCTCGCTTCAGCTTCATAAAGAAACTTCTCCCTCGCAGCCACACGATCAATAAGCTCCTCATCAGTCCCATCATTCTGTCTGAACAGCCAGTCAGAACCTTCCAACTTCAGAAGCTTTACAATGCAATGTCTGAAAGACTGAAGAAGTTTTGCTTCCACATCCGCAGGAGAAGTAGCCTCTTGATTTACAATACTCATCCTACTTCCAACTCCACTATCAACAGAACGAGTGCTATCAGCCACACCGAATTGCTCAAATGGCTGCCTAGACCAGAGGGACCCAGTATCAAAACTAGAATTTAGTGGTGAGGATAGAGCATCTCTATAGGCCTTTGATGGAGAGAGCTCATCAAATGCCAAAGGAGCTCCTGTCCTGGTTCCGGAATTCAAATACATGGATTGTTCATACCCAGTTCTGCCAACCGATGATCCAAATCCACTGGCACTATCCCACGGAGGTATTTTATCTGACGCATAGATATCACGGTGAAAGTCCGGCAAGCTATGATATTTCTTCGTATTGGCTGAGGTTACAGTCTCAGCAACTCCAGAAGGGCAAAGAGCATAATAAGGACCTTCAGTCTGCATAAGAGTGTTTCTAGATGCTACAAGACTCTGAATGCTGGAGACCTGAGCAGTTGTTAATCCATTTTGCAACTTCTGCCCCATAGCAAATGCGAGTGAATCTCTGTAGTTTGTAGCACCCAATGTGGAGGATTTAAGGGCCTGTGACTGCAACTGACCATTCAAGTTCTCAGAGCCTCCCTTTCCCAACTGACTAACATAAGACTCAATCTTGCAACCATGTACCGTAGCTGGCTGATAATCCCCCCAACCATCGGAAGATGGTAGGTTGCGCACACTTGAATATCTTCTCTCACCAGCATCAAGAGCATTACGGTTGAAATTTGGCACATAGGCATCCAACAGCTGTATGTGGTTGGACCACGAGGATGATCCCCTTTGGACCCCATATGATGACTCTAAATTGCTTTGCACCCTCTGCTGTTTGGGAGAGTCATACAAACTTGAGTTGGCCAGAGGATCGGATCCTCTTCCTCCCACCGATGGGAAGTACCCAGGAATTTCCTTAGCAGTGGTATCCACTTTAAAAGAGGAAGACACGGCCTTTGAATCTGCACCAAACAACACATCCAATCTCTTAGCCTTTGCTTCCTGAGTTAGTTGCCCATGGAAATCATAGAGTTGTCCCCAGAACTCGTCAAGTACTGCAGCTAGTTGACGCCTTGCAGCACGGCCCAGTCCTGCTAGCCTTGAAAGGCTTCCAGCACCATTTCCCCCATCATCGCTCTTTCCACTGAGACTCCTAAAAGACCCTGGACCCTCGGATGAGAAAGACGGTGTCCCAGCAAACCCTTTGGATGAGTCTTCGGCATCCCAGCTATCTCCCTCTTCGTCATCTTTTTCAGCTTGTATATCAGATTCAACTCCAACTGTCTTTTCAACCGGGTGCTTTATATCAGTCTTCAATGCACGGTTATTAATTAAAATCATCTCAGAAACTTCATTAACTACAGTTGAGACAGGAACAGTCTCTACTGTTGAGGTAGATTCCTCCATATGGCTTGTTGAAGAGCTAGGAAATGCATTGTTGGAACTCTTTTCTTCTACATTGATCAACTGAAGCTCCTGATCAGACTCCATGAGAGTCTCAGGCAACTCAAAATCGAAATTTGAAACTGTTATATCAGATTGATTATCCATGGGCTTTACTACGACAGGTGAGGGTTCTTGCTTCCGCATATGTGCCTCTCCAAGATATCTACTCTCGGTTATGTCGACATCCTCTTTTTCGGTGTGTGAATCAGGTATAGCCTTCAGTGAATCCCAGTTCCACGCCTGAGCATCTAATGGGACACTAGCAGATTTCAGTGGTGTAGCTGCCAGCCAAAGCATCAAACAAAATGACGCACAAATGACGGTGAGAAGAACTGCATAAGAAGCAGACATACTACTCCCCACATTCCATAAATTACCTACCCAATCACTATTCCCAAACACCATTTCTACAACAAATACAAGCTTCAACCCAAGCATCCCAAAAAATGCAATCAAGGTTAGAAACTCAACAATCTGAGGAATTTTGTAGACCCCCATTATTGGTCTTGACGACGCAATCCGGAAAAGAGGGATCACAGAAGACGGAAGCAGCAACGCTACTAAAACCTGACTGAATATAAGAAGTTGATACATTCCTTCAGCTCCTGAGCTCCAAACACAATAAAGAGCAGGAATAATGGCAACAATTCTGATTGTCGCACAATGCAGCCAACCAGGAATGTCCAGCTTCAAGAAATCTCGAAGCACGACTTGTCCACCCACACCCCAAGTCAATGCAGTGATTTGATTTGAAACAAAGAGAACCAGTAAAAAGGCAACCGGTGCTATTGGACCTTTAAACACCTGCACAATTTCAATTGGTTTAGCAAAGCATCCTAGAATTTCAACGTGAAAAGTTCATAAAAGGGAAAAAACCAAACCTGTTCCACCAGTGACATTGCATCCTGAAAGGTAAGCAAAAGAAGGCCAGTGCTGTAGAAAGCATTTGCTGCGGAGGTCATCAGCACATAATTCACCAGATAAATGCCACTAAAGGCGCATAAGATGGCAAAAAAATGCTTGTGACACAAGGCATCCTTAGAAATGTTTTCTGGCCCATGATGCTGCTGTAAAAATAAAAAATTAATGTTTCAGACAATAGATACACAAAATAATAGTGACAGTAATAATAACAAAAAGCATATCACATCATAATTGTTTATCAATATTTACTCAGCTTTCACGATAGGACACAAGGTGAAACATGGTTATGCACAGGTACAAGCTCATTCTGCGGAATATGAGAATAAAGGTGTGCAATAGAAGTCGGACAGGAAAAGACAAGGCATGAGAGGCAGAGGTACCTGTACAATTGAAGAATGAAGGTAAAAGTTGTGAGGCATTATACTTGCTCCGAGAAGACTCATTAGTACAAATGCACTCTCTCCGCTTAATTTTGTTAGCGTCCCATTCATGGAAAGCGTCATTTCCGGATGATTGATTAATACTCCAAGGACAGAGGAAACCAATATGAAGCCTGCTATGTATATGCACAGAAATTTTACCTTGTGATTTTCCTAAAAATGGAAAAAATTTAAGAAAAAGTTAGAAGATTATATCAAACAGTCAATCTATTAAGGGGGGGAAAAAAAAAAAAAAAAAAAGCTTTCATATTCTAAATGAGTTAAGGAAATTATACTTACCATAAGGGTGGAAAAAACAGGAAATAAAATAGCATCAATAGCAGTCAAAAAGACACAAGTGAACAGGTCCCACTCAAACAGATGATTAAGTCCATGTGCAATACCCAAGACCTAGAAATATTAGAGTAATCATACGTCGTCAACAGGTTACGAAGTTAAAAGTTTTATAACATGAATAATACAGCTTACGGCTCATGCCGAAAGAGTAATTTATAGAGAATTTTATTTACCATAGTGAGGTCCAATAGAATCACAGAAAGCTCTGTTTGCAATCCTAAAAATACGCATGTCCACTTGTCATACTCATCACTGCAAATCTGTTGACATCACCAGAAAAGAGATGTGTGTAACATTAATAAGGTTGAGGTACAGAGAAATGGCCAGCCAGCATACCATATATACGATCAATTAAACAAATGCAACTAAATGACTCATGCAGGTATGTTAATGGCAGAAAAAATCACCTAAATAGCCAAACTATACATATAAGATCTTGAAAACTATACAAATGAGCGATGCATATGTAAATATGATGGAAAAGCGTAGTTGCGGTGTATCCCAATCAATTTTTTATATCCCTTTTGATTAACCCTACGGACAATGTTTAGAGACGACACTATAGACTCGCATATTACAATCAAGATCCACCATTATATGATCTCCTTTTGAGACTCGTGCAAACAAAGAGTCCCCTCTTAGAAAACTGTCCTTGAAGATTTAGATATGAATAATACCTGGGCAAGATCCCTTCCAGTAACCACACCAATCCGAGCAGACAGGTACTGACATAAAATAGCAGCAAAATTGAAAACAAGCATCAGCGCTACCAGATCAGACCCGAAATGGGCACCTCCTTCAACAGTTGCTGCCCACTTTCCAGGATCAACATATCCACTTGAAATCAGAAGCACAGGCACAATAACAGGAAGAAATCGACGAAGAACAGTTGGCAAACTGTTAGTATTAGAATTCTCAGCTTCCATATTATCTACCTGATCCTTAAACCAACATGAAACTACCCGTTCAACACGATACTCGAATAACACTTCCGAGAAACAGGACCTTCCTTTATTACCGAGCCAAGTAAATAATACAGCTGCTAATAATGTAACCAAGACAATGTAGCCTAAAAATTATAAACAGGCCCCACTCAAAAAGGTGCCAAGTTCATCACCTTTGTAGAACAAAAACACAACTATTCCAACAACGACCTGATTAAGCGAGTACACTGACTGTTGCAATGCAGCTTCCCAAATTGAAACCTAGTGTAGCTTTTCTTCATAAAAGCCACGACAACAACAACCATAGACACTAGCTGTGATCATCAGATACCAATCTAATACTTTCAATCAAGCCCACTTGAATGCAAGTGCTCAGTGATTTCAAATCCCCGGTTAATTTTCTGTTCATCTCTTCGACATAATTAGACGCTCACGTGAGGCTGCACTCTATTCCACAAAACAAGCGCAATTTAAGGAATCAATTCCCCATCGGAGCCGACTTTATCCCAAATCCTGATTCAATAAAGTCCATAAGTTTGACAAAAGGCAAGAAAAACAAACACAAAAACATAAACAAAACAAAACAAAACAATTCAGGGTTATAACAAAAACATAGTCAGATTACTAAATCAAAGAATTCAGGACTTAAAACCACTTGTAATTAAAAAAGCACCACCAAAGTCCATAACAACAAAATCATCAGAAATTCTAGAAATATAAATCAGGAAAACGAAGCGACTTGGTTAACTTTAGTCATCACTAACTAATTAATTTTTTTTACCAGGATTAGTTGAACCCAACATCTTCATTTCCCAATCTAATTAACAAAAATCCTCAAGCAAATATGTTAATTAAACTAAATTCCACAAGCATCAAGCCCGCTAATCTAGCTAAAATTATTCTGCAAAAAAATTATATGTAGAGAGTACAAATATCTTTATAGACATAGCACAAATATCTTATTTTATATAATTAAAGAGCCAATAAAGCAGCTGAAACCCAAAGAAAGACCCAAAAAACAAAAACCCATATCAGATCTTAGCAAAAAAGTCACTATAACCACAGTAAAGGTTTCGAAAAAACAAAACGCCATACGCGAATCAAAACCCAGCTTCCATGGATCTAATTCACCTGGGAAAAGACTCATCAAGTTCTCGAAAAAGAAAAAAGAAGCCAAAAAAAAAAAAAAACCCCCCATTTTTGGTGCACAAATTCCGAGGACGATGACGAAGACGATAAGGTTTCATCTTCAAATCAATCAATTTAACAGAAGTACTCCAAACAAAACCAAAAAAATTAAAATTAAAAAAAGGATTGGCTTTGAATTGGTACGGAAGCAGTCCTTGATTAGGGTTTTTGGAAATGCTTTACCTTTTTTTTTGTGGTGTTTTGTTCTCTGCTGCAAAAGGGAAAAAATCCCTATCCAGTCGTTTAACACAAACAAGGCAAAAACAGTGGGTAGATCTCAGTACAGCTTTAAAGGCACCAGCACACTTGAAACTCTCTACATACCTATAGATATAGAGAGAGAAAGTGAGGAGAGAGAAAGCCAACAGAGACGCTCGATTTTCTGGTTAGAGAGAGAGAGAGAGAGAGAGAGAGAATGGGGGTGTAAAAGAGCAAATTATGGGTGGGCTTCCAAAGTAATCTTGAAGAGAGAGAAAGAAAGAGAGGAGAGAGGGAGAGAGAGAGAAGGGAGTGAAGAAGTGCAAAAAAGAGTCCAAAAAGAAAAATAAATTAAACTTAAAAAAATAGTATTAAATAAATAAATAAAGCAAAGCGCCAAAAGACAGTTGGGTTTTTTTCTCTCTTTTTCATTTACGGCTGACGCAGATGCCTTTCTTTTTTATCTGGTCCAAAAATGTGAAAAACAAAAAAATCTTTTATATTATTTTATTTTATTTTGTTTTTCTTTTAAGTTTGTGAATTGCTAGAAAATAAAAATACAGTGTAAAATATGAGAAGAAATAATTGCATTAAATTTCATAACGTTTAGTTTTATATAAAAATATATCGACGGTAATAATTTATTACGCAAATATAATAACTTATTGTGCATGCATTAGTTATTACACATTTATTTTGATGATAATTTCAGGTTCACTTTTTAATAGTAACGTTAGAACATTATTAGTAGATTAATATATCATTGTTAAATTTTAACATTTGGATGGAAAATCACTGGCATACATTGAGTTACTTTGTCTATACTGGTTTGTACACGAATGTCTGAGTTATACGAAGTACTCAGTAAATAATATACCACTTCAAATCTTCGTTTTCGAGAGCGATAATCCACTTCGTAAACATAGATCGAAACTTGAATTTTTGTATAGGTATGTAATTTAAGAAAGCACAACAATTGAAATGGATAGGATGTACAAGTCTATTCCTTAGTTAATGATCTTTTCATTTTTTACTCATTTTTTGGAGAAAGTCTCCCAGCCGAAGAAAGAAATTCATGTTCACCCAGACACAGAAAAAAGGGCTTTAGCGGAGTGTTGGGATCCTTCTTTTTTTACAATATTAATATGTAAGGAACCCTTCTCAAGAAATCGACTTACCTCACTTGTAATAATAAATACTAAATTTCAGTTGTTGATTTGATTAATTGATGGATTCAACATTTCATTTAATCCTTAAAACAATGTCGTTTTAATAATAAAAATTTTCTTGTACGAGTTTAAAATATATCATTATATATTGAAGTAAAAAAAAAAAAAAAAAAAAAAACAACAACAACAACATGCCAAATTCATTTTTTTCACTTAACATTAGAGTCAAATATAACTAACATAATATTTTTATTGAAGATAGTCTTAAAAACAATGTGAGCTCATAGCATGTAAAATATAAGATGGAGTTCACTCCATGTCTCCTAATATGGAGCTCAACATCTTACATTTCTAACGTTTATTGCATTGTATTAAAATTTTCGCTTTGTTAATAATCTTCATTACTTAATATTAAAAACACGAATGTATTTTCTATCATGCATTCATCACTTTCTCGTGGATTGTCACATGAGGGACACTATTTTTTTTTTTTTTTTTTTTGTCTATTCCACACATGCATCAATTAGTACTAAATTAAAAAAATAAAAAAAATAAAAACTAAATGTGCATTAGTGAATTTGAATAAATTTTTCTAGCACAAGTAGAAAAAAAAGTGATAATTTAGGGATTTTTTTTAATTTTTAATTTTATTATTTTATTATTTTTTAATTTTTTGTAGTTACGTGGTCGACCTATTGCTTTATCTTTACCCTTTTACTTGCCTTTTCAAACTTTTGAGAGAATATTTTTTCATGAAATTATTACGAAATTTTTTTTATTGAGTACAAATAGCATTTGACCTCTTTACAATAATATATTCATATAACAGAAAATTTTTATATGATAGCCAAGAAACAAATTATTTTTAATATGAACTTTTGGAATTGCCCGAGTTATTTATTTTTAGTACTTTTTATAAATGGAAAAGAAGCAGAAAAAAAAAAAAAACAAACAAATTGATACTATTTATATGCTTTCTTTTGTTCGGACAATGCTTCAATCAAAATTTGATAAGGGTAGACAAAAAAACAATCACATGATCCCCAACAACATTTGATATCTTAAAATAAAGACTCCAAAATAATAAATGTTGTTATACATACATATTATATGAATGTTTCCTATTGCGGATGCTATTTCTATAGCTACTAGCTTTACATGAATGGCCATATGAACTTCATCATTGACTGGATTTAAAAATTATAAAGAAAACAAGAACGGAAAAAATATAAAAATAAAATGTATTACAATAAACCAGGTTATTCTACAATACTTTAGACACTAAACTAATGCGACATTTGTTGTATATAACAATCCCTTTTAAAATAATCAAATTGTTTAAAATTTGTCACATTATTTATTATCCAAAGTTAGCCTAAAAAGTTTGACATATACAGTATTATTCCAAAGGATAATAATACCCCACCTCATTAATGTTCTTTAGAAGATAATATTTTTTTTTTTAGGAAGTTAGATTAATCTTAAATGCAGCAACCATGGATTAAAGGCAAGCCCATTACTCTAGATTTTACATGAAATAAAGACCATCACCTGTAAGTTAACATGGAGCCATCACTATCAATATTCCCTTAAGAAACTTCATAATTATTGGTAGGGTTTTATTCTATATCGGCGGAGCTGTATTCGATTTTATCGGTTTTTACATTTATCATATTAAAAAAATCATAATTTTGAAGTAATTTCAATCAGATGAAACATGCGGAAACATGTATTATAGATAGAGAATCTCCGTATATTAAGAAAATTCATAATTATCGGTAGGGTTTTATTCTATATCGACGGAGCTGTATCAGATTTTATCGATTTTTGCATTTATCATATTAAAAAAATCATACTTTTGAAGTAATTTCAATTAGATGAAACATTCAGAAACATGCATTATAGGTAAGGAATCTCCATATAAAATCTAAAAAAGATATAGGGTTTTTGATATAATTTTTCTGAAAGGATCACACATACAATGTAACGTATAAATAAAAAACATTTGATACGATATTTATTCACGTGATAATAGTGATCTCCTTGGGAGGAATCCCAAACAAATCCTATATCTTTTACTACCTATTAAAAGTTCGAATTATAGCCATCACACGATACTTTCAGCTTTCGTCACGTAATTTTTTTCTATATTTTGTTTATATTATCTATATCACATACACATACGTGCTCTCCAACTAGTATATTGAATAGGCAAGTGATAAAAATGCTGTGAACTCCAGATTCCAAATAGTCAAATTGGACATGACCACATAGCAAGGGAGAAAACAAACAATATGTGTTTGATATGTATTGGCTCCAACCTTGCAAAACATATCATTATCCCACCATGAGTTTATCACTTTGTACAGAAATTCAAATATGTCAAATCAGAAAACCAAGTTGTAGATCAGACAGACATGAGGAGAGCTATTTCTACATTTGTTTTTTTCTTGCTATTAAGGACATCAATGTACCAATCTCTTAATCAATTTTCACATTTTAGTGCCTCCTCATTAAGCCTATGCCTAGCAATTAATATCAATAGTTCAAGAAATTTAATGTGACAGCCCAAAAAAAATGCCCAAAATTAGCTCAACCATAAAAATCTAACTTATTAACTAGGAACAATAT
Source organism: Ficus erecta (assembly GCA_008635985.1). Classification (NCBI taxonomy): domain Eukaryota; kingdom Viridiplantae; phylum Streptophyta; class Magnoliopsida; order Rosales; family Moraceae; genus Ficus; species Ficus erecta. The sequence goes on from BKCH01000815.1 coordinate 409,354, forward strand.
ATATATATATATATATTGAGGTTTATCCGTAGCAGAAAAATATAAATTAATGGAGGCCCAAAGGGTCCCATGATGATTGAGGTGTGGCACTTCAATTTCAAGAAAAAGGGCTTTGAATATTTTTTGGTCTTGATAGACCAGTCCTTGTAATGTTCCCAACTTGTAAGTGTCAAAATGAACTTATAAGCGTCTTCTTAAATTTGACACAATTATTGAGTTCCATATTCACATACTTTCTAGGAATGAAAAAAACCAAATGAGACCAATTTTTTTTTTTTCTATTTTTTCCCCTTTGCCTATTTTTTTTTCTTCCATTTGCCTATTTTTAGTAAAGAAGACATAGATATATATATATATATATATATATGTATTTTGAGTTTCCATTTTGAGTCTTCTTTTGTTCACTTAAAAAAGAAATAAAATTTGGATCAAGTTTTAATTAGTTATGAGTCCTTTCTATTCTACTACATGATATTGGTTGATTTTCAAATTAAACTACTACCTAAAAAAATATCACTTGAATTGACATAAAGAACAGTGTCACACATACTTGAAATTAATTAAATATAACTGAAATGGAGCCTAAATCTAAATAAATTTCTAAAAGAAAATAGTCAATTACTTGCCCATGTGCTATGTTTGGGCAAAGTGACATTCATTAACTTAATTAGTGGTTTTGCTAGCTAAGTGCTAAAATGCACCTTATTGGACTTCATGAGCATCACTCATCTTCCTCCTCATATTTAGGAGTAGATATGATCATACGATTTCTTTATTACAATTTCTTTTGGAGAGAGAGAGAGAGAGAGAGAGAGAGAGAGAGATAACCTAGGTAAAAGGTCAAAAATATGAAATCATATATAATGTCACATATATATTACTAAAATGTCAGAAAATGTTGTACGTAATTAATTTGTAGGGTAATTAAACGCAGAATTAAACAATTTTTTTTTATGACTTCATATGGTACATATGCCAATACTGAAAGGTATTTACACAAAAATAATAATAATCTTTTGCTTGCCACTACAAGGTGGGAACCCAAAAAAAAAAAAAAAAAAAAAAAAAAAAAAAAAAAAAAAAAAAACCTCTCTTATGTATAGTTAAGTTCACAAAGTGTGACGTGTTTCTTGTGGTGTGCAGGCTGTCTCTCTACCTCTTGAGGTCGTTGGCCGTACAATGTATCAAACTGGAATTCCTTCTCTCGAGCTATTAATTTCTCCACTTTATATTATTATTAATTAATCAGGATAAGAAGGCATTATTATAAGCAAAATTAATGCACAAACCAAAGCAAATTATCAGAAAATAAGCTGAGTTTGGAATGTTCATTGAACTTTAGTTTCAGAACTGCTGTAAAACCAGAATATATTATCTGGCAAACCTTACAGTAGAAACTCTATTTTTGTAGCAAACTAATAGGTACCGTTTTAGTCGTTAGGATTAGCTCTTCAATGCTAAGGTAATTCAGCAGTTAAAACAATAGTACATACCGCTAAGATAAATGTATAGTTTCTAACATAAATTTTTTCATCTTCTTTTTCGCGTGATTTTTTACTCTCTTTTTTTCTTCTCTAAGGTAGGAATACCCTAGCGATAGTATTGACGACGTATATTTCTGAAGGATAGATATGGAAATTTGATCAAAATAAATAGGTAGACAAAATTGACATAACCAATTATAAATCTAATGATGTTTTTAATACCGTATCGTAGTATCCTCACTAACTATAATATTAAATTAATTGCACATTTATTTTGAAAGTAGAAAACTAATTCCTCCTATCTTTTTATGGCAGTTGAAGTTATGGTTAAAGGGAGACCAAAACTCAGAAACCCTAATTGACCCAGATCACCATGTTGCCAAGAATCTAGTTTTTGGTCACCCCTCTTTTGAAATTACTAGATTGAGATTTTTGGGGTTGTGTGGTGAATAATTAAAAAAATAACCAAAGGCCATCTTATGCTTAGTCATAAGGGAAACTGGGTTCATTGAATTTGATTTATTATTTTTTTTTTGGCCAATTAAGCATTTTTTGTTCAGTAATTTGCTGTACTTTGTGTTGTGCACTTGCAGCACATGTTGAAGTGTCGTTCTTGGAGGGTTTGTTAAATTTGGATTTCATAAAATGGACTCGGGAAAACCAATCAAAACGTGCATGTATAAAATTTCATATATTTTAATCTTAGGGCTACTTCATGAATTGGTGGCTTTGGCTTTGGGTTGGTCCATGTGATTTTGTAGTGGTTGATTTTGGGTTAATGTGAACCTTCAATAAAAGTGTTTATTTCTCGTCACTCAATAGGGAAAATTTTATTACCAAACTTTCCTCACCAACTTTTTTTTTTTTTTTCCCCTTCTTCCAACACCATTTGACAAGAAAGAAAGATGATTTTGGAGGGTTTGAATTAGAAATCTTTGCATCTTTTGTGTTCCATGTGAATGCGATTGTCATATAAGACCTTTCGTCTATTATAAAGCTCATACCATGATATTGTGGAACATAATATCAATTTTTTTACGATATTCAATCTCATAAAATAATATAGTCTTTTTATTTAAATTTTACAATCGTGATATAATACGATGAACTTTATGAATGGCAACATCGGAGAACAAAAAAAAAAAAAAAAAAAAAAAAAAACCTCGTCATTTCTTTGAAAATATGTATATACTAAATAGTTCCGGCTTACTGATTTTCATTAATTCTAAAAGATTTGTCATGTAAAATTCCGTGGTCTTTACATGAAAAATTATGAGTTATAGAGTGTAGAGGATTGGTTATAGTTCCTTCCTTTTTTTCCCCTTGAAATGGTTTAAAAAATCCAAACCAATAAAGAGATATAAAAAGGAATTATTGAGACACCTACTTAATAAATATTCATTTTTTTTTAGGGAGAGGAGAAACCAGCTTAATATTGCTACTTACCAATATTTATAACATTATCTATTAGAATATTAATTATAGGTATTACTTCAAAAAAAAAAATTTATAAATCTAGTATTTAAATTAATAAATAGTGCAAAATTCAATTCATCCCAACCAAACAAAGAGATAGAATTGTCAAGCAAACCTGTCCAAAAGGTTGCTATCAGACATGATCACCATGCCGAGTTCCTTTCTTTGAAAACTGACCACTCCTAAGCTCCCAAAATTCCACGTATGTCCTCCTTGCTTTCTCCAAAATACCCCCAATATACCCAACGATATCTTGAGCAATCATAAGCATATCTTCGTCCTCTTGAGGTTTAAACTGTAATTGTTGAAAAAAACCTGCGCCGCCTCTGCCAACACGTGTGCATTTTGTCTTTTTGTGAATTTTCTCCCTTGTTTAAACATTTTGATCATAGTGAAATTCTACAACTGGACATCTTAATTGTAGTAATCATTACTATTAAGATTATAATTTAAATCTGATAACGTTTATAAAGTTGATATATTAATGCTATAGTCGAATTTATTCTTTTCTATATCCAACACTATTTAATATGGACCCTCCGATCTAAATTTTTCATATATGCATAAAGATCCAATTTTATTCGTAACCCATTTGGAAGGATATCATCTCATAATTATCCACGACTTTTTATGTCTCTAGCAATTCATTTATCAACGGATTTTTTTTTTCTATATATAACTATAAATTTATGTGGGCCAGTGTATTGCATTCCATTATTTCTTTCTTTTATACATATAGTTTGGTTTTTGCTTTATTGTTCTGGACCACTGCTGAATTAAAAATTGAATAATGTTCCTACATATATAAAAAAAAAAACCTATAAATTCTGACGACTGTTCCAGATCCTTATTATTCATTAATAATTTCGGGATGTTTATTTATTATTTTAATTTTGCCTTTGCTTTTCTATTGGAAATTCAAAGATTCTTATAATAAGCGTGATGAATATCATGTACTTTATATATTTTTTTTTTGTGTATGCCCTTTTCTTCTTACGTGTTTTTAATAAGTAATTAAATCATATCAACTTTTTTGTAATACATTTCATGGTTCTTATACAATAAACAGTATTAAAACCTCAGTGTGGTTTAGATGTGTTTAACGACATTTTATAACTTTAACTACCAGATTTACTGAATAATTTAGTTAGTTTCTTTCGACAAACAATACTAATTAGAAAACTAGTTTAATATGAATTTGCTTGTTAATTATGCTGAAAATTAAGTGTATTTATATGATAGAAATGATATGTTTTGTTTAAGAATGTGCAAAACTTTGCGTTATGCATTTTCATCCTTGTAACATTTTTGAAGTCAAAAAAAATAGAAGATAGGACAAAATTGTGTAAAATGTACTACTTTTAACATATGAGAGCTCTTTTCCTTTCTTTTTCAATGATAGAAAACCATTCTTTTTTTTAATCATTTTTTTTTCCTATTTTTCTTGTTCATTCATATTTCATTTCATCCCTTTTTTTTTTTTTTTCTCCTTCTTAACGTAGTGTTAATATTTTGCTTTGATAGAGTCAGTTTAAAGCTCCTTAATTTGATTGTTGTTATTTTTATTTCATTTTACAGGGTAGGAGTTCCTCTAAGCCATATGTTAATAGTAGTTTATGAAGTTGTTTGTTATTGTAATAATGAATAGATTATTATTATTTTTATTTAATTAATTTAATGTCATAATTTTGCCACTGCTAACTTCTATCAGCATCTTATCACCTATAGAAATTCTCATAAGTCAACCCTCTTCTCCACATTTTTTAATAGGTTTGACCTCTATTACTTTTCTTTATTCCCTTAACAACTAATATGATTGAAAAAAGTTTGCTTCAGCTTCATTTTTCATTTATAATATTCCAATTTTTTTTTAATGAAAAATTCAAGTGACGAAGCTAACAATTTCAATACCCTCATAAATCACAATCAATTAGCTAGTACTAGATGTTAATGCCTTTGTTTTTCATGATCAAATTAATTCAGGTTCTCTGTTAATTAATAAAGCTTTAAATGAATTAATTATATGAATCATATTGTTTTGGTTCTGCTTGATACTTGTTTAGCACGCCTAATCGACACTCGTTATCGATGTCCGTCACTAATGATAGAGAACAGCAGCTGTAAGAAAGGACTTCGGAGTTTGCATTATTGGTCTTCCCTAATTGAACAACAGATTTTAATTAATTGGAATTGATTAGTTTAAGCTTAAGGGTTGACCTTTTAGTGATGGAGAAAATATTAAGATGAGAATTAGTACTGTAGAATTAAGTAGATTGCACGTTTCCAACTTAATCATGAAACACACGCCACTTTTCAATTTATTGGGTCTTACCATTTTGTTTTTTTAGTTGAATTTAAGCATAGTTTTCTTTTTTTCAAATTAAGTGCAATTTTTTTGTTCCCTACCGGAGAAAGTCATTTTAAGTTGTCTTTTATTTTTGTTTTTTTGTTTTCATTTTTATTTTATAATGTCAGATCTACGATTCTCATTTTTAAAGATAAATAAAAAACTTTTAAGTTTCGAACATGAGAGTTCATTTTAAAACCAATCCCTTTCTGTTAGTCTTAGAAGGGGTTAAATGAGTTTTCTTCAGTAGTTTATTATCAGTTTTTTCTTGTTCATATCCTATTAGCCTATACGTTGAAACATAAATTAAGAAAGAAAATAAAGAGATTATACGTGATTAGACAAATGTGCATACAATCGCAAACTAAGAATAAAAAGGAGATTTTAATCAAAGTTACTCAAATCAACTGAAATCGTATGATTTTCTATGTACAAAAATGTTAATTTTATGGAGAATGCAAATAATCTTAACTATTGTTTTTACGTATTTTTAATTTTTAGACATTATTTTTAGTTAGTTTTTTAGTTTAGATTTTAGATTTACTTGATTTGTAAAGTCCTTAATTTAAAGAAAGTACATTACGAAAGTTTGAATTTAATAATTTGTGTCTGTATATATATTTGACTTAATTAATAATGGAAAATGCTATTCGCCTATGTCATATTTTTCCAAATTCTATAAAATTTACCCAGTAAGGTCTAATATATGTTCAACCTTATTTTTCATTTTCTTTTTTTAGGGGCCCTTTTTTTTTTCTTTTTTTAATAATCACATGTTACTTTAAATATTGGTGTTGATTTGGGAATGTTATAATTTCGTGACAATATTCTTGAATTCGTTTTATATTTTAGTTAATGAATTTTTTATTGCCTTAAAATTAGGTCTAATAGGAGTGAATAATTTAACATGCATGTTTCTCTTAAAAAAACTAACAACAGCTGACGATTATTCCAGATTCGTTTGTATTATTTCTGGATGGCAGTTTCTCTGTTCATTATATGTAGTTTTTTTATTTATTTTTTTTTTGAATTTAAAATTCAAAGATTCTTATAAGCAAAGCCTGACGAATATATATAGTTTGTTTGTATTGTGCTTACCAATATTCTCTTCCCCCTTTTATTTGTTTACTTTTCATTTTTTTTTTAAAATTTAAAAACTAATGTAATAAGACGACAAAAATCTCAGTTGGGTTGATCATCCCTTGTGCATAAAAGGAGAAAATGTTGGCAATTAGGCTTCTTCTTCTTCCTTTTTTTTTTTTTTTTTTTTAAGGGAGCAATTTATGCATCTTAATAATACTAATCAAACAATAATCCTCTGATTAGGTGACATTTTTTTTCCTTGATTAATGTCCAAGTTACTCAGACATTTACAAATGCTCATAATGAATAAAATTTTCTCTTCTCAGATGTTTTTGTTCCACATAATCTAAAAATCATACCTTTGAGTCTGTTCTAAGGTTTTTTAATTATTTTATTATTTATCTTTTACAGGTTAGAAGTTCTTTTATACCCAAATCTTACGTATAAGAAGTTTTACGGGAAGCTTTTTGAGATAGTAATTTATGAATACGTGTTGCTTCTTTGTTTAATTTCATTACCATTTTGACACTTCTAAACTTCTATTAGTATCTTTTCTCACAAAAGTCAGCTTTGTTTGTCTGGGCATCTTGTTGCAGTTGGCCTCCTAGTTAGTTAATTTATCCATTGTATTTTGTTGAAAGAAGTTTCTTTTTGAAGTTTATATAGGTGGTGCACATTTATGTATTTTAATCCGGTTAAAATTACGTTAAAATAAAAAAAAAAATATGTAGAATTGATATGATTTAATGTAAATATGACGACTAAAAAACAGAATTCTATTGAAAAGATATTCTTTTTTCATATCTTAACATAGAATTTTTTTTAAAAATAAAATAAAATTCTTTGAACAAAGGCTTTCAATTCATGCAACTAACAATTAGTTAGGACCTTCTCATCATTGATTCTTGCGTAAAATAATTTCTTTAAAATATAAGAAGTTTTGCAATTAGCATATATAGTTGGTGTCTTTTAGAGAAGTAGAGTTGCTAGCAAATTTTGGAAAATCAAATCCTAAATCATGATTATACATTATTGTGTATGATATGATATAACCTTGTATACATTTTATACATGTGCAGTCACATGTGGACTTTGGACATAAATTATTATTGGGAGGGGACTTAATTAGTAATCCCTTGGTTTGTATCAATTTTATCTCTATTATTAATAACATTGTAAATCATATTTAGTCATTATATTAGTCATCTAATTTCTATTATATTGCTTGATTAAACGTGATTTGATAGTACCGATGACCAATAGTATAAGAGCGGCAGTTGTAATGTAAGAATAGGATTAGTTGTTTTAGTGATCCTTCCTCATGATAAATTGATTTGTTTAAGGTTGACCTTCTAGGTAGTGGTAGCAAAACATCTAATTAATTACTTCTGATTGTGTCTCTAAGATTGATTAGACTAGACGTTTTTGCGCTAATCCTAGAACACTTGTCACACATTTCTATTTTATGCAAATAACTTGTTTTATCATTGAATTTTTTACTATGGAAAAATTTAATGTTGTGAGAACTCCTGCAGTTTTTAGTTCCCCAAGAGAAAAGGCACACTCAACTAATTAAAGCTTGCTAGCTTAAAAAAATAATAAATAAATAAATAAATAAAAAAGCTTGCTATAGGAAATGGAAGTGCGCATTGGGAACTTTTTATGGTGTTTTAAAAAGAATTCCCGATATCGACATCGAAAATACAACGAATTACACTTATTAAGTTGGAATTTACAAATTTCGAACGTTGAAGTTGTATAGCTTAATAAATTTGTGAATTAAAAAAAAAAAATATATATATATATATATATATATATATATTTGCGCATTTGAATAGTATTCTTACGAGTTTTGAAAGTTTAACATTAAAAAAAATTACTATTGATTTGTGAACCGAAACTGATGCAATGAAAATAAAAATGTAAAATCTACTTTTATATGCAATTACAAGAACCATAAACATTACATAGTTTTGTGAAATAGTACTCTGCAATGTATATTAAATTTAATTATTCTTTTTTCCTTGCTTAAGCTGTAACCCCAGAGGGGGCAAGTTGGGAACATGTGATCCTTGTGGGGACAAAAATGTTAAACTCATTTAATGGAACTTTTTCTCTTATATGATATTATATATATATACACACACACACACACACACACACACACATTTGATTTGATTTTTCATGGAAGAATCTTTATGTAACAGTCATGTGAACCTTCCTAGTACCCACTCAACTTATTTCCTTAGTTTTTAAATAAATGGTGCTTAAGAATCCTTCTGTTTTCAAGTTTGATGGAGCACATGATGAAATCATGGGAAATTTTATATTGATAATCAACATTATTGTACTAAATACTAATGGACATTGCTGACTTTGATCCAATTAAGTATTCTAATTTTATATTGATAATTATACTTATAATGTTGTTTTAGCATTTGATTTTACATTATTCACTTATTTGTAGTTGGAGCTAGAACTTGGACGAGTTTTAACAACTTTTTGGGTTTTCTTGGGGTTGGGAAACATGATCACAAGTTAGGAAGTTACCAATTGAGTTTTAGCATAGCTATTATATATAATTTTAAGAACAGTTAGATACATTATCAGTCTCATCGATGAGATATGAAACCATTGCGTTTGGAGACTTCTATTACATTTTGAGAGATTCCTAAACGACATATCAGCTTCAACTAAACAAAATGAAATTACTATGAAATGCTATAGTTGTAAAAGGCAACAAAGTAAACGCCTTGTCGTTTTTAAATGAACGACAACGGACTTGTAAAACTACATGTCGTAAAACAAATTAAAGAGAGCCACATGTTGCTTATACCTTTTAAGGAGTACAGGTGTCGCTTTTAGATAGTATATATAATCTAAATATAACAATCTTGACGTGACAAAGAACATGTCGTTCTATTATTTAAAACGACAACAATTTCTAAAATGGGAATTTACATATCGCTCTTAAATCCTTCATGAACAGAAAAATCTACACATTCAAGGACATGCCATTTCTATAAATGACGAAAGCAAAATCAGAAAATAAATAATTCACATGTCTTTGAATGGCGATATCGTCTAATTCAATAAAACGATGCCAAGCTTATTCAGAATAAAATCATAGGAAATTTTATGATCAACATGTCGTATGAAGCTCTCAAACAACATAAAATATCTTATTGTTATGGTATGTGTGGCGACAAAAATTAAATACGACAACACATTTCAGTAAAGGAGAGAAAAGATGTCGTTGCAATAAAACCAGAAAAGAAAAAAATCTTAGCAAGCGAGAAATCAGGAACTGGAGTAGAAAACCACGTCAGCAAAAGTTAGTTAGAAAACACGTCGTCTAAGTGTAATGATTGAATTGACACGTGTACTAATGATTGTAACATCCAAGCCCGCAAGAAAAAATATAAATAGAGGTGAGGATATGATATTGACATACTTTTGAAAACAGTAAAAAATAGAGAAATTCATATTCATTTAAGAGAATTTGATTCTTATTGCTCTAGATTTTATTAATTCTAATAAAGTTTAGTATTTTCATTGTTTGTCGTTGATCCAGATTTTCACACAAACAGTATGTCGTCGAGAGAGATGAACGACAACATACTTTGCACAATCAACTCATCTTTAACAACTTGACATTTTTCCCTCGCACATCACCCAAAAATCATGTGGGCTAACGACACGTCGTTTTACTATTTTTGACAAAGAAGGGGTCGTTTTTCTTTTTTTTAAAAATCAAATATGTGGACTATATTTTGACAATAATACTTGATTCACCACTTATGGCATTGGTACTTCGGTATGAAATCGATAAGATCTTATTTTCAAATTACCAAATTTATTTAAAAAAAAATATATAAGTTTTATATATAAGTTTTTAATTTTGATGATTTTAACCAAATTTTCTTAGACAAACCAAATTTTCATAAACATGTATCCTAAAGAAGAACCTTACTATTGTCATTATTATATTTGTTTATTTTTTTGGAAAATTTTTATAATATATTATTGTTGATAAATTATTATTTATTATTTATTGAAAAATTGCAATTTTAGCAAATGGGAAAATACTACAAGTGATAGAGAAGGGGACAACCAAATGTGGGACCACCCAACCCATAAGTGTGTTGTTTTTTTGTCCCAAAACACACTGCAAATTGCAAAACACATCTTGTATCTCCTGGCACGTTTCATCACCCTTCACTTTGCCAATCCCACAGCTAACGGCTCTGATCAAATCAACGGTAAGTCCAAGTGGGGCAAAACCTAACCCGGATCCGAATTTTTCCCCATCAATATAAAAAATATCCTCTTATTATCCCGATAGGTTTTTCTTGTTCTTCTACTTCTTCTTCAAAATTCTAAAACCCCAAAACCTCACACAGACGAACCTTATCTTCTTCTCTGTAAAAAGAAGAAACCATGTCTGCCTCAGCGGCCTCTTCGTCCTCTCTCGCCCTCGTTTCTCTTACTCCCAAGACTCTCCCTCTCTTCGCCTCCAAACCCACTTCGCTTTCTCTCTTCTCTTCTTCTTTCTCCTTCGCTTCTCTCAAGCTCTACGCCGCTAATGTGAGTGTCGTCAGCGTCTCCCCGAGGGGGTTTCGGGGCTTGTCTTCCTCGTCCCGGTTCGTCAGAAACGTCGCCGTTTCATCGGAGTTCGAGCAGGACGAGGATGTTCTGAGCGACGAGGGAGAGGGTGAGGATTTCTCTCCTGACCTTAAACTGTTCGTCGGTAATCTTCCCTTCAGCGTCGACAGTGCCCAGCTCGCCGAGCTCTTTGAGAGAGCTGGGAATGTCGAGATGGTTGAGGTATATTTTTGCATCGGAAAGTTTTGATTTTTTAGTCGATATGTGAAGTTTTGTTCAAAATGGTATCTCGGTTGTCTTGTTCTAAGCATGGTTGACGTATTTTTGCGTTGGAAAGTGAGAATTTTTATTCGGAATGTGATGTTTTGTTGAAAATGGTATCTGGGTTGTTTTGGTTTTAGCATCTTAATATTGTCGAGATGGTTGAGGTAATTTTTGCATCGGAAAGTTTGAATTTTTTTATCGGAATGTGATGTTTTGTTGAAAATTATATCCGGGTTGTTTTGGTCTTAGCATCTTAATAATGTCGAGATGGTTGAGGTAGTTTTTGCTTCGGAAAGTTTGAATTTTTGTTCGGAATGTGATGTTTTGTTGAAAATGGTATCTGGGTTGTTTTGCTCTTAGCTTCTTTATAATAATGATACCGTGTTTTGAGAATTTCTTCAAGTTTTTAGAAGTTCATAGCATTTGTTTTGTTTTGTTTTTTTTTTTTCCTTTGAAGTCGAGTTGTGAAAGTTCGATGAGAATGGTAAGTGGGATGTTTTGGTCTTAGCCTCTCATGATACTTTGGTTCTTCTTTGGAGAAATTAAAGTTGAAGGCTTTTGAAGTCAAGTTGTGAAATTTTGTTGAAAACGATATGTGGGTTGTTTTGGTATTAATATATAATGTGGTTTCTTCTGTGGAGAAAAATTGTCTTAAGAACTTCAAGTGTTAAGAAAGTTTCATTTTTTACTTATGAAGGTGCAAGTAAGCGCCTAGTTTGTTTGTCTTCGTGTACTGAAGCCATTACCTTTGGCAGGTGATTTATGACAAGACAACTGGAAGAAGCAGAGGGTTTGGTTTTGTGACCATGTCTTCTATTGGTGAGGTTGAAGCAGCCGCTCAGCAGTTCAATGGCTATGTAAGTTGTTACTATCTTCTGTGCTGCTAATTGTTTTGAGTTTGTTTTTGTTAGGCTTTGTTTCATTTTTGAGTGAAAAGTGATAGATTTATAGTTTTACATAACCAATGTTGACCATCACCACTGGCTTATACTAACGTTGATCCTATTTTATGTCCTATCTGTTTTGAGTTTGGTTTTTGTTGGGCTCCGTTCATTTCTGAGTGAAAAATGTAAAATTTAAAGTTCTATACTACCAATGATAATCTTCACAGCAAGTTTTTCAACCATTCAGTAGCATATTCTTGTGTTATAATTTGTTCAATGTTGTTAAAATTTGATGGTGAGGATCACCAATGGTGATACATAGTATTGACCACAATAATAATCTAAGCACAAAATTCATGACAATTTGCAGGAACTTGAAGGGAGGCCAATGAGGGTGAATTATGGACCACCTCCTCCCCGAGGAGAAAGTTCCTTTCCCCGAGGTGGCAGGGGTGGTGGTGGTGGTGGCGGCGGCGGTGGCGGTTTTGAAACCAGCAACCGTATATATGTGGGTAACCTTTCATGGGGTGTCGATAACGCAGCTCTTGAGAACTTGTTTAGCGAGCAAGGAAGGGTTTTGGAGGCCAAGGTGGTTTATGACAGGGACAGTGGTAGGTCAAGGGGTTTCGGCTTTGTAACCTATAACACCGCTGATGAGGTCAACAGTGCCATCCAGTCCTTGAATGGTGTTGTAAGTATTGCCTGTCACGTACCATTATTTCTTTCTCACTGAATCAAGCTCCTCTAGTGGATATTCCCGTGCCTTCAGCTTAGTCATGGTCACAAACTCACCATAACTTGGCAATATCTTTGGGCAAGTTACATATTGCAAATTTGGAAATCTGAACTTTCTGTCTTGCAGGACTTGAACGGAAGAGCCATTCGAGTCACCCATGCTGAAGCTAAGCCAAGGCGCTCGTTTTGATTGTCGAATCCTCCGTTTGTCCCTGGATTATTAAGACTGGGGGTATTGCTCTTAAAATGACCCGATGAACTAGTATTGCCTTTTACCTCATTCATGTTGCCCTTTCCCTCTGTTCTAAAAATCTGCTAATGTTTTTAACAGAAATTGGGAGCAATGTAGCTACACCCTGTGGCTTCACCAAGAAATTGCGGAACATACTGACTGTGACGCATTGCACGCTGGATTTAGCAGGCGGTTTTTGGCCATGGATGGACGAGGGATCGAGATGATCGTTTCTGTGTTATTATTTTTGAAACTTAAATTAATGTAAGTGATTGGGGTGTTAAACTCAGTTCAGGAATTGATTTTGTAGTCAATCTTTATCATATTTCTGATAGATTCAGTGAAAGAGAAACTAAAAGAGAGCATGATTGAATCTGTATCCAGTTTCAGTAACAATCTTGTGCCTTCCAAGTAAATTTTTACACAGAATGCACGGCTCCAAGTTTTCCGTGTGCTTTTCGTCCAATAACAAACCTTCAAAAGTCGATCACTGTTACGAACCCATTAGGTAAAACTAATTTTTGCAAACTGGAGGGCTTTTAAACCCCCAAATTAATTTTAATTTATCAATGTAGGATTTTTGGTACTTAACGGTCCACAATGCTTAACAACTCATCTTTCCTTTTAGGTGACTTTGAGGATGGTGCCTCTATCGAGTAGCAGCGCCACTAGGTTTTCCTGTCCATAGCAATGATGCATAAACTGCGTCCGATTTCATATCACTACATGGAAAGGTTATGGAATTGTTCAAAACCAACGGTCTTTTAGGCTTGGTCGTGTGTAAAAGTTTAATCAACTGTCAACTGGGACTGAGTCGGTTCTTTGCACACGGGAATCCTCAATTTAAAAGCCTAATGGCAAGGAACTACTCTATGATGAACTATAAATCAAGACGTCTTTTTGTTACTTCTTTTTTTATTATTTATTTTTACAACGCGGGATCGAACTTTGACCTTTCAAATCCAATCTCCACCCCACCTTATCTATGCCATTTGACCAAATGGACATTACTAGTAGACACTTGGTAGAATCAAAAGAGTTATTAAGTAGCAATTGCATAAACATTCCATGCAGTTCAAATGGACTCAGAATATGACCAAATTGTGAAACATGTCTTTTTGTTTAGTCTTGACTATTTTGTTGACATGGATCATCCTATTCTTTTTATTGCTTATTTTTTCCCCCCTTAACGTTTTCCTGCGTAACTGTTACGTAGATCCCATCAATTTCTCATGATTCGGAGAATCGGGAAAGCATTTTTCAACACAACAATTTATTAGAGCTAGGAAGAAGAGTCTTCAATCAAAATAATAAAAAAAAAAAATTGTGCAGCTCATTTCATCACCCCCTAATTCCCACTTACCAGCCTTTGCCTTTTAGTTGCATGTATTTCCTTTTTGTTGTGGATGGTCTTTGATTCATGGTTGGTTTGTTCTGTTTAATGAAACAATATAATCTTCTCTCTCTTTCTCTTGCTTCTTCTTCATTAAAAACACAACCAAAAAGAAAAAAGACTGGTTCATAGTTCACTTCTGGCCAACAGTTTGTTAACCATGGCTGGTTCAGATTTAAAGTTGTTCTGGATTATTTTCCTCATATCAGCTGGCCCTTTTCTTCTTCTGGTCGATTTGACGATTGACGGAGAAACTTGATGGTCTATGAGATGGTGGTCATTAACAGCTATAACAAGAGCAACTTTCTGGTTTTTGATCAAAAAACTTTTTGATGTTTCTGATTTGATATCATCTCCAACTTGCATGTCCTCTTAGTTCCTTTTAACCGTTCATAAGCTTGGAACATATGCCTTGAAATATCTTTATCCCTGGAAGTTTCTCTCACGATCATTAGGTCGCTAGTCGACGCGCTTTACAATGTTCAGATTCTCGTTAGATTCCAAACAGCTTGTCCTTCCTCTCGTGTGTTCGGAAGAGGAGAGCTGGTTATTGACCCTTCAAAGATTGCTTCAAGGTACCTTCACAAGGATTTTCGGCTAGACCTTGTGGCTGCTCAGCCCCTTCCACAGGTATGCCCCTGTAGAAAGAGGTAAAAATTTACGAGTTTGGTGGATAAATGAGTTTTGTTTTTAAGTATTT
This sequence comes from Ficus erecta, assembly GCA_008635985.1. NCBI lineage: Eukaryota > Viridiplantae > Streptophyta > Magnoliopsida > Rosales > Moraceae > Ficus > Ficus erecta. The sequence continues at coordinate 424,557 of BKCH01000815.1, forward strand.
GCGAAAACTATAAAGTGCATAGAATTAGAATAACTTGTTCTGCAGATTTAGTGATTATAGACCCCTCCGTGTAAGTTCACTTTTCTAAATCGTTATCTCCTTCATATCAACTTAATTTCAAAGTGATCCTATTCCGCTTTTCTCTCTCGGACATGTGCTGATACGCTTTTGTAAGTACGTTTTAGGATTCTGTTGGTACTATTAGTAAAGTTAGTATTAACGTTAAAGAAAGTAAAAATTTTTTTTTTTGGAATCTATAAAAAATAAAAATAAAGAAATATGGATGGCAATCGTTAGAAGAAGAGAGAAAAAACGGTGGGTATTTAGACGGAGCCGCATGGGTGCTGAAGCCATAATAAAAAATTAAACAAGAAAAAAATAATAATAGTAATAAAAGTTGAGAAGAAGAGAATACAAAGATATTTAACGTGAATGTACTTTCATGGATTAAAAATAATGAATTTATTAATAAAGAGCATAATTCTCATATAAATATAAATTACAATATATACAATTGGGTATGTTTCCTAATACTTATAAATATACTTAAATCAGAACTTATTTTAAATTATAATAAATACAAATAAATCTAAAGTTTTTAATAAAGATAATTCCATACAAAATTTTAACTTTCCTATAGGCACCTCTTAGTGACCGAACGACAAGAACAACGTTGGAACAAGGTTTGTAGTTTCCAATACTCAGAATGCCAATCTTGGTAGTGTCCCAACTAGTCCATTCTTTGAGACTGGCATTTTCGGGGACTCTTTAACTTGCAAAGACCAGTACCGGTGGATCGCAACTCAGAGGAATCGACGAGAAAGCCATACTCCGAGGCCTCCTCCTCGATCTCCGGCAGGACATCAAGCGCCACCTCTGCCTTGAACTAGTTCGGCAAGTAAGTCATCAAGTGCTTTTACTATATGTTGATCTTTTTGGTTTTCTTCTCATTGTCGTTTTTACATTGTTGTCGTTTTTCCTACCCTCCTATGTAGTCCTAATTTAGCCTTCGTTTGGTAAGTTAGTTGGAAATGAAATTTTTAAGTTGGAGTTGGTTGACTTTTCAAAAACTAGTTATAAATGTTATTGACTTTTCAGAAAAAGACAAAAATTGAGATGAAAAAATACAGTTTAGTTTAAGATAAACTCAAACCTCAAACGAGTTGTTTAATCAATTTTTTTTAGATATCCCTTTTGTAGGGATTATTTCTTCTTTTTCACTTGAAATTCATTTTCGATCTAATTTGCATTTCCTACATTATCGTTTATAATTTTCGTTGCTATTTTTTAAAAAAATTTTGTTGTCTCTTTCCATAATTTGTCGTTTTAAATTCTACCTTGTCGTTTTGCATTTTCCTTTGTTCTCTTAACGTCTTTTACTTATTAATGATTTCTATTTTTAATCTTGATTTTGAGTTTTTCTAATTTTATAGTCGTTTTTCATTCTTTGTCGCTCGTATCCTACCGTTTGCAATTCCTTTATTGTCGTTTATAATCCTTCATTATTCTTTATTTTACTGTCGTTTTCCCTCACTTGACGCTTCCAACCTTCTTGTCGTTTATATGTTAACTGACGTTTTCCCCTACTTATCGTTTTCATTTACGACTCATCTTTCAAGTTTATTGTTGTTTTCCTTTCCTCTGTCGAACATTTTCACTTGGTTGTTTCTGGTTTTTGTTTTTGTGTTTGTGTTTGCTTTTGTTTTTGTTTTTTATCTTTTTTGTTCTTTTTTCAGTTTTCTTCTCATTGCATTTCCCTTTTTGTCGTCTCTTCAATAGTCCCCTCTTTTGCCATAGTTGTCGTTTTCCACTTAGTTTTCACTTCTTGTCGTTTCTCTGCTGCACTCCTATTTCCACGCATTTATTGTCGTTTTTCCATGTTTTTTGTCGTTTCATGTTCCCTCACGGCAGAATAAAAAAACCAAAAATGGTAAAGACAAATGACAAAGATAAATAAAAAACAAACTACTAAAATAAATATAACAAAATCAAGACCTTACCCTATTTTTTCTTTAATTTTTTACTCTTCATTTCTTTCCATTATTTTCTCCGATCATGTAAATGCAGGGGAAAAAATAATAATTATAATAAAAGGGAAAAAAAAAGTAAAAAATAAAATGAAAAATACTTTTCTCTGATTATGTATGTGTGGAGGGAAAAAATGACAATTAATAAAAAACAAAAATAGAAACAAAAATAAAAAATCGCCCAAGAACTCAAAAAAGAGAGAAAAAAAAGGAAAAAAAAATCCAAAAACAAAAAATTCTATCACGAAAAACATACAGAAATTAAAAATAAAAAAAACAAAAACTTTTTGTTCACTAATATATATGCAGGAAAAAAAATATGATAATAATAATAAGAAAAAGGAAATTGAAAAAAAAGAAAAGAAAAGCCAACCAAAAACCCAAAAAAGAAAAACAGGAAAAAAAAAAAAAAACCGAAACCAAAACAACAAAGTAAAAATTTTAGAATCTAAAGTTCGAAAACAAAAATCAGGAAAACAAAACTTGGAAAAAAAAAGAGGAAAATTAAAAAAAAAAAACAAAAAAAAACAAAAAAAAAGGGGAAAAAACAAAACAACAATGGAAGAGGAAAAGATGGCGGAAAAAATAAACCAAGGACATGAAAAACATAAAAATCAAAATTTAGGGTTCGGAGAAAAGAAAGAAATCGAGAGAGGAAATGAACAGTGGAGAGATAAAATTAGAGGAAACAATGAATGAACAAAAAGCACAGAAAAAGGGGGAAAAAATAAACAACAATAGAAGAGGACGAAAAAACATAAACCGGCAATAATAAGAAAAAACATAGAGATCAGAGTTTAGGGTTTGGAGAGAACAAAGAAACCGAGAGAGAGAGCAAACAATTGAGAGAAAATAAAAAGAGGAAATGAGCAGCAGAGAAAGGGCAGACTGATATGCTAGGGTTACAGGGGTATAAAAGTCCATCCATTATGCAGCAAACCAATCTTAGAGTATTTGAGAAGGACAAAATCGTCCAAACACATAAAGGAGGGGTAAAACCGTCCGCTCACGGTAGATAAAAAAACAACTTTGACTAAGGCACAAATTCGTCTGTGCACTGTGGAAAGAACAGTAAATCCCTCCTCCTTCTTAAGATATAGTAATAATTTGTTCGTCGTTTTTTTTCCTACCACCGCTCACTTTCACTGTCGTTTTCATTTACTTAATGTTGTTTTATTATAGTTCTTGATTTGATCGTCGTATCTCTTCCAACCAGGTGCCTCTCTCTCTTCAATCAGATGGATGACTGAGCCCTAGATGCCATCTGGGAGCAGCTGAAACCCATCCCTCCCTGAGTACTATTACAACCCGGTGATGGAGATGCTCTTCATAATCCGTAGCTACCTCGACTCCGCCACCACCATCGGCGGCCGAACCGACTTATAGACAAGAAAAGCAAAGCAAAAAGAAAAAAAAAAAAAAAAGTGGCATGTGACGATTGAAGGACCCGGTATGTGGCCGATGAAATGTATGAATAGAGCATCCTTTTATAATTGATTTTATTATTGTGTGATCAGCAACGGATCCATGATTTAAATCGAGTGGGAGAATAAATAAAGATAAAAATTATAACTAAAATAATTTTTTTAAAAAGTAAAACTTCTAATATTTCTTGACAAAACAACATATTATAGTTGTACTTGATGAGTTTTCATGCCTTAAAACCATTGCATGATAAGTTCATTCTCAATACTATTACAAACTTCTTTCTCAATATACACAAGCAAGAAAGGAAAAAAATTAGGAAAAAAAAAGAAGAAGAAAGAATAGAATAGTTTGTAATGGTAATGGTAATGGTCGTTTAAGAAACATTGTTGTTTGATTGTAATGGTAATGGTAATGGTAATAGTTTGTAATGGAAAAAAAATTAGGGAAAAAAAAAAGAAGAAGAAAGACATCCTTTTATCGGAATAACGAAGATGTCTGTGGTTTTCTTTTTTAAGTTTATTTCCTAAATGTCGCTTGTTTGTTTGTTATTTTTTCTGTTGATGATTTGCTTAATTCTCATGTAATACGTCAATATAAAGAACATTGTTGCATGTTTTATGATATCAAGTACATTGCAATATAATAATAATAATAATAATAATAACAAATAACGAGACGAAAATAATGATAATAATAACAAATGATGATAATGATAATGATAACATATAATAATGGCAATGACAATAATAATAATATTCGGAGAATACCAGATTATATTACATATTAGATAAGTAGTTGTTAAATTTATACTGTTTCTGTTCCTTGTTTTAATTACATTTCGACGTGAGTGTGGAAAATTACTCAAAGCTTCTTTTTCTTTATGAAGTTTATAACATCATACATCAAAAACTTCTGAGTTTTTTTTCTGAGACCATAAATTGTACTCTTCATATAATTTGGCTAAGCAATTCTACAATAACTTTTTTACTCTGTATACTTTCATTTACATAAAAAGAAATAGTATGGGTTTAAACGAAACCCCGAACTTGTCCAAGCAGATCTTATAATATAGAGCAATAGTATAATAATAGTTTCTGTATTTTTCTCTCCTTTGAAATGGTTTTTTTTTTTTTTTTTTTTTCAAATTGTCTTTTTGAGTCAAACTTCATTGTATTTTTTTTTATTATTTGTTTCATGAGAGATGAGTACATGATAAGGATGTTAAAGGGGTTCCGATCTTGTTGAGATTTATTAATGCACCTCTTGCTTCCCGTTACAACCATTTTTTAAGGGGGGAAAAAAAAAGAAAGAAATTGTAAATGTGGGGTTGAGATGCTTTTAGTGCTTATATTGATTCTTCGAAATCGTCGTCAACTGTGCTTAAGTCGCTTAGGATGAGCATGTAGGAATCACTAGCTAAGTCTATTTCTTCCAATAATAATAAAGATGAGAACGGGGAAGAAGATTATCCTAATTGTATTCTCCTTATTATTCTCGCCTTTTACCACCAAAAAAAAAAAAACACCCAGCATGTGGGCTATAGAAATTCTTCATATAACTACTTGAACAAGTATTGCTCGGCCTCTTTCAACACAGCAACAACAAACAATCTCTTTGAATACAATCACTTTGGGCCACTCTATATAGACATATGAAAACTGCCAAGCAAATTAAATACAAATGAGGCCCAAAAGGCAATACGAAGAACATGAGAAGCAAATTTTAGATAGGCATGCCTATGTAATCACTGATGTGCAAAGAATCATTAAAGAATATGCCATTGGGGACTGGGGAGATAGATGAGGATTGAGGAGTGACCAATTTTTTAAAGTGACTCTCGTTTTCTGCAATGAAGTTGGAGACAATTATGGGTTTCAAGTCACATTCTGGTATGAGTGGGTGTGAGCATGTTGTTGCACCCCCACACAAATTGGTTATGGAGATAAATATATATATATATATATGCGTGTGTGTGTGTGTGTGTGTATAACAACAGCTTCTGGCTTAGCTTATAGTGGCTCTTTGATTGCAACCAAAGACAAAAATTTGTGAGCTCAATGATACTGCATGACCCTTTTTTGTAGTTTGTAATCTTTGACTTGAAGCCTAAGAGAAGCACTATTTTATGTATATTTTAACAATTTGTGGCCTTTTTAATATTAAAACCCAACTTATTAAGGTTATTTTATTGTTCTTCATGGGGAAAATTTTTTCTTTGTCTTTTCTAAGCTCTCCAATTAGCTTTTGGAAGCTCTCCAATTAGCTTTCCTTTAAATTAATCGACATTGACTGGTTATGGATGTTGGAAGAGATGGAATCCAATGGGGGGCATCAAAATGAATAAAAAGAGAAACCCCACTTTGTATAATTACCTTTTACTACTAAAGTTTGATCCATAGATTAGAAAATTACATGAACTTGAACACACCCACAAACCCATAAAAAATGTATATAAATAAGAGAAAATTTCAAGAATACCGCGAAAGATTCCACGTTTAGATTTGTAAGATCAATTTTAGAGCTTAATATTTATGCTATACAATTAAGCTTCATCGACGTGATAGAAATTTGAATAGCAAACAAATTGTGAGATGAATCAATACACACACATATATATAAATATATATATATATATATATATATAAACTGTGACATGACACCTAATTTTCTTTAGAAACTAAACAATGGGCTCACCTCATATCCTATTTTCTCACGAAGGGCCAAGATTATGACTACTCGTGCATGCCTAAGTTTTCTTAGTATTCTTATTAGTAATCAAATCTCACAAGACATCTATAATTGAGTTATATTATGACTAAGGTGGTAGAATTTAGTACAGGTAATTAGTTAACTAACAATCCATGATGACTATCCCTAAATATATATATATATATATATATATATATTTATATATAACTTTCAACCATGATGATGTGTGGAGGTACTAGACTTTCCCGCCAATTGTAAACAAACTCGACGTTTATGATGAATGTTCTCCGAGAAAAACGAGTAAGAAAAGAATAGAAATTAGAGAAAAAGAAAAAAGGAGAGAGAGAGAGAAAAAAAGGGAATTTCAAGATCGTAATGATTGTTTTGCGTGCTTTAATTTAATTTGGGCTACATGGGGTTGTGCTTTCAACTTTGGTAATCATTTAAAGCAGAAAAAGCGTACTGGAAGTCCAAAAGAATGTCTTGCATGAGAAGAAAAACTACGCTCAAGCCATATCAAAGAGAGAGAAATCGGATTATTTAAAGTGATTAGCATGCTTAATTTTGAGTTAAGATTAGAGTGGAGGTTCAGCCAATTAATAAACTAGAAAGATTGAAGCATAATAAACTTACAATCAATCATATAGTAGGGCTTGTCAATGCAATTAGGAGATGTTAGAGTCGTAGAAAAAAGCGTGAGAGTAGAGATTTATTTTCTTAAAGAAAATAAAATTAAGCATCGTTTGGTAGAGGAAGAAAGTGAAAAGAAGCGAAAAAAGAACACATGCATGGATCCCATTATTTTTTACCCGTGCAAAAATTTGAGAGATTTTTGAAGATTAAAAAGTTTTACATCTTGAATTAGTAAAATTACTTTTCTTATCCTCATTTGTAAACTAATTAGAAAATTAGTTTTTTACTCACTCATTCATTTGGTTTCCTTATTATCATATATCAAAATGTAAAGCACATATATATATATATATAAAACAACTTTCTTTATTTCCTTCACATTTTCTTTCTCCATTGCATATATCTCTCCTTTCCTTTTTCTTACCCTTTTATTAAACGGAATGTAAGTATAACTAAAGCGATATCTTCATATTGAGAACGTCTGTATTAAGTTATAGTTACCTATATTAAAAGACCGAATATGTCATCTCAATCCCATCAAAACTTATGCTTCCATTATATAAAAAGACTTGAACTTAATACTTCATACATATCAAATCACTTGAGAATAAGTCTTGGATTATTATATTACCAATCTAACGGTTATTCTTGAGTATTATTACATTGTACCATTATTTCTCAAAACATGTGTTAATTATAAGTAAACTTGCTTATTTGGAAAATAAAAAGGAAAAAAAATGTAATTCTTAGGAAAAGGCATGTAATTTTATGCCTTGAATTTGAATACTATAAATGAGCCTCCTAGACTAGTGTGGACGCACCGTTCTTGGTCACTTTACAGGCTATTTCTTTAGGAATGAAACTTGTCAAATAGTCAGCAGAAATGGTCCCAGCTTTGACCGACGGCCTCTATGCGACTCTGTCTTGAAATTAGCATGCAATCGTAAGTTACACCTTTTATTGATTTTTATTTTCTCTTTCTCTTTTCTCTTTTTTCTTTTTTCTATTCTTTTCCAAACCAAAAGGAAAAAGTAAAAGTAAATGAAGAAAGATAGACAACAAAAGGGAATTTTTAAAAAAAGAGAGAAAAAAATAGAGGGCTAAAAACAAAAGCCAGGTTTGGAAGTAGAATTCAAAGGGTACTCTTTTAAAGCATGCATATGCATGTTTGTTTGAACTTTGAACTTGAAGTCATTCAGATTTGCCGCGAAAGCAATATATTAATTAATATTCATTTTATCTATATACATTTTGATATTTGTTTGGATCTAATTCTTAATAAGATGTTATATAAGGATCAAAATGAAACCTCAAAAGTCAAAGTTAGGAAGAATTCTATCTTTTAGAACTAATATGATACTATTAGAACATGATTATCATTTACCGGATCAATTATGGCTTCTAACATGCAATTTATTTCTTGATTTTCTAATTTACATGAGAGTAGATCATTATAGTTCTAAGTAGAAAATTAACAAACATATATATATATATATATATAAATGTATTTACTAATGGGAGCATGTGGAGATTGTGTGTGCTATAATTTTGTATAATGCAAACTCTCTGGTCCCACACATAGAGGTAATAAGATATCCCTATATATAAATATAGATATGTATACGTGTATTATATATATATATTAATCTCTTGCAAAGTTCTGGTTTTTGGTGAGATAGTAGAGAAAAGGTGCATGTGCAAGCCATCACAAATTGAATAAGGCGATTGAGTGAAAGAGTTGGAATCCCAAAGCCATATATAATTTAAATTCACACACACACTCATATATATATATATATATATATATATATTTGTTTGACCAACATTGCAAAAGTTTTTTGATCAACATTGTAAACAAAAAACACACTTTACACCTTCTGGACACAATAAAAAGGAGTATTAATTAGTATTATTGTTTCTTAGTAGTTATGGTAGTACTTTAACCAATTTGTGGGGAACAAAATTGAAAGGGAAAAGGATTACAAACCGCCTGATATGTGTCAAAAAAGCACTGTGCAGAAAAACCCCTTTTTGATCTTTTGGAGACAAAGATTCTTCCGTTGAAGAACTTTCCCAGATTATCATGCTATATATGTATATATCGTGTTATATATCCAAGCCCAAGTTATATAAACGGTGGAGATTATATCTGGGAAGAAAAGAAAATACAAACGGCCGGCAAAATGCTGACTTGGTAGGGACCACCTTGGCCGAAATTTTGGAACGAAGAAGGCCATGGGATATCATGGATTGTGATGATCAATATATATATATATATATATATATATATATATAAATGATGCTCTGATGATATATAATTAGGCTTTGCAATGTCTTAGAGACAAGTGTTGTCCTACAACATTCTTTGGTCGTTTTCTACAATATATTGCTTGTAACGACCAAAACTGATCAAAACCCCACCAAAACCAAATAAATAAATAAAATTTTAAAGGAAAAAAAAAAGTTATGGTATACTACGAAAAAAAAAAAAATTATTGATGTAGGCCATAATCGTTCACCATCAGATTACTATCGGAATCATGCTAGATTAATTAGAAAAGTACGATAGTTTTTTTTTTTTAATAAGCTAAAACTTTATTAAAGGAAATAAAAAAAATCATTAGCCTACAAATTCAGGAAAGGAAAGAATAAGAAAAAGAAAACAGCTTAATAAAAGCACATAAAAGGGCAAATTAATAAGAAGATATAATTATTTTCTCATTGTAAAACATTTTCCTCTTCGAGCCCTAAGTTGACAAGATGATGTGTTCTTCTTGGACTCCTCAAGTTCTTTGTTCAACTTTTTACTCAGAATGTCAAGCTCCGCCAATTTATCTCAAGAACCGAAAGCTACAATTTTCATCTCTTTCTGAGCAAGTGTGAGATTCTTGATCATTATAGTATTGTTTGCTTCAAGAGTACTTTGATCTTCAGGAACAATATTTGTACCCTTATCATCTTCCATCTTTGCTTAAGATTGTTTGTAACATTCCACTTACGAAGGGTTGTACGATATTTTAATAAAATTTTAATAACAATTTAATTATAAAAATTGTACTCTATCGATAGCGTGTTTTTTCACACCGTAAGGAAAAAAAAAAAAAAAAAAAAGAACAGTTTTTCTTTAGTTGTTTGTTTCCCTTAATCTATGCGAGGACTAGTGAACGACATAACTGACTACGACGGTTTATTTACTGACGACGACATAAATCTTTGTTTGTGAAGTAATAGATTTAGAAAATGAAAAGTACTTATATTATATATTCAGTGGTAGTTGGCACTAAATACAAGTCCAAAGGGGCCTGTTGTCATAACATGAATAGCATTTACTCCAAATTGTGCTGAAATTTCGGCTATGATATCAAAATTGGGAATATGTTAAAGTAGAAACGCGTTGTAAATATATACATACATATATATATATATATATATGATGATGATGATGATGAGATAGAGAAGCAACATGAGAAACTGAAAAAAGATAGTGAAAAGTCGGTTGGATAATATATAAAAATGTTTCAAAAAAAGGGGACAAATATTTGTCCTCAAGGAAACTAAATATATTAACTGCACTTCATATTGTATCCTGCTGCTTTTACTTTGTCTCTTCTTTCCCATGATCATAGGTGGTGGTGGTGGTGGTCTTTCAACAATTGATAAAATTATATGAATATTCTTAATTCTTATATATATATATATATATATCACACATATACACACATTATATATCTATAGAGAGTAAGCAAATAAGTAACTTTGTGGTGGATCCCACAATTTTTGAGAATGACTTTGATGTTTTAATTTCGTCCTTGGAACAAAAAATGTTTGTCTCCATGTCATGTTTAATTCTAGATTTCATTTTTTTCCCCACTTTGTCATTTCTTCAAGTGATCTTAAGATTCCTTCCCTCATAAGTTTGTGTTAAAGGTAACGAAATTCATAATTATTTCACAACTATATGCATACATATATATATAAATATATATATATATATGCATGTTTGTATTTATGTTTGTGTGTATATATGTATATATAGAGACCGGCTCAAAAGTTTAATAGTCGCACATATAATCTCACAATCGAGTAAATATATATAAACACTACGTTCATTACATTTTGATTATTTTATTGTTCAATTAATTAATCCAACATCCTCCAATCAATTACCATGATTAAATCTTATGTTGCAATTCAAACAAAGGGTTAATAAAGTCTGTAATATTGATATTATTTCCAGAACTTCAATTAATTAACGCGGTCGTGCTATGTATATATATAGTTTTATTATATATAACTGTCAAAACCGTCATGCATGCTCTCATTACATAAATTAATAACTAACTAATATTGAAATGGTGGGTCATATAACAAAATCCCTGATCTAACAATTGTTGTTATTTTTCCACACACTAGACTAGAAACACACCGACTATAGGTCAAAATCGGTAGAACGTTTGATGGTAATGAGGGGGGGCAAAAAAAAAAGTTGAATGAAACTTCTACATCAGTCGCATTCAAATATTTGAAAGAAAGCAAAAAAGAATCTCGATTAATTTTTCCTTCTTTGGTTGAATATTTGCATGCCGACTGCGAAAGTTTAGGGCCTGTTTGGTGCACAAGTTCAAGATGAAATTTTTAAGTTTAAATAGTAAATTATGTTGACTTTTCAGAAAAGACAAAAAACTTTTTGGGAAAAAGACAAAAACTTTTGGGGAAAAAGACAAAAAAAAGTTTGAAAATGTTAGTTTGGACTTATGCCCCAAACTCACCCTTAATATTCTCAAAACTGCGCTCTCAAGCTTTTCAAATGTTTACTTGTCGGCAATGCGTGAGGTTTCTGCATGGAGAATATTATAATATATATATATATATATATGTATTTATAGACATGATACATTTACATGTCACGCTAAACATGAATAGGGATGTTAGATTGTAAATTTATCTCATATCGTTAAATTACTAGGCTATTATAATGTTTATATTTGTATTGAGCAAGCTTTTATTTTGAGCTCGTTTTTGAAAATGAGTTCTTTCTAAGATTATTTGGTATGTTAATATAGTTATAGATGTTATATATGTGATGGTACTTGTATAGCAAACCACATATATACGAGTCAAAAAAGAAGCTTACGAGTACGTTAGACTTTGAGTTTTCTTCCAGGCAAGGTTAATAAGAGTGGTTGAAACCCCAAAAGCTGACCTTAATAATAATAAGATCTCATAATTAAAAAGCTCGAAAGGTTTTTTTTATAGGAAATATATAAATAAATATATATATATATATATATATAAAGATCATATATACTTCGATTTTCATGCACGCATAAAAGCCTATGACCTCTCTCTTTTTCGTTGTCCTTAATTAACAAACCCTACTTTATTGGCACTTTTTTTCCTTCCACATGCACATGGCTTTTTCTCTCAATTAACCCAAATAACACGAAAGACCAGCTTATTTTAATAAGAACTAAATGCTAATTGTTTGAATCGTATCTAAAAGAAGAAATCAAAACCAAAACTAAAGGGAGAGTGAGATAATTTGGAGGTGTGGAAAAAAGCACCGTTTGCCTCACACTTTGTTGGCAAATAGTCAAACTCCATGTAATTAGGCTTTTGATCATGGTCAAGATTCAATTCATGAAAATATGCATGATCTCTCTCCAATAATGTAATTTCTTGATTCATCGTGATCGTTGATTGGTAAGAAATAACACTATTTACGCAATATCATGAAAAAAAAAAAACCATCTCGTATTATTATATGACAATACATAAAACGTATGATTTATCGTAAATTATTGATTGAACACGGATCATATATACTACTGAGATAGCAGTCTAGCACTCAGATTCGTCCAATCCATGATGTGTGAATCATGACAGAACACTTGGAAAAAGTAGTCTAAATTTGGGATGCCTAGCTAGTGTCTAAGATTTCCATTTTGCTCAATTAATCCACCAACAATACATGATGATGAAGAAACCATGATGTAAATAACACTATAAGAGGCAGATTCCATACCATGTAGTGACGATCTCAAAGTGTCCACTCCACACAAACAAAACAAAAAATAAAATAAAATAAAATAAAAGTGTGGACAATTTGTCTTATTGGCTGCCACGTGTCACTACCCTATTGAAGGGTGTATGGGCAGCTTTTTTGCCTGACTTCACACGCAGGACAAGCAGTAAGATATGGGCTATAAAGTATTTTGTGGGATTTGAAATGGCCTTTGGCAAAGAGAGGGTTTTGTCTTTTCTCTAATGGCAAAAGCATTTTGCTTTGGAGGCATATGCTTTGCTTGTGGAAGATGTCAAACACTCTTTGCCAAACATACTCTGAATACATGCTTATCCTTCTTTTACATTTAAACATATATATATATATATATATATATATATATATATACACTTTTAAACCTCTACATGAATTAATTGAGGTAAATGGTTGGGATCCGTGAAAATGTTATGCCCTTTTAATTTTTCTGTAATTTTTTCTTCTATTATATACATTTAGTAGCGGCCTATTAGTCCATGTATATATAAGCTCTCTAGTCAACCTATGATTATTCTTTAAAGGCAAAAGAATTCGTACTAATTTGAAGAAATTGAGGAATCTTGGCAATTCTCTTCATAGTAATCTAAGGTGTAATAATTTGTATTTTCATAAAGTTTAATAAACATAGTGAACTACATATATATATTTCACATTACCTATAGACTGTTAGGATGTACCAAAGGACTCTTTTTATTTTGAAGAAAATTAAATAAAGCTATATATATTACGAGTGATCATTAATTTAGGCGATGTTTGAAAATTTTCGCAAACTGGCAAAAATAAAATTATAGTTTTTGAGGAGAAAATTATTGAAATTCTGAGAGTTATTTGGGAAATTATTTAAGTATGACCTATCTTTTTATTCACTAAACCTGACGAAAAAGAATGGCCATAGGTTGAGAAGCTCCCTATGCTTAAGGGGACAGAACGTAGGCTTAAAATCTTTCCCATGGATATTCCTGCCCCAAGAGGAAAATTTTTATGAGACCAGACGAAATAATAAAGTTCTTTTATGAGGGTAACCAAGATATTATAAACAATTATTATTAAGGCTTTCAAGTACACACTGAATCTACGTTTTATTATTATGTACCACCAAGATCATCTCCAATGCAAATGTTAATGTCAATGATATATAGTTGTATGTTATTCAATTTTATACTTTAATACATAATGTTATTTCTAATTTTCATCATCCATACTCAGTTTCAAAACTAATAAAAATAAACTTTTAGTATTTAAATAATTTTGAAAATGATAATAGTATACTGTTTAAATGAAAACCTTAAGGTAAAAATCAAATGTGTTAACCAATAACAATCAAATACTAAATAATTTATTGAAATGATATAGCAATTGTCCAATTCAGTATTAAAAATAGCATTTTATTAGAGAATGATTTTACTATCTAAATATCAAAATTTAACTTTTTGACACGTGAATTTAAATTGCATCGGAGATGTTCTAAAAATCGAGCAAGTTATTATGTGAACTCATTACTGAGGGTAAACTGAAGTTAAAGTAAGAGTGTTTAAGAGCAAAAAGCAAAAAAGGCAAAAAAGAAAGAAGCCTAAAAGAAGGGGAGGGGGGGGGGGGGGGGGGGGGAAAGAGAGCCTAATTCAACATGTACTTTCAAAATTTAGCAACTCAAAGAAATTTTTAGACTCCATAACAACCACCCCAAGATTATAACCCCTTTTTTTTTTCTTTAAATTTTTTTTAATTAAATTTTTTACCAAATCAACTAACTTTGTTTAGAATGTTGAACGACCAAGAGGACAGCTTACCAAAACTATTGGAAAGATAATTAATTAACTTTAGGTTAAACATAAACAAGTCTCATAATTGGCCAGAAATCAAATCAAGTCAAAAAGGAGGAACTAAAAATATTTACATTTTGAACTTCATTTTGGGACAGACAATGAGAGACCTTAGCGTGCATCAACTTTGAGAGACCAATTGATAATTAAAAGGCAGAGAGATAAGGGGGGGTGGGTTTCAAAAATTGGGCTAATTGGAAGTGACAAGTGTCACTTCCTTGCTGGGGACAGAGCCAAAAAGTAAGAGGACCAATTGGAAATTTTGGGGAAACAAGTAATGCAGCTCCTATATGATTTGTCAAACATGTTGTTGTTGTTGTTGTTGTTGTAGTAGTGTAGTTACTAGTTAGAGAGAGAAAAATGTCTATTGTAGAGAGAGAGAGAGAGAGAGAGAGAGAGAGAAAAGAGGCTAGTTGTAGGCTGCTATAATTTAGTGGTGCTACGTGTCAAGTGGGGAGGTTGCATAATAATATCGCCTGGACTGTTGTGGCAGAAAAAAGTGCATATGAGTGAGAGAGAGAGAGAGAGAGAGTGAGTGTGTTTTAGAGAGAGAAAGGAAATTAAAAAAATGTTTGTGCAGAGAGCATGATCATGATGATTGATGGCTGCCTTCTCTGCAGCTGCTCTGCTTGCCAGTGCAAGTTGCCAACTTTGATGAACAAGTTTTCTCAAGGGATTTGTAGTAGTTTGTGTTAATTTTGAAATTTATATTATCTTTGTGAAAAAATGTTGATTATGTTATGTAGAGAGTCATGAAATGGGGGCAATGTAAAAGTTGCAAAATTTTCCTTTCTTATGACAAAAAAATAGTACATATATATATATATATATCATCGATATCTTCATGTCCCGATCGATCTAAGAAAAAATAACAATCACTAGGACCACAAACGAGGTTAATTTTGCATAATTTTATGATATAGTATTTTAAATCGATGTATTTTTAACAAATCTGTCAAATTTATTTTTAAATTATGAAATGACCTTTCAATTAGAAGCACATGATATAAATAAAGAATCCCTATCATGAAAATTATTAATGCTCCGTTTGCCTCACCATCTCAACTCAAACTAAACAACTCAAATCTCATCATGTTTTTTGTCTTTTCTGAAAAAGTTTTTTGTCTTTTCTGAAAAAGTCAACAAAATTTACTATGCAAACTTAAAAATCTCAACTCAACTCAAACTGAACCTGCGATCCAAACGAACCCTAAGTTTTGGGTTTTTAAGTTTTCATTTCCCTAGTGTAAAATCAGATTTTATTATTTGGTTATAAACTTTTAGGAATCTTGCAAAACATGTTTAAATATTATTAAATTATGGTTCACATATTTGTTCTATAAATTTATTTATTTTTTTTAGACAAAAAAGTCACTGATACTCTCTAGTCTCTAAGTCTACACTAGAGTTGAAAAAGAGCAAGAGGAGTGGTACTCCTGAAAAAAGCCATCTATTGTTAGCCTAATCTCCTTCAGGCTAGTTACTCTCACAATCCTCACATTTTGACTTTATACCTAAATTTTTGTAGGTTTTTTTTTTTTTTTTGAATTTTTATTTTGGGCTAGAAATGAACCTTTTTTGTAGGTAGATAACACTAAATACCACGGCATGAGTTGTCACAACAAGAAAATTCGTGTGATGTTATTCTTAACCAATAAAAATTCGTGGTGCAAATTTAATTTGACTTCAAGACAGAAAAAAATTTGTACCCCGGACAGTAAAAAAAAAAAAAAAAAAAAAAAGGAGCGGTAATATTCTAGTGCCGAGCATGTAAGACAGGAAGAAAAGATCAAAAAATCCCTTCCCCACCTTCACTACCTAACAGATCATATATATCCAAACAAGGCCAAGTGCATTCACATACTTTTTTTTTTTATTCCAAACTTATTGTGAGATTTTTTTTTTTTTTTGAAAAATATGAAAGGAAAAAAAACTTTTATTTATCAGTTTAATTTGTATTTTTTTAAATTATTTCGATAAGATACGATATTTAAAAACACGAGATACATATAAGTACCGTTATATTATAAATGTCAGATCACAATAGAATAACAGATAACAAAATATATATATATATATGTATATAGACAAATTATTCAACAGAATTGATGAAATATCTTATGATCCAAAGTTGTGGGTGCGTACTAGCACGGCCAATCGCCAAACTATCTCTCTTTTTTTTCTTTTTTTTTTTCTCTCCATCCCACCATATGTTCTCCACTATGTGTTTTAGAATATTATGCAACATATACTCTATTTGCTTACTATCAAGGACTAAAGTTCCTTCACATTATTCAATCCCAAAATAATAACAATAATAATACAAATAATAAGATGCCCTCGATTTCACTATATTGTGAGAAATTTACTTCTATGAAATTCATCACCATCCACTATCAACATTGAAACTAGACACTCTAAAACCTATATTTATAGATATGAAACAACACTATAGCAATATCTCTGCCCATAACTAGTAACTTACTTTTCACCATTATTTGTAACATAAACAGCCTAGCAAGATATAGGGGCTTTTTTTTTTTTTTTTTTTTTTTTTTGGGATTTTAAGGAAAGATATGGGGACTTTAATAACGTCTATATATCCTATAAACAGAGATACAGTTGGTGCATTGGGAAATGAAGGTAATAAAGGAACTAGGTCGGGTGTCG
Organism: Ficus erecta; assembly: GCA_008635985.1. NCBI lineage: Eukaryota > Viridiplantae > Streptophyta > Magnoliopsida > Rosales > Moraceae > Ficus > Ficus erecta. The sequence continues at coordinate 441,905 of BKCH01000815.1, forward strand.
GTAAGACTAGAAGGTGGTTATTCCAGACTTATATGTCTTCGGCTGCTCAATTTCTTGCATACAAAACTTCTAAAAGGATCAGAAATTTAATGATCAGAAATTTCCTGCAGTACAGTTATTGCGAAGTTGTATATATGCATTTGTTGCAATTATGTATCTTATTTGACTTTACTTCTCGTTAAATTGATCATGAAAAGCTCACTTATATAACAAAAAACTCCATTTCGGACTAAATTTATTTAGATCTACTATATACCTTAATACAAATCTTCTCAATTCAAATATTCAACTTAATGTAAAGTTAACAAAATGAGGCATAATCCAACAAATTTAAAAAAGTTTAAGGGGTAAATTGTCAGAATTAAAAGTTTAGAAGGCAAGTTCATAAAGGATGACAAGTTTAGGGGACAATAATGGTATATATCCTACATTTGTTACTTCAAATGGGAATTTTATGTTTGGAGAATTTTACATGGCGGTATCCTGCCAGTAGGATTTTGTTTTGAAATTGTCATATTTTTATCAATCACTGCCAATTTTGCATATATTTTTTATTTATTATAATGTGATTTCACTCAAATTGAAAGTTCAAAAACATGCATTACCAGTAGATACACCTTAACATTCAAAAACACTGCCAATTTTGCATATAATATTTACTTATTATAACGTGATTTCGATCAGATTTAACATTCAAGAACATACATTACCAGTACATCTACCCTACCAGAGAAAGCTCTTTTGCCTAGCTTATTATAAAAATGAAATTTCTTTTTATTTGTTTATTATTATTTTTTTTTCTAGTTCATTCAGGTCGTTCTTATTGGCTACTTAGTTGGCTACTGAAATTGAAATTTTGACAGGAATTGGTTTCAGAAACCAGCTAGTGATATGGAGCTGTGACATTGGCAAGTTTTCTCTCAGTTTTTTATCATGAGAATTGCAGTCTTAGCTGATACCCTTTAAAATAGAATCCTAATAAAAATGAATAATAAGTGCAGCGTCAGAGAAAGAAAAAAAATAAAAATAAAAAAGATGTAAAATTCCTTCTTCCAAATTGCATACTAATCCGATCCCTAATTAGATCTCTCTTTTTTGGGCAAAATTCATCATTTTACCACACAAAGATCACAAATTGTTACGAGCTTATTACCCACCTTGAGAAATTTAATCACTAGATTAAATTTTTTTACGAGGTGACAAATTTTTTTTTTCCCCTTTTTGTTTGTAGAGAGGAATGGTAATTCATAGTGAGAACCCCAAGGTACTCATTGTCATTAGTGTGCTTAATTCACTTTTATTTTATTCAAAATTTTCCTTTTTTTTTTTTTTGGGTAAGGGGAACATATATATATATATGTATGAGTGCCAACTAAGAAACACACAAAAACATGCGTTAAATGCGCATGCAAGCATGCAGGGAGGTACACAAATACAATATTGGGAAAGTCTCGATCCCCAATTAAGAATAATTATTATGAGTCTATTATCTTTTAAACTTGAAGGGTGTGGACAACAATGGTAGACCAGACAAAATGAAGAAGTTGTAAAGAGGAACAGCCAGAAAGTCCAATTTTGGGGATTAATGGGGGAGATTTTAAACAAAAATAAACTGCACATTATTCTAAAAGACATGGGTTCAGTTCCTGCAATCCTGGCAATGGAAACAAAGATTAAAAAAATATACTACTATCTTTGAGCTAATATTTTATCAAACAAGAAGCCCATGAAAAAAATTAATATCATTATAATCAGCAAGTGGGAATTTTAAATTGTTAAATTCCCAAACTTTTTTTTTTTTTTTTTTTTGTGTGTATAACCTTTTCAAAGAAGCTCCTTATAAACGAGTGTTCTTAATTTGGAATGAATGAAACCCTATTTGATGGGACAATACGCTAACGATACCTTATCAGTGATGAATGTATTTTCACAACTAGATTTCAGCTGATTGATTATTTAAAATTAAAATCTAAATAGTCACCAATGTTGAAGTCATTTTATATAGAGTGGGGACACGTGCCTCCACTCAACTTTTAAAAATTCATTTATTACCCCTAATGTCTTGTACAAAATATCAGCTCTACCCTCACTTGAAAATTGAAATATATATATAAACCTATGTCTCTATTTAATAGAAAATTATCTTTAATTTCTTATCTCCTAATAATGCCCCTACTGAAAATGGTTAAAAGGGCAATATATCAAGCAAGAAACACTAGTACAAAAAAATTATGCTAAAAGAGAAATTGCACGCTAAGTGTTCCGGTGATATCATCAAAATACAAGAGATGTCGGCATAGTTCTTCCGAATAACAATAACGGAAAATTGGGATATTGGAAAGGAGATGGGGGAATGCAATTAGTGAGAGAGGAGATGATGGAAGGGGTTGGGGTTGGGGTTGGGGTTGGGGTTGGGGTTGGGGTTGGGGACAGCATGCTTGTGGGAAGTGAGAAGAGAGGGAGTGGGGGGATATGGATATGGGGATGGGGATGGGGATGGGAAAGAGGCAGCGCGTGAAATTGAATAAAATGTTTCCTACGACTCCTACATTAGTGTCGACAAAGGGAAGGTGGATGAGGGCACAGCCTGTTATGCCATTACCCACTTATGTTTTCTCTTCATTTTCAATCATCAATGACACAATGCTCCATATCTCTCTCTCTCTCTCTATATATATATATATATATATATGTATATATGTATATATTTATCTATATATAAACAACACACACACACCTGACCAGCCTCTGAATTTACCCATACTTTTTCCCCCTGCTACTTAATAATTATTTTTAAAAACACTAACAACAACTCAACACTTTTGTTTGTTTACTGCATTGCCCATTTGGGAATTGGGATTAATTAACTAGTAGTGTTACAATTACCCATCTTAGAATGTCCAATTTTTTTTTACTCGATTTTAAAAATGCCCAGTTGGATGTACATGTTGCAAAGCAAATGCTAAAATATAAAAGTATGTATGACCGTTAAGAGGAGAGATTGGAGTCCTCAGATAACTTCGGAGACTCGACGTCTTCGCATGATATATGCTATATATTTTTTTGTAATACAACCCGATTAATACGGTAGGAGTAACTTGAATCAAATCATATGCGTGGAGGATAAACGACCTATCAACTCACATGTTAACATGAATCAGCAACTGTTTGTTTATATAAAGAATCCAAACTTTTTCAGTCTTCATGCAATGGGAAGCGTCTGTCTAGTATAACTCTCTCTCAATTTTTAATTGGTTGTTGGAAAGTGAAAAAGTCAATTATTTTGTTAAACTAGCCAACTTATGGTGCTTACACTGTGGATTAGCTCATTTGAGGGTCACTCTATCAATATCCTTTTTTTCTTTCTTTCTTTTTTCCACAGAAAAACAGAACAAGTATTACCAATATAGGAAGGTTACTACTATATTAGCTTTAATCTCACAGGTCCATAAGGAAACATAGACATAACAAGAGGCCACAGGAAATGGATAAAAAGATATATGTTGCAACTTATTAAACAAAAGTTTCTCCCTTCTTTTAATATTTGTTCTCAGCAAAATAGATGGGTCTCTTAAGAATCAACTAATTAAATAATTTTTTTAACAGAAAAAACAACTTACATATACACATATATAAAATCCAGTTGGTACAAAAGACACTCTTATCATATTTCTATTAAATTTTGTTAAACTATTCATAACTTATATGATTAAATTTTGATTTAATTATTTGGTAATATAAAGATAATTAAGGAGTTTTTTTTTTTATGAATAATTAAGGATTTTTTTTTTTGAACTATATCAAAATTTCCCCAAATTAGAAGTAGCACCTTATATTGAGGTGAGACATATAAATATAAACAGAAATTACAACTGTATCCCTACTCAATAATTAAAATACATAACTATTTTTCTACTAAGACAAAAATGTATCTATTCATTATAGTGTTTTTACTAAATATAAAATTCTAATTCTGTCACTGTACATGTATGTATATTTTATATTTATATTGGTTTATCAAAAATATATATATATATATATTTATATTGAGAGGAAAATTTAGGCTCTATTTGAATCACGTGTCCATTTTCAGAAAAGAAAATTTTTTTTATTAAAAAAAAAAGTCTTTTCATTTTGAGAATAAAATGGTGTTTAGATGTATAAAAAATTTTCTTTTTAAAAACAAAAAGTTATTTGGAATAAGAAGAAAATAATATTAAGGGGGTGTTTGTTTCACCAACTTAAACTATCCATTTCAAACTTTTTTTTATCTTTTTCTCAAAAAGTTTTTGTCTTTTTCCCAAAAAGTTTTTTGTCTTTTCTGAAAATTCAAAAAAATTTACTATTGAAACTTAAAAATACCAACTCAAACCGTTTCACCAAACTCCCCTTAAGAATAATACATTATGAGAAGATTTTAAAAGGATTTCTTTTTTTTTTTAATAGTACTGTACAACATAGGTTCAAAAGAGAGATAATTTTTTTTTAAAATAAGATAATGATGAAAAAAATTGAAACAAATACATTTTTATGAAAGATTTTTAATTTTCGAAATTGGATAAGTCATCCCAACATTGATAAGAGAAAATAAATAAGAAAGTGGTCCACGCGTCCCTATGTTTAATTGTGCTAGGCAAGCGTGCTAAAATGGCAAGGCACTCACGTGTGATGAGGTTTATAAATAGGCATTATAGGGAAGAAGACGCACCAAAGCAAAGCTTGTGTAGTGGTCTCAGGCAAGCGAGAGAGAAAGGAAAGGAATACAGAATTATATATATTATATTATCTATATATATATATATATATATATATCTTTGACATTTTTTTTTAATATAGGGGCTTAGGAGGGACTAGAAGAGACAGAGGAAAGGAAACGAGTTGTGGGAGATTCTTGTATTTACTCTAGGTAGTTAGACTTTCTTCTTCCGATTTTTCTAAAAGCTAACAAAAGTTGAAGAAAAAGAAAAAAAAAAAAAAAAAGGAAAAAAGATAGAGAATTTGAGAGTAATGGAAATAGAGAGTGAAATGAAGCAATCAAGGTTTGGGAGGATTTGTGTCTTCTGTGGGAGTAGCCAAGGCAAGAAGACTAGCTACCAAGATGCTGCCATTGAGCTTGGCAAAGAACTGGTAATACCAAAAAAACCACCAAAAAAAAAAAAGACTCCTTTTTTAACATTTTTCTTTTCCTCTTTCTTTGGGGTTCTCTTCATTCATGGTAAAGTTTTCAACTTTTCATCTTTCTAGTAATGGGTTCCGCTCAAAATTTTATTCTGGTCATAAAATTTTCACCTTTTTTTTGGGTTGTGTTCTATCATAGTTTTTCTTCAAAATCTCATCTTTGTTACTTGAGCAGCAAACCACATTGTCTTTGTTACTTGGTCTCAGAGCTATTTCTCCTAATTGACAAACTTTCTTCCTTGTTATCAAGCTGACTCATTTTTTAGATTTTTTCTATGTTTTCAGTGACATCATATTTAGATTTTCGGTTGTTTTTGTGACGTACTATGTTGTTGAATATGATGATTGAAAGGCCCTTTTCCGTTCCATTCCTCCTCTTGCTTGAGTTTTCAATCAGTTTTATGTTATGAAAAAACGAAAAAAAAAAAAAAGAAAATCCCCTTTTAAAGTTTCTGAGAAAGATAAATTTGTGTTGTGTTGAAGGTTTCAAGGAATATTGATCTGGTTTATGGAGGTGGTAGCATTGGTCTGATGGGTTTAGTTTCACAAGCTGTTCATGATGGTGGTCGCCATGTTATTGGGTAAGTGAAAGTCTCTCAGTTCTTTTTAAAATTATTTTTTTTCTAATCTTAAATAATTTTATGATGAACAAACAAACAGACAAACAGATTTAGGAAAGAAAAAAAATCAGTAAGCCGGGTCTCTTTTTTTTTTTTTTTTTTTTTTTTTTAGTGGTTTTGGATTTACAACTGATTTTTTGTCATGTTATTGTCTCTCTGCAGAGTGATTCCCAAGACGCTCATGCCTCGAGAGGTATGTCTCCCTCTAGGTCTCAATAAAGTCCCTAAACTTTTCTTGTTTCAAAAGAAAAAATTAAAATATAAATAAAAAATTTGTAACCCAAGTTCACAATTTCCATTCTTCTTATTTTGACCACGTATTGGGATTAAGACTTTTTAATGACAATTTGTTTCTTTTGCTTTTCTCTTTTGTCTGCTACTTTATTGTTATTAAGTAATGTCATTTTTTAATCTAAGATATTGTTCTTGGTTAAACTTTTTTATTTAATACATAAATTTTTCTGAAGTTTTTTGTTTCTTCCATGGATGTTTGGTCCCTTTGGTGGCCTTATCCATAATAATACTCGAGTATAGTTGGGCACAACCCATCATCATATTGTGTGTTGTTGTGTTGTTCTGAGTCTCTCTCTCTCTCTCTCTCTCTCTGTGCTGGTTGCTCTGTTCTTCTTTTTCACTGCAGCAACCTTATATGATCACTTGAGCCACCAAAAGTTACATTACACTATTTTTTCCCTTTTCTTGTGTTTTTTTCTTCATTGGCTTTTTTCTATAAAACCGAACTTTTCTTTTGTTTATTTATTTTTCTTTAATTTTGCATCAATCCTGATAAGCTGTGAAAAAAAATCACTGGCTGGGGAGCAACTGGGGCTGAAATTTTTTGGATTAAGTCCACCTTGTTCTGCCAACACCCATCATTGCTCCACTGCATAAAGCTCCAAAAATTTTACTCTCTCTCTCTCTCTCTCTAAAAAGTTTTTCAATTCTTTAGTATCAATTGGGTTTTGGGTTTGCTTTTGCAGTTAACTGGTGAAACAGTAGGGGAAGTGAAGGCAGTTGCAGATATGCACCAAAGGAAGGCAGAGATGGCTAGGCATTCAGATGCCTTTATTGCCTTACCTGGTTTGTTTAACTCCTTTGCAACTCTCTCTCTCTCTCTCTCTCTCTATATATATATATATATACATGTATATGTATATACACATCTATAGTATGTTCATATTTCAGTCCATTACAATTTACAAACTCTCACTGTGATATGCACTCATACATACATAGAGGGATAGAATAAGTACATACCAAATACAACTCTTTTTTTTTTTTTTTTTTTTTCTGTATTACATTAGAAATATATGACTCGGTTACACTAGAATTATTGGGTGGATAGAGAAAGTATATGGTCCCTCAGAACTTTTAATTTTGTGGCATTGTGTAGCACTGATCAGATGTCCTATTGTCATGTTCTTTCTGTCTTTTAAGAGTTTGTCAATTTCTGTTTCTCTCTTTTTTGCTATTTTGCAACACAGAAAAATCCTAATTAAAAACAAATGTAAGGGTAACAACTGGGGGAAGAAAAGTCAAATACTTTGCAAATTACATTGTCCATCAAAAAAGGAAAAAGAATAAAAAAGAGGAAAAATGTGTTTTATTAAAGGTTTTCTTTCATTTTTTTGAAATTTTTGTCAGAGATAGAATCAAGAAAATTGATCCTTTTGCTCAACATGGTAAACAACACAATCCTTTCAAGAAAGAGGCAAATTTTTCAAGGAGTGGGGTCAAGAATTTTTTGTGTCAGAATAAGTCAAAATGTGACTCTATTCTCCTTTACCCGGCACTGTTGGATGTGCCTCTTTGCTCTACAATGTCCTTTGAGGATTACAAAATATCCCAACAAACACGCAAAAATATATACATATTATGTAGATATATGTATGTATATGTGTGTGTGTGTAAAATTAAATTTATTTCTCGCTAATTGGGAAGACCCTCAACCAACAGCCAGAGTTTTCATTACCCGACAACATTTTACACTGAAAACTTTGGAGCCTCTGAGGAACCATAATGCTGTGGTTTACTCATATTGTCTGATAGCTTTTAATGTTTTTCCATTTTGTTTTAGTTTTTTTATTTTTTTCCTGCCATAAAAATAGGGAAAAGGACACATAATTTTCACACTTTTACCCCAAAGGCTTTTGCTGTTTGGCTTCACCTAACAAGGAATGATAACGTAACTTGACTCTTGCAAAGACGGTCATGCCATTCAACAGTTTTCCACGGTTAGTTGGGAAATTGGATGACATGCAGGGGCAAAATGGTCATCTTATTTTACGTAAACATGCTAGTATTTTTAGTATAGTTGGTTATCATTATTGATGTATCGTCACATGTTTGTCTATAAAATAAAACCATTACATGGCAAAAGGTAAAAGGCCTATATCCCACTCTATCATGTGGAAGCTTTGATGTAGGACCACATGTGATGAGTGGTGATTGTATTATAAATAGTGATGTATAGTGTTTTGAACGGAGTCGTTTGGATCCGTATGGAGTCAACTTTGCATCTCTCGTATAGATCCCACGTCTACTCTCATGTAGAATTGGCTATGAAGTAATAACTGAAAGCCGCATGAGGGTAGACTTAGAGACAAACATCAGACATAAGACATGTCAAAATCCTCGGCCAGGGGAAAGGGAAAATGTAGTACAAGTCAATTCTGATTGAAATGAAATTAATGAAACGAAACTTGAGATTAAAATTGTTTGAACTTTCTTAATAGACTTTGAACAAAACTTTCAAAGGAAAAAAGAAGAAAAACTTAAATGAATTTTTTTCCCCTTTATTACAGGTGGCTATGGGACTCTGGAGGAACTTCTTGAAGTGATAACATGGGCTCAACTTGGAATCCATGATAAACCGGTAAAAATATTAATGTTTCAACAGTTAAATATGTCTGATACTTTAAGAACCTTTGTCTTTAGTTGTCTAAATCATTGTCTGCTCCGATTAACTTCCGTTAACCGCCATTAAAATTATTCCATTTGGCATAAATTTGCAGGTGGGGTTGCTTAACGTTGATGGTTACTACAATTCCTTGCTCTCATTTATTGACAAAGCTGTGGAAGAGGGATTTATTAGTCCAAGTGCACGCCACATAATTGTTTCAGCACCAACTGCGATGGAGTTAGTGAAGAAATTGGAGGTAAATTTCTAACCGTTTTTACGACACATCATGAAATTAAAATATAACTTGTTACGGATTTATATAAGATACGTTTTTAGATGTTCAAATAACTTGTTGAGAATATTTACTTGTGTTGTGGTAGGAGTATGTCCCTTGCCATGAAAGCGTCGCTTCAAAGTTGAGCTGGGAAACCGAGCAGCTCGGCTATCCTCAAACATATGACATCTCTAGGTGATAATGAGCTTGCCGGGTTTGATGAAATTCTGGTTCGGATTTTGGAAGTTGAAGCAGTTAATAGATTTGGACAACTCTTGGTTTCCTGTTTTGTTGGGGGGGGGAGGGGGGAGGCTTCCTCTTTTCCTTTTGTAAATTACTGAATTGACCTATAATATATGTGGAGGAAAAAAAAAAAAAAAAAAAGGCTTCAACATTCTCTTTTTTGTGAAAGAACTTTGGTATCCTTTTTTTTGTTAAAGTTGTAACTACCAGAGATTGCTGAATTTTACCCTTGAAAGATGTCAACTAATTTATAATTTTTCACTGGTTTTTCTCTTCCTTTTGAAGTCTCCTTTCTTTGCTCTTTAATTTGCACGCTAAAAACGACAACTCTAACAAGGGCCAAGATTAAGAACTTGGTGAGAGATTTTTGGAAGAGCGAATTTATTTCAATTAACACACATAAGTGAACAAAGAACACATAATTCACGGACAAATCGACCACATAACCTTCAGAACGTCGAAATGAAAACATGTGGTCACTCACAAGTTTAAGAGAGTTAATTTAAGAGTCAACTACTTATTAAGCAGACAATGTTACCCCATGTGTTCAAGTACGCTCCCTTGAGATATAAATATATATAGAGAGAGAGAGAGATAATGTTGAGGTGTTGAGGCAACACACGCAAAGCAAAAAAAAGCCATAAACCAAAGCAAAACCACCCAAAAAAAAAAAAAAAAAAACCAAGCCAAGAGGAGGGACAAGTGGGATATTTGATTTGAAGTGCCAAAAGGAGGAGACCTCATGAGCTTTGGGTCAGTTGGGGAGGGTAGTGCCCTGTAACCCGTCCAACAAAAGCGACAAGAACACGTGTTGAGAAAGGGCCACTTGTCTGGAAACATATGAGAAAAGTAAGAGGGCCTTGGTGTTGTGCACATTTTGGACAGATACACTATACTACACCCCGTTCTTTGTTCCTTCCTTTTGGTCCCAACTTTTTTTTCTCCTTTTTTTTTTTTTGCCCCCCTCTCAAAGAAAAAGATTATAAGTGTTGAAGCCAAAATTTTGACACAACACCAGATGAGATCACCTGACATGACCTGTCTTATGTCGTCGTGCTCCACCTAGTCGCCTGTAAAAGAGAAGCACCTCGGAGTAAGGGGGACACCAGTGGAATGTCTGCTAAAGGCACTCCGTGCTTAAGTCAGTAAGGGACATTGATGAGTCTTATCTGGTCCGGTAGGATCTCTTCAGATGGTCGGATCTTCTCCACTAGGCAGGAAAATAAGTCTGTTGGTTCTCGCAAACCTCATTCCCTGGTGGGAAGGCGGTCTCTAGCCTCGAAAACATTACACCATCAACATTAAGGATAGATATTGATGTATTGACTTATTAACATCACAAAGATAATTGAATTATTGAAGTGGGGAACTTGAATTTTCGCCTGTCGACTCATTTAAAATATGAATAATATCATGATGTTAATTCTAATATGGATTTCTTAATAACAACTTAATATATGTTATCTTTTGAATATTTATCAATAAAAGAATAATAACTTGCATGACACGTACGTGTGTGAGATAAGAGGATATGAATCTGGTTGACCCACTTAAAATGCCATAGTTTTTTTTTTTTTTCCTTTGCAATTTGTTAGCACCACATAGGTGTAGAAGGTTATAAACACCAATGAATGTTATGGGTTTTTGGATTGGTTGTGATGCGAGAGGGATTTAAGATGGTGACGTTGCCCAAACGATGTTGAAAGAGGAGTACCAACGGAAATTAAAAAGAGCAACAACTCGTGTCAGTTCATTAAACTCTCCTTTTGTTGTCAAAAGCATTATATGTATAGTCTTTTCTCTTTTCATGATGCCGTTAGGAGAATAAAAACTTAAGAAAGAAACTAATATCATTCAAAGAGAAGGGTTTGAATAAAAAATAAAAAATAAAAAGTGGGGGAAAAAAAAAAGACGAAACTACAAAAGAGAGAATATAACTCTAAGAAAGGTTTCATATCCGTTACCAAATACTATCTAGTATTTATAATTTTTTATTTAAAAACTTGTAACAATTAGTTGATTTATTCATAATTTCATATTTAAAATCTTATCACATGATATTATTTAAATATTAGTGTAAAGGATAAATATACCTAAAAATTATTACATTAAAAGTACCTTATTGATACAATATTCACGAAAAAAATTACAAATGATGTATAGGAGAGATGCCGAATTGTAATCCCTCTTTATGATTCTATTTGTGGATTTCGTTTATAATAACCATTACTAACCATTCTAAGTGGAATTCTCTTTTACTATTTATGCACAATTTATTTTCTTTGTATTTTTTTTTCTAGACTAAGAAACAATTTGCAACATATTTGGATAAGAAGTATCATTGTTTTAACTTTTTTCTCCTTTTTTTTTTTTTTTTTTTTTTCAGATAAGAGAGACATCACTTTGAATATCAATCTTTGACTCATCCCACGTAATGAAGAAAAAGAACAAACACATTTTTTGTGAATTTCAGTATATAAAGCAATAAATTTCTCAGATTACATTGTGCCATTCACTTGGTTCCACGTGACTACTTCTCTACCTCTTTCTTTTCTCTGTCAATTAATATTACAAACTATTAGTTGTAATTTTTAATTTGTTCAATATGAAGCAAAACTTTCATGCCCGCCCGGGCGCCGCGCGCGTCCCCCCCCCCCCCCCCCCCCCCCCCCCCGCCAACAAAAAAAAAAAAAAAACAAAAATCCTTAAACTCCCTTAGAATTACATTTTCGTTTTTTGCTGTTTCAGTTGTAAGTCGTTGTCCTTCAAGTGAAAAAAATGATTATGTAATGTAAGCGACTGATATTCGTAAAACGACTTGTCATTTCTATCATAAAATTTTGCTGTCGTTTGAGCTTCAAAAGTTTGTTGTCGTTTCTCGTTAGTCGTTCAGAATGCTGTGGTCCTACACATAGAACGAACGACATACTGCTTATGCCTAAAATTTGTCGTCCTGATCTAATTTTCTGTTCATGATCTGAAAATTTGCTGTACAAAAATCATGTCGTTTCCTTATCAAACTTTTTTTTTTTGTCGTTTTAAGGTGTAAACGACATGCCGTTTTTATTTAAGGTTTGATGTCGTTTTAATAAACATTTGTAAAGTGACGTGCCGTTAGGTGTCCAAGACTGGACTCATTGGAACGAATATAAGGCCCCATTTGCAGTGCCATCTCCAGACGGTGCCATTTGGATTTCAATCTCAACTTTATATTAAACTTTCTCTTTTTTATTTTTAAAAAATTCAAACTTTAAAAGTTTATCATTTTCCTATTTCAAATAGAAATGAGATTATTTTTATACCAAAATACTTATAACGACGAAACGACCAAGATAAGATCCATTTTACATTTTTTTTTTAGCATATCTCAAATTTTTGTACTATTTTCTATATCACATAACTTTTTCAAAAGTTTTTTCTCCAAACAAACATTTCCAACCCAACCTTCAAAACACCACCCCAAACAGACCTAAGATGGTATATTTACGAAACTGTTAAAATAAAGAATATACTAATAAATAAATTGTTTACCTAGGTAAATATTCTTAGTAAAAAAACATACTTATAAATTTGCTATCTATTTCAAAGTTCCGTGAATATGCAATTTACTTCTTATAATATATAACCTCTTTCTCCCTAAATTATTCATTATTTAACACTAAAAATATTTACATGCATTGAAGTTTAAAAGGCACAGATGTGTGTGTGTGTGTGTTGGTCATTTTCCTTCACCCAACAATCCTTTGAAACCTGAGGCACAGACCAGCTAGCGGGCAAAAGTAAAGGTGCCCCTGCAAGGCAAATTCTCGAACTTGGAACGCTATCTCATTTTGGTATAGAGGGAATTTACTATTATTTGGTCGCATTATCATCACCTTTTAAGGTACTCTCTCTCTCTCTCTCTAAAAAAGTTGCTTGCAAGGTTTCTTAAGTCCTATAGAGAGAGCCTTGCTTTACCTAATGAAACAAAATATATTGCCAGCTCTCTTTTAACAACCACCCCCTAACGTACCTTCCATCTCTTGACCGCTATATAAATACTCCATTTGGCCTCTCTTCTTTTGGCATCCAAAATTCTTAAGGGCCTGTTTGGTGCACAAGTTCAGTTTGAGTTGAGTTGAAATTTTTAAGTTTGAATAGTAATTTTTGTTGACTTTTTCAGAAAAGACAAAAAACTTTTGGGGAAAAGACAAAAAACATGATAAAAAAAGTACAGTTTAGTTTAAACCAAACTGGCAAACCAAACGGGCCCTAAGTGTGTGTATGCATTTATCCACTTTCAACTAGTATATATCTATATATATGTATATCTAATATGGCAATTATGCACCAAAGATCACTCTTTTTCCTCTTTTGCTATATTGGGTTTCTTTCTTCTGCGGCTGAAGCTGCTCTTAAAAAGTATCAATTCGACGTGAGTACCTAACTTTACTACATAATCCAAATCCCTTTATTTTCTTCCTATATCCTTAAAATTTTCCATGATTGTAACTTGCCTTTTTCTTTTTTTTTCTTTTTTTGGTCACATTTACTATGTTATTTATACAGATTCAAGTGAAGAATGTAAGCAGGTTGTGCCATGCCAAACCAATGTCACAGTAAATGGAATGTTCCCAGGGCCAACAATTTATGTCAGAGAAGGAGATAGAGTTCTTATCAATGTCACCAACTACGCTCAATATAATATGTCCATTCATTGGTATATTTACATGTACATATATGTATATATTTTGAGTTATATTTGGGGATCACAATGTGACACAAAATGGTAATGTCTCCAGGCATGGCTTGAAACAATTTCGCAACGGCTGGGCGGATGGACCGGCATACATCACACAATGTCCGATTCAGACGGGGCACAGCTACACTTACGATATCAACGTCACAGATCAGCACGGGACATTGTGGTGACATGCACATATTTTGTGGCTTAGGGCCATGGTTTATAGCGCCATAGTCATCATGCCCAAAGTAGGAGTCTCATTTCCCTTTCCTCAACCATACCAAGAACCTAATCTCATCCTAGGTTGGCAAATTTTATTAAAATTCTCTTCTTAAGGTTACAAAACACAAGAAATGTCGAAAATTTGAAACGTTGGTACTTAATCATAGAGCAACAACAAATTTATGTTTTTTGTCGCAGGTTTTATACTGTTAATAAGTTAAATTTTAGTTTCATGATGTATCGTAACTTCTTTTTTTGAATATATTTTTTTAATCTTATGTAAAACATTGACTATATTTATATGTGTGTGTGTATATAGGTGAATGGTGGAATTCAGATGTTGAAACGCTTGTCAACCGAGCAAACAAGTTGGGTTTGCCACCACCAACCTCGGATGCTCATACCATCAATGGGAAACCAGGCCCTCTCTTCCCATGTTCAGAGAAACGTAAAGATCAGAAAACTATTTATATTTACCATGTCATGGTTAGCTCTTTTATAATATATATACATATTTATATATCTTTAACTAACATTTAACATTTAAAAGCATGAATAACTTATCAACAATGATTTTCGTTGTTACTCTAGGCCTACCACGTGGCAGTCCTATCACCCGTCACGCGATAGGTCATCAATTGCCCTTTTTTTTTTTTGGTCTATGAACATGCGTGTTCGTCAACTAGTATGTATATATATATATATATATATATATATATATATATATGATATTTCACCTCAAACGACAGAATTCCCTTATTTTATTCTCTTTTGGGGGTTTTACAGATATATTTGCCATGGAAGTTGAAAGGGGAAAAACATACCTTCTGAGAATCATCAACGCTGCACTAAACGAAGAGCTTTTCTTCTCCATTGCTGGCCACAACATGACTGTCGTAGAGATTGATGCCGTTTACACCAAGCCCTTCACAACACAAGCCATCCTAATAGCCCCGGGACAAACGACAAATGTTCTTGTCAAGGCTGACCAGCCTCCAAACAGATACTTCATGGCCGCAAGACCATTCATGGACGGGCCGATCCCTGTGGACAACGAGACCGTCACCGCTATTGTTCAATACAAAGGCGTTCCGAACACTGTTGTTCCGATCCTACCCCAACTGCCCGCTCCAAACGACACCAAATTTGCCTTCAACTACAACAACCAACTAAGGAGCTTGAACACCCCACAGTTCCCGGCAAAAGTTCCTCTCAAGATCGACCGCCGCCTTTTCTACACCATCGGTTTGGGGCAAAACCCGTGCCCTACTTGCCTGAACGGCATGAAGTTAACCGCTTCACTGAACAACATCACCTTTGTGATGCCTAAGACTGGCCTTTTGCAGGCTCATTACTTCAACATTTCCGGGGTTTTCAGGGCTGATTTCCCCGATAGGCCTCCCGTCCCGTTCAACTACACGGAGGCGCCTCTCACCGCCAACCTCGGGACTTCATTGGGGACAAGGCTTAGTAGGGTGGCATACAATTCAAGTATTGAGTTAGTGTTGCAGGACACCAATCTTCTGACGGTTGAGTCCCACCCTTTTCACCTTCATGGGTACAATTTCTTTGTGGTTGGGAGTGGGGTTAGGAACTTTGATCCTGCCAAAGACCCTGCCAAGTTTAACTTGGCTGATCCTCCTGAGAGAAACACTGTTGGTGTTCCGACCGGAGGATGGACTGCCAAAAGGTTCCGAGCTGATAATCCTGGTAAGTACATTTTCATGCTGTTAGAAGTTGAACTTGACCTACATTGTTAAGTTATTGGACTATTATAGTGTTTAAGATAACTTTTGGGATGAGTTCTACTCAAGTGCATTTATCATGGTATCAAAGCTAGATTCCGACACGTTGCATTTGAAAGAGGGTGTCAGAAGTTAAATTTGTCTCATATTATTAAGTTACTTCACTGTTATATCTTAATAGTGGTATATTTTCACATGTTTTTCATGCATATATAGTTATCAAAACTCTTGTAGAACAATCCACAATCTTAATATTAGCTATGACAATCAGCATTTTAACAGTGATTCCTAGTATATAACTATAAATACTACATGTTGCAGGTGTATGGTTCATGCATTGTCACCTTGAGCTACACACAATGTGGGGTTTGAAAATGGCTTTTGTGGATGAATCCATTCTACCACCACCCAAAGATCTTCCACCGTGCTAGACCACACCAATAATTTAATTACCTCATCTTTCTTGATCGTGGAGCTACATTTTCTACATATTTGACCCTTTTCGGTTTAATTTGTGTTTAATTGATTGACCGTTGTTTTTATTCATGTTTGTATTCTTTGTAAGAGTTTCGAGCAATTCTTTGAGAACAACTCTCTTCACAATTGTAATATTCTGAAATTGGTTTTAAAGTCAATGAAACTGCATAATTGTAAAAAAAATCCAATGTGGAATGTTTCCTCTTTTTTTTTTTCAATAAGTACCTTATTCACATTGTAGTAAATCAAAAGTTTGGAGTACAAGTAGTATTCCCACTTTTCTTATGAAATAATTAAACAAATTGACCAAAAAAAAAAAAATAAAGTTCATCCTAATCAAGTACTTCTAAAAAGTTGCAATTTAGTTTTTAAGTACTAGTAATTAATAATTCACAAAGACAAATTAACTACATATTAACCATCTGAAGATTAACAAAGCTAGCAAAGTCACGGATATTATTTACTTAATTAATTTGTTTGAGCTTCGAAAGCTCAATGAGCTGCCACGTCACCATTCTCATGATTTTGTTCTTTTCCCTGATCCAAGGTTAACTTTGACTGATCCGGTGCAACTGCGACCTTAGCGTTGACTTTTGACTCCTTGCTTTGACCAGAGCTCGGCTCATGGGATTTCTTCCTAAAACCAAACCTCTTAGGAAGCAGACTCCAGCTGCTCTTCTTCGGCTTCACCAGCTTCTGAAGCTCTCTCCTCATGTTGGAGCACTCCTTTTCGATCTCCGAAACCCGAAGCCTCATGTCGTGTTCGTTGACGCCGCCGAGCTGGCGGTGGAACTGATGATCCTGTGAAGTGCGATCAGTGCTTTGGCGGAGACCGTTAAGGTGGTTGTTACTGCCGTTGGGGAGAGCCTGGGTGGAGTTTTCGAGGTTCTCGGAGACGAAGAACCAGCTGGAGATTGATGTTCGGAGACGAAGCTGTTCGAAGAAGAGGACTTGGACGATGACTCGGAGGGGAAGCCTCTCGTTCTGGGCTGCATGAGTGCTGGCTTCTAATGAGAGTTTTTGGCAGTTCATTAGTCTGCAAAGTTGTTCCCTCTCTGAATCTGTCAACCATGGATGTGCCTGAAATTGCAATATATATTATATATGATACATATATTTACATTTACAAGGAAATGATTTGATTTCATGCAATAATAATCAAATTATAGCACAATTTGGGTCCAAACAAATCAAGTGTTTGTTGAAAAAGAAACATTTTTCCCAATCTTCTTCGTGAAAAGAGTATTTTGCTAGAGCATTTCTTAGGGAATGTTTCATCTTAAGTACATGAGAAAATCATAAATTGGGTCATGTACTAAATGACATTGAGACTTTTTAATTGTCCAAAAGATTATTAAAGAATTTTCTTTTCTATCAGGAAAAAAAAAATGAGAGAGACAACTAATTTATCTGTTTAGTCTAGATCTAAATGAAAGGGTTATTTTACTATAATCATATTTGAGATTTTTATGAGAGAATACACCATAAAAAAGAAATTCAAAAATAGGTTCAAAGCGGGATGTAAATCAAGAGCTAAAACCACCCTATTCCAAACTATCCCGTCTTCATGTATGAGGTATAGTCATTTTAGGGACTAAAGATTGGTAAATAACTACATTCATTCAATTTTTACCATCTTAGAAACTAATCTTTTAAGTTGTACATGCACTTACACACCATAAGCACGCGCGTATATATATATATATATATATATATATATAAGTTCTATGGTATATATGAGATCGTGGATCATTACCTTCAAGTAGACATCAACTGCATTGTAAATACCATCATCAAGAGGCCTGACATAATCCGGTATAACAGCAGCCAGCGCCTGAAACTTCGGCAACTTCAGGTTGACATCCACCGCGACCTCAGCCAGATATCCATCGACCAAATTAGCCACCATCGTCACAGGTGTCATCACATCACTGGCTGCAGCCTCCGCCGCCGCAGCACTACTCACCACCACTTGCCCTTCTTGCTCCGCCGCCGACGAAACCTCCTGATCAACAACCATGAAATGATCAAGAATCCTCTGAACACAGTCGATATCATAAAGCGTCTCCACCGAGTAGCCCATGTTCGGCACCAGCAGGTCCACCAGCACGGCCTGGTCCAGCTGAGCCCCGACCCTCTTCTCCAGACTCTCTCTGCACGAAGGGCTGGCGTGAAGAACCATGGCGACGCGGAGCAGCCTCAGCAGAACCTTGGAGGAAGTGACGCCCTTCTGGTTCGGAAGCAAGTCCACTATCTCTTCCAGAAGGTTCCTCTGATCGGCCTCCGAGATCGGCTGCGTCCCGTTGCTGACATGGTTGAAGTCGTTAAGGCTCGTTTGGGTGTTCATCAGAGGGAGGTATTTTCTGGCGTAGTGTATGGTTGAAGCTGAGATTGTCTCTGGCTTCAGTATTCCTCTTGTTTCGATGGCCAGTATCAGTCGTTTGTACAGAGGCAAGCTGAGAAACGACACGTCGTCGAACCACCAGTCGTCACCTCCTGCGGTGAGGATAGAAGCCAGAAAATTAGTTAAATCAAAAGTTTAAAAAAAAATTTAATAGAATAATTAATATTAAAAAATTCAGTTATCTTTTTTCTGTTTTTCTGCTTTTACTGTTTGTTAATTTTATTTATTTATTTACATTTTTAAATTCTAAAATAATGGATACAAGTGAAGCAATAATAATAAAGTGAATTAAACTTATAAAATAGAGAAATTACATTATATATAATTTACAGTATGAGGCATATGACTCTCACTTATTAAAAAAATGAAAATATTTCTAGATTTGAAATATGAAAGTTCCTATCTAAATCCCTCTCCTATCTATTAAATTAGTCCTAACGAGGAAATTACACTACATAGATGTCAACAAGAGTGGAATTTAAATATAACCATTTTGAATTTTTTTTTTTTTTAAGCTTTTGAAATGTTTCAAGAATAACAAATTAAAAATGAATAATTGTAATAATTTTCACGTTTTATACTATATAAGTACGTAGTAAATATTATGATAATTATGATTTTCTCTATCTAAAATACTCTAAATTTTGTCTATATTTACACATGGCTAGTAAGATTATAGTTGAAATTTAAATAAATAAAAAAATTGAGGGGGTGAATAAGGAGAAAAAAGAAAAAAGTAATACCTCTGGGGAGTGGCTTGGGTTGGTCATGGTGAGCACCTATCCCATTCCACAAACCTGTCGTTTTGGGGCTCTTGACGTCGTTTTGATCAGACGTAGTATTAGCAGATGGCCAGTTGAAGAAGCTAGGGTCGGAGCAAGCCTTGGTGGCGAGAGAGTCAATACATCTGGAGACAACATGAAGATCCTCGGCAAACGACTGGACTTCCTCGGAAGTTTCGAGGGCCTTAAGGGAGTCCGACCAGTTGGCGAATATCTGGTTGAGGAAAGCTTCGGTGAGGGAGATGAGATTTCCCTCCCCCAAGTCTTCAGTCATCTGGAGATACTCGGAGGCGCACCGGAGGGCGACGATGTTGGAGGCGGTAAGCTCGGTTTTTACGCCGTAGCAGAACTTGGCTACGATCTCGAATGCCTTGGCTCCGCCGGGGAGATCGTCAAGCTGCAAAGAGCAGGAGGAGGAGGAGGAGGATGATATTCCTTCTTGGTCATGAGAAGTAGAATTGGAGTCGTCTATGAGCTTTTCCAATAGTCTACTTCTAGAGAGCAAAGGGAACTGCATTTTGCAACAAATTTTATAACGCAAATTCAGATACAACGGTTTAAAGTATAACAGTATTAGTACAAAGCAATAAATAAATAAATGAATTAACAAGTTTTTTACCCTCTCGACCAAAAAAATTGGTCACATATACCTTGATGTTAGTGGATTTTGAACTGTTAGATTTGTATACGAGGTAATTTTGATATGATTTTAATTTGAATAGCGTCTAAAAGACATGAATTACCAATATACATGCATTTTATAGAGGTCGATATCCATTAAAGAAATATTGTATGCATAATGAGTATTTTCTTTTTCTTTTTAAATGAAAGAGAAAAGATGTCTTTTACTTAATTGGGAGTCCATAGTTTTTATTCATTGAAAAGAAATGAAAATAAAATCAGGCTTTAAATCTAAGAGCTTATTTCCATATCTCTTCCTTTCTCTCCTGTTGAACTAATCTCGTGGGGTTGAATAACGAGTGTCTTCTAATTATATTCATGATTTAGTACACGTCAAATTTGCATAATTTTTTAATTTGTACAAATATTTCTAAGAAACTACATTAAAGTTTTCTGAATGAGAAGAATACACCATATAATATTGGAGTGGAATCATATGCAGAATAAGAAGGCAAATGACCTTGTGGAGGTGAAAGGACATGTCTCCAACTTCAATGGAGACATCGCTTGGAAGCCCAGTTGTGCACAGCCTGATCATAACAATTGTACAAGAAAAACATTGCTCATGATTCATGGTAACAGAACAAATCACATATATATATATATATATATATAGACACACACACACAAACACTATATTAGAATTATAACGCTCTTTGTATTTGCAAATTTACCAAGTTTGGCCGTCGCGATGAAACGCTTCAGATTTAGAGCCAAGCCTCAAGCATGCCATTTTTCTGTACTCTTAGCTACTAACTTAGTTTTTTCCCTTATGAAAATACGGAATATATTGAGAATACTCTATTATAACAGATAACGTGAAAGCAAATCTAATAATATTCACTACATTAGATAGATTTGTGAGGATAAACACTAGCTTATAGCTGTATAGTTAGAGTTGAAAATGTCAAACGTCCATGCAAGTGCATGACGTGGCACTCGCTTACATTGTTTCTGGGAATCTTTTTCACTTATTTATATATCTATTATATATATATATAAATAGAGAGAGAGAGAGAGAGAGAGAGAGAGAGAGAGAGAGGTGCGAGTCAAAAGCAAGAAGAGTCATGAAGTAGTTAAGAGTGAAGCGGTCCAAAAGCTCTAATGGCTCCGTTAGGCGTTGCGCTTCGTTTGCTTCACAGCTTTTGCTTGTTTTCACTCCCTACTTTTGAGTCGCTGCCACCTTTTCTGTTGGACTTTGAGCCCATTAATGAATTGTGGGCTGTTTTTTTTTTTTGAAGGGCCCATTATGATTATTGGGTTGCTCTAGAAATTGTCAACATGTAATAGAACTCTCTCCATGTATCCATAGAATAAAATTGAGTGTGAGGATTTAAATTCTATATACCTTGTAATAAAATTTTGTCTGAAAAACCATGTTTGTAATTTGATTACATATCTTATGATACTGGAGTTTAATTTTATTGTCCCAGTTTTCTTGTTCTTTTTACTGTTCCTCCTATAATTATTTATAAATAAATATTCAAAACATACTCGATAATAGAAAATTAAATAAGAAAATAATAATATTAATAAGAGAAGAGAAAGAACACAAGGATAATTAACATGGATGTATTTTCACGGACTAAAAACAAAGAATTCATTAATAATGAGCACTATGAATGAGCTCTCATATAAATATAAGTTACAATATACACAATCAGATAAGTTGCATATGCTTACAAATCACATTAAATCAAGACTATTTTAAATTACTATAATTATAAATAATTAAAAGTTCCTAACAAAGATAATTACATACATAATAATAACTTTTCTTCATATAAAATACTAACTTTCCCTAATACTCAAATGATAAATGAGGTGTCGGAAATTGATTGGATAGATAAGAAAACTAGATAATAGAAGCAAAACTCATAATACTGAACATAAAGAATGTTTGAAAAAATGAACGGCTTGAATTATATACAAATAGCCAATCGCTGGTAAGAAGAGATATTTTCCTTTGGAATAATTAGTTTTATCAATCATTGTAGTAGGGGCAAATGACAAAATGTGTAAAAAGTGTGTTTGTTATTGTTTTTTATTGCTCTTTAAAATGTTTCAATATATCTTTTAAGCCTCAATAGTAAAAAAGTTTTTTTTTTAATCGTTTTTAGTTAGTAAATGTTTTGGAAAATGAAACAAATTAAAAAAAAAAAAAAAGGAGGAAATGAAAAATGGTTGAAAAGTATATCTCTGCAAAAAGTAGCTCTTGAAATTGTAGGAATGCATTGGCATATTTTTTATATTTTAAATCATCATCTAATCATCATACTATTAGAAAGAAAAAGATTAAACAAGCACAAATATTTAAAATGGACATGACTTGAATTATGATTAGAAAAAATCGGCCTAACGTTGGAAATCATGGGTTCAATTCTAATTGGTTCCCACCCTTAAATCTTCGTCTTAAAAAAGTGGAAGACAAAATGAAAAGAAGAGATCGTCTATCAATTTAGCTAAATATCTTATTCAAATGCTTAAAGTTCTTAACGTTGATATTTTGCCATTTCAGAAATGATGGTTGAAAGCAAGATTAGGACAAACTGAATTTTGGTTTAATCTTATGATGAAAAAAAAAAAAAAAAAAAAAGTGTTGGCATTTGCCCAAATCCATGCATTTGAATCATGGTGAGTGTCATATGATATGTCATTGTACTGACACCCACGAAAATACATTAAAAAAAAAAAAAAAAAAAAAAAAAAAGGTGGACATGCATGAGGTTATGGACCACCAGTCACCACGATACAAAAATGCTTTAATAGAAAAAGGTACCCCCATGGTTCTCTGGTAGTGAGCAAGCGACTAATAAATAAACCCCATCACTTTTAAATTGGTATAATAATAAAGATGTCTCTTATTCTTTTATCTATATTATATTTCCAAATTAGAAATTTAACAAGACTCCAATTTTAAAATCTGGTCCGATATGTATTATGTAGTTATTTCCGTTTCATTGATGAATCCTGATATTTCTTCTATGAAAATAAAAGGTAGGATGACATTAATAATTTTTTTTTGCTACTAACAAAAAAAATTATTTCTTTTTTTTTTTTTTACAGATAATTTTGTATTAAGGTATGAAAATTTATAGTTTCTTACCTCAAAAAGAAATTAATAGTTTCTTTATAGGACATAATTTTCATTTATCAGAGCCAATTAGGATTATATTATTATAACTAACTGATGAAATATTACAAAATTTAATAAATATCTAACATTTTTCATAATCTATCAATTACCATGCATTTAGTATTGTTCCGATTCGTTAGATTTTCATCCAATTTTATTGAATTACAATTAAAAATTAGAAGAAGAAAAATATTAATAAATTAGAGAGCGTGTTTAATGATTGAGATCAAAAGCAAAGCAAATAAAGTGGTTGCGCCGGCATCGGCAACCCAAACGGCTGTGAAGCCGCCTCGGCCAACCTGTTCTACCACGTGTGTGATTTTAATGTTTTGTCCCCAAACCATCTTTTTTATTCTAACCAATTTCCTATTCCAATTTCCCAATTCTATATTTTGTGTGGTCCTATCATTTCTTTTTTTTTTTTCTTTTTTTTTTTTGGTTATTTCTTTTAAAAAATAACTCTTTTATTTGATAGTTAACACCACTTTCATTTTTTTGTCGAATAAAAAATAATCACGAGAGGATACAAATTGAGATATATATAGTTTGGTCACTTGCTTTATACTATATATTTTTATATTGGCTTTTAGATTTTTATTTGTAATAGGGATATTAAAATCTAATGCGTCATAACTAATCTCACATGAAGAGTGTCTCAAGTGTATGGTTCAGCTCAAACACACATTGAATGAACTTAATTACACTTTTAAGAGATGTCTTTTGTGAAGGAAAAAAAATTTCTCTATATTATTATTATTTTTTAATTTAAAGATGAGAGATTTGAACTTTTCATCTTATAATTGAGTCAGATATAAAATTATTATTAAATTATGTCTGTAACCATTTAAGGAGAATTTTTTTCATCATTATATTCCTGTGATTTATTAACTCCATCCTTTATTTTAAAACAAAAAAAAAAACCATATTTTTGTAGGAATTTGTTCAAAAATAGACATTTTTAAACCATGTTTGCAATAAATGTCTGGTTGCATTGAAAATTGTTCATTTTCAAAAAATTTGAATAAATAATTTGTGAAAGTCATTTTTTTAAAAGAAATGGACATTTTTAATTTAGTCCACGTAATTTGTCTATTATATGTATAGACTATAAAAATTCAAGAATAGTTAAAATAAAACAGTGCAATTTTCACTGCGTGGTGTAATCGGGAGAGAATATAGTACTAAAATATCAGCAAATCACACTTTGAAATCATATATATTGGAAATGAACAATATAATATAATATATTAACATTGCAAATTTTTTAATAAGGATATTAAAATCTAATTGCCACAACCAAATGTCACATGAGGCATGTTTTTTTTTTTTTTTTTGGATGTCTTAAGTATATGGTTGAACTAAAATATTCAATCAATGAATTAAATAACACCTTTAATAGATTTCCTTTTTCAAAAGTGTAAAAAAAAAAAAAAAAAAAAAAAGCTCTTCCACAAGAATTGCAAATCTTATCACTACAATTTTTTTTTTAAACAAATACAGCTAATTAAATTTATTTTCCTCAGGAGTTGGACCAATCTTATTTTCTCTCTATGACGTAGACTTTTCTTTTTGTTTGACTCTTTTTTTTTTTTTTTTAAATATATATAAGGGTGGAGAGGATATAGCTAAAATAGATTGGTCCTCCTCAGCCCCACTGGAACATTGTGGGGATGACAACACAATAAAACACTCACAGTCTAATCAGGAAAAAAAAAAAAAAAAAAAAAAAAAAACCAGAGAGGGACACAGATTTGGGGGAAGCAGAAGAAGGACTCGGGGCCCACAGGAGAAGTTGTGGTCAGATAGGCCCAATGCTGACGACATCACTCCATAAGATGCCGCCACGTGGAA
This sequence comes from Ficus erecta, assembly GCA_008635985.1. Classification (NCBI taxonomy): domain Eukaryota; kingdom Viridiplantae; phylum Streptophyta; class Magnoliopsida; order Rosales; family Moraceae; genus Ficus; species Ficus erecta. The sequence goes on from BKCH01000815.1 coordinate 467,143, forward strand.
GATTCTTCGGCGACACGCATGACATGATGCGGGTCAACTTCCTACGCCATTTGCCTGCTGTTGTTGTCTTGTAGCTGTCAATTTAGCGTGTCCCAGTTAGAAAAATCTTACGTCATCGGCTCCAATCCTCAATCGGCTCGGCTCCTCTCCGGGTAGACCCCACTCATGTGAGCAAATCACATTTCGCCACCTTAATGCAGATTTATGGCTTTTTTTTTTTTTTTGTTTAAACTTTTTTTTTAATTGCTAAGGGCACAACACCCTAACATCTGGATTTAGTGTTTTAAAGATTGAGTTAGAAATATGTGAATAATTTTTGAAAAAGTTATGTTTTATAAAAAATGATATAAAAATTTGAAATATTTTCGGAAAAAAAAATATAAAATGGATCTTGTTTTGTTTGTTTCGTCGTTAAGAGTATTTTGACTTAAAAAAAATCTCATTCTGATTTGAAATAAGAAAGTTATGAACTTTTAAAATTTGAGTTTTTTTAATATAAAAAAAAACGAGAAAGTTAGATGTATGGTAAAAATTTAAAATTCAGATGATAAAATATCATCTGGAGATGTTACCCAAATATGCTCTTAATATATCTTTTTTTATCTTTTGGATTGAACTTGGATAAATGATTTGAACTCATTATTTTTATGGTGTAATCATATATGATATTACAATTACGTTATATCTCCAACCTACAACTACCTAGGGAATTTTCTTTTAGTTAACTTAGTAGTCCAGGTAAACGTTAAATTAAAATATAACTAAGAGGGCATTTAGTTGGTTCACCTCAACCAAACAATTCCTTTTTTCTTTTTCTTTTTCTTTTTGTTGTCAAAGTAAACTCAATTTTATAATTTATATCTTCAAATCTGGCTTAAATGCTTAAACTTTAAAAATCATTGTTATTTGAAATTGAACTTAGATTTATATATATATATATATATAAATTGTATAGAATTTCGTTGTATAGAATTTCAAAAAGACACGAAACAAAATCGATACTTATATTCTTTAGATGAAAAATCCAAAAATGTGCAACCTAACCATAATGGTTTATCTTGTGATTTGACAAGGTTTTTTTCTCCAGACTCTTATTTTAAATTTATCTTATATCTTATTATATGAGAGATTTTTTTTATGAAAATGATTTAGTAAAATATGAAAATAAAATATCAATAAAACAGTATTTTGATACAATGAAACTTTTTTAACTTCAATGATTGAAAATCGTTGTATTAATTAGAGCCTTTAACAAACCATTTCAAATTTAGAAAACTCAATCTCATATACATATATATATATATATATTTTCCTTCTCAAACATCTATTAATTTTAGATTCTTATTTCGAAATAAAAATTTTATTTAATTTTAAAACAATGTATCAAACGACAACTAAATCGAGTGATATAAGGTTGAGATCTAAGATCTAACTTTAATTGTTCTTTTTGTAATTTTTATTTTTCGGGTGTTTTGTTATTGGTTGGAGATGTGACTGAAGTGTGAGAAAGTCTGACAAAAGAGAGAGATTTGGACCGAACAGAGATCACCTTGAACTTGAGGTGCATGATAGCAACCCATGGACTGCTCGTGAAGACAGACATTAGCTTCTTTGAATTGTGCCCCAAAAAAATAAATTAAAAAAAGAAAAAGAAAAAATACTGCTTGCTACTTTCTTTTTTTTTTTATTTGTTTTTTGCCACCCAATTAATTCAATGGGCTTCAAAAATGGGCCAGCTGAGGACAGAGATAAGACCCATATTTTTTTTTTCTTTATATTTTGTCTATTTTTTCTTTTTGGTGGACAAATGTCTTTTTAATTTAATAAAAACTTAAATGTAAGAGAAAACCAAACTAATTAAACCTAGCTTGAAGAAGTGGACATTCTGAACCGCTCTCCTACCGCCCACACTCGAAGTAGACAAATGAACCAATCCCGCCATTGCTATTTGTAGATTGTAAATTTGTAATTAAGAGAGATTTTTATATATTTCACCCCAATTACTGTCATCAAAGTGTGATTATTTTTAATTTAAAAAAAAAAGTTGTATTCTACCAACTAAAAATAAATTACAATCCCTTTTTATCAAATTATAAATATTGGCCTTTCAACTAAAACAATTAGGATTATTGGGACGTTTCAATGTTATTACTCATTGAAGTGGTTATGGACTAACAACACAGAATTTGGGGAAAGAAAAGAAAACCCATCAAGCAAAAAGTTTAACATCATGCTTGCCAGCTCAACCAAATGATAAATTGTACTCTTATTTTTAATATAGGGCGTTTGGAGCATACACTTGAGTTGAACTTTTATCAATTTTTTTGATTGAAAATAAGGGAATGTTTAGAGTTACGCGTTTGGTTAAAAATGAACTATGATAGTTAAGAAGTGTAAAAACTTGAAATGCATTCGGAAAAAGATAGCAAGATGAATACTGTTTCATTTCTCTCGTCATTCTATGTAAGTAAAAAAAATCATCTCATTTCGACTTGAAATAAGAAAGTTATGGACTTTTAAAATTTTAGTTTTTTGAAAATAAAAAAGAAAAAATTTGAAAATGTGAATAGTGAAATTTATTTACTTTTGAAGGAAAAATGACAAATTTTTTTTTGAAAAACTCTAGCTTGAGGGGAGGTTTCAACATCGCCAAAGTGGTATAGTTCGAATCTTCTCACATTCAGTGGAAAAAGTAAAATAAACAACCCATTCAAAAAAAAAAAAAAAAGGTAAAATAAACAACCTAATTTAAATTTAGGCACACAGCTATGAAAAATAAATAAAAGTAGAGAGTATAATTAGTAGAGGGGATTAGACTTTAAAGCCGTAGTTCCCTAGTCAACTCCTACAACGATGCACTCACCAAACATTGTGGCTTTATTTTCAAGGTTTGCTTTCAAAAACCCATCTTTAATGTCGCACAATTTGTTAAAAAGAATCACTTATGGGGATGTATAGGAGGATATATATGGGGTCTAGGTACTATTGGGTGTGACACAAGAATAATGAAAGACTTTTAAAACATCCCCCCAACTTTTTCTCCCCTCCCACCCCACCAAAAGGCCTTCAAAAATTAAAAAATAAAATAAAATAAAATAAAAGAAGGAATGAAGAGGAATGATAATTTTTTGAAAGAAAGTACTGTTTGGTTTGGTTTGGTTTGGTTTTGGATAATATAATCAAAAAGTACAATAACTTGTAAAATGAATGTGGAAGAATATGAGAGCAAATCATTTTTTTTTTTTAAAGAAAGTATTTCTTAATAAAATGAGCAATGATTTCTGGTCACTTCTTAAGGTGCTGGTGGGTTAGCTGGCATGGGGGTTCAAAAGAGTGTGCTTTGGTCGTGCAAGTTTTAAGCAAATGAGGGACAACAACCACCTAAATATGAAAGGTGATATATATGTGTAATATATATAATGTATATATACTTACATATATATATATATATAATATAGGGTTGTTTTTAACAGTTTTTAATGATGTTAAAAGGAGAAGATAGAGTGGCGTGGGGTGAACAACAGGGTGATGTTTTTGTTTTTGGTTTTTGTTGTCGCCACTTCAACCACGCATTAGGTTTGTCCCTCTCTTTAGTTAGTGTGTGTGTGTGAGTGTCATGTGTAGGACCCTTTTATAATGTAACTCTATGTTTTTCGTTAACAAGTCCCTATCTATGCGGTTTTCCACATTGGTCACAACGGTGGCCCTAGCTTTGCCAAACTTATATAAATATTGGTTAGAGACCATGGACAAATAAAGCAACAATAATATAACATAATATTTATATTATTATAAGATCTATCTATTATTGTTTTAGAAAGATCGTCATTTCTCATAACATAAGAATGTTTAAATTAACACTTACGAAAATATGAGAAAATTGAATTTATTGATATTACGTTTGAAATGAAAAGTATTATGTTGAATAAATATCATATCATTGTATTTATTCTATAAAATAGATGAAGAAAATGAAGAAAATGAAGGTATATTCATATATGCATCGCTAATAATTGTAATGCCGCTCTTTTTTTTTTTTTTTTTTAATAAAAAAGAGAATATTGATATGATCTTTAGTTCAATGGCATATTCCTCCATATTTTACATATTTATAAATATACGTATGTGTTTCTAATATTTGATACTACTTACATTACAGTCTACACTCTAATAGTGTATATAATAATACGACAACATGATGTGATTATACCAAAACCATTGGTACATATGTAGAATGTATTTTTTATGGGAATACGTGGTGTAAATACATACATATATATATATATATATATATGACGCTAAAGTGGATGGGATTTGGGTGGAGAACTAGTACTACATGGGTTGTTAGGTTCAACGAAAGGAGAAAAAAATTCTTTCTTTTTTTTTTTTTTGGGTTAAGAGAAAAAAAAAAAAAAAAAAACAGTTGGTAACAAACAATGGTACGTCTTGCTGGCCAAGGCTTGTTTTTCTATATAAATTATTGTCGTCGACATAATTTTTATAACGAAAAAGCCCATAACACAATTTACATCCATTATGTGACTGGTCAGAAAAATTCATGGCAAGTTTTAGGATAAGGATTGTGTCAAGTTCGTATTTCATAGTGTTTGATGATATAATATTGACCTACCAGTACATGCTTCATGTATTTCCAATTCATTATTTGTGTCCTTCGAAAATTTAATATGTTTTCTAACTGAAATATTGCATATTTTACCTCCAAAATATATATATATATATATATATATAAATGAGAAATTAATTAAGAAAGAGAGAGAAAAGGATTATAGTAGATCTCTAATTATTAGCTGCAAAGAATAGGGTGTATAATATATGTGACTCCAACCTAACGAAGACATGCCCATTTCGTTGTTTTGGTAAACAGCGGGCTCATACGGAATTTATGACATTTTATGTATAGGGAAATTCTTCGATAAGACATGACGCAAGACACAATTTTATGCCGTGAATTTTTATTCATGTTTTCATATTTATCTTTTTTTGATAAAAATATGAGATGATTTGATAGTTATAAATTATATGTTCTATGGATAGTGTACTATTTCATACTCTACAATATATATCATATATTCATTTGTTTTTTTTTGTTTTTGTTTTTTGGGATATGTAGAAAAAATTGTTTTTCTAAAAGGATTATTCCAAATTTTGTTAAATCATGAAAATTATAAATTTTTTTAAAAAAATTGTAGATTAGTGTTTAATAAATATCATTAATTAATCACTGATTTATTTCAACATGATCGATCATTGATAGTTGAAATCTTTAGGAAATCAACTATTTTACTGATCAAGCCATTGAAACTAGTTTAATTGGTGGGGAAAGTGAATGTTTGGGGTTTTAGGAGCCATAAGTCTCAAATTCGAGTCTTGACTGACTTAAAAAAAATAGCAATATATTGGTTAGTACAGGAGGATGTATATGGATTGCTTACCTACAAAAAAAATTAAAAAAATTATTTTACTGGTCAATCACGAGATATTTAAAAAAAAAAAAAAAAGGCTAGATATATAAATTGAAAAAGAGCTTTAAATTGGTAAATTTTTGGAACAAAAAGGTATTATTAAACTGAAATAAATGAGTAGTCACTTTTCAGATTGTACGGTAAATGCAGTGATATACATATTATGGTCGTTTAAGAAAGAGAAGAAAATAGCTTGAGATGATGAACAAATATTTGTGTTGTTTGTGACAGCACAACCATGATGTGGGCTTTTTAATAACGTTTAACCACAAATCTACTCCTTTCGACAAAAATTGTCGGTGGCTTTTTATGATTGGCAGAAATAGATATAATAAATACGGTTTTATTTATTTATTATTTATTATTTATTTATTATATTTTTCTTTTTCACGAGAGGACAAACGAATTCATCAGCTACATGGCTAATATTTGCTGGGATATTTGGAGGCTAGTTACTCCATTATATATCGCCAGGTTTTGGTTATTGGAGATGAAATTTTTAACTTAAAATTGATTGATTTTTTAAAAATTAATTATAATAAGATCAAACTTAGAATAGAAAAAGATAATTTATAATAAAAAAGGATAAAATTTGACATAAAAAATTATAATTTAATTAAAATTAAACTTGAATACTAAATAAAGTCACAGTGGAAATTCTCATTTCTGTGTGCTGCCAAAAAAAATAATAATAATAAATTTCTCATTTCTCTGTTGAAAAGAAAGCCAAATATTTCAGCAAAAAATTTGGACACTTTTCTGAAAACAAAATATTTGGATGAAATAGGAATTCAAAGACAAAAGGCTAATTCTAATAATTAAAAGAAAAAGTTAATGAGTACACGACCAATATTATTATTATTTTTGATAAGACACACGACAATGATTTACTTATATTTTACACAAACCTATAAGCTCCATACATATAAGAAGTTGATCATTAACTACAAAATCATTCCTCGATGGATTCGTTCAGGAAATGAAAAAAAAAATGTAAATTGTTAGGTTCATTTTTGAAATTTTAATTTTATATAATTTTGGTTTTTGAACTTTTTTTCTTAGTTGGAATGTCCCTAAACTATTAAAATGTTGTTACAAAAAGCCTTTACGTTAATTTTTAAACATAATCTATTAGTTAACATTACTTTTTGATCAAATTACTAACGGATTCCGTTTAAAAATTAACAAAAATGATAATTGTGACAATATTTTAACAATTTAGGGACATTCCATGTTCTTTTTTTCGTAGCTGGAATGATCATAAACTATTAAAAACGTTATTACAATAATTTTTTCTATTAATTTTTGGACGTAATTCATAGTTAGCACTATTTTTTGATCAAATTACTAACATATTCCGTCCAATAATTAATGGAAATGACTATTATAGCAACATTATAAAAGTTTTGGGGTATTCCAGCTACAAAAAAAAAAAAAAAAAAAATTCAAAGACCAATGTTGCATAATGTTAAAAATTTAAGGACTAAATAAGCAATTTACTAAAAAAAAATTTTTGGATAATAATTTTTAAATTCAAAATTTATAAGTGGTTTCATTTTTAAAAAAAATAAATTTCAGTCCCCCCCCCAAAAAAAAAAAAAACAAAATCCTTAGGTAAATAACAAAATTTCTTAATAGGCAATTAAAAATAAATCCTATTTGTAACGTTTTTGATTAATTTTTTTAATCATTAAATCATATTAAAACAAAATTAAAGTTTATAAATTTACACAAATTCTATTGACCTCTTTCCTTTTTTGGGATACAGGATGAAGGAGAGGGGTGGAGCTTGAAATGTACTTTAGTGGGAGCATATACTAAATTTTTTTTTTTAGGACAAAATAAATTTTAAAGGGAACTATATGAGAATTTTAATTTTAGTTGATTTATGCGAGATCTTTTATTTTAGTAGGGGCAAAACATTAAAAGTTTAAAACTTTTTTTTTTTATAAAATTAATTTTAGTGGGGATTATATGAGATTTTTTAATTATTTTTTGTGATGGAAATAGAGAATGTAAGAGAATTTTTTTAATTTCAGTGGAGGTAAATTGTAAAAATTATAAAGTTTTTGGGGTAAAAATAAAATAAGAAAAAATTTCATTGGGGGCTGTAGTCCCCCAATAGCACCCCCCTAACTCCACCCTGAACGAGCAAGTAGTTGATTGATATCTTTTGAAGGGGACGAAATTTAATCTTTGCGTTTCTTTCCATTCAGTTTGATTTAATGGAATTTGATAAAAAATTAACTGTATGAAATTGTGGAGTAACATTAAGATAATTTTTTATACCTACCACAATATAACTTGATACAACATTTCTAAATGTACGCAGATTACTAATACTATAAGAGTTATATGCAAGAATGTCATAAATTTGAAACCTCCTTATATTTATGCATATGATAACATTAAAGTTGATAATTTTATAATTTTATAACACTAAAATGATCAATTTTGATATTAGAGTGGACAAAATTATAATGGGATACTCAAAACATGACTATCCATGTAATTTTCTCATACTTATAAATCGGTTTAGTATTGCTATAAATTTAAACTTTTTGTTGTTTTTTTTATTTTTTTTCAAATCCGTACTATACTTTTTTTTTTTTTCTTTAAGTACTAGTTTAGTTTAATTTTCAATTTGAACTGATGATGTGTTTGGTATTTTATTTTAACTCAAACTAAACTATATATTTTTTTAGATTTTTGTTTTTATTTTATTTTTCTAAAAAGCTAATAAAAATTATAACTAGTTTTTTTAAAAATCAACCAACTTTAATTTTAAAATTTTAACTCTAACTAACTATTTAAAGGCCTACTGAATTTTTTTTGAAGCTGAATATGGACTCTGTCAAAAGGTTTTGAACCTTTTAGGCTTCTCCAAGATCGGAAAGACCTTCCCTATGAGGAGCAACTGCCGTGAAGGCTAAAGGGCTTGTGCCCTCAAGTAGGGCCATTCAAAACTTTCTTATAATAAAACACCCAAAAAAACCAACGGATTTTAGCTTTTTGGTTACTTTGAAGCTGAAGTCAACTCGACTCAGTTACTTCTCTGAAAATCAACAGAAAGTAAAAAAAAAAAAGAGGGTAATTAACTGCTTATTTAACTTTCACTTTTCCTTTATCAAGAGTTTAAAAAAGAGAATTTGGCTATATTATGATGGTAAAAGCAGTTACGTGGGCTGTACTGTTAGCTTTTAATGTTTGATACTCATATATGGTACTGTTAAAAAGTTAACCTACAAGTTAATATAGCAATATATAACTATATGATAAAATAATAGTTTCTTTAATAAATTTAACCAAAAAAAAGATACTATATTGAAAGAGCATAATTCTAAACCATTATTAAAAATAATTTAACAAAATTCGATGGAAATATGACTATTCTTGCGTTAAAAAAAAATGGAAAGGAAAAAGTAACAATCAAAACTCTATTTACAAACCTTTCTTCATATTCCTCACCACTTTTGCGGGTTTTTAATGGCTGTAAAAAGAGGAGGGAAAGTGAAAAAAGGGAAGCCGAAAAATGCTCTTTGTTTTTGTTGTTTCAGTTCGACTTTTGGTAATGTAAACATTAATACACAAAGAAACTAGACAAGATATGAATATGTCATTTATACTTGTGTAGTTAAAAGTAATGATCACGATGAATAGTTCTTTATTGACATTAATGGTCTTCTCTTTATCTGTTCATTTCCGTAACACACAACAACAAATTAATGACTTGTTAGACTACATCCACAAAATGTTGTACAAATAATTAAATGTGCACTACAATCTCTCTCTCTTTCTATCATGTTGTCATTTCTAATATAATTTTAAATTTCATAATTTACTTATTGTTTAGTTCATAAGATTTTGATTTTGGTATGATTACAATCGATGCCAAACGATACTAATACACATTACCTATAATAAAATTAAACTACATAATTATTTTCTTTTGTTTTATTATGTTCATTTCAGTTTCGTACCCAAATTCAAACTTGATCAATGATTTTAAAATCGTCTCAGAACAAGTTCTCAACCCACTAAGTTATTTTTAATTAATTTTTTAGGTCAATATTTTAACTGTCAGATAGACTTATAGATTAATTCGAACAACTTAATAAATTAAAGATTCCTTTTGAGACATTTAAAAAATCATAAACATCAATGAGATTTATGATAATTTGGATCGTAGGTTTAAAAAGAAAATTTAGATAATAAATTTAAATTTTTATGAGAGAATATACCCAAATTTTTTTTAATAATGTGAGAAAACAGTTTCTAAACAACAATTTAAAAACACCAATAGAAAATTATCTAAACAACTATATTTTTTTTCATCTATTGACTAAAATGGTACACATTCTACATTACTGATCAACATGATATAAATTTTAATTAATTTTAATTTAATTTTATGTTATATTAATTTAGTATTAATTTTTTTTTATCATATTGATATAATAGGTTTTAAATTCTTATCATTTAGGTGCTTTCCTCTTTAAACAACCATTTAACCTATAACTCGTGACTAAAAATGAAAAAAAAAAAAAATTTCAATAGTCTAGCGCGTCTTTTGCACTCGCCCCCCAAAAAATCGTCAGACACAAGTGGAAGTAATATCTCTTCGTCAAATATTAGCAAAATGAGTTCGAAAAAAAATCCTGTTCGCACTTGAGAGAGGCAAACCTTAGGTTTAGTTGTTGTGTTTTGTTTTTTTGTTTATTTTGTTTTTTGTTTATTTTTGTTTTGTTTTTGTTATTAAACCTTAGTTGACCGGAACTTCTTATTAGTGTTAACTACGGTTAAGTTGTTCGGTTAATAGTCTTTGGTTTTTTTCTTTTATTTTTTCTTTTTATAAATAATTTTAACCTTCCTTGCTTTTAGAACAAAAAAAGTTTAACAATCCCAACAAACGATAAAATCGCGAGATATTTATCTTCAACATCTCGGCGGGGAAATAGGACACAGAAATCCATACAAATTAAAAAATAATAACAATTAAGTACAAGATTAACCTGTCTGAAATACATAATCCTGATGGAATTAAATAAATAATATTTTAATAAGTGGAGGAATAAAATATTCGGAGGAAAATTTGGATAGGTTCCTTAAAGATCTTTGTTGTTTTGCTGGCTTCTGAAGATACACCAGAGAGTTTCGTCAGATCCGAAGAAAATGGTAAGAAATCGAAAATTCAGGTTAAAAAAAAAATCTAATTATAAATAAATAAATTAAAATAATCAACAAAATAAATAAGAGAGAGATAGAAAATTAGAAATACTGGCACTATTGGCAGTATTACTAACAGTGCCACTAATTGATATTTTTGTTTGTTTTATTTTGTTTTTTTAATAAATTTATTTATTTAGGCATTAAAAGAAGAAAATTGGTTTATTTATATATTTTTCTGTGTGGAGCTTTTGGACTCTTGCATGATCCAAAAGGTTGCTGTGGCTTCTCTCCTCTTTTTTCCTTTTCTCTCTCCCTCTCTCTCTCTCTCTCTCTCTCTCTCTCTCCTCTCTACTATTTCTTTCTCTCTCTAGCTTTTACTTTGTTTTGTGTTTCCATGGCGCTTTTTATCTTGTGCTGTGTTGGCCATTGAGCTGTCGATTGAATCTCCGAACCGCGACGAAGAAGATTCATTCCTCAGCCAGCCCAAAAAAAAAAAAAAGGAAAAATTTTGGTTGTGAAAGTGAGTTCTTCTGGAATTCGCGAGGTTGAAGACGACGACGAACTCTGGTTGTTCGTGTTTTCTTTTTTTTGTCTGTTTTTTATTTTTTTTGGCGGATCTTCGAATTGCTTGTTCTGTTGAAGTTTGACGCCGAAATCGGGAACGGTTTGTTGTTTTTTTTTTTTTTTGGGAATTTTGGTTGAAAGGAGAAGATTCCGCTGGATTCTGGTTTACTGGTATAGTGAAGAGGATGCCTAGGGTTTCGTGAAGGTATTTCCATGGCCGAAGCTTCCGAAGCGGAGAAAAGTTCAAATTTTCCGGTGTACTTATGGTGAGTGTGAAGAATAAATTGAGGCGTTGAATTAAATTCAGAGGAAAACGAGAAAATTGAAATTCGGATTTTTTCTTCCGGTGGAAAATGTTGGGATTCTGTGGAATTATTACAGGTTTTGGATCTTCTTCTCTATAAGGTAAGAGAAATGCTTCAAATTCAAACTGTACTTCCATTGATTGAGCTCATAATTACTTTCCTTATATATTAATGACAGTTCTATTTTTGTGATTTTCAGAAAAAGAAATTTTTTTTCAGCATTTGCTTATGGCTTTATTTTCCTGATTAATGTTGCAGAGTTTTCTGAGATAGGAATCGCAAAGTAAAAAGGGGGATTTTTGTCTTTTGAGAGTTTGAAAAATTTTTGTTTTTTGTTGAGAATTAAGATGATTACGTTTATGGATTCAAAAGAGAAAATGAAGGAGGTGGAGAAGTGCTTGGACCCTCAGCTATGGCATGCCTGCGCCGGCGGCATGGTTCAGATGCCGGTGGTGAATTCGAAGGTCTTCTATTTTCCTCAGGGCCATTCCGAACACGCCTGTGGACCGGTCGATTTTCGGAATTGCCCGAGGGTTTCGCCTTATATTCTTTGCAGGGTGTCCTCCATTAAGTTCATGGCTGATCCTGAGACTGATGAGGTCTATGCCAAGCTAAGATTGGCCCCTCTTAGTGGCATGGAGCTTGGATATGATGATGATGGTATTGGAGGGCTTAATGGGTCCGAAACTCAAGAGAAACCGGCGTCATTTGCCAAGACTTTGACGCAGTCGGATGCGAACAATGGGGGTGGTTTCTCGGTCCCTCGGTATTGCGCTGAGACGATCTTCCCCCGTTTGGATTACTCTGCTGATCCTCCTGTGCAGACCATCCTTGCCAAGGATGTTCATGGAGAGACATGGAAATTTAGGCACATTTATAGAGGGACGCCTAGGCGGCATCTTTTGACCACTGGATGGAGTACTTTTGTGAACCATAAGAAGCTTGTTGCCGGCGATTCGATTGTGTTTCTGAGGGCTGAGAATGGTGATCTGTGCGTAGGGATTCGGCGAGCCAAGAGGGGTATTGGAGGTGGGCCAGAATCTTCCTCGGGGTGGAACCCTGCTGGTGGGAATTGTGCTGTGCCTTACGGAGGGTTCTCTGCGTTTCTGAGGGAGGATGAGAACAAGCTGTTGAGGAATGGTAATGGTAACGGCGTAAGCTTGAATGGTGGTCTGATGGGGAAGGGGAAAGTGAGGCCGGAATCAGTAATTGAAGCTGCAACACTTGCTTCCAACGGGCAGCCCTTTGAGGTAGTTTACTACCCACGAGCAAGTACGCCTGAGTTCTGCGTGAAAGCGTCATTGGTAAAAGCGGCATTGCAGATCCGATGGTGTTCGGGAATGCGGTTCAAGATGGCCTTTGAAACTGAAGACTCTTCGCGAATTAGTTGGTTCATGGGAACTATATCTTCTGTCCAGGTTGCTGATTCCCTGCGCTGGCCTGATTCACCATGGAGGCTTCTCCAGGTACTCCTTTCTTGTCTCATATCAAAATTGTCTGTAATCTTCGATCCACGGTTTCCTGTGATTCCTTTTCTTTTCAGTTTGAAATAAAATTTTGAATCCCCTGTTACAGTTCGTGTTTGCCAGTGTCAATTTCCACATAGAAAAAATGAAAGAGAAAATTTGGCAGCGTCAGTTTTTCATTGAATGTTTTTGGACGTTTCTCCCTATGATATTGACACGGCATTTTACTAAATTCAGAGTTCTCTGAGATGCATATTTGTGAGCTTCAGAGATTTACCGAGCTTCGTGGAAGCTTCTGCAGTGCAGATCTCTTATGAATTCGCGATAGCGACCGATTACCTTGATAACCTGTTCATAATTCTTCTTCGAGATTGGGTTTTGTTTGCCGAATTTTCTCTCTGATTTGCTGGAACATTTTTCTGCAGGTTACGTGGGATGAACCTGATTTACTGCAAAATGTGAAACGCGTTAGTCCGTGGTTGGTAGAATTGGTTTCTAATATGCCGGCCATTCATCTATCCCCCTTCTCGCCGCCGAGAAAGAAGTTGAGATTGCCGCAGTATTCAGATTTTCCCCTTGACGGCCATATCCCGATACCAACATTCTCCGGCAACATCGTTGGGCACAGTAACCCCTTTGGTTGTCTGTCCGAAAATTCTCCTGCTGGCATGCAGGGAGCCAGGCAAGCTCATTATGGTCTATCTTTATCAGATCTCCACCTCAATAAACTGCAATCAGGTCTATTTCCGGATGGTTTCCCACTGTTCGACCATGTTGCTGCGCCCACAAAAGTCTCCACTAACACAGCGAACCAAAAGCCTAGCATGAATGCAAATGTGTCTTGCTTCTGGGCACATGCTACTCAGGCTCCAAAGAAGCTTGATGATGTAAAGCCAGCCCAGCTCATACTCTTTGGTCAGCCTATACTAACCGAGCAGCAGATCTCGTTGAGCTGTTCTGGCGATACGGTCTCGCCAGTTCTAACTGGAAATAGTTCATCAGATGGGAACGGTGATAAAACGGCAAACTTCTCTGACGGCTCTGGGTCTGCCCTTCATCAGCAAGGGCCTCAGGAGCGCTCATCCGGTGAAGGGTTCCAATGGTACAAGGATAATAGGCAAGAAACCGAGCCAAACTTGGAAACTGGTCACTGTAAAGTTTTCATGGAATCCGAAGATGTAGGTCGCACCCTTGACCTCTCGTTGCTCGGGTCTTACAATGAATTGTACAGAAAACTAGCAGACATGTTTGGAATAGAAAACTCCGAGACACTTAGCCATGCGCTCTATCGCGATGGTACTGGTGCAGTCAAGCACATTGGAGATGAACCTTTCGGGTATGAGTTGATTCCCATATGCCCTTTTATAGTATCCTCTTCTTTTTATTGTTCAAACTGTTAACAATTCGTTTGTTAAAATGACAGTGACTTCACAAAAACAGCAAGAAGGTTGACGATTCTAATGGATTCCGGCAGCGACAACATAGGGATGTAAAGACACGCAAACATTAATTCGATTTGTGCAGCTGGTTGATTTTAATCCTTAGTTCTCATGCTGACCTTTTTACCTTTGCCGAGGAGCCACTCTGATCCAATTTTGAACTTCCAACCTAAGTCGTTCACATCCTCTTTTTTCATCGTTTCCTTGGGCGAAAAAAGAAAAGTCTTCGAATCTCTAAATTTCAAATTTCCATTGTTTTACTTTGCAGTTTTGTTGGCTTTGGCTTTTAGGTTTTCTTACCGTTCACAGATCCCAAAATCCTACATGTATAAGGTGGTTTTGTAGGACGTGGTATATGCTCTATAAAAGTCCTCAGTAAATTATTCGAGTCTTGTAAGAAGGCAGTTTTTTTTGATTGGAAATGTAAATTTTTCAACAAGTAAGGTGGTTTTTTTAAATTTTTTTAATCTTTTTTTACTGTATAGTTTGAACTCGCGAGATAGAAAGTGAGTACATTTACTAAGGCGTTTCTTTATTAATCACATATAATTTAAATACATTTGTTTTTTATTTTTTTTCTTTTTATCAAAAGATTAAATTCTATAAACTGTGAGAAAGTAGGTCGATAATAATCTTATAACGGGAAAAGGGTGTGACGAGGTTGTTCCTCACACAATTATTAATGTTTCCACAGAAGAGGGAAAAGAGTGACGCATCTTTTGGAAATTAGTTGTATCCGTGGAGGACCAACAAAACTCATGAGGAAAAGAAACAAAAAGAGTTAGTTACAGGTCTAATCATCTTATAAATAAAAAGTAGTTGAGTTTGACTTATTTATTAAGTGTTTGTTATAAGGATATCAGATTTATATTTCACACGACAAAAAGATTCTGATCTAGAAATATCAGTTATAAAATAACCAAAATAATAACATTACTAATTGTAAAATGGAGGGTAAAATAAATTTAAGATAAAGAATAGCATTATGGGGATTGTAAAAGAAAATTTTTCAAACGCAAAAGTCAAAAACTAAGAGCAAGGGGAACCAAAAATGTCAAAAATGAAGAATTAAATAATTTAAAAAAATTTAAAAAAATTAAAACACGACGGATAAGCAGAAAGAAAGATAACAACAAAAGAAAGAAAGAAAACACATTCTGTGAATTTCTAACCTAATCTGCCCGCACGGGAGAGTTATGGGGGACCCACAGAGTGTGGTCAAAGTTGGAGTTTTGGCTAGTTAAGAAAGCCATTCACGTGTGGGCAACGTCAGCTGAGACTTATATTTTTAGAGAGAGAAAGTGAGAGAGGGAGAGAGAGATTTGCATGTGTTGCGGCGTTTTGGTGACTGGGCTGTTTCTTTGTCGTTTTTTTTTTAATCTAATAATATTATTAATAATTATTTTTAATTTCCATTTTGGCAATTTATACTTGATGGGTTTGGAGCTTTGACAATTGACTACAATAACCACACCCATCTGTCGGGTCGGACCCACTTCCCATATCTCAATGACTTTGGTTTTCCCCGGATTTTCTGTCATCTGTTTCTAGACTTCAGAATTAATCCACCCAAAATATAAAAAAAACCCACGTAATTATTTTAAAAAATGTAAAAAAATAATAATGGGAGTGAGAGAAAAATAACAACTAAATTTGACAAATGGTGTAAACTTTGATTGCCTGATTCTAAGGTAAACCAAGATATCTATATATAACAATCTCAAATTTTATCTTACGTTTGATACATCGGTTGGAGATGAAAATTTTAAGTTAGAGTTTGTTAACTTTTTAAGAATTAGTTATAAATTTAGTTGACTTTTCATAAAAAAACAAAATTTAAGATAAAAAAGTACAGTTTAATTGGAGTTAAATTTAAACGTCAAACGACGTCTTAATCTTTAATTTCACTTTCATCTTTATCTTTATGATCATGTTAAGGTAGAACATATATGCATACAGAGAGAGAGAGAGAGAGAGAGATCTGGTTATATCTTGTCAAACCTAATATGTTGAAACGAGATCTGCCACTAACAACCACTTCTAACTTGTTGTAATTTTATATTTGTACATATTAATTATGTGCCTAACCTATCACTGACCAAGCAAACCTACGGTATTCCAAAGAGTGCAACGATCAGAATAATAGAAAAGTTATAAATATATCAACACACACACAGAACACCGACAAGAAACACAACCCAAAACATATTTACAAAGCATCTTTTGGTGACCAGATCTTGAGTTAGATCATGTGACTCTGAAACCGTTTGATCAACGGCTTCTCTTCTGTTATTGTTGTCCTTAATTTATATATATAACAAACTTATACAGTCATATATATACTATTGTTTATCACTTATCTTTTATAGAAAAAAAAAAACCCCTTTTCCTCTATACTTTGTTTAGCTTGAAGGAAAGCTTTTTCATGGAGACATATTATATATATACCTTAACATTCAAGGAAGTAATTAGGATATATTATATATATAACATTAAAAATATATATTATATAGTTACACGTACAAGATATGCATGTAACAAAAATATATCTGAAATCATTTAGAACATAATACATATAAATATACATACGTACTGAGAAGACTTTGCATTTGAGAATATGTGTATATATATATATATATATATATAATATGTATATGAATATTGTAGAAAATCAAGAATCAATTTGGGAACAAGAAAAAGCTAGGATTTTTTATTCCAATCAATAAATGAAAATAATACATCAAAAGATGTTTATATAGACTAAATAGAAAATGTAAAAGACTAATCTATCCTTAAATGCTGAAAAGCAGGAAACCTAATAATAGGAAACAAGTAATAAAATAAATATAAAATTATATAAAATAACATCTCCCCTCAAACTCACGACGCTGCTGCAAGTAGCATTGAGAGTTTGTCAAATAAGAAACAAAAATGCGAAGCAGAAAGCGCCTCGATAAACATGTCAGCAATCTGTATGGAAGAAGAAACGAAAGGCAATGTGATGGTGCCGAGTTGGGAGTGATGTTAAGTGACATGACAATCAATCTCAATATGTTTGGTCCGCTCATGAAACACTGAATTGCGGGCAATCTAAATAACACTCTTACTATCACAATATAAGGGAGTAGGTCAATGAAGAAAAACACCCAGATCTACAAACAACCAACGTAAGCAGACTATCTCACACGTAGCAGAAGCCATAATACGATAATCTGCTTTGGTGGAGGATCGAGAAATTACATCTTACTTTTTACTCTTCCAAGAAATAAGAGAATCACCCATAAAGATACAAAAGCCAATGGTGGACTTGTGATCCGTCAGATTACTAGCCCAATCAGCATCGGAGTAAGCACGTAACTCTAAGGACGAAGTAGATGGAAGTAAAAGACTCTGAAACTGAGTGCCCGAAGGTTTTCTACAAGTACGATGTACGGGATGGTGTACAGACGGCTCCGAATGGTGGTTGTACGGACGATCACGTCCCCCCAGTAGAAATCAACGCAGAGTTCGATCTGCGAAAGCTTTTGCAGAAAACAAACATTCTTCACCAATATTAACAAAATTCATAAGAAGGTGGTTCTGATACCATGTAGAAAACCAAAAATCAATTTGAGAACAAGAGAAAGTTAGGGTTTCTTATTTCATTCAATGAATGAAAATAATACATCAAAAGTGATTTATATAGACTAACTAAAAAATATAAAAAGATTAATCTACTCCTAAATGCTGAAAAAAGGAAACCTAATAATAGAAAACAAGTAATTAAATATATATAAAACTATATAATTTAACAAATATAAGTATTTTGTATATATATATATATATATATATATATACGCATCAAAATATTATTAAATAGTGATTCTTTAAAGGCCTTATTAATCTTCCTTTTGGCAAGTGGGGCAATGTTTAGTTTCACACAGCTACATCGGCATCGTATTAGGAGATATCACAACAAACAAATGGTCAAACAACCTTTGGTTACGCACAAACAGATAGAGAGAAATATGGGAGACCAAAACCATTCCCGAAGCATATTATTGTTAATACTTGTTTTCTTTTTGATATTCATATATTCATATATATATATATATATAACGGATACCTAAATATATATATATATATAGTTTACTTTGTTTTCAGTTCCCACACATAATTTCCCACCATATTATAAGGCATGGTTTCTACCTAGAAGATGATCAAAATATTTTATAAACAAAATAGTACTACGTATAGTTGTAACATACATGAAACAAATTATAATCGCACCGATGATTCAAATATATAAAACAATATAGCCTTCCCTAGGGATTACCTGGCTTTATAATTACGTCAGGAAACTGTCAGTCAGTTCCACGGTGTACTGAAAAAGCTATCATATATATATATATATGTATATGTGTGTGTGTGTATATGTGTGTGTACGTATATATAAACACGCACGTAATTAAGACTTTAAAACTTGGGATTTTCGATGGATCCAAATGTCTCGCAAAAAGCTGAAAAAATCCTCGATAAGCTAGCTGGGATACCTATTTTACGTCATCATCATTGAAATATTAATTAGCTAGCATTATTAACTATCTGCTTTTATAGTATTATTATTATTGTACGTGTGTTGACTTTTTCACTGATAATATTACTACTGCCACTTCGCTTTCTGATTTTTCCACTCCCTTAATATTCAATTAAAGCATTGTATTAAATTGGCCGTTGTTAGATCCATGTTTATAATATATAATACGACTTGGACGCATATGAATTAATTATATAAAATTTATTAATTTATTAATTTTTTTAACGCATATGAATTAATTATATAAAATTGTAAAATTTATTAATTTTTTTAAACATATATATATATATATTTGATATTTGGTATAACAACACACCCCTTCGCTACTTATAGTTTCTAATTTTGGTGGTGACAGGCATTTAAAAAATGAATTAAAAATAAACTAACAAATGTATGCTTGTTTTTTTTTTTTTTTAAAAACATATATGCTAGTGCAGATATCGGCTTTCCAAAGTTCCCATATCTTCTTGACCACCATGTTTATACATACAACAACGTGTAGGATGATTCAATTTTGAAGTAAATATTTATATATATATATATATATATATATATATAGATGTGTAGTTGTATTTCAGTTGGTAATTCGACAGATCAGATGACTGTGAACCTAGTGCTATTTGGGGAGGTTTAGATAAGTAGGTGCTCATCCTAGCTTGCGCAGACTTTTCAAATGATCTACTAGTGTTTTCATTATAATATATATGGCTATAATTGCGTCCACGTCGACTTTATATACAAATCTCTTCATGTATAGATATATATATATATATATATATATATCCCTACAAACATTTTCGTAAGTTTTACATCACTGTGATTATTATTATTATTATTTTTTTCTTGGGGGGCTATACATACAAGAACATATGAGCTAGGCTGACAGCTGGTTTTATGGTGGCAACTACTTGAGAAATAACAAAATATTATACATACACGCACAAGAAGACGATCAAAGTAGATAATCAATTTACAAAGATGTGCCAAAATTTTCAACCAAAAAAAAAATACACCAGATCGAGCTGACCCTTGATTCTAATTTTTAGACGATTCTGATTAAAAAGCTCCAAAAAAAAAAAAAAAAAAGGTTATGGTCCCAGTTCCTTGGGGGACGTGTAAGTTATATACACATATATGATATTTCACTTGGAAAGGTCAAGGTCCCGAGTGGGGTCTGATCAGGGGGAAAAAAGTCCAAAACCAAAAAATGGGAAAAACGACAGAGATTCGGATGGACTTTTAGGCAAAAGCAGCCCACGCCCGTGCGGTGGACCCCACACGGGGGGCGGGGGGGGGGGGGCTGATGTCGTCTAAATCTGAATCTCTTTGGTCTCTCTCTCTCTCGTTCTCTGTTTCTCTCTCTCTCTCTCTCTCTCGTTACGACCGACATCCATGAGAACTTACGTCACTCCCTCCTCTGTCCTCACCAGGAAAACGACGTAGTACCCCATTTTGCAAATTGGGCTTGGGCTTTTAGCTATCCTATCTTATTATATGTTTTGATGGACTATACGCCTTAATTTGTCGGCCCATTCACTGAGTCTATTGGGCTCCACTTTAGTATTAGAGCTGTAAATACAGACTGTCTCATACCGTCCGGTGGAGAAATATGGACTAGATCGGGCCGGCTAGATGAAACAAAAAGACCGAAATTGTATTACGAAACTAAAAGAAACAAATAGAAATAATTACACATAATGTTCATTTTTAAAATCCCATTTTAAAATATGTTCATTTTTAATAATATTATATATATATATCTATTTTTTAAGAAATAAATATTTGTAATGTTTAGTTTATCCTTTTACTATAAATAATTGACATCATTTTATTTTATACAGATTCTTTTATTTTTCTTTTTTTGCATTTTGATTTTAATGATGAATATTTTTTGTTGATAAATGTGAATATTAGTTATAAACATCAAAGTAATTATAATAAATATAAAATATTTACTATAAAGATGATGGTTCATACTAAATAATAAGCACAACACAAAATATTAACGATAAAGGTTGATGAATATTCATATTTTTCAAAAAAAAAAAAAAACAATGAATTTTTTTTTAATGAAAAAAACCTATTTGATAATGTAATCAACTATAAATCAAATGATTGTCATTTATGTTTTAACCAAATAATTTGAAGAATAACACAATAAATGAAATCAAATTCTTTATGAAAAAAAAAATACTATTATCTATATAAAATAGTAGAAATGAAATCGAACATATCTTTATGATAAAGACAGATTCATTGTACGTAATATTTTTTTGAGATTTTTTTTTCTTTATTTAGCCTTTTCTCATTAATGTGAAATTTGATTTTGAGAAAATATTCTCTTTTTTAGTTCATTATGAATATTTACACCTTCTTTACAATAAATCAAAAAAAAAATTTCAAAATTTTCTTTTCTATCAATTCTTTTAGCAATTTCATTAAATCAACTTTAGCCCTATTTGGTAAACATTTTAGATTCCTTTCTTTTTGGTTTCATTTTTCGTAATTTCTTTATTTGTTAATTCTCCATTCTTTATGAAGGATAAAATTATTTTTATAATTACTCTTTTAGACGTTTATGTAAATAAAAAGAAAAATAAACATATTTCAAATCAATATCTCTAATTTATACATCTATGTAAATAACACTAATAAATAACAAGGTTTTAAAATATTTAAAACTAAGAACTGAAAATTTCAAAATATTTTTATAACTTGTTATTTATTGCAAAAAATACTGTTTATATTTTTCTCCCAAGAAAAAGGAGTCTCTCTGGCCCTATAACTCTGAGGGCCACGAGGATTGGCTGAACTGTATATTTATATGGAATGTAGTTGGAATTTTGAGAAAAATAACAAATAAAAAAGACCGAATTAGGCGTTTGGATCGAGTCAGGCTAAAGGGACGGAACACAAGCTGACTCGTCTAATCCGATCAATATTTATAGCTCAATTTCTTATAAGCCATTATAAGATTTTGCTCTTCTTTTTTCTCCCTTATACATCAACTTACAAGAGGGAGAATTCTAAGAGGACACTAAACTAAACAAAGCCTTTTTTCGTCTAAAACTGATATCCCAACGGATAGACGAGATTTGTTTTAAGTTTTTTAGTAGGGGTACATGAACAGACTTTTCTAAACCATCAAATTCCATTTTATTTACATATTAATCTAATTCTGATATGATTTATTACAATTCCGACATTGTTTGCTGCCTCCACAACAACACTCGTAAAGAATCATCACAGTAGAAATTCCCTCTTTATCATCCAGTTCTAGATTAGTGGAAAGTTCAGAAAAATTTTGTACCTAAATTATATATACACATATATATTTGCATATATCTAAAAGTCACTGTTTAATTTGATTTACTAGCAAAATCACAGGTTCATAACATCCTTAACATGCTTAACTCAAAAGGGAAAACCATTCACCACCCAAATACAAGATGAAGATGGAATAGAAAAGGGCTTATTTAGGCAGTAAACCAGAGAGCTAGCAGTTCTTAATACACATATTCTGCAACACCATCAGGTTTCTATTCCAGAAATTCACATACAACAATCTTGTCAGGTCTCATTGACAGCAATTCACAATGCGAGTACTTTCCTCGTCGACATCCTTTCCGGCGAATATTGTATCAAAGTAAACCCTGAAAGAACAAAAAATTACAGTTGAAAATACGACCAGAAGACAACATTCAGATTACACAGAAAGAAGAAACCTTGTCAATCAAAAAGAAAAGTAAATGAAGCATAATCATCATAATGTACAAGATAGACTTTTTCACCGAATTACTTTAATGAATATATGAACAGAAGCCAACATTCAAATTACACAGATGAAATAAAAAAGAGACACAACACTCTGTACCTATATTGCATATTAGATAGTACAGATTAAGTTGCGTTATCTGGCAAATTTAAACACATGAATCATTGGTTGAAAAGCAATCTAAATCAAAGGAGAGTTGATATATATATATATATATATCCATATTTATATGTGTAAGAGCTAAAGAAACATAATGATCAATTCTATAAGCCAACAAGGGATTCAACAGATGTGGCTTTAATTGTACTCCAACACATAAGAACTCAAGATGCATCTATATATCACCTAGGATTTAACACTAACTCCAATTAACTCCCTATAATAAAAACCTATTATCAGAACTTAATGCTAACGATTTTAGTGCAATTGACAGTTTCAGAAACAAAGAAACTCAAAAAGCATCTTATAAAGCCTCGGATTCAATACTGAGAAGAACACCTCACTTATTTCACGTCAACTAAATTTGAAGTTGTAAATTGAGAGGTTCAAGAGACCCAAAAAGACATCTAATATATATATATATACATTCATTTATCAACTAAATGAGTAAATTCCCATAAAACAGGGGGGGGGGGGGGGGGGGAGGGGAAACAAACAACAAAAATCAAAATATTCCAGTCTTCAAAAGCCACAAAGCACCAAAACCAAAAAATGCAAAGCAAGCACATCAGAAAATTCCTTTAAAAAAAAAATCCCCAAATTTTCAGCGATTAAATCAGGGAAAAAAAAAGATCGTTTCTTTATTCTCTGAATTCCAAAAGGTGGAGCAAATCAATTCAGAATCCAAGGAAAAACACAGAAACAACAGGAAATTGGACACAAATGAATACCTAAGCCCTAGAAAAATCAACCCCCAAATTTCAGAAGAAAAAAGGAAATTCAAAAGGAAAAAAACCTAGATAAATCGAACCGTACCGGCCTAGTTGTAGTAGAGCTCGAGACCCATGCCGTCGTGAATCTCGTAGTCCTTGAGGGTGATGTGGTCCTTGTAGATGTTGTACCATTTCTGGATCCGAATTTTGTCGGCTCTGGTGCCGGTCTGAGCCGCCGCGATCTTCTTCAGGTCTCCGATGGTGTCGTCCTCGTTGCACTTCACTCTCACCTTCTTCCCCAGCCGGTCGTTCAACACCACCTCTATCATCTTCACCCTCTTTTTCACCGCCTTTCCTCTTCTTCAACCCAGAAAAAATCCACAACCAGAAGAGAGAGAAAGCGAGGAGAGAGAAAGAGAGAGCTTCTCTTGTGTTGTTGGAATGCTCGGTTGACAAGTTTCGCGGGAGAAAATAAATATTATTTTCTTATATATATATATAGTCGTTTAAGGTTGCCGACCTCTTATTATTTCTTGTCGTTATCCACCTTTCAGTCGTTTTTTTTTTTTTTTTTTTTTTTTTTTTTTTTTTGGGTTTTGTTTCTTGCTCTCGTTTTAGTGGGAGGATCGAAAAAATACCTCATACATTTTCACCAAATACCATGTTTATACTAATAATTTTTATAATTCAAAATGCATCCCTGAGTTTTTAGGGTCGCTCATTTAACATCTAATTTTCAGATTTTTTTAAGTCTTTTTTTTTTTTTTCAGGTTTAAAATTATTTTTTACTATTTATATCTTTAAATGTCTATTACAAACTCGAACTTTAAAAGTCTATAATTTTGTTATTTCAAGTTCTAATGAAATGATATATTTTTTTAATTGAATAGAATTTCGAGATAACGAAATAAGATTTATATTTATATTTTTTAATCTGAACACATTTTAAGTTTTTTTACACTTTTTTTTAATACTTAAAACAGTTTTTTTTTTTCAACTAAAAATAGATTTTCAAAACTCCAATTTAAATATTTTCAAAATTACATCTCCAAAACC
Source organism: Ficus erecta (assembly GCA_008635985.1). Taxonomy (NCBI): domain Eukaryota; kingdom Viridiplantae; phylum Streptophyta; class Magnoliopsida; order Rosales; family Moraceae; genus Ficus; species Ficus erecta. The sequence goes on from BKCH01000815.1 coordinate 491,848, forward strand.
TCCCCAGAACAGATCCTAAACTATGTCAAAATTATCCCCTAAGTTTTTTTTAAGAGTTAAAAAAAACAACCATTTAACTTGTCAAATCATTAAAAATAACAAAAAAGCCATGATAATCAATATGTAGGTGTTATCTTAAACATTAATGAACTAAAAATTAAATCCAATTTATTTGAAAAAAAAAATCTTTTAAAATTTCTGTCTATCCACCATTCTTTTTGAGCAATGAATAATAAGAAGCGTATTTAAAATATATATATATATATATCTACAAACAACAAATTCTTGTTTTCTAACCCTTTCTTCATTTTGCGTAACACATTTCCATACGTATATATTTTACTAACTAATGAAACATATTCCTTAAATAATTAGCCTTGGAAGAATGTATAAAATTTGTGATAATAGACATAAATTAATGATAATTTCACATTTCACTTGATTATAGAGTGTAATTCCCAATTTAAAAAAAAAAATCTTTGCTTTATGATCAATGGACTTCATCCTGAGATGCTTGCCACTGACAATTCTGAAATGCTTAAAAAAAGATCATCAATACAATTTGATCCTTTTTGTTTTCTAAGCTTGCACACAAGGTATAAGATGCTTGAAAAATGATCAAGTTACATAATTTAGATCTATAGACAAAGAGATATTGATGTAACACGTTGGCTTGTCCATGGGCTAAAAATAATAATTATATGTACCTTACTCTTCTCCCACCTTGCAAACAAGGTAAATAATATGCTCAAAAAGTGAAGCAAGTTACATAATCCAGATATCTAGAAAAATGCAATTATTAACGAGTTCAGATGTCCCACTTTCCTGTCTTAATGATTATATATAGTGTTTTAATAGTTCATCAATTTGTTTAATAATTTTTAATATTTAGTATTTTTTGTTTCTAAATTTTTAAATTCATATGACATGGCATAATACTATTGGGGTTTAATTAATGAAACATAAAATATTGAAGAGCAATAATACACATCATGAAAAGTTTTTATCATGAATATCATGAATTGTCAAGTGTCAAAATTCTGTAGATTCTGCAAAACTAAAATGACTATGTTGTCCATGTTTTTTGAACCCTAACAAGTTACTTTTTGGTTTTATGATATATCATGAAACTTTTTCATGATGTGAATCATTTTCCAATATGAAATAACGGATCTTGACTCGCTATTAACATGGCACAATACTATTCTTCGGGAGGCAAATTAAAATAAAACGATCTCTGGCCAAATTTTTTAATATAACCAAAATAATATGAAAAAAGTTTTTTTTTAATCCACAAACAATGAAAATTTTGTTTTCTAACCCTTCTTCATTTTAAGTAAAACATTTCCAGACGTATATATTTTACTAAATAATGAAAGGTATTTCTTAAAATTTAAATAATTAGGCTTTGGAAGAATATAGACTATAGAGTATTAAAACCTTTCGCTTTCTATCTATGGGGCTTTGTCTTGAGATGCTTGCCATTGACAACTGTCAAAAGCTTAAAAAATCAGCCAAAACAATTTCCATTAATGCAATATATTCATTTAACTTTTTAATTAAACTGGTGCAATATTGGGCCTAAATTAATTTCACCTCTTGTACGTTTCAGGTTGTGAATACATGAAGGGGGAGATCTCAGAAACTTTAGTCTCAAGACCGTCAAAATCCATGGTGATGAAAAGTATGAAAAGCAAAACAGGGGTTTAGCTTGGAAGGAAGTAGTGGCCATGGTTTTCAAAGACATAATGGAAAAACGAACTATGAAGGAACAAGTAACGTTGGTACGTGATTTAGAATGGGATGTGTTAATCGAGCCACCGGAGGAAATCAAAGAGGCAATTCAAATCGGAAAACTCTCTCGTTTTTCCACTGACTACTTGGAAAAGTTCATTCTCGTTATGGAATTCAACTACTCAGAAGAGCATATATAGACGCATATTTTCCTGGCCATCATCAGAATTAGATGATTTTGTCACTGTTGAAGGTTACTTGATACCAAGAGAAGTGGCCGGATTTATGGTGAGATTGTTTCGAAGACATGAAGATATTTGTAGAAATTGTAAATCAACACAAAGTCATCAAGAGCTTCACCTTTTCCTTCTTATGCCAAGTCCTGTATGAGATGGCCAACACTGAGGTCAGTTGTCTCACTGAACATACTCTAAAAAAGTGTTATTTCTACGCAAACTATGCTAAAAGAAGAGGCTTCGACTTTGAATTTATGTTCCCTCGTCTGAAAGATCTGGTGCGTGTTTTTATCAGTCGTCAAGCAACTGAAGAAAGAAATGGATTTCTTTACCTCCAACTAGTTCAACGAGTGGGAGAGTAGGAGTTTGGGTAGGAACTCTTAACGTCGAAATTTGAGTGTTTTTATTTCTTTTTAATTAGTGGATGCACTCACATGCTAGAAGGTAGAATTTGAAAAGAAAAATTATATATCTATATATATTATGTTTGTATAACTTATATGCTAGTTCAAGTGCAATTAAATTTCGCTTCAAAAGAATCAAAGTACACAGCAAGAAAACAATCAACCTCGAAAACTTATCATAATTAAGATTGATCTAAGAAATTATTTTGCGTTTCTAAGCATACTATGTAGTGTAATTTCCCATAATTACTGGTAACAAAACGCAAAGCACACTAAAATCACTCAAGTCTTGAAATTGAATGTATTTCCAAATTTTCGTGACTTTTTTTTTTTTTTTTTTTTTTGTATTAAAAAAAAACATGAAAATTTGGTCAAGGATTATTCACAAGCTGTACCACCAGTCGTGAAGTATATATAATAGTCGAGTCGAGTCCACTTGAGGTTTCTCATGCTTCTAATTAAAATTAATACTTGCTTGTCTCACCTGTGACAATAGCGAAAGTCCTATCAATCCATTAGGATTGGGTTTGGGTGTTGACTTGGGACATATAACTCTTATGTTTGATCTCTTAACATTTCATTTGTGCTAGCAATAGATTTTTTTATGACAATTTCTTTCATGACGTTGGTCCGAAAGGAGTGAAGACATCACTTATTATATTTTTTATATGTATTCACTGATCGTATCACAAAGGAATTTTTTTTTTCCTTTTCTTTTTAATGTACATACAACAGAAATAATCATATTCTAACCCACCTTCATTTTACGGATATTACATTTCCTTAGGTTTATAATATTTTCCTGAAACAATAAGGATTGGAAGAATACATAGAATTAAAACTTTGCTTTAGCCATGGGGCTTTGTCTGGAGATGCTTGCCACTGCTAACTGCACCAAAAGCTTTAAAAAAAATCAGCCTAAATACATTTTGATTCTTTTCTAAACTTGCGCACAAGGAATAAGAAGCTAAAAAAGTCGATCAAGTTACCTAAGATAGATCTATAGACAAAGCCGAAAAATTGGAGTTAACATGTCTCGCTGTAAAAAATTGAAAAAAAAAAAGAAAAAAAAAAAAAAGAGAGAGGAGTCTAAACGCGCATAAATATATATGCTTTTCTTCTTATTTGAGTCAAAATGAATACTTACATGCATTTTTAATATTTATGATAGCAAGTATATAAACTTTGCTTTATGATTTATGCGGCTTTATCTTGACATACCTTACCATTGACAACTCTCAAAAGTTTAAAAAATCAGCATCAATACAATTTGATCCCTTTTCTTCTCTAAGCTTGCACACAAGGTATAAGATGCTCAAAAAATCGATCAAGTTACGTAATGTAGATCTATAGACAAAGGGATATTGATATTACACGTTGGTTTATCCAAGGGCTAAAAATCATAAATATATGTACCTTATTCTTCTCCCACCTTGTAAAAACAAGGTAAATAATATGCTCAAAAAGTCGACCAAATTACATAATCTAGATATCTAGAGAATGGCATCTATTAACATGGCACAAAACTATTCTTTGGAAGGCAAATTAAAATAAGACAATCTCGGCCAAATTTGAAATTAACCGTTTATTATATAACCTCTTTTTCTTGTGTACTCATCTAAAAATAATAAGAAAGTAAGTTTTTTACTTTTTAAATCCACAAACAATAATGAAAATGTTGTTTTCTTAACCCTTCTTCATTTTAGGTAAAACATTTCCCGACGTATATATTTTACTAAATAATGAATGGTGTTTCTTAAAAGTATAATAACCAGGCTTTGGAAGAATATAGAGTAAAGCCTTTTGCTTTTTCTATGGGGCTTTTTCTTGAGATACCTTGCCATTGACAATTCTCAAAAGCTTAAAAAATTAGCTAAAATACAATTTGATCCCTTTTCTTCTCTATGCTTGCACACAAGGAATAAGATACTTAAAAAGTCGATCATTTTAAAAATCAGCCTAAATACAATTTGATCTATAGACAAAGCCATATTAAGCTTACTTACATACATTTTAAATATTTGTGAATGACTACTGAAAATAGGACATATTACAACTATTTGCTGTATGTACATATATAATATATTTGTGCATAGATATCAAGTAATTGCTTAAGATTCTACTTTAATTGTTCCTTCAAAAGGTTGAAAAGAAAATTAATTGCCGAGATCGAATATTCAATGTGCGTGTATATATATATATATAAGAGTGCATTTTCACGATGGATATCATCAAATGTGCTAAAATGGAACCCATAAAACTCTCTCATTTTAGGCATGAACATCCCCTGGTCCTTTCGGAGATCTGCCCATACGATGTGTTATGCTTTGCATGTCAATCATCATGTCTAGGCAGTCCAACCTATATTTGTGACAGATTTCTAGGTTATTATTGTGAGTTTCACCTTCATAAAAGATGCTTTGAGTGCCCGTCGACAGAGGTAACACACACTTCTCATCCACAACATCCACTCACCCTAAGAGTACTCGACCGCCAAAAACTCGTCGAGTGCGAATCTTGTAAGAGAGAGAGATGTTTGTTTGTTTTCAATTGTTCTCAATGCAATTGGAGCTCGTGCATAGATTGTGTTTTGCTTCCAAAACATCTTGATCATAACTTTTATTTTCATTCCCATGTTGATCATCCTAATCTTTCCTTGTCCATAAGTCCTAATTCTCCAGAGTTCACTTGTAGTTTATGTCACCACAGTTTTGATTTGAGCACTCCTCGCTTCCTATGTACAAAATGTGGTTTCGTTGTGGACGTCGAATGCGCCCTAGCACCTCCAATAAAGCATCATGAAGGCCCCGGGCATTTTCAGCATTTCACTCATCCGCAGCATCCGATGATTCTTGTCGATCGAAAGGATGTCTACGGCGGAGATGATGACGATGATGAATATCATTGCACTGCATGTGATTTGCCCTGCAAACCAGGTCAATCTTATTTCTCATGCATAAATTGCAAGTATTTACTTCATAAATCTTGTGCAGAGTTACCACTCAAAATAAGGCTTGATCCATACGTCGGCTATGGGTTCTTCTCATTTGTCATTCAAAGTCCGTTTGTCAATCAAAGGCCACGACGACTAGATGAAAACTTGTGCAAATTTTGTAATAATTGTTTTAGTAGTCGCGGCTTTCGTTTCGAACACTCTGCAGTTTTTGTACAAATATGTGGGAGGTGCATTTTTTTAAGACCAAGCTTTAATTACGAAGGACACGAGCACTTGCTTTGTTTGGTGGAGAAAGAACATGGACGTCGTCTCGAGTGTAGTGCCGGTTATGACAACTATTGTAAACTACCAGTCAACTCTAAAGAGCTTTCCTCTGCTGAGTCGTTTTTTATGTATCGTTGTCTTGTTTGTGAGTTCAATATCCACTTGCTTTGCGGCCCACTACCATGCACCATTGAAGATGAGTGTCATATACACCCCCTTGTTCTTGTTGATTTGCTCGTCGAAAATGATTCAGTCGAATATTACTGTGACATCTGTGAAGACAAAAGAGATTCAAAAATATGTGTTTATTACTGTCAAGAGTGCAAGTACACAGCCCATGTTCACTGCGTGATTTCCACGGTATATGTCTATGTTCACAGTATACATACATATATATATATATATATTGTTTAATTAAGCTGGTGCAATATTGGGCCTAATTTAATTTCACCTCTTATACGTTTCAGGTTATGAATATATTAAGGGGAGACCTCAGAAACGTGAAGCTCAAGACCGTCAAAATCCATGGCGATGAAAAGTACGAAAAGCATAACAAGGGTTTTCAGGGGAAGGAAGTAGCGGCCATGGTTTTCAAAGACATAATGGAAAAACAAACTATGAAGGAACAAGTTACGTTGTTGTGTGATTTCGATTGGGATGTGTTAATCGAGCCACCGGAGGAAATCAAAGAGACAATTCAAATCGGAAAACTCTCTCGTTTTTCCACCGACTACTTGGAAAAGTTCATTGACTCGCTCAATATGGAATTCAACTACTCAGAAGCGCATAGACGCAGATTTTCCAGTCTATCAAAATTACGTGATTTTGTCACAGTTGAAGGTTACCTGATACCAAGAAAAGTGGCCGGATTTCTGGTGAGATTGTTTCGAAGACACGGAGATATTAGTAGAAATTCTAAATCAACACTAGTCATGAAGAGCTTCACTTTTTCCTTCTTATGTCAAGTCTTAAATAGCATGGGAAAAAAGAAGGTTGGTAGTGTCACTGAAGATGATCTTAAAGAGTGGTATTTCTACGCAAACTATGCTAAAAGAAGAGGCTTCGACGTTGAATTTATGTTTCCTCGTTTGAAAGATCTGGTGCGTGTATTTTTCAGTCGTCAAGCAGCTGCAGAAAGAAAAAAATTTCGCACCATCTCGTTAGTTGGAGCCGACAACATCAGAGAGCTACAAAAGGAATTCAATCTTTTCAAGTCAAGAAGCTATGAAAAAAATAGTAGCTCTGTCGACTGGGTGGAGTGTCTCATGGAATGCTCGAGTGCGGCTTTGATATCGTGGGACAAGAATTGTTTAGATGATCTTTTGTGAATTTAAAATTGCAAAAATAAACTACTCTTATATATAGTATTAATATTGGTTTCACTAGTTGTTGTAATTAGCGACGGTGACTACTATTGTATGAATTGAGTTTGTCTGATAATAAGACCTTGTATGTATGTATACCCCGACTAGCTCAACGAATGGGAGAGGAGGAGTTTGAGTAGGAACTCTTAGTTTCGAAACTTGAGTGTTTTAATTTTTTTTTACTATTTGGGAATCATAGGCTATGTATTCTAAAAATTAATGAGAAATCGTAAATTTATTATGTTTGCATAACTTATATGCTAGTTTCCATTGCAATTAAATTTCGCTTAAAAAGAATCAAAGTACACGGCAAGAAAACAATCAACAACGAAAACTTATCATAAGATTGACCTAAAAATTTTGTTATATTTCTATTTTATGTTTCCAAATATACTATGTTGTGTAATTTCCCATTACTGGTAACAAAACGCAAAGCACACAAATCAGCACACAAATCAGTACACAAATCACTCACGTCTTAAAATGGAATTTGTTACCAAATTTTTGTGACCATTTTTTTTTTTTTTTTTTTTGTAGTAAAAAATACAACATGAAAATTTGGTCAGAGATTATTCACAAGCTGCATACCACCAGTTGTGGTGGTATAATGGTTGAGTCTAAGTACACGTAAGGTTTCCCATGCTTCTAATTCAAATTCGATACTTGCTCAACTCCCCTATGACAATAGCAAAAGAACACCTTAATTTGTTGTCCGATTAACCCATAAGGATTGGGTTGTAGGTGCTAACTTGTGACATATAACTCTTATATTAAATCTCTTAACATTTCATTTTTACTACCAATAGATTTCTTCTGTGATTTTGGTCCGGGAGGAGTGAAGACATCATTTATCGTTACTTTTTAAGCATATATATGTGTATTCACAGATCGTTTCACAAAAGAAGGTTTTTTTTTAATTTTTTATTATTTTTTATTTTTTTATAATATACTAACAATAGCGATATTAATCTTATTTCTAACCCACCTTCGTTTTACGCATATTACATTTCCTTAGGTTTATAACATATTCCTAAAACAATAAGGTTTAGAAGAATATATAGAATTAAAACCTTGCTTTAGCCATGGGCCTCTGTCTTGAGATGCTTGCCATTGATAAATGTACCAAAAGCTAAAAAAATCAGCCTAAATACAATTTGATTTTTTTCCTTCTCTAAGCTTGAACACAAGGAATAAGATACGCAACAAGTCGATCAAGTTACGTCAGGTAGATCCATAGACAAAGCCGGCAAATTAATGTTAATGTGTCTTGCTGTAAAAGAAGAAAAAAAGAGTCTAAAGCCGCAAATATATACTTTTTCTTCTTATTTGAGCCAAAATTATAACTTACATACATTTTTAATATTTGTAATAGCAAGCATAACTTATTGATAATTTCACAGTTGATTGCAATGTAAAGTGTAGAGTTTGAATCCCCACTCCCCTAAAAAAAAAAAAAAACTTTACTTTATGTTTTATGCGGCTTTATCTTGAGATACCTTGCCACTGACAATTCTCAAATGCTTAAAAAATCAGCATCAATACAATTTGATCCTTTTTTTTTTCTCCTCTCTCTCTCTCTCTCTCTAAGCTTGCACACAAGGTATAGGATGCTCAAAAAGTTGATAATGTAGATCCATAGACAAAGGCATATAGATTTTAACGTGTCTCGCTGTAAAAGAAGAAATTAAAAAAGAATCTAAACTCGTTAATATATATGCTTTGCATCTTATTTGAGGCAAAAAGATTACTTACACATTACAAACTAATTGCTATGTAAATATAATATGTGCATAGATATCAAGCAATCGATTTGGATTCTATTTTGTTACTTCAAAAGATAGAAAAGAATATTAATTGCCGAGAAACTGACTTGTAGGAGATTGAATTAATTAACGATGTGTGTCAATATATGTATATATATATATATATATAGGTTGCATTTTCACAATGGATATCAAATGTGCTAAAATGGAACCGATAAAACACTACTCTCATTTTAGTCACGGAGATCCGATGGTATTTTCTGAGATCTTCGAAGTCGAGAAAGAGTTATGCTTTGCATGTCAATCGCCATGTCTAGGCAGTCCAATCTACTCTTGTCAATATTCATATTGTCGCTATCACCTTCATAAGAGATGCTTTGAGTGTCCGTCGAAAGTGGTAACACACACTTCTCATCCACAACACCCACTCTTCCTAAGAGTACTCGACTACCAAAAACTCGTCGAGTGCGAATCTTGTAAGAGAAAGAGATGCATGTTTGTTTTCTTCTGTTATCTATGCAATTGGAACTTGTGCATAGATTGTTATTTGCTTCCAAAACATCTTGATCATAACTTTTATTTTCATTCCCATGTTGATCATCCTACTCTTTCCTTGTCCGTAAGTCCTAATTCTCCAGAGTTCACTTGTAGTTTATGTCACGTCATTTTTGAAAATAGTACTCCTCGCTTCCTATGTACTAAATGTGGTTTCGTCGTCGACGTTGAATGCGCCCTCGCACCTCCAATAAAGCATCATCAAGGCCACGGGCATTTTCAGCATCTCACTCATCCTCAGCATCCGATGACACTTGTCGATCGAAAGGATGACGGTGGAGATGATCATGATGAACATCGTTGCTCTGCATGTGATTTTCCCTGCAAACCAGGTCATGAAGCTTATTTTTCATGCATAAATTGCAAGTATTTACTTCATAAATCATGTGCAGAGTTACCACTCAAAATAGATTACCGTCCCATTGATAACAAGTGCGTCCGCGGCTTCATCAACCTATGGCCACAACAACTGGTTCGTGAATTCTCTTGCCATTTATGTGGTGTTACGAGTCGTCATAGCTTTTTTTTCAAGAAAACCTCTAGTTCTCGTTGGAACCGGGTTGATCGTATAATATGTGGGAGGTGCTTTTTTTCCAGACCAAACATTTATAAGTTTGAAGGACACCCGCACTCTCTTTGTTTGGGGGACAAAGTACATACATCAACCGTGTGTAACGGTGGCTATGACGACTATTGTAAACTACCAGTCACCTCCTATGAGCTTCGCTCTACCGAGTCCTTAATGTATTGTTGTCTTGGGTGTAATTTCAATGTCCACTTACTTTGCGGCCCACTACCATGCACCATTGAACATGAGTGTCATATACATCCACTTGTTCTTGTTGATTTGCTTGTTGAAGATGATTCAGACGAATACTTCTGTGACATCTGCGAGGATAGGAGAGATCCAAAAATATGTGTTTATTATTGTCACGAGTGCAAATACACAGTTCATGTTCACTGCGTGATTTCCACGGTATGTCTTTTTTCACGGTATATTTGTATCAATTATATTATTTCATTTAATTCCTTTTTCTATAATCATATTACATCGGTGAATATACAGGTCGTCCCTTAATGTAGGTTTTGTTGATGTTTGTGTTATTTCCATTATTTTTTAATGAAAAATACTAAAACCACTATCTCTAATCTTATTTTTTGAATACCAACTTATACATGTGGTTTATAAATTATCGTTTTTTATCAATAAGTGTTTAAATCATTACCTTAATTTTATAAACCAATAAAAATATATCACGTGAATTAGTATTTACAAAATTGATTACTATACGAATTAGAATTTTTATGTTGAAGTTGGTTGACTTTTCAAAAACTAATTATAATTTTTATTGATTTTTTCAGAAAAAGATAAAAAAATAAAAAATAAAAAAACTAACCGTAAAATATAATTTAGTTGAAAATAAACTTAAATGACAAACGTAGGCTTATTTCTCTCTTCACTACACTCGCACACACATATATTAATATATGCCTGAGACTATTTTAGCACCTAAAAAAGAAGAGAAAAAAGGGCAAAAAGTTTCGAAATATCCATTAATGCAATATATTCAGTTAACTTTTGAATTATATAGTGCAATGAGGCTTAATATCACCTCTTGTTTCTGCAGGTTGTGAGTGCATTAAAGGGAGATGTCAGAAATTTGAGGCTCAAGACTGTCAAAATTCATGGTGGAGAGTATGAAAAGCTTGATTTAAAAGGGGAGGAAGTCCTGGGCAGAGTTTTAAGCTCGAAAATTAAAGACGTAATGGAAAAACGAACAACAAAGGAACAAGTTACGTTGTTGCGTGATTTCGATTGCAATGTTTGGGATGTATTAATCTCGCCACCGGAGGAAATTAGAGAGACAATTCTGATCCGAAAACTCTCTCGTTATTCCACGGACTACTTGGAAAAGTTCACTGACTCGCTTAATATGGAATTCAACAACCCAGAAGAGCGTAGACGGAGATTTTCCTGGCGAAGATCTGATTTTTTTGTTACTGTTGAAGGTTACTTGATACCAAGGGAAGGGGCCCGAATTTCTGGTGAGATTGTTTCAAAGACATGGAGATATTAGTAGAAACTCCAAATCTACACTAATGATCAAGAGCCTCAACTTTTCCTTCTTATGCTTAGTCCTAAACGAGATGGCCCGCACTGTGGTTCGTAGTATCACTGAAGATAAATTGAAAAAGTGGTATTTCTACGCAAACTATGCGAAATGGAGAGGCTTCGATGTTGAATTTATGTTTACTCATCTGAAAGATCTGGTGCGTGTTTTTATCAGCCGTCAAGCAGCTGCAGAAAGAATATCCTTTCGCGACATCGAGAGAGTTCGAGCCAACGACATCAGAGATCTACAAAAGGAAATCAATCTTTTCAAGTTGAGAAGCAAGATTGAAGAAAGTAGTAGTAGCTCTGTCGACTGGGCTGGGGACTTTCTCATGGAATGCTTGAGTATAGCTTTGATATCATGGGACAAGAAGTGTTTAGATGATCTTTTGTGAATTTAAAAATTGCAAAATAAACCACTCTTGTACATAGTTTTATTAGTTGTCACACTAATTGCTGTAATTAGTGATGGTGATTACTTCTATGAATGGAGCTTATCTGATCGGTTTTGTAATAAGTATTACTAAAAGAAAATTTACAAGGCCAGGTATATCCTATTCAGTCCATGTTCCTAGCAAATTCATGCAGGAGCCACGAAAGCCACATCTTGATGCCGCTATTCGTGTTTTGTGATACTTGAAATTAAAGCTACCCCTGGACACGGATTATTGTTTCCAGCTCAAAACGATTTGAAGTTAGTTGGGTTTTGTGATGCAGATTGGGCAAGTTGTCCGACTACGAGAAAATCTGTCGTTGGGTACTGTGTTTTTCTTGGGAAGTCACTCATTTCTTGGAAGACTAAAAAACAAACAACTATATCACGCTCGTCGGCAGAAGCGGAGTATAGAGCTATGGCTTCGATCGCTTGTGAGTTCACCTGGCTAAGATACCTTCTTCAAGATCTGCATGTTACAGTTTTTGGAGCATCTAGGATGCACTGTGATGATCAGGAAGCCATGCATATCGTAGCAAACCTTCGTCTTTCATGCGCAAACGAAGCACAGTGAGTTAGATTGTCATCTGGTCAGAGACAAGATTCAGGCCGGAGAAGTGCACACTCTTTACATGCCATTCCATCTTCAAGTTGCGGACATGTTTACTAAACCTATAGGGAAGGCGCAATTTCACTCTCAACTTGGCAAGTTGGGCATTCTGGATGTCCATGCTCCAACTTGAGGGGAGTGTTAAAAATTGAGATATGAAGAAGACTGAGATTTGCTACCACATATATTGGAAGTTTCCTCTTTTGGCTGATTAGATTTTGGATTGATTGGATTCATTTAGTTTCCATTTATCATTTATGTTGATTGTTGACTGTGGGTAGTTACCCGATCTATCTCTTTTAACCTTCCTTTATATGGAGCTTTTTGTCTATGCTCCTAGTTAGTGATTTTCCTCCTCCTGATCTCCGAGGAGTAGGCACATCGCCGAACCTCGTTAAATCTTTGTCTCTTCTCGTTAAGGCCTAATTTAATTTCACCTCTTGTACGTTTCAGGTTATGACTACGTTAAGGGGAGATCTCAGAAACTTGAGGCTCAAGACCGTCAACATTTATCATGATGCAGGGGGAGACTGAAAAGCATCATAACAATGAAGTTTCAGATAGGAAGGAAGTACTGGGCAGAGTTTTGACCTTGAATGTCAATGACATAATGGGAAAACGAACTAAAAAGGAACAAAATACGTTGTTGCGTGTGTTCGACTGCAATGTTTGGGACAAGTTAAGCTAGCCACCGGAGGAAATTAGAGAGACGGTTCAACTCGAAAAACTCTCTCGTTTTTCCACCGAGTATGACTGGCTTTTGAACATGGAATTCCCATACTCAAAGAGCATAACTTGAATTTCCGCTTGTTGCTAGATGACTTAGGTGATTTTGTTACCGTCGAAGGTTGCTTGATACCTGGACGTCTGGCTGAAATAATGGTGAAGTTGTTTCGAAGGCGTGGAGATATCAGTAGAAATTCTCAATCGACGCTAGTGATGATGAAGTCTCTCACCTTTTCCTTCTCATGCCAAGTCCTATATGACATGTCCAGAACTTGGGTTAGTTTGATCACTGAAGATTATCTTAAAAAGTGGTGTTTCTGCACAAACTATGCGAAAAGGAAAGGCTTTGACGTCGAATTTATGTTTCCTCATCCGAAAGATCTGGTGCGTGTTTTTATCGGTCGTCAAGCAACTGCAGAAAGATATGGATTTTTCTACAACTTACAGAATTCATGAAGCCAACCGCATCAGAGAGCTACAAAAAGAAGTCAATCTTTTCAAGTCTAGAAGAAGCTATGAAGAAAGTAGTAGTAGCTCTGTCGACTGGCCGGGGGAGTTTCTGATGGAATGCTAGCTTGAGTATGGCTCTAATATCATGGGAGAACAAGAGTACTTTACATGATGATCTTTTGTGAATTCAAAATTGAAAAATAAAATCACACTTGTAATGTTGGTTACATTAATTGTTGTAATTAGTGATGGCCGTGTGACTTCTATTCTATATATAAATTTGGTCTGACCGATGAAGAAAAATAAATATTAATAAAATGAAAATGTCACATAATTTCCGATCTACAGCGAGAAAACAATCATACAAGGAAATTTATACTACAAAGATCTGTTTACACATATGTGGCTTTGCTCTCAAAATGTACCTTTAAATAAAGATAATAAATCCATATGAAACCAAAAACATTGAAAAAAATGCTACGTAACCTTATTCCTATTCAAAATTTATTTTTTTTAAGTTGACATTTATCTTTGAGTCCCTATTTTTCTTACAAGAAGTTAAAAAGAAGTATTTTCAACTTTTAAAATTTTGATATATCAGAACCTCTTGTGAGAAATAGAAGTGCTCAAAACACTATATCAATATATATCTATTTATTATAACCAAAACCTTACTTACTAGAAGACTCTCAAATTAAAAATAAAGTGTCAGAAAATTAAGTGTGTGTGTTTAGTTCACTAGTTGAAGATGAAAATTTTAAATTATAGTTGATTGACTTTTTAAAAACTAGTTATAAATTTTATTAACTTTTCAGAAAAAGACAAAAATTAATATGAAAAAATACAATTTAGTTAGAGTTAAATTTAAATGTCAAACAAAACATAAGTTACTTTATTCCATATATTGTAGTAAAAAAATTATATTTGTTATAACAAAATTTATAATAAATAGTACAATTACATAATATTACCCAAATAAAATGGTAAATAAAAAATATAATTACAAGTCCAAACCAACATTGCAGCTTTATAATTAGGGTAAATTGCTTCCGTAATCCCTGAACTTTTAGAGAAGGTGTCGATTGATCTCTAAATTTTTTTTTTTTTAAAAGGTTCCCAAACTCCTAAAAATGAAACAAGTCAATCCATTTTGCTAACTTCCGTTAAAAACTTGACAGAAACCTATTTTTGATCTTAAATTTTAAATGAATTTACTACATTACCCTTAACAAAATTAATAAAAAAATAACTTTCTTTTGGGAAAGTATACAGACTTTCTTCTTCTTCTTTTTCCTTTTTTTCTTCTGACGCTATGTTAATGGCACTGCATCTGTTTTTATTTTTATTTTTATTTTTTATTTTTGGGTGAAATTTGCATTACTTCAATTTGATTAAATTGCAGAAAAAATTTCAAATTCATACAGGATTAAATACAATCAAATTGGCAAGGAAAATAACAATTATCCCCTAATACTTAGGATCAGTTTGGTGTTTAAATTAAATTTAAAATGAGATGAAATTTTTAAATTTGAATTGAACTAATTTTTTAAAAAATAATTATAAATTTATTGATTTTTAAAAATATATAAAAATTAAAATAAAAAATTTAAGTTGAGTTTGAATCAAAAACACGTGCGTTAATTAAGCTTAACCAAATTTTGTCGTACAACAAAAATTTCACACTCCTCAAACTTTAGAAATCAATCCTCCTCCTCCTTGGTGTCGGCAACAAAGTACATGGCTTCTGAGATGTACATGAGAGCTCGATCGTGTAGGTCGTCATGGTAATGACACCGCTAGGAGTGGAGGCGCGACCGACGATGGAGTCCTTGAACCAGAGGAGCTTCTCCTGTTTCGGGACGAACCAACGGCGGCACCAGGTCTTGATGTAGTCACCTTCCTTGGTTAGCCACCCGGCATGCTCTGGCTTCGAACAGAACTCGACACCGTTCTTGTCTCCGGGGCTTCGCTGGGTTGGTGGTGGCTCATGGCCGCTGTGGATGGTTGATTAGTGGTGGTTTTTGGAGATTTGGCTTGGGTTTGCTGGGTTTTCTCTCTTTGTGCAGCTCTTGTTTGTCGCTAGCGACAGGGGCTTCGCTGGGTTGGCGGTGGCTCACGGCCGTGGTGTATGGTCGATCAGTGGTGTTTTTTGGAGATCTGGGTTGGGTTTGCTCATGGTGGTTGTGTGTGGTGGCTGGTGGGTCAGTGGTGGTTTGGAGATCTGGACTTGGTTCAATTGTTATTGGAATTTGTTTAAGGTACTGTTGAAATCATTTTTTAGGAAGAAGATGATGAATACTGTTTAAAATTGGGTGTTTTATTTTTGTATGTTTTTATTTTTTTATCATTTTCCTAAGGGTTGTTTTAGTAAATTCCATAAAAACTGATACATCACGTGAGGCACATGCACTTTGCATCCAAATTCTAACGGCTGTTAAGGTTTTTGGATTTTTTTTAAAAGGTCAAGGACCAATCAATCAAAAAAAATTCGATACCTTTGTTAAAAATTTAGATACCACACGAGCAATTTACCTTTATAAATATTAGCCGTAAAATCGGTTCAAAGGCATGAAAATGCCTAATGAAGCTGAAAATAAACAGCCCTCAAATAATACAAGGAGAATGATATAAATGAGAATGAAATACTATAATTGGAGAATGATATATAATGGAGTACTGAAATTACAATTCTGGCATTAGGCGTTATAGACTTCTACCAAAAAAGGGGGAAAAAAACAATTTAATATAGATATATATATATATATATATCCGGGAATGTTGGTCGATTCAAAAGGGTAAGATCATGTGGAAACTAATCTAACCTTTCTTCACTTTTGGTATTTTGTTTGTAGCTGGTTGGTTTATATGATGAGTTTGTTACACAGTTGATTAAAAAAAAAAAAAAAAGTAAAATTCCTTTTCCCGTTAGTATGCGTCCCTCTTCCCTATTTAATGGAACTTATCTATTGATATAAATAAAAGAGTAAATAACCTAAATAGTCCCTCAATTTTTTAAAATGTAACGGTTTGGTCCCCTTTTTTTTGCCGAGATAATCCTGAATTCTTACTTTTTGGTCATTCCAGTCCTTTCTGTCTGATTCCGTTAAAAAACTCATAAAATGATCACGTAAAAAGCACATTTAGTACTTTTTGAAGGAAAATACCCTAAAAAAGATAAAATACCCTTATTTATATTTATTGTTATAAAAAATAAAATAAAATAAAAAAGAGGAAAGACCTTTCTCTCTCTCCCCTCCCCTTCCTCCCTCCCACCCCCCACCCCCCAGATCGGACGTCAACGCCAATGCAGACGCAGAAGGCCATCTCCCTCCCTCCCTGTCTCTTCCCCTCCCCCTTCCCCCTCTCCCCCCCCACGCGATCTGGATTTTACCCCCCCCCCTGAAGCCACCACAATCTGGGTTTCGGACCCCCCCGGCGATGTCGGTCCCCCCCCCCCCGCCCCTAGCGCCGTTGTCTCCCTCCCTCCTTCCCCCCTCCCCCACCCCCCCCAAATCCCCCCTAGCTGAGGCTGTGCGTTTCGGCCCTCCTTTCCTCTCTCCCGTGCAGCAGCCGTGTGTTTCGCCCCCCCCCCCCCCCCCCCCAACTGTATTCTTCGTCACAGCTCCCTCCCCTGTGGATAGGGTTTTCAGAAATGGAGAGAGAGAGAGAGGGTGGATAAAGGAAATTATTTCTTTTATTTTATTTTGTTAAATTAATTATTATTAAATTACTAAAACATCATAACAAATTAGATTACATGCATTGCACATGATTAATTCAGTTAAAAACTTAACGATTTTGGACAAAAATGACTGAAATGACCAAAAATAAGAGATTAGGGTTATCTCGGTAAAAAAAAAAAGAACATGAACCAAACCGTTACTTTTGAAAAAGTTCAGGGACTGTGTGGGTCAATTACTCTAAATAAAAATATAGAGGTGTGTGTGTGTATATATATGTATTGGGAAATGGGAGTGCTGTGCTTTCCCACTTTGTTTCCTCGCGTCATCATGATCACGAGATTAGTGTTTGAAAGGAGTAAAGAAGAAGAAATGGTGGACAAAATTCAATAACGGTCTATTATTTATTCTCCTTCCATCTCTTCTTCTTCTTCTTCTGATCTCTATTTTGTTTTCTTGTGCGTTATTAGGAGTTAACCGTTAGCCATTCCTTCTCATGCTATTAACATGCTTCTTAATCATCTCTGATCTATATATATATCTACATATATATAGATAGTTATATGTTTCAAAACGTCAACTGTCAAAGAGGAAGCTAGAGAGAGAGAGAGAGAAAGAGAGCGATTGATTCAAAATATGTCTAGGGAAGTTGACGATGAGAGAAGGCTATATCAGAACGTAAGGAAGTATGATAAAATAGTGAAACAGGTTGGTTTTGCTATATGTGTGTGTGTGTGCATACATACATAAATAGGATAGGCTTTAAGATTATAGCTTTTCAATAGGAGAGGGGGAACAAACTAGAACAAGGAAATTTAGTTTTATATGTAGTTACATAATGCAAATGCATGCATAAGAAAACACTAAAATATACATCTTTAATTTTTATTTTTTTTTTTTTGGAAAGAAGATTAGAGTAGAATATTTTCTCTCCCTTGACTGAAGAAGATAATGATTAAACTCTTCTATCATGTCTTTATTTTTCTTTTTTTTTTTTTTTTCTTTTTTTTTTTCCAGTTTGATGATCTGATCCAAATAATGAATACGCAAACAAGGCCGGTGAAGCGGCAAAAGGCAACCTCTGTGAGATCTCTCAACAAAATTTCAATTTTTGAACATAATATCATCAAATATGCTTAAGTGATATATTCTTGTTAACATGTGGACCTCAACAACCATCCCTTCATTTTTCAAAATTTTACCAAATGTCAATGAAAATTAAGTTCTTTCATTATTTTGTTTTGGACGTACATGTTCCACAGAATTCAAAAGGGAATGGTTCTTCGACGAATCCCGCGTCCTCGGTTCAACAAGACGACGACGAAGTATTTGTACAGACCATAACAAGATTCCTCCATGAACTGAAGACCTAGCTCTACAGAACCTGATCACTCAAACTGGAGAATAGTAGTTACATTTGATTAATAGATTAATGAATGTTGGCACTAATTTCTTTAGCAACTCTAAGATATAATAATGTAGTGAAGTGTATTTATATAACTATATATATATATATATATCTATTAGCAAGTTAGTAATTGTTACGAAATGAGCAACGAAAATAGGCAACAAAGAAAATGAAAAACAAGAACACACAGATTTACGTGAAAAATCTTAGATGAGAAAAAATCACTGGCAGAGGAGAAGAAATCCATTAAATCAAATATTGGTACAAGAGGTGCGGCTACTGCAAAGAGCATAATACTGAAATCCTAAAATTACATTTTATATATATATATATATATATATATACCCAACCCTGAAATCTGATCTGCATGAAAACCGCGTTTGGTATCACCACAAAGTCCCAAAAAATCTTATAATTAAAACTTCACCACAAATATCGCACCACAAGCTTTCAAGCCGGATCAAAAGAGAAGTCGGGTCACCAAACTTTTAACAGTAATCGTAACAAAAATGTTGTCATGTAATTATGAACCAGCATAATTCGCATACTATTTCTCCTGAAATTGCATTAAGTTGTTTGAGACAGAAAAATATGTCTTTCTGTTTATATTAGAAATAATGCCTTTCTGTTTTCTAATTAATTTCTTAGGAGCCTGGAGTTTTATACATATTTATCTGGTTTAAATTTTAACCAATATGTGTTTGTATTTCAGACACTTTGCACTGAGGACTTGGCACATTCTAAAAATTATCAGGAAATTGGTGCTTCTTTTTAATTTTTTTTAATTTTTTTTGCTGGGAAGCATTTGAAATTCTTTTTCTTAAGTTCTCTTTTCCCACATTGCTGTCATTTTCCGGGCGCTTTTTTTTTTTTTTTTTTTTTTCCTTTCTGTTAAGATTATTCCCTCTGCGTGTTTTCTTAATTTAGTCGCTCATCCTATTAATGTCGTTTACCAATATGGTTGCTTTCCCTGTCTATCGCGTTTGTTTTTCTTCTGTCGTTTATCATTTTTATACCGTTTCCCAGGTTTATGTCTTTTTTCGTCATGAAAAGTTTGTCTACTTTTGTCGTTTAATATCGCATATCCTCTCATTTGTTGTCGTTTTCTAAGTTCCTTTCCGTTGTTTTTCTCGTGGCATCTATTACTTTCTAGCTCTGTACTCGATTTTGTCGTTTACCCAGTACATTTTGATTTCTAACTATGTCGTTTCAGTTTATTTTGTCGTTTATTTATTTGAAGCCTCCAATATTATTGTTATTTTCTGTGTTCTTTATTTGATTTTTTTAATGTCGTTTTCTTTTGGCCATCGTTGTTTTATGTTCAGGTTATTTACTTTACTTTGTCGTTTGCAACAATGTTCCTGTCGTTTGTTTTACTGTATCATTTTTAATTTTGATTATTTTATCCTTTTTTTTTTCATGTTGTTTGTTCTTTCAATTCGTTTCCCATACGTTCATTTTTCCATGCTCACACTGTTTTATACGGCTAGACCTATTGTTATCGTTTTTTAATGTTCTGTCGTTTTCAAGGTTAATGCCGGTTGCTTTCTTTTGCCGTCTTCAATCCTTTTACCATCGTCCGTCTTTTTAAGTTCATTTCAAGATTATTATCGTTCTATATAGTCTGTCGGCTGTTTCTTATGTCGTTTATCTTATTGATGTCGTTTTTCTAATCATGTCGTTTACGCTCTTGATGTAGTTCCCAGATGGCCAGATTGTTGGCACTGTTTATAAGATCATGTCGTTTTCAATTATTTATTATCCATCGTTTCTCATTCCATATTATGTTCTCATATTGTTTCTTTGTCCTGTCGTTTGTCCTTTTGTTTTATTTTTGCAAGATTGTTTCTCTTTTGTTTCTCTTTTCTATGCTCTGTCGTTTTACCGGCGTTTTTTTTTCTTCTTTTTTTTAGCATATTGTTGAATCTTTTTAGGTCCTTAATCAATGGTCGCTTACCAGATTGTCATCCTATTCGATGTTCTTGTCGTTTTTAATTCTTTGATATTGCTATTATTTTTTCTTCTGTCCTTCTTAATTTTTGTCATTTTCGTGCATTTGGTTCCAAGGTTCAAACCCACCTAAAGATTTCGTCTCAGTGCATCAAACACAAGCTTAATTCCGTCTGCTTGTGCCATTGTCGTTTTTCTTTTTAATGTGTTTTTTAAGAGGTAATATCATAGACAATATTCAAAACGCGTCTTCATCAAAGTCTCCAGTCCACCTTTAAATTTAAATAAATAAATAAAAGAGAGAGAGAGAGAGAGAGAGTCTTCAGTCCATTTTCAACGAGTAAGATATCATGATGATGAATTAATTATACTGCAAACTCTCTTTTTAAAAAAATAAAAATAAAAATAAAAATAAAGAATGAAATTAGGAGTCCGGATTCGAGAAAATCATCACTACACAGAAGTGAAAATAAATAAATAAATAAACACCTCCGTAGACAACAAAACTACATATATATCAAAATTCAACAATTCACTTCTAATGAAAACAAAAATTAAAATATATATATATATATATATATCAACAATTCACTCTATACACACCATGTACTCGTAGCAGCAAGAAGCAGAATATAATTTCTTAAGCCAAATAATCATTTCCTGAGATATAAACGTTTTCTTCTTCTAAACTCTCCCTCTTATCATGACAGAGAAAATAGAAGTGAAAAAGCATAAAAGGCTGGTTCCAGGGACAAAAATCATCGTCTTTCCTCAAAGGCATCCACGTTTCTTAGCAGAAACAAGCAACAGCAATGAAGGAATAAAGGCATCTCCTCTGAAAGTATCTTTTTGATGCGTTTAATTAAACCAACAGAGAGCCATAAAAAACCTGCTTACTGGAAAATCATGCCCCTTAAACGTGATCTATTAACATATAGCGAGTTGAAAAGTCGGTAATTCTGAGATAAGTGAAGGATTCTCTGACACTCGACCAGTGTTAATCTATTGTGATTTGCACTTCAGCTTCTCAGCCTCAAGCTCTTGTTTCAAGTCTTCAATTCTTTCAAGTAATGCCGTGTTTTCCTTCAAAATGAATACATAAGATAAGAAAAACAAAATTTTAAACGGAAGATGACTTTCAAATAACTTCAACAAAACCCAGAACTGTGGTCGCATTGCATAGCCAATGAGAAGAATAAAGAGGTTATGTGCAACAAATCTTTTACTAATCAAGACACGCAACTGACAGAAAAAAAAAAATATCAGAGTGCTGTTATATAAATCAAATAAATATAGCTGAGGCACAAGGTTGGGATTGGTTCCGTATCTTCGGTGTGTACTTGTTTACTTGGTTGCCTTTAATATTTGTTTGTTCATTCTTCGTGTAAGTTGTTGACTTGGGAATTGGCTGAGCAAGGTGCTCATCACAGGAAAATTTTGGATGAGGAATTTAGCCCGCAAGAAAACACTATGTAGCATAAATTTGGTGAATGAAGAAAGAAAGATACTCTAGAAATAACGGAGTTGTTGGTACTAAAAGAGTTACCTTTTGTAGGGTTTCCAACTTCTGGTTGATGCTAGTAACATCAATATCCTTCTTAGAAGAATCCTTGAGCTGATAAGGAAACAAATGCTTAATGAGAGAGGCACGTACTAGTAAAGTCACTCCTATCTAAAATCTATTGTCAAATAAGGAAAAAACAGTGTGGTGAAGAGAGAAAATTCAAAAAAGCTTAGTACCATCTGCTTAAAATTTAAGACCCAATTTACTTGTATGACACGGGCAATATATATTAAAGCATTCATTCCACCAAATTTATGCGCAAAAACTACGTTAAGCAATCAATATAACCCTGTGGCCTGGCCAAATATTTCTCAGGAGAAAACCAAAAAAGTAGGTGAGTAGGCAAATGCTAATTGAACCACTAACTATAAGAATGGAGTGCAAAACAGCGACCCTACCACCTAGAAAGTTGATGAAATTGCTTTACTAATCTGCTTGACAAGAACATGTTGTGAAGATATCAAGAACATTAAAACAGGTCTAAAAGGAACACATTGGCAAAAGAATGCACCGCTAATCTTTGTGACAAAAGATGCCTTTAAAACATCATGTCCAAATTTCATAAGAAATAGAAGAAAGCACAACTCCTAGACATTAATTAGCTTTCAATTCCGGTCCCAACATCTAAAGTAACATAAGGCGTCACCACCGATCATAACAGGGTGGTAAGATGGCATGTTCAACTCAACTAGGTCTTAAGTTCCAGTAATTCCTATATGCGGTTTATGAGCAACCCACTTCATAAGGGATATATATGTCTCGAGACAATGCACTGCCTCCCTAAGATTATCTGGGTACGCCATTCTCCATCCCTAACCGTAACATGAGGCGTCATTATGTTTCCAAAAATTATATGTTAACCATTATAGCTACGAAAAGACTGTCAATACTATTACAACTTAAACTTGAAGCAATACTGAACTCGAACACTGAATTTTTCCAAAGAATCATAACGGCAAAACTCCATCTTTGAGTTTCACTAACAACTACCCATTACCACTAAACACAAATCTGAGAAAATTCTATGGTGGGCATTAATCCAAACCGCTAAAACACGCATTAAACTAAGTAATTACGAAATAAATTGAACAACAGAGAAAATGGTGGCTGATGGGTATTTGGTGAAACACCTGATTGAGTTCATTGAGGCATTGTGAAGTCCGCTCCGCTTCCTCGCGTATCTCAACCTCCACTCCGCAGATTCATCCATTGCCTCTTTGCTCGTGAGGTCGAACTGTCGTCTACCCCAAAAAAAAAATTTTTTGAGACATTTCTTCGAGAATTGACGAGGAAAATATTAAAGGGATTGGGGGAAAGGGTACCTCAAGAGTTCGGTGTCGGAGGAAGAAGCGGAGTAGTCGATGCTCCAGAGGCGGAGGTAGACGGCGACTCCCAAGAACATCATCACCGCCAAACCCACCAGGATTTCGTTTCTCCTTCGTCCTCCCATTTTCTTCCTTCTTCTTCTTTTTCTTTCTCGCTGTCGTTTCTGCTGTGACGACGCTGGTTTTGCCGGGTGTTGTTGGGAAACGCCGGTGCGTTTTGAAGCTTAGACGTGTCGTTTGTACGGACATGTACTAGTTTGTTTTTTACTTGATCAAAGTTCTAAAAGGCTACTCGTCGTTTGTCATTATAGGATATTTTAGCAACCATATACACTGAAATTGAAATTGTCGTAAATAGAATTTCGATGAAATTACATAAGGTAGATACGAAAATTTTAAAATATTTGAAATAAATGACTCTAAATAATGAATACATTACATAAATAACCTATTATGTGTTTGGTTCACGCATACAAAAAGACAAAAACAAAAAAAAATTCAATTCATTTTTATCTTTTTTTTTTTTTAAATCAATTCTAGTTTCACTCTTCACAATTCAAAACTTAAATTTTAAAAATCCATAAAATTTGCATATACCCAAATGAGGTGATTTTTTCAATTGTATAGAATTTTGATATTGATATTTTTTTCCTAACATATATCAAGTTTTTAACTTTTTAACTTCAATCAACCAAACAGACACAAATACACAACTCAAACTCCAACTTAACTCAAATCAATTTTTTTTGAACTCCAATTGTTTCTCTAAACTTATGCTAAATATTTTTGAAAATCTGTCATTTATTTTAATTATTTATCGTAAAACTGATATTTAGTTGTTTCTCCTTTAATGTATATGATTAATCTCATATTTAATATGTGAATTATGGACAAAACTTCATTTTGATAATTGGATTTGAAACTGTCTCGTAATCAGTTCACCCATATATTAAGTTATCATAAACTAGTCTTTTAATTTATCTCACATTAAAATTTAGATAGAAAAAGACATAACTTTCATTTTAGCATTCATGTCTTAACAAATAAAATTTTAGAATTAAACCCACTAATTAGCACATACCCCCTTGGGCATAGTTTTCAGGGATTTTTTGTTTTTTTTTTTTTTTTGTTTGTTTTTTTTTTTTTTTTAATAATGAAAGCGACTTAGTGGACTTCCTTTGTATGTGACCAAAGGGGCTCTTAGACGTTCACAGGTCCATTTCTTAATAACCCAACCCTACTAAATGAGCTAATAGTGAAGACATATGAGGGCGTGGAGGTATGTGTTAATGAATGAGGGCGATTTTTTTTTTTTTTTTTTTTTTTTTTTTTTTTGCTCTTTTCTTTTACAAGGGTTTTAATTACGATAATTTTTCAGCTTGCGTATACTCAAAATTAATAATTGCACATGTCAACGCACGCTAAAAACTTTACTGCTTACCTTAAAAGTTCTTTTGTCATAAACAAGTGGACAGAGAACACCAAAAAAAATTTAATAAATACCCCATTGAACTAAAAGGTTAACTTTATTGCTAGTTTCAGACACTCTAAATCAAGTATTAGGCAGACAATGACAAACCTTCACCTTTAAAACCGTTAAAAAGAATCATCAAGTACTTGAATCTTTGACCATAGATTATTATCACTAGACCACCTCATTCGATGATGTATCCAAATCTCAATTTTCTTCCAAAGAATTTATCCAAGAAATTGACAACTCATATATTACATAACTTGGTACTTAAAAATCAATATTAAAATTAGTATCCTAACATTTTTCTAGAATAAACTTAAGAAATGTACAAGTTCACTAAGGTTATTTAATCATGCATATCCCGAATATTATTATGTCTTCTAGATTCTAATGCACAGGTATTATGCCTTTGCTTCTTGAACATCTAACTCCGTATGCAATGCATTATATGGCGGCCAAGCATTTTTTTAACAAAATAATAATAATAAATAAGTCATTTCTAAGGCGGTGCTAGGTTTTCCCACACATAATTCTTCCTCTACGACCTTCACATGTTTCAGCGGACATGAAAAAAAAAAAAAAAAAGAAAGAAAGAAAGCTTCTTTTTCTTTTTCCTAAAAGAGAGCTTTTTTTCTTCTTTCAATTTGCTCATGATGTGGAGGCAAGCTTTTAGCCAAGGAAAAAAAAAAAAAAAAAAAAAAAACTTTCTACCTTTTGTTTTATTCTCGTGAAAATTACTGATACCGGCCTATCAACCGTAAAAACCAACGGCGGACGTTGTTGTTTTGATCCAAGTTTGATCATCTTTGTTACGCAACAAATTTTATTTGCCCAAATAGAAAACAATTTATTTACACCGTCGCCGGTTGGGGCATGTGCACCACTATTTTTTTTTTTTTTCAGTTTTTAATATTTACGTCTAAATTTTTTTTTAAAATTTGAAATAACTACTCATATTTATACTTTTTAACTTCCTAACTTTTACATAACAAGTTTTGCAATATTTTTTTTTTTTTTTTAATTAAACTCTCGTTTGTAACCCTTAGTATGTCAGAAGTAATATAAGCTTTGAGTATATGCTCATTATTCCAAATCAAAATTTTTTTTTTTTTTTGGAAGTAAATCATATTCTTAAGTCTTAACTATACCACCAATACTTTCAAAATTATAAATTTTTGTGATCTAAATTACTTTCTAGAAATAACGTTAAGAATCCTACTTTTTTTAAACCAACTCACATGATCAGTTAATTGTTTTTCTTAATAAGTTATGTGTATATAAAAAGCATGTCACATAATAACATTGTTTGGAAATAAAAAAATTAAAATTACGGCCTCTAGCATTATTCTACTTCTAATACTCCATCGAACTTACATGGTATTTTTGATGGAAGAAATTAAACTCCTCATTTTGCCGTATGTATATGTGTGTTTGTGTGTGTGTATTATATAACAAAACAATACAAAATGCTGGATATGAAAGGAATCAAGTAGCGCCCCTTGGTTTGGTCATTTTATTACACGCCAATACAATATTAATTGCTTTGTAAGGACTAAAGGATTAGTCTTTGCCCAATTGCCTTTTTCTTATTTATTTATTCAATTTTTCCCTTTTTATTTTTATCACTGTTTTGTGCTAAAGGGATTCTGAATGCAAACGATGAATTTGGACACCAAATGGTTTTATCCTTTTTATCCCAATGTAATATGCTTTTTAACTTTAAAGATTAAACAAAAAGAAACAAACAAAAAAGAAAGAGTAAAAACGCCAACCAATTGGCATTTGTCACCTTGGGAGACAAAACTATGTTTGAATCGCATGTCCATTTTCAAAAAAAAAAAAAATTTTTATTTATTTGAAATAAAAAGTTCATTTTAATTTAAAAATAAGATAATGTTCGGATATATAAAAAAATTTCTTTTTAAAAACAAAAAAATTGATTGAAATGAGAAGAAATAATGTTAAGAATGATGTATTATGAGAAAATTTTAAAATTTTTTTTTTCTTTTTTCAAAATGTTACCATACAAAATAAATTTAAAAATAAAATATATTTTTTCAAAATAAGAAAATGATGAAAAAAAAAATTCAGAAAAAATACATTTTTATAAAAAAATTTCGGGGGTGTTTGGTTGATAAGTCCAAACTAACATTTTCAAACTTTTTTTTGTCTTTTTTCCAAAAATTTTTATCTTTTTCCCAAAAAGTTTTTTATCTTTTCTGAAAAGTCAACATAATTTACTATTTAAACTTAAAAATCTCAACTTGAACTTGTGCACCAAACAGACCCTTCAATTTTTAAAATTAGACATTCGATCCAAACAAGAAAATGTTTCGTCTAAGGTTTGTTTTAGACGAAGAGTTGCTTTCACACCTACCATTACCCCAATGGCTTGACGTCACTTGCCTCATTTTCGTCCTCCCAATCTCCACACTTTACAAAATTTTCTATTAAATAGATATATAAAAATAAAAATAAAAAAGTCTTCCTACCCTAGCACTTCATATCCATATGTCACTAATACGCGTTTTTTTATATAATCGCATCAAAATTAAAAATATCTAAAATAGATCATTTCTGATCTGGAAATTAAACATAACTTTATCGATAATATAAATTAAAATGAAAAAAAAAAAAAGAAATTCAAGTATTCAACTCAAGTTTTGTAAGCAATGTGAAACCAAAATGATCAAATCTTCAATAAAAGAGAGATCTTTAAACTTTACAATCTCAAAGTTAGAAAACATACATATAGGGCCTGTTTGGTGCACAAGTTCAAGATGAGATTTTTAAGTTTAAATAGTAAATTTTTTTGAATTTTCAGAAAAGACAAAAAACTTTTTGGAAAAAAGACAAAAACTTTTTAAGAAAAAGACAAAAAAAAGTTTGAAAATCTTAGTTTGGACTTAAGCTCCAAACTCACCCATAACATTTTTATAGAGCAAAAAAGAGGTCCTTCCATAAAACTCAGACACCCAATCCATATCAACAAAAAAGACTCAACATCTAAAAATAAATAAAAAATAACCAAAAAAAAAAAGATATAACTTACAAAAATACATAAATTAGTCAAAAAAAAAAAAAAAAACCTTCTTCTGGTGATAAACATTAACCAGAAGAGAGGATAGAGAGAGAGAGAGAAGAGAGAGAAACTAAATATTCATGATCAAGTTCTTTTCCGGTTTCCTACCACTACCAAAATTTTCCATCAAACTTGCTTTCTGCAAAATCTTTCTCTGTTATATATATGTATATATATGTTATATATGTGTATCTTCTTCCTCTTTCTCTCTCTATATTCTTCTCTGCTAGTCCTCGAATCCGACTTTCTTCCATATCGCATTCCTCACGCGGCGCAAATCCCTACCTTTGAGAGTCCTCCCGACGCCTTCGTGCACGGAGAGCGACGCGCCTCTCGTCCTCGCCAGATACTCGTGCGGCGGAATCCGATCGCCGTCTCCGCCGTCATCTCCGTCGTTATCGCCGCCGTCGAAGTCGCCGTCGTCGTCGATCTTGCTGCTGCGGTGGTCCTTGTAGTCGTCCTTGAGAATCTTCGACCAGTCCGGTATGTTCACCGGTAACGACGCCGACGCGATCGGCCCCGCCACGGCCGCGGCGGAGATCTTCCTCATCATCCCCAATTTCTTCGAGTCCCGCGCCGTCGGAATCCATTTCTTCGCCTCCAGCGGCGGTGCGATCGGGTTGGAGATCGATTTGGTCCATGTCTCCGACTCGTCGAATTCGAAGAGGGCGTCGGAGGAGGCCATTGAGTCCGACGAGGTCGGGTAGATGAAGTTAGGCTTTGCGTGGAAGCTCTTCCTTGACGCCATTGATGATGAGAGGAACAAGATTGGACTTTTTTTTTTATTTTTTTTTATTTAAGGTTTTGTTTGTTCTCCGTTTTATGAAGAAATGAGCTATAAGATCTTTTTTCATACAGGGGTTTTTATAATGGTTTTTGTACTACTGGATAAGCTTCCCTCTTCTGTTCGTACCAACTATTAACTTACTACAAGCCAAAACGATCAGAAGGAAAGTCTACAATACGGTCGTCCTCACGCTCTTTTAAAAAACACTTTTTTAAAACATTTTTTTTTTTAACATTCAGGGAAAAAAAAATGTTTTAAATAGGACTAAAATTGCATAAGTTTTTTTTTTTTTTTTTTTTTTTTCAACTAAGAAAGATGTCAAGCGTTCTCTATGGGTGAAGTTCTTTGACTAATTACAATTGTTCATAATATCATTAATTTATAACTATTGGCCATTTGTTTGTCTCTCACAATTCCTATAATTTACATACGATTGGATTATAAATTTTTAATCAAGTGATTTTAATATTGATATATATATATAACCATTGACAGTTAATCATATTCTACAACCATTAATAGAAAATTCTCCAAAATCCAAATTATATTAAATCACTTCATTTAGGACTGAGTGAAAACTTATAGCTAGATATTTTCAATTCTTATTTTTTTGGTTAGATGGAAATGACATACATTTTTATCGTTCACAGATTGTATCACCGAGCTCTTAGGGGTGTTTGGTGTTTGGGTTGAGTTTGAGTTGAGTTAAAATTTTTAAATTTGAATAGTAATTTTTGTTGATTTTTTCAAAAAGACAAAAAAAATTTCAGAAAAAGATAAAAAAAAATACAGTTTAACTTGAGTTAAATTGGAGAACCAAACGAGCCCTTATTGTATGCCGTTGTTTATAAATATCCTTTGTCTGTTTTTCTTCTATAATATTATGCAACTCTTTTCGACAAGAAAACAAAAGGACAACAATTTTATGTAAAATTTGTAAATCCTGTGTACGTCTCAAATCTGTGGATCTAAGGTTGACAAATGAGTTTTGTTATTGGCTGAATATTCAGTAGTGATGACAAACGATGAGTCTAACAATGGGAGTTAATGTATGAGATTATGTTCGGTTAAACACCGCTAGTGATCACAATCAATGAACCTAACCACACACTCTGACTAAAATCATGGGAACCCCAAAACGCGTTTTATGAGTCAACACCGTTCGGTTGGTGGTTATGCCTGCATGGAAGCAAATCGTACTGGTTAAAAAATTCCTTGATCACAGCAGAATGACACGTAGGAAATTATTGCCCAAATGAGTTTTTGCCAAACATAAAAAAGAGACAAGAGAGAAGAAAATGTAAAAAAAAAAAAAAAAAATTTCTTTTTTTGACAATCTAGAATATAAGGTAAATTAAATATTTCCGTACGTGACCTGTAATAGATATGGACGAATTTTATCCATTTTGACAGAAGCGAAGTGACACGTAACCCCAAGCAAAGCAAAATTTGTAATTCAACCACTCAAATTCAATATGCTATGTATTATTGAATCAGACAACGACACGTCATTCCGTGTGGAGGAGTCTAAAACCTTAACGCCAATTTTCTGCTGCTTACTGTCGCAGGGTCAAGTCCCGTGGACCCCACCGCCCCATCACCGTCACCTCTAAAAATCGGAATATCCATATCATACACGTCATCGGGAAGAAAAAAACGTTTTTTTTTTTTTTTGGGGGGTTAAATGTGGGTTTTGTCGCCACGCGGAAGGAGAGGTTTGAAAGGAGGGACAAATCTGCTGCGATCACTGATAATGGCAGTATGATCCGAGCTGTATTCGATCCTCCCATATTGTGGGGCCCACCAAACGCTAAAGGGATTGATTGATCTTGATTTTCTTGTAGAATTTTGTCAAATTACTCGCTACTTTCTCGGAGACTAGAAATAGTGATGCTTATTTAGTTGGTTTTTTCACTTAAATTAAACGTGTTAATTAAGTTGGTAATTTATCACATTTTTAAAAAAAACTCTCACATTTTGTAAACTATGAAGGTTTTCGTTTAAAGCATAGTGCTTTTTTTTTTTTTTTTTAAACAAAAGAATACTCATTAATATTTTTAACAATAAACGATATAAATGACATAAAGCAAAATCATAAGTGTTTGATTCCTAAATTGTTTTCTCTTTTTCTTTGTTCTTTTCCTCCCTTCTAGATGTGGATTTTGTTTTGCGTGCCATGCTTGTTAAAAGAGTAAAATCGAAATTTTTGTTTTTTTTTAAACTTAAGGATGTGATGATTCAAATTTTTTATCTTATAATATAATTAGGTATAAAATTACTATTAAATTAAGTGTGTAATCACAAAAAATTAGATTTTTCTCCTAAAAAAGAAGAAGAAAACAAAAAAAAATTTGAAATTAAAAAAAAAAAAATATATATATATATATATATATATATAAAAGATAAAAGATAACGGAAAACACTAATACTTATCCAATATAGAGTGCTAAAATTAGAAAATATGCATTCATTTCGAACAAAGTTGGAAACTTTTTGTCTCCATATATACATCCATCAATTTCGCAATTTAAACCTCTTGCAACTTTCTACATTGTTTCCCATCAACTCAGCTCGATAGCCAAGGTACACATTTGTCTTCCAGCACCCAAAAATTAATTAAAAAAAATTAAAAATTGAATAAATGGCTTCACATTTATCAAAACTTTAGTCTTAATTTTCTGTATGGTTCCTATGAAACAAAAATGTACTTGGTCCGTATTAACGTTAAAATTACAAGGTTTTGAAAATCCCTTTACGATATTCATTTAACATAATATTTGTCTATGTAGGGATAAGATCGAGCACAGTACTGTAAATATGGACCGAATTAAGCAAGCTAACCCGTTGTCCTCATTTTTAGCCCAAAGGGCGGGCCCGGCTCAGCAAATGTCAGGCACGGACCTAACCCAGTGCAAGTATAAGGGCAGGGTCTTACCTTTAAGCTCGGCTAGCCGCTTATATCTATTTCTCTTTTTTTATTCCCTTTTATTTTCTTTTCAAAAACCCGTTTACCCGGCCATATTTTAAACCCGCCAGAGTTTTCAGGCCGGGCTTATAATTCAAAATTCGGGCGGGGCCAACTCGGTCCGATTTTCCCCTTTCTACTCGTAAGGGTCGGGCTGGGCTGCCCAGGACTAGTCGAGCATGGTATTATAGTATTATATTGTCCCCTAGTTTTGAATAAAGGTTAAGGACGTAGTTGTAATAGTTATGAATTATATTATTGATAATATGTGTATTATTAAAATACAAAAGATATTATTATATGCTTTAATTTAGGCACATAATTTGATCTAATGTGGCTTTGATCCACTTATAAGGCTTCCACGTTAGACCCCCCTAAAAAAATCGTTGTATATAAAAACAACTACTTAGGTCCACAAGAATAATAAATTTATGCTTTACAACATTAATTATTTAACTACAAGATCTCGGTGATAAGAGATTTGGTCCCTAACTTCCATACATAAAATAATTGGCTAAATATAAGAACTCTTTTAGTTTGGCAATTAAAGGTAAAGATAAGTTGCAATGAGAAATATAAATGATAAATGTGAAACACTTAATTGACTAATGACACCATGGGTTACACAACTTAGGCGAGAGTCACGTTAATATAAATAACATGTGTGTGTGTGTGTGTGTGTGTGTGTTTTCTACTATTTTACATGTTTGAATATTTCAACCCCATCTTTGAGGACCTTAAACTAACTATGGTCGAACCATAATGATGTTTTGAACAATATCATATAAACTATCTCATCATCCATTATTTGTGCTTTGAAAATAACAAAGTTGATCTAACATTTCTATCCTATCCAAGAAAGGCAACTTTTCTTTAATTCGTCTATATAGCTATAATTAAAAGTTAAGATTCTTTTACTATTATGAAGTCCTATCAAAGCTCCTTTTTTTTTTTTTTTTTTTTTCTTTTTCTTTTTTCAAATGCAAGGCGTCATGCGTGAATTCCTTCTTAGAATGAGATATGTGTAATTGCGTCTTAAATCACCTTTTCCAAAAGAAATAATAATTGAAGGTGCTAGATTAATTTTGGTGTATAATGTTACTTTTTCTCCTATCTTTAATCAATATATATGTCCCCGGATTTTTTAACTTTAAGGTAACAAACAAATTACAGAAGCCATATAATGAAGTGAGAGTGAGACCACCCATAGGCGTTTGTTGTTTAGTTGTTGGTGAGCTTGGAGTGGAAACCAATCCTTGTGGCCCCATCCAACGAGATAGAGTATATATATATATATATATATATATATATATAAATTATTACACAATAAATTAACCATAATAGCCTCGTTTAATTTTAAAATCCACAGTTTGATTGAAAGAAATAGAGGAAAGAGAGAGTCTCTCTAGACCCACTAAATTGCATCATTTCATTAAGTAATCCGTGATATATTTAAATTTTAAAATATTATTTTAACACCTAAAGAACTTATTAACAAATTTTATGAATGGATAATATAGTAATTAAAAAAAAAAACTATCATACATCACTTTAACTCTTCCTCTCTCCTCTCTCTTATCAAACAACATGTAGTATTCATATAGTTCTCTCCATTATTCATGTTTCTCGTCCTTCTAACTCTATCATTTCTCATCTCCTTCCCTCCAATCAAACGGAGTCTTTGATGGTGTTGTTGTTGTTGTTGTTTTTTTATTTTATTTTATTTTTTTTCAAAATTTATAGCTTGCTCTAGGATGGTCCCGGTGGCCACAAGAGAGTAGGTCAAAGATTAATCTTTCCCAAAACCCGTCTCGGAGCTTGAACAATGATCATATAACTATTCGAGACTTACTCGAGAAAATTTTCAAAAGGAGAAAAACGTGGGCACATATATATAGTTTGATTCGGGCATATATAATTGGTGTCAACATCGAGCATATAAAAATTGTTTTAAAAAAAAAAAAGCCATGTGGTGGAATCGGCAAACGTTATTCAACAAAGCATGCGCACATGCTGGTAAGCCTAACTTGCTTTTTGAGATGTATTTCTTACGCAATGACCAATGTCAAGACGGCGAGGAGTTCCATTTGCATGGGCAAATAGTTCATAATTAAATTAAAAAAAAAAAAAAAAAAGGGATCAACTTGTTATTCGATCAATATTAAATTGTTTGCTGTTGATGGTAAAAGAAGATTATCCTATCATATGGAAATCAAACATAGTATTATTTGTGGGTAAAGATGATCTTTTGTAGAAATAAACAAATGTCGAATCTTGAATTTTGAAAAGGTTAATATGATAGAAGTAGTCCAAATCCAATCCATTACAATCTTTGTTTATATGGGGACCTTGTTAGCATACTCTTAAGAATTCCCATTATACAAAGCTCGTGATTATCTCAGTCTCCTCCGATGATGATATAATATATTCATCTTCCTCAATAAAGGCAAACGAAGAAGATCATAACTTCATCAAGATATCTACCTACTAAGCCGAAATCTCATATTATGACGGAGTTTTCAATTGAAAGATCATCTTTTTCACAACAAATTTTTGATCCATCACTATGTCTTTAGGGCAATCATCCTTCGTCCAATTTTCTCTGGGGTTGCGTACAAATGACTTATTCTAGAGTCTTACTTTGATACTATTATAATGGGTCCTTAACCTTCTATTCTAAAAGATTAACGTAAAGGAAGTAGTATATAACAATATTAAAAATCCTATAAGGAGTAGTCCTAGTTATAATTTTATACCTGTTATCTATTCAATGTACTCTAGCCAATATATGACTTTTAGCACTCTTCCAACATTAAGCGTAGTACTATTATTTTGACAAGTGTAGGTAAACTTACAAGTCTTCACACGAGATGAAGGGCCAAAAGCATAAAAATAATACTAGATGTCTCAACTCTATATTATGAATTTACCAAAAATTTTATTTAAAAAAAAAAAAAAAAACCTGTAGTATGATAACTACTATTGTCAAGTGATTTTTGTCATTAAAACAAAACAGGAAATGCCATTTTTCTAAGATCAAGTAAGTGCTTTTCTTTCTTTCTTTCTTTTTATTTTTAATAAAACGTTGTATTTTACGAGTTAAAGGATGTTGATTCAATAAATATTTGGATAGATCGATGTTAGAAATTAGCATAAGAAGTGGGATTAATTCTAAATGATTTTTTCAATTTTACTATAAAAAAAAAAAAAAAAAAAACAACAACAACAACAAAACAAAACAAAAGAGTGATTCAATTGATTCGGGGTATGCTTGGGACATTAAAAAAAAAAAAAAGGATTTTTCAATGCTTGTGCTCCGTGAACTTTTCATGTTTTGGCATTTTCATCCTTAAATTTTTGTTGGCAATTTTGTCCTTGATTTCTGAAAGAGTATAAATAAACCCCAAATTTTAACAGAGTTAAAAATTTAGGGATGTATAATCAACTAAAAAAAATTAATATTTAAAGTCTTAAAATGTCAAATTACGAGATGTTCAGTTCATCTACATTATAACATCCTTTATCAAATCGACTTTATAATTGCTACTGCTATATATATATATATATATATATAAGAGGACTAACTGTTAAGTAAAAAAAAAAAATCTAGAAATGCAACTCTCAATTCATGAGAAGTTTATAGGGCATAAGTGCTAAAACCAAAAAAAAAAAAAAAAAAAGAGAACAATTAATGGAATGTCTTCTAATGAGTGAAAATGAAATTATTCTCGCTAAACATTTTTATGACATGTGTACTTATTAAGAGTGAGAAATGAGAGTGGCGAACTCTGAATCCTACTCAATATTCGATTTATGACCATTCGGATTACATGTAAGTAAACACAGCATTTCATTCATGCAGTTTTCATTCCTTTTAAAATCAAATTAAGAGAGGCACAAATCTAAGGCAGAAAAACTGAAGGGCACAAAAACGAATAAGAGACTTAAGAGGGACATAGTCACTAAATTTCTCAAAAGGAGCCCACTGAAGAGAGTCATTAGTTTAGGTCCAACACAATTATTCATCAGGGCCCAAGATGTTTCTTTTGGGCTAGACAAGGCCCGATAGAGCAGCAGTTGGCCCAAGAAAAGCCCAAGAAGGGGTAGAGTGGTAATTTACGTGAAATTAACAAAAACCCTAGCATTTCATCAAGCTCTAAAAAGCCTCCATTTCCTTTGAGCTTCTCTCTCTCTCTCTCTCTCTCTGTGTGACTCTGTGCTACTCAAGAACCTTGAAACCCTAACGAAACCCTAGAAATCTCCAGCCGCCATGCCGCCGAAGTTCGACCCCACTCAAGTCGTCGACGTCTTCGTCCGTGTGACCGGAGGCGAGGTCGGCGCGGCGAGTTCTCTGGCGCCGAAGATCGGGCCGCTCGGTCTGTCGCCGAAGAAGATCGGAGAAGACATCGCCAAGGAGACCGCCAAGGACTGGAAGGGCCTCCGCGTAACGGTGAAGCTGACGGTCCAGAACCGTCAGGCCAAGGTCGCCGTCGTGCCTTCCGCGGCGGCGCTGGTCATCAAGGCTCTTAAGGAGCCGGAGAGGGACAGGAAGAAGACGAAGAACATCAAGCACAACGGCAACATCTCCCTCGATGACGTCATCGAGATCGCGAAGGTCATGAGGCCGAGATCCATGGCAAAGGACCTCGCCGGAACCGTGAAGGAGATTCTCGGCACGTGCGTCTCCGTCGGATGCACCGTCGACGGGAAGGACCCCAAGGATCTGCAACAGGAGATCACGGACGGTGATGTTGAGATTCCGCTAGATTGAATTTATTTTCTTTTTCAGCTCTTATTATCAGTTTTGGCTCGTTAAATTTCTCTCACTATCTCACTTTTTTGGAAATGTCTCTGAGTTTATTCAAGTTTCTATGGAGGTTTGGAATGAGATTTTTATCTATTGGAAGCTTAATTTCAATGGAGGAGAATGTAATGGTTTTGAATTTTACTTGTTCCTTTTTTGTTTTGTTTTAGGGATAATGTCTGAACGTATAAACAATTTTTAATTCTACAATGCAGTTTTCTTATTCGAAATTTTAGTCTGAATTTGAACTCCCAATTATTGTTCTTGATGATAGTTAGTTGTAGTTTAAGTTCATTGCTTCTTTAGTAAAGATTCAGCTATTTTTTGAGTAAGGTAGTTAGACTAGGAAGAGCATATTTGCACTCTTAGATTAGAGCGGTGCATTTCAAAACTCCGGGGGGGGGGGGGGACAAAAATGAAAGTAGTCTTTAGCTTGTTCTTGCCTATTGGTTTAAATTTTGTATTGTTGGAGAAGGGGTTTGGAATTTGATCAAGTTAGGATTTTGGGTTGAATGGAAATGTTGCATGGTTTGGTGTCAAGCTTTAGCTTGGAGTTAGATTAAGGAATTGCGATGGGCAAATAGGTGTTGTTATGTATTAAGTGCTTTTATGATTGATTGTTATGGTTTTAGATTAGGTATTTTTGGAGTAGGGTTATCAATTTTGATCAAATTGAAGATTTTGGTTTTGATCTGAAATGTTGCATGGTTTGGCACAAGACAAGTTGGCTAGGAAGGTATTGGGTTATATCATATGGTTGTAAGAGCTATGCTAATGTATTGGGATGAGCAGATATTTATGCATAATAATTTGTTTTTCGTTGTTGGGTATTTTGTCAAGTGTATCATGGTTGTAAGAGCTATGCTAATGTAGTCTAGATCTGTTGTCCCCATTTTCATGTCCCTATCTATGGCTGTCCCTCAATAACCGGACCACACGTTGGTTTCAACAATTAAATTGGAGGGAACATGACAGGAAAATGGGACAGCAGATCCAAACTCATACTAATGCGTCTTAAGTTGGCCATAGTGCTGCCTACTTGCCTCGTATTGCCTACAGGAAGCTTGAGTTGCAGAATCGTTGTCGTTTTTTCTGCTATGTATTATAAGCAAAAGCCCAAATGCATCAATATTTGATTCATTTGCATATCCTATTTTCATCATAGTTTTAATGTTGTTGTAAACCGGTGGTATCTTGCTTTGCTTCAGTATGAAGATTTCTAGATTTTGTGCTTGCTTTCTCGTGTCGTTAACAAAATAAACAACCGTAGCAAAAGATGAAATTGCTTAACCATCGCGTAGTGAAAAGACGACTTTTGAAACATGCAAATGAAATAGGATGAACTACCGTAGTAGTGAATGAAAGCACCTGGTAAACGAATGAGCATCTTAACGTTGAAATTAGTGGATGAACTACCAAAGAAGAAAAAAGAAAATCTATACCAGGGCTATTTATGTCGAGCTTATGACGATGCCACGCACACCCGTTCTTGTTTGGTATGAAATTCCTCTAACATTTCTCTACTTTAAAAAAGATTAATGGGGTGTTTGGTGTGTAAGTTTGAGTTAAGATTTGTAAGTTTGAATAGTAAATTTTTTTGAATTTTCAGAAAAGACAAACAACTTTTTGAGGAAAAAGACAAAAAACATGATGAAAAAAGTATAGTTTAGTTTAAACAGAGTTTTTTACCAAACAAGGCCTAAAATTGAGATATTTTGATGGATTTGGAGTATCTCCCTTAATCTTTTCATTAATCTTTTATCAAATAAACATGAATATCATAATCCTTTCACTAATCCCTCCGTCTCTCTCCTTCCTTCAACTTATCTGCTACCAAACACATCTAGGGCTGAAGTTTCTAACTGTCATGCATTCTAAATTAACCTGTTTTGATCATATATGTTGGATTTGTTTTTTTTCCATTTAAATTGAATGTATGAATCAAAATGTGTGTTTGGGAAAGAGTAAAATGAGTATAGTCTGAATTTTGAACAAGTGTATATTTGGATTCAGATTTGAGGAGTTAAAAATTTTAGATCCGAAATAGTTATCCAAGGAAACTAAACTTGGAGGTGCTGTTTCCACAATCTTTAACAATTAAACGTGATAATAAATTTGAACAAATAAATATATAACTTTAGTTTGGTTAGAATAGGAGTTGGTTTGGTTATAGTACAATAATATTTCCATGACTTCGGTCTTTCGTTTAGATTGCAATACATGAATGTTCAGCCAAAAAAAAAAAAAAAAAATGCAATACATGAATTTTTTTTTTTTTTTAGTGCAGAGGAAAAGAGAAATATCAGATGAGAAGAGAAAAGTAGTTGTCACTGGAAAGCCACCAAGGGAATAATGAGTTTAAGTATGGGAATATGCAATGAGCTTCCCCCTTAAAGCAGCCATTTCCTTTTCAAAAAAGTTTTGCTGGCTTTTTTGAGCTAATTATAGGAAGGAAAAACTTCATTGGCCATAAAAATACCAAAATTAAAAAACCCAACATAATATCCTTGTTGTTGTCTACAAAAAGGAAAAGAAAACGAAAGGAATTTAACATGGAAAAAGGAGATTGGAAGTCTCTCTACCTAATTTCTTACACGTTTCATGTCCTGTGTGGCCTCAACATTTTCCCAACAAAACAGGGAATGTTGGGTTGGTTTTTTACTTAATTATAGATTTTTTTTTTTTGCCCAATTTTCTCGACTTCCATTTACCTGCCCTATTCAAAGTTTTCCACATGGACAATTTGATCACCATCAAATGGCTTGTCTTTGATATTTTCCCTAAATTGTTTCCCAAATCTCCTTGTCATATGTGTGCGTGTGTGTATATATATAACACCCCTCTTAATTTAGCACATACAAGTCAGTTTCTCGACAAACAAAAGCCCTTTTGCAAAGATCTTTTGGGATTAACCTGTTTGTCTCTCTTCTTTCTTGAACAAAACAAGAGGAGAAAGAGAAAAACAAGAGGAGGATCAACAATTCCAATTCAGATCAACGATTTGCTCGAAAGAAACCGTTGTCTTTTGCTTTGTTTTCTTACGATCTTCGATGGCTAAGGAGAGGAGGAACTTGAATTCATGGCTTGAGGTGGCTCCGGCTCCCATCATTCACCCTCGAAAGCCTTCGAATTCCCCCAGTTTGGAGACAATCGCCGAAGAGCCCTCGGAGGGATACGATGACAAGTCCGGTGTTGGCCGATTTTCTTCTCGTTCCTTGAAGTTTGGATCATTGAAAGGGAAGACATGTTTGCGTTTTTGAAGGTCTCTTCTTGTGAATTCAAAATGTATTGTGAGAAACAAAATTGTTAAGACAAAGGGTGCCGTAAATGGATTGGAAGAAATTGAGACTAGTCGAGAGTGGCATTGTAAATTCTGTAGTTAATATTAATAATCCTTTTTCTTTGGTGTGCAAAAAAGAGTAATCTTTCCAAGAAAATTGTACCAGAAATCTTTTGAGGGCAATAAAAGGTTATCTGATTTGTTTTTAAATGCCATAATTCATGTGTTAGTAAGTCATGGGAATAAGTGACATTAATTTAAAACTATTTGGCAAATTTACAATTCCTTACAGTTCATGAATTGTTTTGATTTGTTCATGTTATTTCCGGTTCTAGTTCGTTAATGTTGGGAACATCAACACGTTCTAAGAATGAAAAAAACTCAGAAATAAGATTCTAGAACTTCCTAAAATATAACGGTGAATTGAACATTTTTTGTTTTAACATGTAAGCAAAATATTATTTAAAAAATAAAAGAAAAAGATCTTACAAATCAGAAAAAAAGAAAACCTAAACTAAACTAAACTAAAAAAACCAACCGAACCAAAGAAGAAATAAAATAAGACTAAAGAGAAATCATTTTAATTTTCTCAATTTACAACGTATGTCCTTATGAATCCTCAATATTGTAAGCTCCTTGTTCTTTTTCTCGTCAAAATATTTAGCTTTGTTAAACTTTTTCATGAATTCAAAATAGCAATTTTCATATCTTTTTCAGCAAATATTGGATTGTTGAGTTCAACGTCCACTTCGAAATTTCGATTTTCTGAAAAGTTTTCAACTACTAAATCTTTATCCTTGGTGGTATCTGTCATGATGCGATTTACTAAAATATTTTTTCCCCTTTTTTAACTCTAAAATATAACGGTGAATTGAACTTACCAATTATGGTCTCGGAGGAAATTGGAATGTGATAAACTAGAACATTATGCTAATCAAGATTTAAACTAACACAAAAGAAAAAATGGTATCAGCAACGGAATTCCCTCAACTAACACGCAAAAAAAAAAAATGTTAAACTCACTTTTTAGATGAGTAGTGGTTCCTTTTAACATAAAAAACAAAGCAACAAAATATCAACGAAAAGAGAGCAGAACCAGGGAATCCACACCAAAAGCAAGACAAAGACAAAGCAGGCTTCCTGGTTTAGGGCTGAACAGATAGAACCTAAGAATCTGGTGGGAAGCTTTTCTTTTCTTTTTTTTATTATTTATTATTATTTTTATTTTTTAAATCCCCTCTTGCCGTGTGATAAATTCGCCGGGGGCAATTTCTTAAGAAATCAGAAATAACCCAAAAGCATGACAAATGTCATTCCACGTTTTTCATACTTGTTCTAGCTCAAAAAAAAAAAAAAATATATATATATATATTTTTCAATATGTGTCACATGTC
This sequence comes from Ficus erecta, assembly GCA_008635985.1. Classification (NCBI taxonomy): domain Eukaryota; kingdom Viridiplantae; phylum Streptophyta; class Magnoliopsida; order Rosales; family Moraceae; genus Ficus; species Ficus erecta. The sequence continues at coordinate 533,169 of BKCH01000815.1, forward strand.
ACACTTTACCTTATAGAGTGGGACAAACATAACATTATTATTGTGCCACTGCCACTCCACTCGTCTTCATCTCCTTTCATGCTTTATATAAAGGGGTAACCCCCACCAAACTTCCCTGCAAGAGCAAACCACCAAATTCTCTCTCTCTCTCTCTCTTGATTTCTCTCTCTAAAACAAACACCAAAGTTGATTTTTTTTTTTTTAGCAAGACAATTTATAAAAGGTTTTGGTTTTGTTGGAAAAAAAATGGCAAAGGAGATGAGATGTTTGGATGCTTGGATTGAGGTTGCTCCTTCCCTTCTGATTCCCCATAACAAGACTTCTAATTCTCCTCAGTTGGAGACAATTAAAGAGGAAGACCTTGAGACTGAGGAAAACGACAATGAATAGTTACTATAATTTCTTGTCAGTTGGACAATTCCACTCATGTTTGGGGTAAATCTTTTTGTTGATGATTTTTATGTACTGAAAATGGATTCTAATTGTTTAAGCTGTAGGTCAGAAATCAATAAAAGTTTTTTTTTTTAAGCAATATATATTTTGCTGAAATTCTTATGTTTTGTTCATAATCTTTTTTAAGTTCTCCTGAAATTTTTGGTCTTGAAAGATGAAACGATGTGAATGGAAATTTACATGTCGTTTTTATGACAGAATAGAATGGTTGTAGTTTTATAGGAGGACAAAATGTCACTAGTCAATGGTGGTGGCATGATTTTTTTCTTTAAAATAATAATTTTAAAAAAAATCTATGTCGTTTGTATGTGAGCGCATGTCGTGTACTCTTTGCTCGGTGTAAACGACATCCATAATAATGGAATAAACTTTTCCCTAACGACAATGTTATGAATCTAAAAACACTTCCGTAACGTGTAGCTCACAGTTTATACATGAGAAGAAAAAAGTATGGTTCCGGTATACGAGTAATTTGCACATTCTTTATTTTTTTATCAATAAACAAAAAAAATGTTTTGCATGTAGTTACAAATGATCAACTTCATTTACATGAACCTTTTTTATAAATTTTATTAAGGCACTACGTTTAAGCCTTCTAAATATTGATTGAATATTATATTGACATAGTCAAGTTCCTCACAACGCATTAAAAATTGCTAGTTGAAAAACATGTGCGATACATATGATTGAATTGAACGTATTTTTATATAAGTAAAAATTACATTAAAAAGGCATAAAAATATATTAAAAAAGGACTAAAATATTAAAAATAGACTAATGCATAAGAAAGTACTAAAATAAAAAATAAATAAATAATTTGTTTGAAAGATATTATTTTAAAATGTTAATGAAAAGTGTTTTCTTAAATCAATGTGATTTATTTATCACGAAATGTATAAGAGAAATTACAAAAAAAAAAAAAAAATTTACAATATATAAAATAAATATTTTCTTAAAATATGAAATATATAAAAATTATATTTAAATTTTAAAAAATAAATATATTGAGAGAATTAAATTATATATTATAAACTTTTAGATATATAATAAATAGATTTTATAAATCTTATATAATATATATTATTTTATAGTAGTATAAGAATATTTAAATAATATTTTTTCTACCTCATGAACCCCACAAATTTTCCCTCCCCCATTTCTCTTTCCAATAAAAAAACTCTCTCTCTCTGTCACACTCCTTTGAAAAGAGAAGGAAAAAAAAAAAAACAAAAAATCTTTTATTTTTCTCTCTCTCCTCTCTCTCACTTCAAACTCTCTCTCACCCCCTCCGCCTCCCTTCCCCTCGAGCAAAAGACAAAAAAAAAAAAAAAAAAAAAAAAAACCCCATCCCACTCACCTCTCTCTCTCTCCCCTCCCTTCCGTGTGTCGGCAGAAAAAAGAAACCAAACCCAACAATTTTAGCCAAAAAAAAAAAAAAAAACCAAAACCCAACAACTCCCCACTCTCTCTCTCTCTCTCTGCCCACGAAAAGAAGCAAAAAAGAAAACAAAAAACAAAAAACAAAAACAAAAAGGGCCCCACTTCCCCACTGAGCTTTTTTCTTTCCCAATGCATCCCCTCTCTTTCTCTGTCTCTCACCCCACCTATGCTGCCTTGTGTCAGCCAGCCCCGAAGGAAACAAAAAAAGACAAAACGCACGTTCCAATCAAAACACGCGTTTTGGACGAAAAACAGTGATCTATAATAACATTTCTATAATAACATCAAAATAGAGAGTGGCCTATTATTATTATTATTATTATTAATTGTGTGCAAAAGTGATCTACATCTATGTAGAGGGAAAAATTATCACTATATATATATATATATATATATATTTTTTTTTTTTATCTGCACAAGTAAATGACATTTAAAATCGTTGACAAGAAGTTCATGAACAGCATGTCGTTTATCTTGTCTTGAACAACATAATCATAATAAATTTGGTGGATGGTTACTTAAGGAATTAGAAAGAACCCAAAAACTGACACGTGTCCTTCCACATTTCCACAACTTTATTTTATTTATTTTTATTTTTATTTTTTTGGGTTTCTAGCACAAATCACATTTTGCACACATGTCACGTGACACACTTTACCTTGTGAAAGGGACAAACATCAAAAAATTATTGCTATGCAACTCCACCAATAGCCCACTTGGGCATATGGTTGCGTCCATAGGCTCTTTCTTTTGAAGCTTTTATAAAAAGGGACATCTCTACCTAACTTTCTCAGAGAGCAATCTGTAGTGCAAAACCTCCAAACCAAACATACCCTTCTCTCTCTCTCTCTCTCTCTATATATATATATATATATGTGTGTATATATATCTCTCTCTATCTCTCCCTCGAACACCAACTTTTTTGTTTTTAGTACTTCTCCGAAGTCATTTTGATTAAGCAAGAAAAAGGCTTTTATTTATTTGTGGAAAAATGGCAAAGGAGATCAAAAGTTTGGATGCTTGGATTGAGGTTGTACCAGCTCTTTTGATATCCCACCACAAGACTTCCAATTCTCCTCGGTTGGAGACTATTGCTGAGGAAGAACTTGAGGCTGAGGAAAACGACAATGAATAGTCCTTTCATTACTATTTTTATTATTTTTCTTTTTTGTAACTTTGGAAATTTCACTGATATTTTGTGTATATGGATTCAAAAATGTTCTTGTTCTAGCTCAGGCTTCCTTATTAAATGAAATTGTTTTTGCGATGCAATATGAATTCTGTTGAAATTCCTCTCTCTCTCTCTCTCTCCCCTCAAATTTAGCGCATGTCGTTTTCCAGTATGGACGACATTTAAAAAAATAAAAAATAAATCTAGGGTGAACTACATGTCGTCTCGAACCAACAACTAGGGTCTAGCTTTTTGAGAACAAAAGGATGGATTATCACTGCTCACTTGTAAGTCATCAACGGCATATTTCTTTTTTTAGTGTCGCGCTGACATGTCGTTTTTCTATAAATAGAATGTCGTTTTCTCTTTGTCAGTGCAAGCGTTATTAGAGTGATAGATTAAAGTTTCCAAATAATGACACGAATTCGCTCAAGTAACACCCCAAAAAAAAAAAAAAAAAAAAAAAACACGTTTTGTTAAATTCACTTTTTAGCTCAGTAATGATTCCCTTTAACATACAAACCAAGCAACAAAACATAAGCGAAAGCAGAGCAAAGCCACACCAAAAGCAAGACAAAACTTTTAGAAGTATCATATTTACATTAGAATTATTTATTCTCTTTATTATTTAAAGATAGATTGGTCTTTCACTATTTTATTTGTAGGGCTATATATATAAATTAAATGAGAAAATAGTTAAACAAAAAAGCAGAAAATAATATTAAAATATTTAATATAAACGTGCTTAAGTCCACATATTAGAACAAATAAAAGAATTTACTAATAAGAAGTATTATATCTGAGTCTCAAAATATATACAAAAGGGAGGGCGTAAGGAGGCAAGGACAATAATTATTAAGAGAAGATGCAAGAGTTCATGGATGATAAATGTTAAGAGAGGACGTATGAGCGTAGGGACGACAATCGTCAAGAAAGAACACAAGAGCACAGATATAGTTGATGTTGTAGAATTGTAGAAGAATTTTGTTTGGTAATGATGTAGATGAAAACAATGAGATTAAACTGGATGACTAGTGCAAGAAAGACAAAACTGTATGGAATTATACAGACTGTATGGATTTGAAACCGTCGTACGGATTATTTACGAATTGTGCCATCAGCCTATACCGGCGGATAGAGTTTGTAGCTAGAGGAGAAGATGACGGTGCATGGGCAATGTGAAGACTTAGGTGCAAAGCGTAGCATTTTTATTGGAGGAGTGAACTTTGCTCTAATGACAAAGAGAATAAGAGAAAATTCTAAGAGCTTACTTTTTAATTCAATAGAAAAATTAAATAAGAAAAGAATAAAATAAAAAATAAGAAGAGAACACAAAGACATTTAATACGAATATTTTTATACATACGGAATTTACACAATGACACGTGTCCTTTCACACATATATACAAACTTCTTTCTAACTCAAGCGTCCACATTTTCCACACATGTCACGTGTCACATTTTTTGCCTTGTGAGTGGGACAAAACATTGTTACATCATTGCTATGCCACTCCACTTGGCCAACTTGCGCATACGGTTTTATTTCCTTTTCAAGCTTTTTATATAATATAAAAAGGGGCAGGGGCATCTTCACCGAACTTCCCTCAAAGAGCAATCTGCACTGCAAAGCCTCCAAACCAAACATACCCTTCTCTCTCTCTCTCTCTCTCTCTCTCTAAAACAAAGCACTTGAAACAGCAGCTTTAATCTAGTACTTCTCCGAAGTCATTCTGTTTGAGGAAGACAAAGGCTTTTGTTTATTTGTGGAGAAATGGCAAAGGAGATCAAAAGTTTGGATGCTTGGATTGAGGTTGTACCAGCCCTTTTGATACCCCACCACAAGACTTCCAATTGTCCTCGGTTGGAGACTATTGCTGAGGAAGAGCTTGAGGCTGAGGAAAACTAAAATGAATAGTCCTCTTTTTTTTTTTTTTTTTTTGGGTAACTTTGGAAATTCCACTAATATTTTGTGTACATCTGTAGATTGGTGATTTTGATGTACTGAAAAGTAGATTTAAACTGTTCTTGTTGTAGCTCCGGCTCACTTATTAATGAAATTGTTTCATATTCTGTTGAAATTCTTCTCTCTCTCTCTCTCTCTCTCCCCCTCCTGAAATTTAGCCCAAAAACGACATGAGGGGAAGATTACATGTCGTTTTCCTAACATGGACGACGTTTGGGGAAAAAAAAAAAAAAACAGAAGAAGAAGAAGAAGAAAATAATAGTTTCAGTAAATGATCAAAATAAATAATATATTTTTAAAACATGTGAAGTAAATTACAGAAATAGTAAATTGATTATAAAAATATTTTTTTATTAAAAGTAAATTTATAATTTATTTTGAATATTTAAAATCTTAATATTTATTTTATTTAACTTCATCAAAATGTTATTTGTTAAAATTCGGGGAAAAAAAAAAAAGAAAAAAGAAAGAAAGAAAGAAATCCAGAGGGAACGACGTGTCGGCTCAAACTAATAACGAGGGTCTAGCTTTGAAGAACAAAATGATGGCTTGTCACTTGTGAGTAGGAACGTTTCATTTTTCTCGTATTGCTGGTTTGTCGTTTAATAAATAGAATGTCGTTTTCTCCATGTCAGTGTAGGCGTCATATTTAGAGTGGTTGATTAAAAAAATTTCCAAATGATATTACATCAATGTAATGAATTACCTACGAACACTTTAGTGACCTGTAGTTCCAATCCATACACATGGTAGCAGAATTAAGTAGTTTATCCCAAAAAAAAAAAAAAAAAAAAAAAAAAATTTGTCCTTAACATGAGCGATTTATATTTATATCCAGTATGGTGTTGAGTATGGGGTGTTGATTTATTTTATTTTTTTTCCTACCAAGAAATTTGTTCCTTTTTTAATCCAATACAAAAATGATTGCTTGAAATAATTCATCTTGGCCAGTGACATTTATAATGATTGACAAGAAGTTCAGTGAATAACATGTTTTATGTTGAAAAACAATGACCTAGAATAGTAAAAACTCAAAATTACGTTTGTATTTCGTGGTCATTTCCACGATGGATGGAAATATTCAACCAAAAAGGGATTAAAAACAAAAGGCTCATTAATCTATATGTCTCCAGGAAAATCATGATCAACCAATCTGCAATTTTCTGTTTCCTTTGCTAATAATTTTTTTTTCTTTTTTTTTTTTTTAAGAGAATTTTCATTTAAGGCTAAGATCTAAAATTTTTTAGGAACCACATAATGATAGATCTTTATACTTCTCCAAATTTCTTTATGTTCATGTTACATCCAGAAGGTTCACCCCCGTTGAAAACTTCCCCAACTTTCTTCCCAATTTCATTTTTCACTTGCGCATTAAGAACTTTCCAGGTGGTTTCTCACTTTCTCTCCTCCCAAACAAACCTGGAAAAACGCAAAAAAAAAAAAAAAAAAAAAAAAAAAAAAAAAAAGGTGTGTCGTTTCACTATTGCTTAGAACCAATCCACTAACTTCATGACACGTTGCACCACATTAGCCACATCTTTTTCTTTCGTTTCTTTTTGGCAGAATCCTTGTCCCGATCCTATTAGAAGGCAACATCATTACGATTATTCTATTCTAAGTCGGAATAAGATAATGGTGATTAGTGTTTGGTGATTACCATTTCCACAAAATTAATTAAAAACGACAATTCACAAAAACAAAAAAGAAATAATATAAACGACAGCCAGTGACCGGAGGTCGGCCGAGGGCCGAGGTCACCGAAACGTGGCACCACATGAGTGGTTGAAGTAGGTAGGACCCAATTTCCATGGGGCGGTGGTGGTGAAACGAATGATGATGAATGGTCGGTTTGATCACGCCTATAGCGTCCCATTTCACTGGTGTCACCATGGTCTAGTGATTAGGACCTTGTCCTTGGCCTACAGTTGCCCATTTTGTGGGACCCTCACTGTTGTGTATTACACGCGTCAACTCATGAGTTGATGAAAGACTCCCAAGTCGTCGTCGGTGACATGTTTTTGCCGTAGTCTCACTACTAGGCTATAGTATCTAGCGGTAGATTTTCTTGTAGTATGAGAGTATTTTTTTAACACTATAAGGAAATAGATATCTTAGCCCACCATGTAAGCAACTTAACAACATTCCTCATAATCAAGGAATGATAATTTGGTAATTTGGTAATTAAGGGGACAAAATAGTAATGAAAGAAACTTCAAGAAGGTAATTTTTGGTGAACAAAATTTGCAAAAAACAAGACCCGTGAATAAAAAGTCATGTAGTCAATAACCAATGCCCTTCTGGCAAAACCAAACTTTTGTGGAGAGACTATATTAGAACTTGCTGGAATATAAACCCCCAACTAATCTTTTTTTTTTTTTTTAAAAAAGGAAATTCCAAGCAAAAAAAGGGGGGCCATAGAAATGGAAAGGAAAATAAAATTGTGGTAGTAACTAGTATGGTCGGCAAAAGACTAGGTTTAATAAATATTTTCAGCCCAAGTCCTAGCTAGCAAACACACTTTATATAGACCATTTATGAACCTCAGTCTTCCACGCAAACACACAAAAACAAGCCTAACAAAAGAAAGACGCATCTTTTTTTTTTTTTTTTTTTTTCACTTCTCTCTAGTTACAAAGAGTCGTCTTTTTGATCATGGCAAAGGACGTTGAAGGAGGACACCAAGGAGGGTACTCGGCCAAGGACTACCAAGACCCTCCGCCGGCGCCGCTCATCGACGCGGAGGAGCTGGGGCAGTGGTCCTTCTATAGGGCCATCATTGCCGAGTTTGTGGCCACTCTCTTGTTCTTGTATGTCACTGTGCTCACTGTCATTGGCTACAAGAGCCAGATTGACCCGAAAAATGGCGGCGACGACTGCGGCGGCGTCGGCATTTTGGGCATCGCGTGGGCCTTTGGCGGCATGATCTTCATCCTTGTCTACTGCACTGCCGGCATCTCAGGTGAGTCTCCTCTTCCTACACTACTTCGGTCATAATTAAGTTTTTATTTTTATAATCGACATAATTACTGTTTGCAGAATAGCAAATAATAAGAAACAAATAAGAAAAATTATCGGAACGTAACTAATGTGAATATAAAATATTACCTGCTCAAAAAACTTTGGTTTTTATATGAATTGTAGCACATGGAATTTTCTGTTAAAAAAAAAATGGCCTTAAAAAACACAATAGTTTACTCTTCAATCGACTATAGAAAGAAAAAAAAAAAGAAAAAAAATATATATTTTTAGGGAAAGTACACCTTATTTTCTCTGTTTCTCACAAAAAGGTAATGGTCTTTGGCATAAATGTTATTAGGAAGATTATTATTATTATTATTATTATTTTGGCATGAATTGTAGCTTAATGGTATGAATTTGATGAAAATGCACAGGGGGACACATAAACCCGGCGGTGACATTCGGGCTATTCTTGGCGAGGAAGGTGTCGTTGGTCCGAGCCATTTTGTACATGGCGGCTCAGTGCTTGGGGGCCATCTGTGGCTGTGGCCTCGTCAAGGCCTTCCAGAACTCTTTCTACAAAAGGTACGACGGCGGAGCCAACTCTCTCAACGACGGCTACAGCACTGGCACCGGATTGGCTGCCGAGATCATCGGTACCTTTGTTCTCGTCTACACCGTCTTCTCAGCCACCGACCCCAAGAGAAACGCTAGGGACTCCCACGTTCCCGTACGTATAATCTTTAAAAAAAAAAAAAAAAAAATTATTTATCACCACCAGTGATACATCAAATTTTCAATCGTGACACTGTACATGACTACAGGAACACATTTAACATTTCTTTTTGAACGGTGACACGACAGGTGTTGGCACCACTCCCAATCGGGTTCGCCGTGTTCATGGTTCACCTCGCGACTATCCCCATCACCGGAACCGGGATCAACCCAGCTCGGAGCTTCGGAGCCGCTGTGATTTTCAACCAGGACAAGCCATGGGATGACCAGGTATGAATCTTTCCCCCTAATCATACCACATCACGCATTAATTTCTCTCCAATTTTGGTCACTCTTTTTTGTTTTTTTTGGGGGTGATATTTCAGTGGATCTTCTGGGTGGGACCCTTCATTGGAGCTGCAATTGCTGCCTTTTACTACCAATACATCTTGAGAGCTGGTGCAGTCAAAGCCCTTGGATCATTCAGGAGCTCTACCAACATCTGATTTGGAAGAAAAGGACCAAAAAAAAAAAAAAAAAAAAGATTCGGAAGGGAACGGTCATGTAATATTTGGATATGTATACGGTTTTTATGTACTCTTTTGTATTGGGGCACTTGTTTTAAATGTGTCCCCTAATGTTTACATTTTTCCTTGGCCTTTTGTCTCTGTTATTCTGCATCGTTTTTCCTTGCTTTTCAGTGTTTGTGTACTGATCATGGTTATCACAAGAAATTAATGATCAGCCTATTTGTGTTGTTTTGTCTCTATTCCATCACTTTTATGTCATTTTAATTTCAATAACACACACACACACACACACATATATATATATATCACTTGTGGTTGTTTTCCCTTGAGATGGTGGCTTTTACAATATTTAATTTGTGTAGATAGCATTGAACTGAATAAATATATACATTCAACACAAAAGAAGAGAATATAAATATATAAATATATATACATATATGTATGTACATTTATTTATTTTTTATTAAGGTATACATTCTTAAGTGGGACGGAATTAGACAGAGTTTACTTTGTTATAGGAGGAGCAAAGGCGGCTGATGTGATATTAACACAATAAAAAATATTTAATAGGTTAACAACTTTTTGGTCTTTTAAATGTTGGAACTCAAAAGCATAAGTGAGTAGAAGATAAGATTGGCTAGTTTGCGTGTTTTGAGGCTTAATAGTATATTAGCATTAGTTATGGAAGACAGTGTTATATTAAAGCTCCACTTTCAAGTAATATGCAATATGCACTTACAAAAGATGAAACCTGTTATAATATACACACACACACACACACACATATATATATATATAATACACACAATTACAATGTTAGATTAGACTTATTGAGTGATGACTAATTAAAGTATATAGTAAGTACAGATGTGTTTGTTGGAGTGCAAAAAAAGAAATTGCTTATGATAATCATCATTTAATTAATACTAAAATACACATATTTATTAGCTAATCAAACATTATCTCTTATACTTTTAGGTGGCATACATTTGCAGCTACTTAATCATTGAAGGGTAGGGACAAAATGGAAATAGCACATACTAAATCTCACAGAATGAGGAAGCAACTTATTTAATCTCATTTTGTTATCCAATTACAAAAAGATAGAACTGCTGGTTTTTCTGTATAGGCTTCTAATACTCTGGAGATCCCCTGTTCTAGGCTTTGATGTAATAATACATAATTTCTTTTTCCTCTTGATTGGCCCCTCATGTTGACAATTTCCAAACTATATATGAAGCTAGTAAAGTTAAAAAAGAAAAAAGAAAAAGAAAAAAAGGGCCAAATCTTCAAATGTATTTCTCTTTTTTGTATCCCCTCATGTTCAAAATGTGAAAAAAAAAAAAAATAAATAAATAAAGTTTTCCCTAATTATGTATGCATCATTTTCAACCTCTTTCCATGGGTTTTCTAGTTAATAACTTGACTAAGAAATATTGTCATATTAATTAACATTTTCCCATCGCATTTCAGAATCACATTAAAGATTTGGAAAACGAATTGCTTTCACCATTGGAGACAATGCCATTACGCGCAAAAATAAAAGTTGTCACATTGGATTTATTCCCTCCTTTTCATTATCTAGCACCAGAAAAGAAGAAAAAAAAGAAGGGGAAAAAAAAGAGAAGAGAATATATATATATATTTTAAAACATAATTTTGCAACGCCTCATTATTATTATTATTATTATTATTTAAACATCTATATAGAGCTCTTCAACACCCACCAAATTCAGATAAAATAGTCTCTCTTCTTCTTATTCCCTAATCACATTACATTACATCTTCCATTTCACTTTTCCACTCTCTTTTTCTCCCCTAGATTCCCAGATATTCAATTTTGTGAATTTCATATCCAAAATTATTTTTAAACAATTGTTTAAAAAAAACAAAGAAAAAAAAAAAACAAAACAAAAAACAAAACTCAGTAATGGCATTTGAGCTCTCCGAGCTTTCTCTCTACATCCTCATACTGCTTTCCTTGGCATTAGCCCAAACGACAGCCAGAAGAGCCCAAATGCTCTACATCCTCAAACTGCTTTCCTTAGCATTAGTCCAAACGACAGCCAGAAGAGCCCAAATGCTCCCATTACCAAGCAACACCACCACAATTCCTTCCTCAAACGACACAAAACCCTTAATCACAAACGACAACAACTCCACTACCACTACTACACCCAAACATATCAACGTCATCAAACCAATATCTCAATCTTCTCAAGAAACCACTAACGATCTTCCTAAAAATTTACCCCTCTCCCCACAATACTTCGCTTCTCCTCCCAATTCCCGAGAAGCAGCTAAACAAACGACGAGTTTTTCGCTCCAGATGTTCAAAACGCAACGTCTTCTCCTTCATAATACCTCGTTACTTCTGCCAACTCCCGAGAAGCGGCTAAAACAAACGACCAGTTTTTCATTCTAGATGTTCAAAACGCAACATAGTCTTCTCCAGAATACCTCGTTACTTCTTCCAACACCCAAGAAGCCACTAGAACAAACAACGAGTTTTTAACTACTGACGTTCAAAACGCAACGTCATCTACTCCACAAAACTCCGTTTCCTCTCCCAAGTCTCAAGAAGCCTCTAAAACAAACGACGATGGGTTGCTCACTCCAGATGTTCAAAACGACACGTCGTCTCCCCCGAGATATTCAAAACTCCAAAGCACCTTCACCTCAAGTCAGGGGCCAACAAAACGACATGTCGTTTAACATCCCTCTCACTGCTCCTATCCCTGTACCGGCATCGGCGACCATAGCCGACGACTTCATCTCACTGTCCACGGACTTATCGGACCACGAAAACTCTCTGAAAGTTGCTCCGACGGATCTGGTAGCCATCGACGACAGCGGCGACTACAGCGTCGACGACAATCCGGCGCCGCCGTTGGTGGTGTTGCCGTCGACTTATGAGGCGGACGGAGAGCCAAGACCTGTCCCGGACGGTGGTGATTTTGGCCGGTGCTATTTGCTTGGTCGGAGTCGGAGGATTTTTGTACAAGAAGAGCAAGCGCGATTCACTCAAGAAGTCGCAATATCAGTACTTGAGTAAGAAGGACGTCGAGAACTAATATATATATATGTGTGTGTGTGTGTGTGTAAAATATTGGGTTGTTCTAAGAGATTGTTATCGTCTACGTAAATGTAGTAGCATAAACATATATATATATATATATATATATTATATACGATTTGAATGTTTGAGTCATGTGGTATTAGTCATGATTTTAATGATCATGATTTTGTTCAGAATCGGCTTAGTATATTATATATGTAGTTTGGTCATGCATGAAGTTTTGAAATCGAGTAGTTAGTATGCGTTTTTATTTTTGGCAAGAATAATTTGGAATTGAGGGAACCCTCATGAGAAGGTGCTAATTAACAGCTTTCAGCTATTCAAGAAAAGAAATATTACACACATATTCCATGGGGTGACCGTTTTCGTCCGTTTGGTAAACTGGAGCCGTTGGATGCTGAAGCCATTGATACGGACGGCTAGCAATTGTTCTTCAAAATCAAAAGGGGATAGTCAGTTAAAAATCTGTCTGTGGCAGATTGTAGGCTGAGGAAAAAGCGCGTCCAGAGGGAAAAGGAAGAAAACATTTTATACAAACCATATTTATGGTTATTGATACAAACCATCTGTAAATATATGCCACAAGCTTGTAACTTGGATGGTCGATAACATAAACCTCAGTTTTCTAATTTACATTTCGGAATTTTTTTTTTCAGCCTACTCTTTTCTATTAAGCCTGGCATAGTCTTAACGCAGTCATTGTGCCAATTGGATCACCTTGTTCTAAATTTAAACGTAAAAACAATGTCCAAATTCGTTGTCACTCGAACAACTCCACTTCCTTATTATTATTTACCTGGTGTTTTGAACACAAAACATGTTACTTTACTCTTTAGTGGTGTTATTGTGTAGATTCCAGCCTCAATAATTTGAAAACTTTGCATGGTTCCATTCTATATATTTTTGGCTCTATCTTACTTCATTTACTTTTTTTTTTTACCAAACCGGTTTAATAAACCAAACAACATTTTCATTGGCTGTTAAATTCTAATGAAAGTTTCCTTAAAATTATACATAACTAAAAAACCAACTCTATTTTTCTATTATTGTTGTATATCATTCGCAACAAACATCACTAAACTGATTAACGTCAAAGCTCTAACAACCTCGATTACGCCTTTGTGTATGAAATGAAGATTGAAGTTGTTTTTCTTCCACTACTATAGACGTTTACAAATCGAAATTTACATTTCCACACTGCCTTAGCTTTTTACAAAAAACAAACAAAATCCGATCAACTGTATTGCTAAAATATCTGGTACAACATCAAAAAAATTTATTTTAATCTCAAAAATATAACCAATGATAAATTATTGATTCTAAACTCATAAACATTACAACAACATTACTAAAAAAACAGTTTTCCATCAACTGGGATTACTTGATTTCAACCTCTTAATTACTTGCTTACATTCACACCTTTGGTCTATATTGCATGACTTTGGTCTCAATTACTATCGCTGTATGAAAATAAAATCCAGACGTTACAAGTTCTAGGACCTACTTAAATATTATATGAAATTTGTCTCATTTACTAGACATATATGAAAACCTCCATTGTACGATTTTCTACTAGAATTACCTCTATGCCCTTATGACAATTTCTATCTTCTCCAACTAGTCCCTTGACTTATTCATTCCATTCATACTAGTTTCCCTTCATTTTCCAGGCCAGTGGACCCACTGCACACCTACAAACAGGCTTCTTTTCTTCATAATCCTAACATACCTACAGTCTAGGTCATCACCGCATTTTATGCACCATCGATTAGAAGCCTAACCCTATATATATATATATATATATATATATATATTTATTTATTTATTTATTTATAACAGCTTTCAGCTGGTTTTTCTTTGGGGAATAAGCCATGCTTTCAGCTAAAAATTTAGATCATATCTAATACATTTATCTATATTGATACGCTACATATTTATTGCAAAAGAGTCTAAAAAAAGAATGTTGTCCTACTTTATGTTTTATGTGTAATATTATTTTTATTTTTGTCTGTCATTACTATATTTTAAAGCTTATAAAAATGAATTTTTAATATTTAAATGGTCTAAAATAAAAAAAATATTCTAATAATTATTAGATGAAATAAATGAAGATATCGATCACTACAAATTTATTATAAAGATTAGCATATAATAAATTCGACATTAATTATAAAACTCTATAGAAGAACATTTCTTTTGTTTACGAATATAATATTCACATAGATATATTGGAGATGATCGTGCATTAGTAACAAAATAAACAATACAATAGTAACCTCAGCTGTCATGAGCTTTTCTTTGTTAAACACATGGACATGAATAGTCGAGATTGATATGTCATTGACACCTTGTATAATTATTTTTTTTTTACCTTGCTTGCTTTAGAAATGCAAAGAATGCCTATGGCAAGGACAGAAAGGAGCCATGATTTGAAAGTTTTATTTTAATTTATTAATCGTGCGTTCAAAGAAACGTTGCAGGATTCTCGCATTGAAAAGATACAACTCGTTCTTTGCAACCTCTCTTAATAAATGGTAGAATATGAACTTTGAGCACTTAACTTGTAAAATACGTACTTGTTTAATTTTCAACTACACATGGCTTTAAATGAGGAACTACTGTGGATAAGAGGTTGTCTGGAAAAGCCCGTAATGGGTAAAAAACATAATCCATAATTGTAAAAAGGTAAGAAATAATAGTAGAGTTTAAAGGACGTGAATGTAAAATCACATCTTAAAGTAGCTGAAGAGAGAAGGAGAAGGCTGTGGTGCTTGTATTAGAAAGGTAAGTTAATATGTTAAATATTTATATAATGGCTCATAGTCCATAAATGGTTGATGAAGTGTCCAAAGAAAGATGTTAATGACAATAAAATTATACAGTAAAGCTCTTAAAAGGTTAGGGAGAGTCTTTTTCTATTTAGCATTATTTTTCTTTTTGACTTTGCAAAAAAACTAACAATACGTCAGAGTAAAATATGGATAATATTCGTAAAAATGTGATTATTTTGCATAAATGACAACCGTTAAGGAATAAAAAATGAAGTTAGTACTAATAAAATGCTCCCATTAATAAAATATTAATCAAGCACACGATAGTATTATCGTATTTTTACAACATTCTCATTAATACAATACGAATCAAGCACGAGGAAACTAAAATGGTTTGGCATGCCAAAGAACTAGTAGATACGTAGGACGATACAAGAAAAGAGAGCAAGGAATAAAAGAGAAGGACATATTCTCATGTGCAACGTTGAGTATTTTTTTTTCAAACAGACATTGTCTCTTCTTTTATAATAATTCGGTTAAGAAAGAAATTAATGTTTTTTACCAAAAAAAAAAAAAAAAAAGGTAAATTGGTACGTTAGTCCCTGAACTTTTAATTTTGTGTAATTTTGGTCCCTAAACTTTTTCCATGGCTAGAATGCCCCTGAACTATTAAAATGTTGTTACTGTTGTTCTTTTACGTTAACTTTTGGATGGAATCCGTTAGTTAGCATCACTTTTTGATCAAATCACTAACATATTTTGTTTAAAAATTAACATAAATAATTAGTGTAGCAACATTTTAACAGTTCAGGGGTATTCTCTGTTCTTTTTTTCCTTGCTGAAATGACCATAAACTATTAAAAATATTGCTACAAGAGTAATTTTTGTTAATTTTTGGACGAAATCCATAGTTAGCATCATTTTTGGATCAAATTACTAACAGATTCTGTCCAAAAATTAAAGAAAATGACTAGTGTAGTAACATTTTAAAAGTTTATGGGCATTCCAGTTACGAAAAAAAAAGTTCAAGGATCAAAGTTATCCAAAATTTAAGGACAAAAAAAAGTGGTGAAAAATTCATTTTCTTGTGCCAATGATGAAAAATACAAATAATCATTTGTGATTACATATATTTTATAGTTATAATTTTATATCCAATTTCATCAAAAGATGTAAAATTTGAATATCTCGTGGCAAGTTTTAAAAAAGACAAATAATCATTCTCTCAATGCATTTTTTTTCTTCTCGCATTCTTTTTTGTTTTTTTTAATAATTACTTTTGACTTGTATTGGTTCATTCTATGGCATTTAAATGTAGGAATAGATATGTAATCATATAAAAAAAATTATTTTTCTATTTCCTATATGGAGCAGTTCAAACTAATTTTATGATAACAAAATGGTATTAGAAATATTTAGAAAAGTAGCTCAAACAGAACGACGTCGTCCTAAAATAAAATACCAGCCTTGCAAGGATAAGTTGTCTGCCTTGGCAATATCATATTGATATTTCCAAGCTCCGGTACGTAAAATTACACAAAAGTAAAATACAAGTCCTAGGAAAGTCTCTTCTCAAGCTCTTCTCCGTCTCCAATTTCCGTCCAAACCACTCTCTCTCTCTCTCTCTCTCGCTAAAAGGTAAGTCCTTTCATAACCATGGAGTTCTTTCTCTCTCTAAAATCCTTTGGTTTTGTTTTCCACTACTCTTCTACTAATTATTGACCCAGATCTTCGAGTTCTTGACTGTTGTAGTCTCAATGTTTTTTTCAATCTGCCCCGATTTAATCGCTTTTTGCTTTTTTTCTTTTTCAGAAATTGAAATCTGTTCTGTATTATTTATCGGAAATTTTACTTAGATTCAGAACAAAATCTGTGTAGGAAGTGAATCAAGTATCGAAATTTATAATTTTTTTTTGGGTTTATTTCCTGTCTTCGATTCTGAATTCTGATCTGTTTTCCGTAGATCGGTTTAGTTGCTGTTGTAGATTATTAGTGGATTGTATCTTCGAAATCTGAAATTCCCATGGATTATTGATCTGTTATGTTTTTTGTGAATCTTGTCCTGTTGCCTTTTATCAATTTTGATAATTTGAATCAGTAATGAGGTTAAGTATAAAAAAGAAAAGAAAAACCACTATACACTGGGAAAATTTGGCATTTTAGATTGTTTTTCTTGCCAAACAAAAACTTTTTTTTGAGTCATTTTGCTTTGAAGTTGATTTAGGTATAAAGGTAAACTCTCATATCACATTGCAATCATATCAATTCAACAATTTAACTGAACTTAATGAAAATTGGCGGGTCATGATTGTGGCTACCAGCGGGGTTGTTGTTACCAGCGCAGTGGATATTGTCGCCAAGTAATGAAATTTATTGGATTCTGAACAAATTCTGTGTAGGAAGTGAATCAAGTATCGAAATTTAGATTTTTTTTTTTTTTTTTTGGGGTTTTAATTTCTGGTGGTTCATTGGGTAGGATGGCGGAATGAACTAAGAAAGCTTTTTCGTAAGGTAAATCTCTTTCTACAAGGAATTCAAAAAGTTTTTTTTATGCTACAAATAAATAATCAAAGATTGGAATAATCGGAGTTGTTCTGACTCGAAAAGCAGTCAGTCTTATCTGTTTATAATTGGAATTTTTTTAAATTTTTTATAAGTTAAAAAAAAAAAAAAAACTTATAAAAATTTGTATTATATTCTTAAGCTTAAGTAAATTCTTAAGTAATATAGTACTACATTTTAGAATTTTTCTGATCTGTTTTCAGTAGATTGGTTTATTTGCTGCACTAGATTGTGAGTAGATTGTATCAGTTCAACACTCAATTTTGCTGCTTGATCTGAATCTCCGTTTCTTTTCTAGTTACTGTTAACTTTGTAAAAATATTAGAATTCCATGATTTAGGTTGTCATTCTGTTGAATGACAAGACAATATTGTTGTTGTTTCCTCTCTTTTTCTTTATCAGAATTGTCCTTTAATGTTTATTTTACTCTCTATCTATCTCATTCTCATGATGAGCTGCAGTATTTCCAGATATCATGGCCTCGAGCAGGAGTCAAGGTGGAATTCAACAACTGCTGGCTGCAGAACAAGAAGCTCAACATATTGTGAATGCTGCCAGAAGTGGTACATTTGTTTTTCCTCTAGTTTAAATGCTTATATGCTTGTTGATTCCGTAACAATGCCAATTCTGTGCGTTATGCATATAAAAGAGGTTTTTCATTTATTCAATTGTTATTGGCCTTTCCATAGACATGTGCCTATATCGATTCACTACGTTAAACGAATGTGGTATCAAGTTTGTGCTGTTTGGGCTGTTGTTCTATGCTTTCCAAGTTCTAAAATTCTCATGGAATATTTTTGATTTCCTAGTTTTCTTCTATTTCTGTGTTCGGAGAGAGAGGGGAGGGGGTGTTGTTTTTAGCTATTTATATTTTGTACTGCTGTTCTGCATGTTGATTTATGCAGCTTAACGTATGGTACCTGGTTTTGCTCTCAGCGAAATTTGCTAGACTGAAACAAGCCAAAGAAGAGGCTGAAAAGGAGATTGCTGAATATCGTGCACATGTGGAACTTGAGTTCCAGAAGAAAGTTGCTGCGGTAAGTTTGCACTTAGCCAAGAATTTTCAGCTGCGAAAAGCTGATTTGTTGATGATGCCCATTTTATGTTTCCATTTTTAACTTTTATCAAATGATATTAACTTGAATCTTATCAATGGTTTCCGTTCCTTCTATTGCTTATCTTAGTCATAATTTATTATGCGGTGATTTTTAACGATGTTCATGTTGCGTTGTCACTGAGCAGAGCAGTGGAGATTCAGGTGCCAATGTCAAGCGTCTTGAACAAGAAACGGAGGCCAAGATCCATCACCTGAAAACAGAGGCATCAAGAATATCTCAGGACGTCGTCGAAATGCTTCTGAGGCATGTCACAACCGTGAGAAACTAAGAAAGAGGGAGACTAGTCACACTTGTGGCAAACATGAAGAATTACATTCTTTTCGTGTGATCTTATCCTTCGGTTTCCTGTTTGATTTATTAATTTATTATGTCATGGAGCTCTTCTATCAAGCAAATAACTTATTGTGTACACTGTAAGAAATATTATATCGGAGAAATTTCTGCTATTCTTCGTTTGAATAATGGAATCGAATAAAACTGCGTGTGACATATTATCACCTGTAGGGACTGGGATGAATACTTATGTGCCGTGTGAAACATGTGAAGAGACAGAGTTGTCTTAAACTGCCAATTTGGTAGAAGCTGTCACATTTCTTTGAGATGGTCTATGAAATAATTTGCTATTTCCTATGTTCAGTACCGGACACTCGCATGTCGTTTATGTCTTTGCATTTTTTTTTCGTAGTTTTACCATGAATGACCGACTGTTCGGCTAGCTTTTCACTGTTCTTGTGAAAGAGGTTAGAGGGGGGAGATTTTTGGAAGTTGATCTGAAGGTGCGTTTTCTGCTCATTCTTTTTTTTGTTGAAATAACCTTGTGTTTCCCAAAATTACCATCTATTGAATCCAAAACGAGATGAATAAAACAGAAAACGATACAACTTTGAAAATAAAAAATCAGAGGGTCTAAGGTTGGAATGGTTACGAGTGTTCCATACTTCCAAAAATGAGAGTGTTGTCTAATGTTTGTGTTTTTTTGGTTAGATACAATGCCCAGCCATTCTGACATGATCCTTAACGTGCAAAACAAAATTATCTCTGATAAATCAAACTTCCAACATATGATCTTGTTCTACATACCATACTAGCATATTTTTATATCCACAGGATCCCATCTTCTTTGCTCTTCTATTTTCCTCATCCCAAAGGCTGCCAAAGAGAGTGAAAACTGTGAAAGAGACCTATCCATGCCAACGTTCGACCAACTATGAAACTGAAGTCAAACTGTCTTTCAATGCCTCAAATTCTGGATCTGGTTAAAATCACATTAAAAAAATAAAAATAAAAAATAAAAATAAAAAAAAAGAGGAAAAAATGTTAAACTCACCGACGGTTCCAAACATTACACACCAGGCAGTGATCCGGTCCAAAAAAACAACATTTTCCTTGGATACCTTTGTATAGGCTATGGCCAATGCAGTTTTATATTGCACTAAGTTATCAAACACGTTGAAGAGAGAAAAGAGAGAGTGCATATTTCTAAACATTTTGCACAATTGCAAAAACAAAGAAGAGTCTAAGATAAGGTTTTGGGACAGACCACATGGAGGGTCAGTATCAATTCTAAGAAGTGGGTCCCATAAACAAAAAAACAAAAAGGGACAACATCATGCGGTTCATTCAATCCCGCCCCATGCCTTTCGTTTTCTTGTTCTTTTATCCCGGGATCTTTCTGCCTCAAAACTTACGATTTTGACAAAACTAGAGGTCCTCTGTGTTGTTATTTGGATTATCCATTAATCTTTAGAGGACTAATATTAGCAGGTGAATAATTTCTTAAACACCACATGCTTTAATACTCTAAAAGGAGTATTGGTGCTGTTATTAATGTTGAATATGATCCTCACATATTTGATGCTTTCGAGGGGCGAAACTAGTTACATATTTCAATGGGTTATATATCAAAGTTTTCAATAGTGTATGAAAAGTAAATGGGCTCCATTTTAAACCGTAAATTCTATCATAGATTTTGTCTATTTTTATATATGTTTTTATCTTGATCGGATTTTAATCAGATTTAGAAACAAACATTCAAGAACAAGGATATCTTACTATAAAAAAACTCCTAAAATTAAATTGTAAGCAAACAATAAATAAATAAAATGTTTCGTTATTAGCAAACAATGAACTAAAATTTGGAAGAGCATGGTAGATCCCAAGTGACTTGGATGAACAAAGTTCAAACATTGAACACTAATAAAGAACTGGATTTGGTGGTGGACCAAAGAGATCTTCATCGGTTCCACACCAATTTTAGCTCAATCCACCAATCAGATTTGGTTTTTGTTGTATTTGGATTTACCAGCACCACTCCATACAGCTCCATTATGAGTTTGGGTTTGAATGACTGTTATTTAAAAAAAAAAAAAAAAAAAAAAAGCAAATGTGTATATACATATGTACATCTACATATATATATATATATATAGAGAGAGAGAGAGAGAGAGAAGGCAGGCACTGTGACTCAAAGAGAAGGGAAAGTTAGCCAACCAAACTGGCATTGGTAATTTGATCCAAAAAAAAAAAAAAAAAGGCCAGACAGCTCTGACTAAGCGACCATGTGACTCCATCTTGGTTGAGAATTTCTAGGACAAATCTTTAGCACCTTTCTGTACAGTATTCCCACAACTTTAGCTCTTACTGCAGAGGCTGGGAGTTCAATTATGCATTGATCATGCTTCCCTTTCTTCAAAGACTACAAGTGATCCTTTTTAGATTCTGTTTGCTTCGTATGCTAATTTTCAAAATGGATGTAGAAATAGTAAAACTGATAATTTTTTTTAACTTTTTACATTATTTTTTTTTAATTTTAAAAATAGATGGATATATTATTCTAAGACACATTTTAAATAGTACCATTTCAGGATCCTTTTGAAATCTCTTTGAAATTTTAAATTCTTTTCCCAATACACTATTTCTAATATAATTTATTATCATTTTATACTTTCCGAATAAATTTTAGACTCTTTTTGTTTTCAAGAAGGAAAATTTTTTTATACATCTAAAAGTCATCTTATTCTTAAAATGAAATGACTTTCATATTTTAAACAAGAAAATTTTTCATTTTAAAAACGAATATGTGATCTAAATAGGCCGTTAATCTTTGAATTATAATACTATTGATATGGTAATAGTAATATACAGTTTCACATATTAAAAAATAGAATAATATTAAAAGTATTAATTTTAATTCTAAATTTTGAGTACTATTACTAAGCGACATATGAATTGTTATTTTTTAATTGGTAAATCTTAAAATAATTGACACGTTAATTAAAATTAAAAGATTACATATATCAATAAAAAAAATATAATGTATTGTTATGTAAATTGAAACTAAAAAATGGAATTAAAATTAGTTTGCATTTGATGTATGAGTTTGAAATGAAAATTTTAAATTAAAATTAATTGACTTTTTAAAAACTAATTAAAATTTTTATTGATTAAAAGAAGAGATAAAAATTGATATGAAAATTTTAAATTCAAATATAAAAACCAAAGGAATCCTTACTGTCCTAACATTATCCTTCATAAGAACTCAAGGGACGGATAGAGTCAAGTACCATTTGGCTCTTCTTTCTGAAAGGAGGGGGGAAAAACAGTAGAGTCCATTTTGTCTTGATATATATATATATATATATATATATATATATATATTTTTTTTTTGTTGTTTAGGAAAAGTACAAAAATCTGGGGTGGTTTTGCTAAGATACAAAATCTATTAAATTTTTTTTTGCCGTTTATTTATTTTTGGACAATCGGCTAATGCTTGGAAGTGGGCAACTATCTATCCCTTAATCCATAATTATTTTTTTTTTTTTCCAGAAAGTGGCTTATCAAGCTAATTATTATTATTAGTATTATTATTATTATTATTATTATTATTATTATTTTGCCTTTCTATTTTTAATATCTTTCGGTGCATTTGGCATCTATTCAGACCACCCCCACTACTTGCTAACTCATCTCACTGCCATACCATGCTTTTCGTCTCAATGCATAAAACAATTGAAGCAACGTCCATGTTCTCCTCATTTGTGTTCCAATCCAAATAATGATTTGAATTAACTTCTCTAAATTATTTTTGGTCGCTTATGGCTGAAACAAAATTTAATGTTTTGTACCAAAGATTATAAACTTTTCAATCAAATCAATATCTCAATTCGAATTACTTGATTTTAACAAAAACCTAGACCTTTAAAGCTAGAACTTAATGCATGTTTGTAAATATTGTATCCGATCAAAATTAGGTTAAAAATAATATTTGATACACATATAATAACAGATGATATAATTTGGAGGAAAGTTCATGAACAGCAATTGTCCCAACATAGGTAGAAACGTACCGTTGACAAAAGTTCAGTGATTAAAAGGCTAAACCAAACTTTGACGAACATTTACTTTTAACCCCCAGTCATGACAGGGCACATTTAACTTCATTCTTAGGTTAAATTCAACTTTCACGTGACATCCTATACAGTTAAAAATAGTAACTGTCTTCAGTACTTTCTCAGCTTCTAACTGTACAACCAAAAACCGTAAAAAAAACAAAAAAGAAAAAGAAATGGCTGCGCAACCCATGTTCTTTCATCGTCACCTTCCTTCAAGTCTAAGCAGAGCTCAGGCCATTTTCACACAACAAGCTCAAAAAAACCAGAACTTGATGCCACTACTGATCTCAGTAGCTTTGCACCAGCAACAGCCTAATAACCAGATTCCATGCAAACCCAGTTCTTTTCTCAGTCTCTGCACTTTCTATTTCTTCTTCTATTTTGGTCGACACCCGCATCTGGGTTCGGATCAATGGGCCCCATCTCGGCCTCCTTCGGCGAAGATGACTGCTTCTTCTGCGCCATAGACGCCAGCGGCAAACAGGAAGTCATTTGCTGGGGCAAAAACTTGAACACCTCCTCAGCAGCACCGCCGTCGTCTTCGTCACCTCCTTCCTCCACCGTTTTCAACAACATCCCTCCCATGGCGGCGCTCTCCGGCGGCGAAGGCTTTCTCTGCGGCATTTTAGCGAACGCCTCCCAGGCATACTGCTGGACCCCGATCGACCCAGATGGTAACACGACAGATCTCGTCCCTCCCGTGTTTTCCACCATCGCTTACTCCCACATCGCCGCCGGGAAGAGCCACGTCTGCGCCGTCAGAGGGTCGTACTACTCCGATCACGACTCCGGTACTGTCGACTGCTGGGACATCATTAAAACTCGGAACAACAAGAGTTTGACTTCCAGACAAACCGCCATGTTTCACGACCAGTCCATCACAAACCTCGTCCTCAAAAACATCGTCTCAGGAGAAGGATTCAGTTGCGGAAGTATTAGAGAAGGTGGGCTAATCTGTTGGGGACCACACTCCAACAGTTTAGGAATCTCCGAAACAATGTCATCATCTTCGCAGACATCAACAAACTATATGGTTTTAGCATCTGGGAGGACTTCCCTCTGCGGAATCTCCGAGATTTCGAGAGAAGTAACTTGCTGGGGCATGAAAAATTGGTCCACTGTTCCGCCGAACGGCACTCGGTTCGTGTACTTGTCTTCCGGGTCTGAACACTTCTGTGGGATCCGAGAAGACAACCACGAAATCGAATGTTGGGGGAGCTTCAATTCGTCGTATATTCCGAAGCGTTCGGGGTTTAAGGCCATTGCTTCGTCGGACTTCGCGACGTGTGGGATTCGAGAGGAAGATTTGGTACTAGATTGTTGGGCTAATTCCAATGCTTCCTCTTCGACTTATGACCCGCCATTGGAGCTCTGTAGTCCGGGGCTTTGTTCTTCCAATTCATGTGGTTTCGGAGAGTTTAGTTTCAATGCAAGTGTGTTGAGTGAGCCTGATTTGACCAATTTATGTGTAAGGAAAGATTTGAGGATTTGTTCGCCTTGCGGGACTAATTGCTCGGAAGGTTTCTTCTTGTCTAGTCCTTGTACTGGGAATGGTGATAGAGTCTGCACGCCTTGCTCTCTCTGCCAGAACAGCTCTTGTTGGGACACTTGCGGCGTCAAGTCCCCGCCAGAGATGAGGCGTCTCTGGCGCCACCTCCGCCGCGTGACGATCATAGTTGGATCTTCCGCCGCAGTGCTTTTGTTTATCCTGCCTGGCGCGTGGTGTCTTCTTCCGTGGTTCCTTGTTGGTGGAAATTCTAGACAAGATGAGGAAGGGAAGGCAAAGAGACAGTTCAAATCTTGTATTGGGAAACCCGAGTTGGAGGCGTTGGAGGAAAATCCGGATCCGCATTTCCATTCTCCCCAATCCACTGCAGCGTCTTGTCCCGGTGTTGCTCAAGTGTTCAGGCTCTCTGAGTTGAAGGATGCCACAAATGGGTTCAAGGAGTTTAATGAGCTGGGGAGAGGGAGCTATGGCTTTGTTTACAAGGCTGCGCTCGCCGATGGAAGGCAAGTTGCCGTGAAAAGGGCTAATGCGGCGACTATTATTCATTCCAATAGTAGGGACTTCGAGATGGAGTTGGAAATCCTCTGCAAGATTAGGCATTGCAACATTGTGAACTTGTTGGGTTATTGTTCCGAAATGGGGGAGAGACTTCTTGTGTATGAGTACATGCCTCATGGGACACTTTACGATCACCTCCATGGCGGGCTTTCTCCACTGAATTGGAGCCTTAGATTGAAAATCTCAATGCAAGCTGCAAAAGGGCTTGAGTATCTTCACGAGGAATTCACGCCCCCGATTGTGCACCGCGATGTCAAGACCTCAAACATCCTTTTGGACTCTGAATGGGGCGCGAGGATTGCTGATTTCGGGCTCATCACTCCAAGTGATCACAAGGATTTTAGTGAAGGAGATTTGGGGAGTGATGTATACAACTTTGGGATTGTGCTACTAGAGATTCTCAGTGGAAGGAAAGCACATGACAGAGATTACAACCCTCCAAGTATAATTGAGTGGGCAGTGCCTTTGATCATGCAGGGAAAGGCGGCTGCGATAATCGACCGGTATATAGCTCTCCCGAGAAATGTCGAGCCTCTGCTTAAGCTTGCTAAGGTAGCGGAACTGGCTGTGAGGGTGAATCCTACCAAGCGTCCTAGCATTTCGGAAATCGCGTCTTCTTTAGAGCAAATTGTGAAAGATGGCTTGATCTTGTAGTTTTAATAACAAAAAAACTACTTGCACATTGGAAAGAGAAATGGCTGCTCCTCTTCAACTGTACATTTGATATGAGATTCTTGTAAATGAGGCTTTACTTATCACACTTTCCTTTTCGTTTATTGCAACACAAAAAATATTTTGGCATTCCAAATTTGATTTCCTTCTTGGGAGGTCTTTTTTTTTTTTTTAATAAAATAAAATTTTCGCCTTCCTCGTTAGCACTCTTGAGAGATCAATCAAGAGAAATTTATCCCCTTTTTTTTTTGTCACATTTTATTGTTTATTACATAGTCTTTTCATTTTTTTGTTCCTTGATATTGAGAGCTGATAACGGTGATTATTCATAATTAAGCAAAGATATGACATTTCCTAGAAGTGTCTTGTTGGTCTTTTCTTGTTTCCTTCGAAAAGTCTCGAGACTTGAAAAAAAAAAAAAAAATTCCTCTTTTGAAATTATCAAAGGTGTGTTCAACTGTTCATGCGATCGCAAAAGTTGTTCATTTATTGGAAGAAAGAAGACTTTTAGAACCCAAATTATGGTACCTTTTTTTTTTTGTTTTTTTGGTGGAAGTGTATAGGGAAGGGAATCCAGATCATACAAGCACTCTCAAACAAGTAAGAAAAAAGAAGCCTAGCTTTATTATGGTCCAGAAAATAATAATAATAAATAAATAAACCGGGCCCAGAATACCTTTTGGTGCACTTTAACAACTAAAATATGCCAACCTTAGCTGTTGCTCCTCTTTCACTTGAGTTTGTTTTTTACTCTACCATTTATAGACAAAAGTTGAGCAAAAGGAAGTGGTTTGTTCAGGTGAACTACTTGGTTTCTTGTGAAATTGTTTTGCTTAATGCCAAATTGCCAACTCAAAAGCTAGTAGCTCATTGGTTTTGAGAGAAAACAGTGAGATTAAAAAGGAAAACAAGAAAACAAAGAAAAAAAAAAGTAGACATGGACTAATTCGAAGCAGCCTTTCTGGAAGCCAACTTGATTGAGACTGATTTTGGCTTAATTAGATCAAAGAACTCCACTTCTATATAAGCAAAACCGCACTTTTATAAGTATTATTACTCTGAAAGAGCGATTATCGTCTGTTTTCAGCTGCAGTGCTTCCTCGTGATGGCTATTTTCAAGAGATATATTGTAAGAGAATACCAATTTTCGAGCAAATTTTGACATTGACATGTAAGATTGTGTGTGATCTCGTATGAGTATGCCTGGCTCCTTGTATGCCATCCGCTACGCCCATCAGCAGATTGGTGGCATCGCTGGATGGCATGTGAGGAGTCAAGCATGTTGTGCATTTATGCAGTGCATAATGAGGATCACTATCTGGTGTAGCTAATTTTTACTAGTATTGAATCATAGTATAGGCCATGATGATCCAATAATCGGCGTTTACGTCTTAATGGTGAAGCATTCTTTGAAGTCATGTAACATGTTACTTGATTATCTATTGAGCTTTACTTCTTTTAGACAAGCTTATCTGGTTTATGCGGGGTTGAAGATTCTAGCTATTCTTCCTCATTGTTTTCCATCATATGGCTCTGCCTTTGGTCTGCGAAGTGACAAGTAGGGGTGGCAAATCGTGGCAGTGAACAATTTGAATGGCCTTTCTTGAGGAAATCTGATGACAATACCATTACAAATATGAAGAAGAGAAACTTATGAAATGTTTACATTTTGCTCAAAACAAATCCAAGAATCTGTATCCTCCCTCTAAAAGGAGGGGGAAAAAAAAGCTATAACCAATATGTACAAAGTACATGTACGGATTTTGTATACAAATTGGTAAGAGTAGCAAAACCTATTGAACAAGGAAAAAAAAAAAAAAAAACTCTATATCTCCTCTGGATTTTAACACAGACTTTTACAAAAATTGATGAGTTGTTGATTTGATAACTCGGTATTTTAAACGAATTTAGTCGAGATTAAGCACTAGTTGGGACCAAGAGAATCGACACGCTCATTGTACAAAAAGGAAAAAGCCCAAAAGAGGAAAAAAAGAAAAAAAAAAAAGGAAGAAGAAGAAGCAATGGTGGTCAGAAATAAGAGGTGTAGGGACTTTGCGAGCCAATGGTTGTGGAACCCCTAGAGAAAGTGCTCTGAGATGAGTTCTGTTGGCCCATTTTGATAGACATGAGATCAGTGATGAGCCCCGGTTGGGAAATCTCAATACCTCCGATGTCAATCTCGTTATTCAACATCTTAATAACCGTGGACATCCCCGGCCTCAACCTCGCGGTTTCTTGCACACAAAGAAGTCCAACTTTGATGAACCTCACAGCTTCATCCTCAGGATAGTTCATTTCCAACACAGAATCCACTAATTCAATGAGCTTATCGGACAAATACGCTTCCCACGCCTGCTTAATTCCATCCACAAACACAAAATAAACGTCTTTCATTTGTACCATTTTTTTTTGGGTTATCTAACTAGATTTAAGTTTGGCATTGCCTCAAAATCATTCACGAACTGGTTTTTAACTTTGTTACCTTCTGAACCAAGTAATGCTCTCCATGTTCCATGTGAAAGAACACAACCTCCCTGCCACTTACAATCTCCAATAGCAATACTCCGAAGCTATAAACATCTGATTTTCGCGTCAATCGCCCGGTAATTGCATACTCCGGAGCAAGATAGCCTCTATTTTGTTATGCCATTGGAGAAACCCAATTAGCAACTTCATTTTTTTATTTTTATTTTTATTTTTTGGTCTTTTTGATCATACAAAATTTGGAGAACAAGAAGTGATTTCAACTTACATTGTCCCGGCAACACGAGTACTTATGTGCGAACGATTCTCTCTCAATATCTTCGATAATCCGAAATCCCCAACTTTCGGCGTGAAATTTCTGTCAAGAAGTATATTGCTCGCTTTGATGTCTCTGTGCACTATATGGGGTTGAACTTCCTCATGAAGATAGGCTAGTCCTCTAGCTATCCCCAATGAAATCTCCCTTCTAGCTTCCCAACTAAACTTAATCCTGTTTTGCTCTCCACCTATAAACACGAATTTTCTGAGTCAATTAGTTTAACTCAACAATAAAATGAAATTCCCTTGAAAAGAAAATGCTAAACAAAGTACTAATTTAAGTAGTATTTTTTTTTTTTTTACCAAGTAAGGTGTGAGAGAGGCTATTATTTTCCATGTAATCATAAACCAAGTATCTGGTTGCTCCATCAACACAACAGCCTCTAAGCCTGACAAGATTTTCATGCTTAATATCCGAAAGCGCCGCCAATTCGGCGATGAACTCTCTCTCTCCTCTCATGCTTTCAAGTTCTATGGAAAGAACCTTAATCCCCACAAAAGTGCCATCCTTAAGCCGGCCCTATAAAAAAGTCGACCATAAAAATTTTCAACTATCAGCAAAAGAAGGAAGATAAACAGAATAGTGTTGATCACTTTAAACTGTCACATAATCTTATACAAAATTCATTTTTAGACCACCAACCTGATAGACAATTCCGAAGCCGCCTTCTCCGACCTTGTTCGACGAATGGAAGCCATTGGTGATGGATTTGAGCTCATCATAATTGAATACTCGGAAGTTTTCTTGGTTTTCTTCATCTGGGTACGTCCAAAAAACTATAAAAATTCCAAAAAAAAAAAAATAAATTCAAGAAGAACAAGTTTTAGAAAAAGGCAAGTTTTTATACCGTGCCTGCTTTTCTCAGTGTCATTTGTCCGTGAAGAGGAGCAGCAAACGGTAAAAGAAAAGGGGAATTTCATTGTTTGTGGATGCTGCTAACTTGATTAACACTATCAAAAACTTTTTTTTTTTTTTTGGCTAATTAGAGAGCATTATAGAGATAGAAAAGATAAACCCAGAAAACCAGAAATATAAGAGAATGATTGGACACGGCAAAAATTGTACCCAGATGTGGACACGGCAAATTCAAGAGCAAACTTCCTCGCGTTTGACTCTCTCCAATCTCAGAATTTTGAAACTTTCTTCTTCTGCTCTTTTTATTTATTTATTTATTTATTTTTAATTTTTGGGTTAACCTTATGACATCATGACCAGAAACTCTCGTCAGCAAAGAAACAAGGAAATATATCTAATATCTAATAGGCTAAACGAGTGAATGCAACGGTTTGTAAAGGTGGTTTTAGATTCCTGCTTACTGAGGAGCCTATTATTATTGACTTTCATTTGGCCACTCCATGGACCCAACAGTAATCATTTTTTTAATATTTTTTTTAATAATTATTTTCATTTTTTTAGTTAGTGCTGGGTTAGTGTCATCGATAGACAGCAACTCCTTCCTTATGGTAATTACTAATTACTTTGATATGTCTTCTTCCTTTCTTCTTCTTCTTCTTCTTCCTCCTTTCTCAGAGAGAAGAAGGATCAGTGGTGCCCTCTTACAGATTAGTACTATTATAAAAATCTACTGGTATGGTATTATAGGTGAAATGAAAAAATATGAAGAATATATGATAAAACCCCTTCTATATACCCTATTACTGGTAGAGATTCATCTAAGACATTTGAAATTTAATTCAATAGATAAAATTTATAGGACTATAGGATTGTAGCTAAAAAATAAAAAATTGAATTCCTTATTTTTTTTAATTTTTTAATTAAAAAATTCAAAAAAAATTGATATGTAATTAGGGCCACCGGTGGAAGGCCAGCCAGGGGGGTTTCGCCGTCTGGTGATTTCTCTGTAGGGGGGAAGGGCGACAACCGATGGGGGCTCGGGGGAGGGGGGGGGGGTGTGGGGTGACGTCTATTGGGGGCTCGAGGGGTGGGGGAGGGGGATGGAGGGTACGTGGATTTCACTATTTGGTGATTTCGCGGGCAGGAAGGGGGCAACAACCGATTGGGGGCTCAGGGGTAGGGGGAGAGTTCACCGTGAGTCTAGCGATTTCGTAGGTGGGGGGGGTCGCGGGTTTGAGTCGCCGCTGATGGGAGGGACGATTTCGCTGTCACCGGAAGTGGAAGTCACCGGTGGAAGGGTTTGGGGGTTTTTTTTTTATTTGTGCTTTGATTTTTATTTTTTAATTTCTCAATTATGATATTATGAGCTAATGTGCGTAATAGTTATCATACACAAATAAAATCTCAACCATTAAAATACATCGAACGGTCTATAAAATTAGCTCTATCAATTAGGTATATAAAATATCACAGCTTTTTCCTGAAAAAATGAATTAGTTCATATTTTCTCATCTAACATACAAGGATCCAAAGTCACCGGGTCATTAGAGAGGCATAATAACAGTCGTACAGCAGACAATCGAGTTCATTCTTGAGATACTATACAATAGTTTCTCAATTCTCATTTGTGAATAACGGACATAGAGTTTTTATTGATAAGACATTCGTATAAACAGTGTTTGAACGATTAAGGTTAAAAGCATAAGTCTATCGATATCATACTTTTGTTTTCAAGCTTTTTTTTTATAAGGTATTTTATTTGCCCTTAACCTCAACTTTTTTTTAAAGTGTTAATTTTGTTTTTAATCTTGGAAATTATGCTCTCTGTCTCACATTGGGCACTGAGTTGCGAACACTAATTTTCAAACAGAACTAATCAATCTATCAAACTGGCCTACATTTGACATTTCTATCACATAATAATTATAGAAGGAAAAAAAAAAATCAACAGAAATACCCAAACTACCACTGCCTGGTTAATGCAAGGTCTTTTAGACAAATCACACCAATAAAGTAAAACCTCACATACCTGGTTAGCCACTGAACTTTGTAGTCAAATCATGCTTTATCCTAATCTTTTTTTTTTTTTACTTGTTTTTGAGATTTATAATTTATTTAGGCCTAATTTGTCTAAAATATCATTTATTAACTAAATATCCTTTCGTCCAGTTTTAATGATTTTGTGACTAAAAGGCAAAATGTGGGACTCTTTAACAGATCATGGTGTGATTCATAACGTTTTGCATTTGGGAGTCAAACAGGATAAGGGTGCATAATTTAGAGGCCGAAATAGAAATTAACCCTTTTTTAAGCCGATTTGGATTATTTAGGTGTTTCTGTAAAAGTTACAGATTTGGAAATTAATTGCTTTTTTCTTGAATAAATTATTTATCTCTAGAATGTTCTTTCCATTTTTAGGAAAAAGTTTAATCAGCTTATTAAGGCCCATTTGGGAGAATATCTGAAAATAATATTTTGAAGGTTAGGATGGAAATGTGTCTTTCAGGGAAAAACTTTTGAAAAAGTTCCGTAATATAAAAAATAATGTAAAAATTTGAAATGTGTTTGGCAAAGAAATGCAAAATGGATCTTGTCTTGTTCCTCTTATCGTTACGAGTATTTTGACGTAAAAATCATCTTATTCTGATTTGAAATAAAAAAGTTATAGACTTTTAAAATTTGATTTTTTTAAAATAGGAAAAATAAAAAGTTTGATATAGAGTTAAGATTTTAAAATTCAGATAATGTTTTGTCATCTCCCTCACACGGGCCCTAAATTAAGTTAAAGACTTCTAGTTGATCAAAGGGGCCAATAAATTTAAACATGGTCTTTTCATTGGAGTGGAGCCAAACCCGAATATAATTATTGTGTGTGTGTGAATGTGTATTATATATACATATGTACTAACCAACATAAAGGGCAAAGTTTCTGATACTACCATTGACTCGTTGGTTAACATTTTTTATTTTTTTTCCATTTCAAAATTGTGGAATTTTCATTTAGAATTAGAAAGGGGAAAAAAAATATAGAAAAACCCAAAGTTGGTACTCCAAATAAGGACTCTAGTGACTTGGTTTGCTAGACTTTTTTAAGTTCTACCCAACCGAGTGTGGCAGCAATTTTGAATGAAAGGTCGTCAATTATACTATTAACTCAATTGTTTTTTTTTTTTCCTTGTCTATGAATAATAAGAAGTCTTCCAAATTTCCTCTCCACATACGGCTGAACTCGGTCTTCCTTATAAGCTAGCTCATCCGCAACATAATATTAATTGTATATCACTGCTTAATTTTAATGTCTTAAATACTGTCCAGAATTATATTAAATCACTTAATGGACTTAGATATTAAAGTACTGAAAAATCACTTTAATAATGTTTTTAAATGTTTTAAACGATGTAATATACTAAAATTGATTAGACATCCGAAAATCTAAGTCATGTTACATAAAAAGATCACAATGTTCAAACCAATCTTTAAAATTCTTTGATTGAGATAACTATAGAACGTTGGGAGCCGTGACTTCTTTAAAGTAGTTCCAAAGTCTCCTATAAGGACAGGTCTTCTATCAAGCTGTCTTTTTCATGTTGTTTCTTTCCAACAAGTAAAATCACATATCACATCTAAGAAAAATATGCAAAAAGGAATTACATGACATGAGCTCCGAGAAAACAAAAACAAACCAATTCTTCCTTTGAGCCAAAAGAGGGGAAAATGGTTTCAAACATAAATGTGTAAGGATTAGCCGAAATCAATTATTAATATTGAATGAAAAGGATTGGCCTCGATTAACCAATAAAATTAATGTTGAGATGGTTACCTAAATTGATCTTTTGATGTTCTTTTTGTTCATGATGAGTTATATGTACTTGCAAAGATGAAAATTTTGGAATGATTGACTTAGTATATTAGGGAACATACAAATTAGGATTGGAACTCACAAAATCCTCATTTCTCTAGCTCCTCTATGTTTCTACATGCTCATATGAATCACATCCATTTATCTTCTCCCCATAGTTAAAAACCTAGACTTAGTTTTATGCATATAGAATCTTGCGTGCTATTCGGAATAGACTTCATGCTTACATTAAAAACAAGCACAGCCTAACCATAAATTCACGCATTATTATATCATAAGTTATAGAATTTAAATCTCCATCTTAAATTAAAGAGGGGGAAAAAAATCAACAACGAGAAAGTTATCAGAAACCGGAATTTATTCGACGTAGAAATCATCTTAATAAACTCAAACTTTGCAAATGTTGAATTAGTCCTTAATATTTTATTAGACTTTTCCAATTGAGTTTATTATTATAATAATTATCATTTTGAAATTAAAGCCTAATAGAGCTATGAAAATTTTGAAAGTCAAGTCCAATTTGGCACACAATTAGCTCCTTGTTCCTATAGCCATGGCTTGGAATTAAAAGCCAATATAATCCCACTTTGTGTTGGATAAAGTATTCTCACAAACAAAATATCTCGAATGCCTCCTTTCATAAGAGCAACTTTATAATGATATTTTCAAGCTTACCTATAATTAAGGATAAATTGGGTGGGAAAAGTCATCACCTAAGTGGAAAAAGTGCACCTAATTAACAAACCCATTTTTCATTATTAATGAGATAAATATTAGCCGTTGCATGCTTTTGTCGAGACTAACCTAATTGTGTCATTTTATCTTAGCTTAATATTATTTTAGTGAGTAAACAATGTGGTTTTTCTTTTTCTTTTTCTAATTAGATGATGATGGCTTCAAACTTTGACTCTCTAAATCATTAAAATAAAAATTTAATTAAACAATGACAAAAACGTTAATTGCAATTTCAAAGTTGGGCCCCTTTGATTTACATCATTTGATATCCTTCGTCTTCGCCTTTTTTTTTTTTAATAAAATAATGATAATTAAATACTTATACACGTATACATATCACATTAATACTATAACAGGAGTTATTGTGAAAGATATATGTCAAAACTCTTCAATGCTGAGGCATAAAACGTCAGCTAATATGCTTTATCATTATAGATGTATACATTTCCATAATATATATATATATATGGATATAGATGTATACAATACACACACATATATATATATATATATATATATGTGTGTGTGTTTATATGCTAGGATGCAGTCTAAAATAATTTTTCTGTAATGCAGGAGGAAGATAAAACAAAAGGGGGCAAGTTAGTCAAAAATTTTTGTTAATGAATGACAACATTACATATAGAAATAGAAGAGTAACATGCTATTTCCTCAATATAAAAGATTATGGTTTAAACACCTATTTATAGTCCATTCCTCAATTTGACAATTTGAACCTTTTCACTATAGTAAAAAGTTCAGATTATTCAATTTAAACAAAAAAAAAAAAAAAAGAGGTTCAAATTGAATCAATTCCAATTTGTGAGCTAAAAAATTTTTGGTTTTCTCATGTTGCGCCTCACTTTTATATGTTATGTTATAAGAATAGTCCTCTCAGACATATATATGAATGTTTTTATTCACCTGAATCGGAATAACTCAGGATTAAAATAGAAATAAACAAAGTACTCCATCAAGATCCCACTTTGTAGGGTTCACCAGATCCTCTAATCTTAATTCTCCCAACTTGGAATGAACGTATCTATTTGTATAGTTTAAATAAATCAGTTTTTCTCCAATGGTGGTATTCAGGAAAAGAAAACAAAAAGGGCATGCTCGTCATTTTCTTTTGCACAGAATAATATACCTAGCTACAAATGGATAAGGTGATAATTTATCCAAAAAAAAAAAAAAAAAAAAGGGATAAGGTGGTAAGGCAGGGATTACAATTTTGTAGTGGAATTATACTATTTGTGGAATGGCAAATATGTTATGGAACCCAGGTGGAAAACAAGTGCAAAGCACATATTACATGATGGGTAACATATACAACCATTATCCACCTCTTTCTCATGAAAAAGCTGTTCATATTATTATTATTATTATTATTATTAGTACTAAAAAGTTCTTACATAAATTCCTCCCAAACTCAGCCGCTAAACTAGAGGTTAGCATTTCATATCACTAGAAAGTGTGAACTCTAGGAAAAACCCCCCTTTCTCTTTCTTATTTACATTAAAATGCTTCTCTCTCCATCTCTCGCCCTCTCTCTTTTTTAGGAAACATAATAAAAGAAAGAGTGACACTTAAAAGTGGCCTAGTAGATCAACCAAGCAGCCCATTGGACCACTTCTGCACTTCAACTTTCACTTCGCGGCTTGGCCCATGAAAAAAATGCAAATTCGGTGGAGAAATTGCAACCAAGTAGATTTTTCAAAATATATATTGACGATAAATAACACATTTTAAAACATTTTAAATAAATTACATATTTACGATAAATAAATCATTAAAATTTATAAAAATATTTTACTTTTTGTAACTCATATATTTGCTTTTAAATATTTCTTAAATATATTATTTATCACAATTATTTTGAAAAAAAAAAAAAATTAACTATTTTGCCTCGTGAAATGAAAATGGAAACACAGATCGAAACCGTTCGTTAAAACAAAAACGTCAAGGGGTTAATTTGGCTTCAACCCACGAGTTCCATCCACGCCTATATAAGAGCTGTGAAATACTTCCCACGAGTTCATGAGCACCCAAAAAAAAAAAAAATTTGAACAAGTTAGAAAGAAGAATAAAAATTGTCCTCAAACAATGTATGTATATATTACATACATATATATATATATATATATATATGTATGTATATATAAACCAAATTGTGTTGGATATCGACAGCCACTTCAATCATGGGATGGTAGGCCACACAATTTTGCATTCCTCATGTGGGGTCAATAGGGCATTACTAACTAACT
The DNA here is from genome assembly GCA_008635985.1 of Ficus erecta. Classification (NCBI taxonomy): domain Eukaryota; kingdom Viridiplantae; phylum Streptophyta; class Magnoliopsida; order Rosales; family Moraceae; genus Ficus; species Ficus erecta. The sequence continues at coordinate 569,569 of BKCH01000815.1, forward strand.
ATTTGTTTAGCACTCTCTTGATTTATAATCCCTCTTGGGACCCACATTTTTCTCACTCATATTGTATAAATGATATATATATATATCCTTCTTCTCTTTCATATGCTTTTTTTCCCACCCTTATGAACCACATTCGCTTTCATGAAAGACCATTCTCGTTTAAATAAATATAACGCCTTATTTATGAAAGTTTCAAAATGCTGAACATTCCTACTTTTAGTATATGAGTATCAAATCTACGTAAAATCACATTAAAATAAAAAAAAATACTTATAAAATTGATAATTTTTAATACAAATCTAAAGATTTAAAACAGAATTCTATTTATAAAATATTAATTTAGATCGCGTCCTAGTATAGAATTCTCCTTTAATATATGTCGCTCTATTACGAAAAAGACTGTGAGCTGCACTTTTGCGCCACAATTATACATCCACAATAACAAAGGTACATATAAGCTAATATGGACATTCTCATATCTTAAAATATATAAATATAAATATATATATATATATATATATGAATTTAAAAAGGACGGTTATTTAGGTGAAATAAAGGGTGATGCGTTCAATAAATTAATTTTGAATTATTATGGAGACAAACAACATTCGTTAAACAATTTTGATTGTATGTGACAAGTGTCACTTGAACATCATTGTTAATAGATTGACATATGTTGAACATCATCGAGAAAAGTATCCAACCGATCGAGGTCGATACGAGGAAACACTCCATCGAGATTGAAAGACATAAGCATAGTCTGACAAACGATTGAGTTTGAGTGGCTTGACAAGTATACCCCTTAATCCCAATCATACAAAATGGATCTCCAACACCCAAATTAGGATAACTCTCAATATCTCAAATAGAATATCAAAGGATTTCGTTAGTTATTTAAAAAAAAAAAAAAATCATTTGTATTCTTGAAACAATAATGATTGATGATGCGTATCAATTAGATTAGATTTAAAGGATTTAGATCATTTAATTTATAAATAAAAAACATTTTGCTTCACTTGTATCTATCTTATGCTCGTTAATTAATACTCTACTGTTCTCTTTCTCTTCTACTTTGTAAGTGTTGGAGTGCCTTTTGTAGGTGAAGTTCTGGAGCTCTCTTATCGGAGAAGTAGTTGATGACGATAAAGAAGTATGGAGTAAATAGAAGAACGCTGATGTTGAGAAATCCACTCCAACATTATATAAAACCCGTAATAAACCTATTTTTTCTCCTACTTGTTCCTTAGCCTCAATCAACAATCTCAATGGGCATGATCTTGAACCTTCCCAACTGGATTCTAGTTGTCAAGCTCCTTTTTCTTCGCCCCTTTTTCTTTTCCTTCAGCAAAGAACAGAAAGAAAATTATTCTTCAACCATTTCAATAGAAGAATATGGGGATTGAAGTTCTAATGAAGAAAGAATAAAATCGCTTGCCGTAATATCACAAACTTTATATTTTACCCATTGCAGAAGAAATTAAACATATGCATTTACTAAAATCGTTTTTATTCTTTTAGAAAAGATTTTCTATTTCCTTAACAAATTAGAAAAGCTTTTTTATTCCCTTTACAAAATATGATTTTTTTTTTTTTTTTTTGTTCCGTTTATGTTTTCGAATTGAATACAAAACAAAGCTATTTACAAACCATTGTCTATATATAGAAATGTGAAAGTGAGTGCAAAACTTTTTCATTTTCATTTTTTGTTTTTTGGTTTTCTTTTTTCTTCTTCTGTCCCATTTTTTTTTTTTTTACCATTTTAGTTCTTTTTGCTGTATTGATCAATTTTTTTAATCCTTTTATCTTTTTATTTTTTTTTCATGCCTCTTTTTTTAGATACTTTGTTGTTTTTTATGTTTTTTTTTTTTTTTAAATTTTTTCTTATTGAATAAATTTTCTCAAATTTATCGGATGCACCTGCTTTAGACAAGTTCATTGAAAAACGTGAAACTAACAATAACAATGTACTTCAAACTACATTTAACTATTGCCCCTTATTTATCCAATGACTTTTCCCTTTGTTCTATAGAAGTAAAAATGTCACGTAAAATATCAGCTTTCTTGACTTTATTTACTGATCAAATCATCAAAAGAATCCAAAAGAGGGTCTCAAATCTAAATTACAATTTTTCAAAATTATTTAAAAAAAATTTTCAATAAGGCAATAGATTGTGTCAATAATGTCAGAGACTTGGGTACAAACTTACATGATTTTGTTGTACGACTGTACTCCCCTGATGGAACGCAAGTAAGTGCAATGTATTATATTTATGATTGTGACATGACGTGAAAACACTGCAAAATAAAAATAAAAAAAAAATTTATTAACTTCATTTTCTGCAAAAGGCCATTTTCGTCATAAAAATTTATTTATCAAATTATTATGATATCTTCAGTTTAATCGTGAACAAAAGTTGGAAAAGAACAAGAAAAGGAAGGAAAAAAAAAAGACAGAGAGAAGAAAACGGTTAGCTTTAGCTGTTTAGCACAAGGAGCTTCTCTTTCTCTCAGCTCACTCTTTCTCTCTCTCTCTCTCTCCTCGTTCTCTTTCTAAAAAGAGTGGTGTTTTTGGTGGAGCTTTACGCAATCCCATTATATCTATATCACCGAACCCAGAAAGAAGAAGAGAAGATATTCTCATTATCTTTTTTATTTTCTTTTATTTTCTTAATATAAGTGCTTCCCTCCCCTCCAACAATTCTCTCTCTCTCTCTCTCTCTCTCCTCGTTTTCTCCGATTCGCTTCTCGCTCAATATGCGATCCGATTTTCTCGAGTCGAAATTCTGAAACCAAAAAAAAAAACAACAACAAATCCCATTTCCTTACATGGGTAACATCGGAAGCAGCGGCTCGGCGAGCCGCCGGCGACACGGAAGCCGGCGGAGCCACAACAACCCACAGCCGCCGCCGCCGCCGCCCGCGACGACTACTACAGAGGCGGCGACAACTCAGCCGGAAATATCAGCCAACCGTTACGTGGTAACGGCGGCGGGGCCGTACCCGAATCAGAATCCGGGTCAGCAGTACTATCAATACCCGGGTTACTACCCGCCGCCGCCGGCGGCGATACCGCTGCCCATGCCGGCGCCGTACGACCACCACCACCGCGGGGCGGCCCAGGCCCATCACCACCAGCAGCAGCAGGGGGCGGAGATGGGCCAGGCCCAGGCCCAGGCCCAAGGGAATTGGGTCGGCGGGAGGTACCCATGCGGGCCGGCGACGCCGTATGTGGAGCACCAGAAGGCGGTGACGATCAGGAACGACGTTAATCTGAAGAAGGAGAGTCTGAGGATTGAGCCTGATGAGCAGAATCCTGGAAAGTTCTTTGTTTCTTTCACTTTTGATGCCACTGTTTCTGGGAGGTAAATTTCTTGTTTTAATGAAAATAAAAAATTCTCCTTTTAGTAGGGGGGAAAAAAAAGAAGAAGAAGAAGAAGAAAAATTCAGTATTGTACTACACCCATATCAAATTCGTTTTTTTTTTTTGGTTAAATTTTTAATGGATTTTTATTTTTTTTTATTTTTTCAATTTGGAAAAATCCCAGATGGGGGTGTTTTTCAGATGTTATTTATTGGGATATACTTGTATTAGTTTGGTGAAAGTTGTTAATTTTGCCATATTCAATAGTTTTCAATTATGGTTTGTGATTTTGACTTGAGAGGTTTATTTACTACAACTATATTGGGATTTTAGAAAGGAAAAAACTAATATGGAACTTCATCAAATGGTTAAAGATATATATGTTTTACTTGGGGTCTAATGTATGATGTTGATTTGTATAACCATTGGAACAGCATAACTATAATTTTCTTCGCAAAAGAAGGGGAGGATTGTAACCTGACGCCAATGAAGGAAGATCGTTTTGCGCCGGTGACGGTTCATTTCCAACAAGGTTTGGGACAGAAATTCAGGCAGCCATCTGGAACCGGGATCGACTTATCAAAGTATGACGAGACGGAGTTAATGAAAGTGGGGGACATGGGCATCTACCCTCTAGCAGTGAAGGCAGAGGCATCCTCAGTTGTCTCGAATGGATCGGAAGGGAACCCGGAATCTGGAGCAATTAACTCTCAGATAACTCTGGCCATTTTTGAAAAGGAGAAAGGCGAGTTTCGGACGAGAGTCGTGAAGCAGATCTTGTGGGTGAATGGAATGAGATATGAGCTGCAGGAGATATACGGCATTGGTAATTCAGTTGAGGGTGATTTGGATGGCAATGACCCTGGAAAAGAATGTGTCATTTGCTTGTCCGAACCTCGGGACACAACTGTTCTTCCGTGCCGGCACATGGTAATAACCCTTTTCCCAGTTTTTATCCTGCTGTGACGAAATGTTTTTATTAAATCTAGATGTAGGTTATACAAGAATCTGTTGTTGAAAATGTTTCTTATTTGGATTCATTCATTGGTTGCAGTGCATGTGCAGCGGGTGTGCCAAGGTTTTGCGGTTTCAGACGAACCGGTGCCCAATTTGCCGGCAGCCAGTCGAGCGGCTTTTGGAGATGAAGGTCAACAACGGATCCGAGGAATGAAGAAAGACAAGAGCGCCGGCAAGCATTGTGTATATCCCTGTTGTTGTCCTTTAGTTTTCGCCACTTCTCTTACTGCCGTTTTGCAACTTGTTTTAACTGTGATGTTTCTTTTAATAATTTATAAGTTATAGGCCATTTGCAAAAGATATACCTTCTTTGCGCTGATGTTTCTTTTAATAATTTATAAGGAAGTTATAGGCCATTTGCAAAAGATATACGTTCTTTGCGCTTGTTCTGAATTGAGTCCAAAAGTTGTTTTTAAAAGTATTTGGATAATTTATTAAAAGAACTTCTAGTCTTGAGAAGAGTTTTTTGTCAAAATCATAAAACATGATTTCTGGAAAATCTTCTAAATAGACTTTAAAATTTATCAGAGTTTAAATTAGATATTATAAAATTTTATTTTAGTATTTTTTTTATTACTTATTTATGATTTTAAATTTTTAAAGTTCTCTCATAAATGTAGTTCTTAAATATTGATCGAAAAGTTATAGCTTTATTGACTAAAAGCGAAAATAAAAAATCTATCAAACGGGTTATTTATGTCTTCATTTATAGCCATTATTACAACTACTATCAATTTAAATTGATCACGTGAGGTGAATTGGCGAGAACAGAGAGAAATGAAGGCAAATAATGCCTGGTTTGTCTTTCCAGATTTTGAAAGGTCACACCAGGTTGAAATTTACAATTTGGGCATAAAAGTAAGAAAAGAAAAAAAGAAAGATGGCCCTGCAAAGTGAAAACTGTCCTATATGTGAGTGGGAAAGAGTTCGTATTATAAAAATTTATGCAAAGCCATTAAGTAAAATCTTAAACCACATTTTCTTGAAGTAAAGACATTTTCTTTAGATGGTAAAAACATCTTTCCAATACTTAAGGAAGAAAAATTAACTTATTCAATACTTAATCATGGTGAGATAAGATAAAAATGCCCAAAAAAGATGTCCTGTAAAGCATTGGTCTTCTGTCTTTATGCTCTAATTTGTCTAATTTAATAAAACTTGAAAGCTTATCAGGTTCTTTTAAAAGGGGAATTCCACGCATTTCTTACGTGTCAAGAGAAAAAGTAGAGGCAAAAAAAAAGTTGAAAAACACAAGTCCCACAACAAATATAATAAGCAACTCCAAAGTGATAGTTGCATTATTTAGTTCATAAAACACAACGTGAAACTTAAACACAACAAAGACACATCAAATGGTTGCTTATTTTAGATAGAGTGCCCAACCATAAAGCAACTTAGATGCTCATCACATCCAAGATACATTAAACTTAAAACAGAAACAACACGATGCAGCAAAGCAAACCTAACAGTTCACGAGAAACACCAGTGGGGTTATATTTGCACTTTACCAAGCACCGGTGGGATTGTAGTCTCCCCACCACTGATGGACAAAGACGCCGCTGTTGCGGAGGTCCTTGAGCAGGTCTGTGCACTCAACTGCAGTTGCGCCTTCCCCGTCAACGAAGCCTGAACAGTGAAAAAACAGCTCATCGACATAGCATATGGCTCCACTTTCGAACAGCTCGGTGAGGAATTTCATTTCCACTTTACCTGCATTCATCTTCAGGACCACAAAATCTGCGTACCGCACAGTTTCTTTAAACCAAGCAAGGAAATCAAAACCTGTATCTCCCAAATATGGCCCCGAATCTTCATCAGTACTAGCATTAGGCTTAGCTCCAGAGAGGCCGGGATGATAAACAAAGGTGATCCCAGGCTTCCTAACGTAGGACAGCAAAACAGAAGTGTTGTAGTCTACAAAATAAGCATTGAAAGCTTTGCTGTCAATGGGGTAAGAAGGGAGGAACCAATTTGTAACATTGGGATTCAGGTGCTTCCCTGCCCCAATATCAACATAGACAAGCCGCTTCATCGAAGAAATATCCACGAACTTGGGCAGATACGAGAACCTTTTCTCAAAATCCATTGGCTTCTCCTTCACAAGAGGTTCCATTTGCTCTATGAAAGGCCTGTTATTTGTCAGGGATGGACAGTCTGCTGGAAGACGGTATTGCTCAAAGTATCCGGTATTTTCAATCCTCTTCTTGAACACAACCAATGTGAAGTTGTTGATATGATTAACGTGCACAATTCCAGACGCTTTGAGTACCGAAGATATAGGGGTGGCGGACCTAATCAGGCTATTCGGGGTCGAACCACTGGTGCCCAAAAGCACAGCCCCAATCCCGCCGGGGCTAAGAACACGCTCGATCTCAAGCACAAGAAGCGCAGGAGCAGAAACCATATTCAGATCTCTGGAGAACACGAAATCAAATGAGTTCTCCTTGTAAAGTATCTCGTACACGAATTGCCTACGCTTGAACGAGAAAAACCGCTGCTCACCAACGTCATAAGCATCGGAGAACCCCAAATCTAGCAATGCCTTCGCAGCCAAAGCCGACCCTTGTCCAATGCAGAGAGCCTTCGCACCAGCAGGGCTTAACAATTGCTTCCCCGTCAGCTCTCCGACCACATTAGCCGTCAAATTCACATATTCCCCGCACTGCGCCGGCTCAATGAAACTCCAGATCGGATTCAGATGACGACCCTGAAACAGATACCAAGACGGAGTAAAGTTGGTCGTCGACTGGCCCGGATGCTTAGCGCAGTCAAAGGTGATAGGGGCGAGCATTTTCAGGTACGGCCTGGGCAAAATCTGCACCAGAGGAATCACGGACAGAGCCACCGCGATGAAGAAGGCGCGTATAAGCACGCGCCTCGCTATAGATCCGTGAAGGATCTGAAACTTCACCATTTTCAAATTCATGACCATCTTCTTCTTCTGATCCAATTAATCAGAGATCAAATTTTTCTTGAAATCTTCTTCTTTTTCCTTTCTATCACTACCAGATTCTTGAAAACCAAAGTCTTTCTGGAGAGAGAAACAATCCGAATCGAGAAACAAGATGAGAGAGAGAGATTAGCGAGTGCAAAACCTGGACGAGGTGTGATTCCCACCCACGAGGACACCCATGGTCTTTTGAAACCCTAACCAGACTCTCCTCGGAATCCTTCTCGGCGACGGTTCGTACCAGGTCCAATCCATGTCTGACCGCATCCAAATCCAAGATCTGTTCTTCCGAAAATCCGCACTACATTATTCCAGAACCAGATTAGCTTCGATTTCTCTTTGGATTTCGTAACCCTAGATCCGCAGCTGAGAGAGATTTGGGAAATTTGGGGATTAAAGGCTTTGATTTTCAGTGAAGTGAAGTGAGAGGCTAGCAGTAACTAGCTAGAGGATCAGTTTCTCTCACTTTATAGCAGATAGGGAAGTTAAATTAGCCACCGACATTACACGTGGCAACTTGTGAGAGCTTCTTAACCTTAATCACATCTTTAGCAAATCAAAAGTGTGTCAACTCTTTTCAAAAAAAAAAAAAAAAAAAAAAAAGTGTGTCAACTACTATACATTTTTTTTAAATGGGTGTCAACTAATAATTAAACTCATTTTCAAAAAAGATCTAACAATTAAACTCAAAAAGAGAAAAAAAATGATTACAGATATAATTTAACAATAATTGTATATCTGATTATATTATGAAGTTTAGTGTTCGAATCCTTTCATTTTCACTTTCAAAAATAAAATAAAATAGAAGTTAAATTTAAACCTCCTCAAATTTTTATCAACTAGTTGACAAGCACGCGCATACAGAATTAACAAACATAGCAAAGCAAAAGTTTAAAAAAAAAAATTACATGGCCAAACACATGGCAATAACGTGATTGCCACGTGGTAAGCATAGAAGGGGGACAAAAGCCTACACTGACTATTTCAAAGAATGTAGCAAATCTCTTGACGAATATTAATTATAATAACACCCAATTGACTTTTTTTTTTTCAAAATTTCCTAATACCACTTAAAACTAAGAAAACAATTACAATCATTAATATATAATAGTTGTATAACAAGCAATTTGTGTTTGTAAAATAGACAAATAAATCAAAATGAGAAAAAAAAAACCATGTGATATTGATTGACCATCACGTAACGAGTGTCGGGATTTTCATGGAGCAGCTCCGTAGCAATGATCAAAAGGTACAATCAATATATTCTCCTAATTTTTTTTTTAATTTTTTACTTTTTTGTAATCTATTATTTATCATATTTTCCAGCTTTTCAGAAAAACTCTTCCTCTAAGCATGTGTTTGGCATTTTCATTTAAATTGAGAAAACTCAACTTGTTTTTATCCTATTATGAAAAATCAACTCAATTTCACTATTTACAGTTTCAACTATTACTAAAAAAACTCAAATTTTAAAAGTTCATAACTTTGCATATACAAGTTTAAATGAGATTTTTTTATATATAAATTGTATAGAATTTTGAAATAAATAAAATAAGATCCTAGTTGATTTTTTATTTTCCGAAAAAAATTTCAAGTTTTTACACTTGTTAAGTCCAATAAGCCAAACACATTCCAACTCAAGCGGACCAATCATATGCATACTAATATTTTGACATCTATTCTGTCCACATTTTACTTTTGTTTTCTTTTTTCTTTTGAACTTTGTCTAAATTTTGATAGATAAATTTCTACGTTAAAAATTTCACTAGGGTTGTTCGTAGAGTCCACCAACCCGCTCAATCTAGTCCAATCCGCTAGATTGGATTGGGTTGAGAGACTAACAAATTGGTTACGAATTGAGATTTTCTCAAACCGAATGTTATGGATTGAGTTACGGATTGAGGATTTCTCAATATGTGTAATTTGTTAATCCATCAATCCGTTGAATTACTTTGATGTAGTATTGGTTAAGTTGATTAGTATGGACATTTTATTTTAAGTTTAATCCAAGTTTAGTTGTTGTTATGTACTGTAAGTTACAATTTAGCTAATGATTGAAGACTTGAAGTTAATTGTGTTGTAATTTTATTGAACTATTTCATATTTAAACATTATATTTTTCTATTTTAGTCCTAGATTTTTTGGATTGAATCCGTGAGTCCAATCCGTGTAAACCGAGGTTTATGGATTGGAAACTTCATAGATTGGTTATGAATTGGGAAAATCCCATGCTGAATGTCACGGATTGGTTTACGGATTGAGACCTAAGCCATAAAAACCGATCCGTGAATACCCCTAAATTTCACAATATACAATACAAAATTACTCCCATTTACAAAGTAAATAATTGAAAAATTATTCTAATAATTAAAAAAAATGATGAATAAAGAAAACGATTTGGGGGTGGTTCCATTATTTTCAGGTTTTCAAACCCACAGGCAAGAATCTCTTTCCCTAAATTTGGCAAAGAGACGGGTTCTATATAATAGTTTCTCTCAGTCGACTATCCGGGGTCTATCCTGCCATTACCAAATCATGCTTCAACAATCGAAGTTAGAGCAAGACCTAAGGAGAGACAATGGAAGTCGAACTCTGATAGGACGAAAAGGAGAAACTCATAAACTCATAAAGTCATCAATCATTGCCAATCCATACACCCTGTGGGTGTTTAATAATCAAAAAAATTACAGCATCTATCAATAATGAAAGGTCTACTGTAACGATCGTGAATCATTAATTGTAACAACCCAGTTCCATATCATGTGCTGGCAAGGTCTATTATTGGACCTTCCCTAAATAATTCATACGAATGGGGTATGGACAGTCACGTGCGGTCAAATCAGAGTCGTCCACTTGTCTAGTGTATATACACTGATCATGATACTACCAATAGTGATGTCTGTTATAATTATTGCAACCAACAAATGAAAATGTAGCGATGATTGTGATTGTTGGAGACGTTATATTTGCCACGTCAGCATTGGTGAAAACTCGTCACCTTTTCCCACGTCTCCTTATGTACGTTGCTTGAATGCGGTCATTAGTTTGTCCCAATCTCCGGACGGAATGGTTGAGTTCACTTCATAGACTATGATTAGGAGAGTGGTTTAAGACTGGAACCACTTGCTTTACTTTAGGGTTAGGTTTGCTATTTTACAAGTGCCGGTTTCTCCTGAAAAGATTGCAATTAAATTTTGCAACTTGAGGAGTTTTTGTCATTTTTTATTTTTTAATCGAGAACTTAAATGTCATTTGCGTCTAACATGATGCAAGTAGTTTTGTTAGGTAAAAGTGGATAAAAATACTTCGCATCGACACCAATGTACTTTTTCACAGTTATCTTTAACCACTAATAGACTTTGATAGTTACTCTGGTAAGTTGCAATTTTTTCTTCGACAAGTTTTAGGTTTCTAGGCCTGTCTGTTACTTGTCTCCAATGACTTGAATTGCGGCAAAGCAAGGAAAGAAACTAAGAACAAAAGCAACAGAATATTTTTACTTCTATTTCTTTAAGGTGAAACAAGAATGCGCCAAAATTTTGCGATTTCAGATGAGCCGGTGTCCAGCATGCCGGCAGCCGGCCAAGCGGCTTTTGGAGATGAGGAAAGAAGAAATACAAGAGTGCCAGCATCTGAACATATATATTGGGAATAGAAATATAAAATATAGGCCTCAAATTCTCAAAACAAATATATTAGGAAACTCCCAAGTGAAATTGCAAAAGCATCTTGAGCAGTCAGTACATGCTAGAGAAGCTTAAAGACAACAAAGAAACATCAAACGGTTGGTTATTTAGATAGAAAGCCCAACCATAAAGCAACTTAATTAGTTGTTCCTCACATCTGAGATACACTAACTTAAAACAGAAGCAACACAATACAAAGCAAACCCAACAGTTCACTAGACACACCGGTGGGATTGTAGTTACACTTCACCAAGCACCGGTGGGATTGTAGTCTCCCCACCACTGATGGACAAACACGCCGCTGTTGCGGAGGCCCTTGAGCAGGTCTGTGCACTCCACTGGGTTTGCGGCACCTTCCCCTTCGACAAACCCTGAACAGTGAAGAAACAGCTCGTTAACGTAGCATATGGCTCCACTTTCGAACAGCTCGGTGAGGAATTTCATTTCCACTGTCCCTGCATTCATCTTCAGGACCACAAAATCTGCATACTGCACAGTTTCTTTAAACCAAGCAAGGAAATCAAAACCTGTATCTCCCAAATAAGGCTCTAGTTCTCCATCACTGCTGGCATTAGCCGTCGTTCCAGAGAGGCCCGGATGATAAACAAAGGTGATACCAGGCTTCCTAACGTAGGACAGTAAAACAGAAGTCTTATAGTCAACAAAATAAGTATTAAAAGCTTTGCTGTCAATGGGGTAGGAAGGGAGGAACCAATTTGTGACATTGGTGTTCAGGTGCTTCCCTGCCCCGATATCAACATAGACAAGCCGCTTCTTTGAAGAAAAATCCACGAACTTGGGAAGATATGAGAACCTTTTCTCGAAATCCATTGGCTTCTCCTTCACAAGAGGCTCCATTTGCTCTATGAAAGGCCTGTTATTTGTCAGCGATGGACAGTCTGCTGGAAGACGGTATTGCTCAAAGTATCCGGTATTTTCAATCCTTTTCTTGAAGGCGACCAACGTGAGGTTGTTGATTTGAGTAACGTGCACTACACCAGAAGTTTTGAGCACTGAAGTTACTGGGCTGGCAGACCTAATCAGGCCATTCGGGGTTGAACCACTGGTTCCCAAGAGCACAGCCCCAATCCCGCCAGGGCTAAGAACACGCTCGATCTCAAGCACAAGAAGCGCAGGAGCAGAAACCATATCCAGATCTCGGGCGAACACAAAATCAAACGATTTCTCCTGGTAAGCAATCTCGTGCATGAATTGCTTGCGCTTGAGCGAGAAAAATCGCCGCTCATCAACATCATGAGCATCATCGAAACCTAAATCACGCAATGCCTTCGCAGCTATAGCCGACCCTTCGCCAATGCAGAGAGCCTTCGAACCGGCAGGGACCAACAACTGCTTCCCCACCAGCTCTCCCACAACATTCTCCGCCAAATCAATGTATTCCCTGCACTGCGTCGGCTCAATCGAACTCCAAATCGGATTCAAATGACGAACCTGAAACACATACCAACTTGGCGTAAAGTTGGTAGTCGACTGGCCGAGATGCACGGCGCAGTCTCCGGACGTAATCGGCGCAAGCATTTTCAGGTACGGCCCGGACAGAATATGCACCAGGGGAATTACGGACAGAGCCGCGGCGAGCAAGAAGGAGCGTATAAGCACACGCCTCGCTACAGATCCGTGAAGGATCGGAAACTTCGCCGTCTTCGAATCCATGACTCTCTCTTCTCCCTAATCTCACTCTAATCTGAGTAATCGGAGAGCAATTTTTCTTCAATTCAATAATTTTCTTTTCTAATACGAGATTAAAGTTGAAATCTTTCTGGAGAGAGAAACAAGCCAAATCGAGAAAGGAGATGAAAGAGAGAGATTATCGAGTGCAAAACCTGGAGGAAGTGTGATTCCCACCCACGAGGACACCCATGGAGTTTGGAAACCCTAACCAGACCCTTGTCGGAACCCTTCTCGGCCACGGTTCGTAACAGGTCCGGTCCATATCCGACTGCATCAAAATCCAAGCTCTGTTCTTGCGAAAAAAAAAAAGGATGTAGATTACATTGTTAGAGAACTTGGATTCGATTTCTGATTGGATTCTAGATTGGGGAAATTTTTTTTGGTGGGGGGGGGAATTAGGGGGAATAGCCTGGATTTGAGTGAAGTGGGAGGTTAGTGGACGAGTGGAGAGTATGACAGTCGGGGTGTTTATGTAGGGAACACTGTGACTGTGAGTGGGTGAGAACTGGGAAGTGACTTGTGACCACCGACACTTTGTGACTCGTGCCGAGATGCGAAACCATCTAAGCCTTCTTTCTAAAAATTAAAATAAAATAAAATAAAATAAAATAAAATTGGGTTACAGGTATGGAGTTTGAAATATTCAGATAATTTTAAAGGGGTAAATATGACATATAGATCATTTATAAAATAGATTATTTATATACTTTAATTATTATAATGATGATGAATCAACTTCAGATATTTAATTAAAAAAAAAAATGAACGACTGCCAACCTATCTGAACAGCGCTGCCAAAGCTTCTTTACCTTAAACACGTCAAAAGTTGTCGACCGATAATACTATCTTTTCCTTTCCTTTTTTTTTTTTTTAAATATATAAATGACTGATAATAATGTTGGTGTTGAGAGAGAGATTCTCGGGAGGAAAAAGAGGGAGAGAGAGAGAGTGGAATGTTAGCGATCTTATTATTTGAAAGGACTTTTTTTTTTTTTTTTTTTTCAAGGTGTTCGAAAGGACTTTTTATTTCTATTTTATCAATAAATATTGCTGTCTTGACAATTTATATTTTGTTTATCATTTTCATTTAACTTTAATTAAATTATTTTTTTTATTTTATTTTTTATTTTTTTAAAATAATTAAAAATTATAATTAATTTTTAAAAAATCAATCAAATCTAAATTAAAAATTTTCAAACTTAATATTTTAACGATTTGGTTTTAAAATACTTATATCTAAAAATTGATGTAAAATCACTCAAGATACTAGAATAAAAAGTTAGTGTCCGTTTAGATTGTTAGTTTGAGTTAAGATTTTTAAGTTATAATTAATTAACTTTTTAAAAATTATTTATAATATTTATTGATTTTTCAAAAAAAAAATAAAAATTCAATAAGAAAAAAAAGTTTAGTTGGAGTTAAACTAATATACCAAACAAAGAAAGTGTAATACTCAAACCAATCGTATCTATGGATGTCAAAAAAATATATAATTAATTGTAAGTTCTTTTCCTAATTCAGCTACCTCGTTAATTAAATCTGATAAATAATTTACCATTCTGATTGTAAGTTTGTCATAGATAGTTTTTTCTTCAAAAATTCAAAAGATTAGAGGCGGGTTTGCTTTTCTAAATTGGGTTTTATGAAAATAATTGTTCCGTACAGGACAGCCTGGAGTCCTTGAAAGAAAAGTATACCAAAGAAGTACTATTAATTTTATTTGTTTTTATTATATGATGAATAGCTTTAACACCACTGAATAATTGGTGACACCCACTGATCTCCCCAGCATGGGGGTTGGTATATGGTCTCCATTATTGGGACCTCTGCCTAAAATAATTCACTAAAATATGAGCATTGGGTACGGAAAGTAACGGTCCAATTGGAGTCTCCACTTACCTATTGATTTATAGGGGGAGTACGTGGTAAAGATTCATTGAGAGGAACTACTAATAGTTACTGAATGCACGTCTAAGATCAAATCTCGCGACTAGAAAAGCTTAAGTTGCACAAAACTCAAGTGCATACTAGCACATACAACCACTCCCTTATTCTTCCTTAACAAACAGATTTAAAAAGAAAAAAGAAAAAGAAAAAAAAGATGCCAATGAACACAATCGGAGGGGCCACCTCGGAGGGGTGACTCATCGTCGTCGAAACAAAGTTTGGGGGGAAGGGGGCTTGGGTAGTGTGGGGGGCGGGATCTGGCCACCGGAGGGGTTTGGGGGGGGTCCGTCTCCAGATCGGGAGGGGAGGGGCTCGTCATCGCCGGGGGCAGGGGGGGGGGGGGGGCTAGGTCGTGGGGAGGATTGGCAATGGAATAGTGAAGACCGGCGACAGCCCCCTGGGTTAGGAGGGGAGGGACTCAACGTCGCCGGGGAGGGGGCGCTGGGTCGTGGGGAGGATTGGCAACGGAACAGGGAAGATGATGGTGGCCGGTCTTTCAATGGTTGAGGCTTCAATTATTATTATTATTATTATTTAATTTGGACAAATATTTTAGGAAGTGGATGCTTGTAAGTACTCAAGTGCATATTAACTTTGGTACACCTTATTTTATGGCCATTCATCTCAATACACCTTCATTATTAACCCTTGGATTAGACACTACCGATAGTTACTCTCAAAGAGTCTCTACCGCAGACGTTTCCTGATTTATATATATGTATCTGTATATTTACCTATTAATCTCTATTTAGCATGCGTTTGGCGTATGGATTTGGATTTAATTGAATTTATGCATTTGGTGAGTTGTTTAAATTGTTAGAGTTAAAAGGTATAAGAACTTCAAATGTATTTGGAAAAATAAATAAATAAATATAGAGTTTGTTTTGTTCGTTTCGAAATTTTATGTAATTTATTACAAAAATATATATATATCTCATTTGGACTTGTAAATGCAAAGTTATGGATTCTAAAAGTTTGAGTCACAAAACTGTAACAGTAACTGTGAATAATAAAACTGATATTAACTTTTCAAAAAAAATAAAAAACAAAAATTATAAATTTTGGATCCAAACCTTAAGTCCAAGCACATGCTTAGTCTTTGTATAAAACAACTCTTATTAGCTTTTTTGATATGTTATAATAATAATTAGTTGATTATCATGTAACACTTCTCAATGACGGTTAATTATTGTATAACACTTTTCAATTATATTTTATCTTTTACAATTAATTTTAAATAATAAATGTTACAAGTTTAAATAAAAAGTCATATATAAATCAACTATTAGTTATATTATTTGAATTAAATATTATAACTGCTGGAAGTCACGTTATTACATTGGATTTAAGATAATGTTGTGTATTAGTTAAAAACTTCGATAATTAGATTTTTTTTTTAATATATACTCACTGTACGACCAATAATGATGACTAAACTCCTGTACATAAAATGTTCTCCGCCATCCAATAAAAAAAGACCATGTCATTATTTAAGGATTTTAAAGAACATGATTTTAATATATTTGAAGGAATAAATAGATTATTTATCTACTAAATTTATTTATTTATTTCAAATATCTTTAAAACCTATTATTTATTTTTAATTATCTGTACTAAAAATGTTATATATATATTTTTTAAATTAATTCATTTAACATATTAAATGACATCGTATATTTTTATTGAAGGGACGTAGTCTAGAACAACATTTTTTTGAAAAGAGGATCCAAATATGTGATGACTATTATTTTAAGCAATAAATAACAAAGTAGTGATCATTGCTATTTGCTAATAATAATTAGGGGATCTAACCGCTTTATGCTATTGTTAATTTGACATATAAATTAAAAAAGTATGAGTGAATTTCCTATAGTGTTTAAAGAAGAACATAAAGATTTGTAGAGGGAATTTCTTTCGGATATTTAATTTTCTTTTTTCGCTGGGTCATTTTGGAGTAAATGAAGATAGCAAATAATTTGGTTGTGTTTTTAAAAAGATTGATTTGAAAAAAAAAAAAAAAAAAATTGGAAAGCACAAATCAACTTTACTGTTTTCCATTTCTTTAACAAAAGCCATTCTTATCATTTTTATTTTCGTTTGGTTTTCATTTTATTTGCTTATCAAACGTGATTTAGGAAACGATTTCATTTTCGTTACCTCATTAACCACACGGATCATTTTTCAAAATAGTAATACTAGAGACACCAATTAAAATCTAAACTTTTCGAAGCGCTTGTGGGCCCCTTCTACCGCAAGTGCTTGTTGGACTTCCACCTTCATTTCTCGAGAATCTTCATAGGTAAATACAATCAATTGATATGATAATACATTAAGTATTTATTAATAAAAAAATAATAATTTATATATCATATAGGTTAATATTTAAAAATTAATATTAGAATTAATATCCTTAGTATCTTCTTTTCATAAACAATACCAAACAGTTATCTGAACTCCTCTCTTTAGAGGGAGGACATTTTCTCTAGATTCATGTCACCACATCGAACGATGGATTGCAGCCCACTAAACTCGATCGAATCTATAAATTGTGGGCTTGGTTTGTGGTTCAGCCCATTCTAAACTTGGTGAGCCATGCAGTCTAGTTTGCCTTCAGCAATGAAATGAGCCCATGCTAACATACTAAGGCTGCACCCAAGACTTCTAATGGAGAGGGGAGGAGAGTTGAGAAAATTACCCAATTAGTCACCTTTTTTTTCATCCACTATCTAACATAACACAAATTCCCTTCTTTTAACCAATATGATACAAACTCAAGTTTAGTTTTATATTATATTGATTTAGTGTTGATTTTTTTTGTCAAGTTGGTATAATAATTGGTAAATTTATGTTATTTATGTGCTTTCCTCTAAGGAGTTTTGTGAATATAATTTTCCACTTTTTTTTTTTTTAATTATAGCAAATAACATATTCTATATGTACTTTTGAAATTTTTATTGTAGATCTTTTAAAAGATGATAAATTATAGTATATATTTACAGGAAAATCCTTGGATCTTCGGGTAAATCGTTGGATTTTCTAGTAAATAACATATTTTCGATTAATTTTTAATAACAGATTTATGTGCGTAATTTCATGTTAGAGGGAGAAAGAGAGAACATGAGAGAGAGAGAGAGGAGAAAAGAGGAAGAATAAGGGGGTATTGTATGATTATAAATCTGATTATGCTATATTATGTTTAAAATTTTATATTATAATATACTATTATTCTATTTTAAAAATGTTATTTTGCTCTTTCTCCTTTAATGGAAATAGTGGTATAAATCCTCATACCATATCCTGTTGCTAATACTTGAATATTCGTGCCCCTCATTTTAAGAGATTAAAAAAAAATGAAAGGGTTGAAACTAATAAAGGGGATTAAGGAGGACATATTTCCTACTTTTCTAAATTGGAGGTTTTTTTTTTCCTCCAAATTTTTGAAGTTATAGCTCTAATATGTTCATCTTTAAATGATTATATCTGAAAGCTGTGGAAATCTAGTCTACATCTAAATAATGTTGATGAGCACTAAGATTTAGAGTCAGAACTATGAGGAGTTTAATATAAATTTCTTTATTATGACAATGGGAAAATGGGAATTTCATTGTCGTTGACACTTGATATTGGACTTCACCATAAGAAGCCAAATTATCAAACACAGGCGTGGCGTGGGCGTGGCTTTTAGTGGGTTCCTTGGTTGGTGGTGTAGTTGTTATATCTAGACATCACCCAAAAAATTAAATTTGGGACCCATGAGTATGGATGGCATCACCACACACACACACACACACGCATATATATATATATATATATATATAAATAAGAAACATCAGAGTGACTCAAATTTGAATCTTATGATTATGAAGTTGATATAGTTATTAAAGATAAGTTTGTTTTAATAATACTTAGGAGAAAGAAGTAAATAGCGTTTTTGATTAGTACAATTGGTTCTTGATTTTGTAAGTTTTTAGCAAATTAGTCATTACTTTTTTCTTTTTTCTTTTTTTTTAAATTTTAGCAAATTAGTTCTCTTATATATCGTAACAAATTTGGTCCAAATTAATAGCGGGTGACCAAATTTAGACGAAAAGCAACACGTGCTCTCTGCGTGAGGTTAGTGTAGATGAGATTAATAGATTGGAATTTGAGTACGAAAATTATGGTTCTTAAAATAGAATCATGGGAAACTTATGTAGGAGATTTTGGGCAAAATCAACATAAGATAAGAAGGTTGGAATATGTCCATGCAATACTCCACCTACGTGACCTGTCACAATAGCAAACGGGTAGTTCTGAGTCCTCTATTGTAGTCAATTTTAGATGCTCGTTAACAATTGGAGTAATCTGCCAGTAACTCAAGAAATCAAGTACTGATTTGCTAAAATTAGCTTTCGTTTGATATTACAACTCCAACTCAAATTTTTCATCTCAGTTTTTGTCTTTTTCTAAAAAGTCAATAAAAATTATAACTAGTTTTTGAAAAGTTAACCAATTCCAACTTAAAAATTTGAGTTAGAATTGTAATACCAAACGGAAGCTTAAAATATTGATGACCAATTTAAAGATTCATGAGCCTATATTGTGGTTAAAACCCTAATATTTTACACAACATATATCAGTTTTCTCGAATAACTGTTAAAAAGATCCACCAATATTCTTCAGTATTGGACTATATATTCAATTAAATTTGTAACAAAAATTATGTCACAAATTCCAATTCCATAACCCATAAGAGATTTACAAATCTTGCTAGGATAATCATTGTTTAAAATACCCCTTATGTCATGAAAGCCAATTATTAAACATTTTAATGGAAACATATCATCATTTAGCATTTTGATCGTAAGATTCTCACTTTATCATAAGAAGAAAATGGAAATATATTAAGTGGTGATAGTAACAATAATTATATATGGTCGTTTTCAATCTCCAAAGTGGGATTAGCATATTTCTTCTTTTGACAAAAAGGAGAGGAGAGGGGAGGCTCTCTTCGAATTTGTTTACTACTTAGATGCTTGGCTAGACGTGTACATGTTATAAAATATTCAATTAAATATCAGCCATCAAATAATTCCCTTTATTTGTTTTTTCTTTTTTTCTTACGTTGACTTTTGTGGAATTAAAAATACAAGTAAGTGCATCTAATCTTAAAGCACTTAAAATCTTGTATCTTGTTTGCTACTGCATACATGTCTCCTATATTCTAAAGAAAAAATGATTGTCATGATTAGATGATGAGGTTGAGGGTGGTTAATGCTAAACATACACACAAAAAAGATATATTTATAGAATGACATCATCTTGAGTGAGTCAAAGAAATGGGTTATAGAGCTAGACTAGTATCTTCATGGTTAATACTAATTTACTTTCTCTTGTTCTAAGTTTCATGGCTAATACTAATTTGCTTTCTCTTGTTCTAAGTCATTTTTCTTTAATTATTACGAAGTCATGTGCGTAACTATAACTAAGTAATGTCTGTAATCACTCTTGATATAAATATGTTGGTGGGTTACAAAATAAATGTGCACGATCTCTCCTAAATAAAATAGGTTATTCAAATGCAACTGGTGGGATCACAAGAGATACAACTTTGATTTTGTTTGTTTTCTTCTTTCCTTTTATTTTGTTTGGAAATACATGAAGTAATGAAAATTAGTAGATAATATAACAAGTGTGTATATTTCTCTAATTAAAATGAGGAAAATAATATCTATTCAGTAGAATAATTAATGACATTAATGACTTATCCATGTTGATTCTTTTTAATCATCTTCCTCTCTTCTTATAAATTTAAACCCTATTTTCCTAGTTATTAGTATCATAATTAGTCTTATTTGTTTTAAAAAAAACATTTACTTAAATTCAATATGAACTAGGATTGAAGACTTGATCTAGTAGTAATTCTATTCCTATTAGCAATATCTAACATGGACAAATTATCTAGTCTAGATAATTTTTATTATTCTTATAAAAAAAATCTTATAAAAAGTAATTTTTATTATAATATTGTTTTTATAATAACTAGGTTACATTATTATAACCCTGAAATTTAAAAAAAATAAAGTAAATCGTAACCTTTTTAATTTCGTAGCCCCTAGGTTAGCAATGGTTGTTTTTCTTTTTCTTTTGGCGGCTTGCAAATGCAGCCTTTAGATTTCGTGTCCGTTTTGATATTTTCCGTTTTAGCCCTACTTTGAAAGCGACAAATAAACTACGTAAACAAACCCATTGACTATATCGCATTCCTTTATTTATTTATTTATTTATTTTTGCTTAAAAAGAAGTTGCAAACTTTTTTATCAACTATTTAACAATGAAGATTTCAGCTACACAATATCCATCAAGTGTGTGTGTATACATATATATATATATATGTAATAATAACTGGAAAAAAAAAATCCAATACATTTTCATTGAATGACACTTCTCTAACAAGTCACAAAACGGCTCAATCATGAAGGGACCTCTCTTTTTAATCATTTTGTTGTCGTTTTGTTAAACATGATCCAACAGTTCATATAACATGTCCAGAACCAGAAGTGTTTCTCTCTCTACCTCCCTCTCTCCCTCTCTCTCTCTAATCTGAGAAGAGGAAGTGAGCTTCGATTCGGCTAAACAGTAAACTCAGTCTTTCCAGAAATCAAGGGGCCCATAATACAGCATGTAACAAATCAACTTGGTGTGCTAATCTGCTTCTCTCTCTGTCTCTCTCTCTTTCTCTCTCTCCTTCTCTCTCCCCTTCTCTGGCTAGCCACTCGTCCACAAATCTCTCTCATACTGAGTCCTTTTCGGCCCCTTCTTCTTACCATTTTTTTTTTTCGTGTTTTCATTTTTTTGGTTGAACTCAGAAACAAAAGGATCTTTTGCATATATAACCCAAAATTGAACAAAAGCCTTCTGTTCTTTTGCTCTGTCGTATGAAATTTCACAAATCCCCATGGCAACCCAAAGAGAGCCCCTTGACAAGGAAACTAACGATGATGATCCCATTTCCACTATCAAATCTGATTCTCCACTTCACAAGGTCTTTACTCTTGTACTTTTCTTCAGCTTCTTTCCTAAATTCTATATCTTGTCTCACAAATTCTATAAATGGGTTTTGATTTTGGCTTGTTTTTCTTTGGTGGGTATTTGAGAAATTTGTTTCTTGATCAATAATATTGTCTCTGTCAAAGTCAGATATGATTGACTTGTGCCAGTTTTATTACAAGTGAAACATAACGTAGCTTGTCTAGTTCAATTTCTTCAAATGGGTTTGATTTTTTTTTTTTTTTGCTTGATTTTCTTTGGTGGATATTTTGTGAAATTTCTATACAAGTCAAATTTGATTGACTAATGCCAGTTTTAATATAGAACATGGCTTGTCTGATCCAATTTCTTCAATGGGGTTTGATTTTTTTGTTAATTTTCTTAGGTGGGCATTTTGTGAAATTTCTATACATGTTATGAGAGTTTCTTGTATTATTTAATGTTGACCCGATTCGGTTTTGTTGTTTTTGAGTATTTAGGCTGGAGATTCAACTGAAATAAGAGAAGAAATTCCCTCAAGTTCAGACCACAGAAGGCAAAATCTAATCTTACAAATACCCCCAAGAAGTATAGAGGTTTCTGGGGAGGATTTTGTGAGAATAAACATGCCCACCACAGCAGCAAGTCCTCCACCGAAAAGAGTCAACTTTTCCCCAATGCCAAGCCCAAGTTTTGGCAGAATTAGTAGATCCCCAGGCCCTTCCTTGTCAAAGACTAAATCACCAAACATAAGAAACCTCCTTCCGAAACTGAGTTTCAAGAATAGGAATTCCAATTCGGAGATTCAAAAGGCTGTGCTTCTGGCTTTGGAAGGCTCACCGGCCGAGAGACAAGAGAAGACTATGCTGTCTAGAACCTTGTCCTTCACAAAGCTTTTCACACCTAGATTTAAGAACAACAGCACATCTTCCTTGCCTGTAACGCCGGTTGCTCACTCGAACCCGGAGTCTATACATGGAGGGACCCTGACTAACACGCTGCATTTTTCTGTGAGTATTTTGTCTTTCTCACTTGGGATAATCTTAGTGTTTAAGAAACTCTTTGGCGGCCTCTTTTTTTTTTTTTTTAAAAGAAAATGATAAACATCATGAACGACATATCATGAAACTATAATATAACTTGTTAGGGACAATGAAAAGCCGAGACAAACAAGTAATTTCAGTTTTGCACATTCCACAGAATTTTAATTCATGCATTCAAGATATTCATGATTAAATTTTTCAGTGTATCAATTAAAGTTGGCCATAAATCATTCTTGTACATTTGTATTATATTCATGCTATCCAACGCTGTACAAGTTTTTACGATACGGTGCATCATGTGATCATTCATGCATAACTGTCCTCATCTCTCGATCCACAAAGGCATCAGATTCTAGTTTAGATATTTCTATTATCTGCACAATTCTTTTACTTGCTTTAAGGTTTACTATACTGATAGAATTTGGTTTCCAATCCAATCAGACAAGTTTATAATAATTCCACTATGCTGCAAATTCGTAAAAGAATCTAATTTTACAGAAAGGCGAGGCTCAGCTGCCTATTCATCGTTCGCATTCTGTCCCTGTCCTTAGCAAAGAAGGAAGCATATATTTACGTGGCGCTTTTCGTGTAATTCCCACCACTCCACGAGCAGTTGAGAAGACTGTCATGACAACATGTAACACACCACCAGAAGATGTCAGTGGTAAAATATGTTATAACTGTCTTGTTCTTGTGCAAAACACCCCAACTTTTGCAGGCTGCATAAGAATATTTTTTTGTTGTTCTTGTTTTCAGATTGTATGGAGGTTTAGGGGTTTAAGTAGTTGATTCATAGAAGTAAGCTTTGGTAAAGTAGATACAAGAGAGTTTACAAAAGCTTTTTGAACCAGAAATGGTGAGGCGGTTTAGGATGCACAGTAATATTCAGACAGTACTATATATTAGCTTTTTGATGTTTTATTAAGTTTGGTAAGACTTGTCGTTGTATAAGCTGGTGATC
Organism: Ficus erecta; assembly: GCA_008635985.1. NCBI lineage: Eukaryota > Viridiplantae > Streptophyta > Magnoliopsida > Rosales > Moraceae > Ficus > Ficus erecta. Next base: position 593,234 of record BKCH01000815.1, read on the forward strand.
TTTGTTTTTTGTTTGTCTTGTTTTGTGTAGTTTTCTTTAAGCTATTAATGAACCAACTTGTTTCTGATATAGCATGTATCTATACATTTTTAATTCTTCACTAGCTTATTGCTTGTCAAGAATATAATTCACGTTAGAATAACTTCTTCAGCGGCAAAGATACCAAAAGTCTCCGTGCATTCACATTCTAGCAGTTATTGATTCTGGTTTGGTAATTTGTGATAACCTATGTCTTATCTTAGTATTGCGGTTCAGATGAAAGTGTTGACGGTGGTGAAGATATTCTGGAAGAGGAAGCGGTGTGCCGAATCTGCTTCGTTGAGCTAGGGGAAGGTGGCGATACACTTAAGATGGAATGCAGCTGCAAGGGTGAACTTGCTCTGGCTCATCAAGAATGTGCCATAAAATGGTTCAGCATAAAAGGTAATAAAACATGTGATGTGTGCAAGCAGGATGTTCAGAACTTACCCGTCACGCTTCTACGGATTCCAAATTCCCAGACCATTAACTTGCGAGGAAGTAGATCTTTGCAAGCAGAGGCTACTCAGTATAGGCAAGTAAAAAATTCATAACGGAAACCTTGTCTTTAAAGTTCGCTTGTTGAGAAAAACACAGCTAATCTTCTAAAAAAACTGTTCATGCACATGCGTGTGTTTGTAATTGATTACATGTAGTCATTAAAAATCCCCGTTCAATAGAAACTGGTTTCAAGTCCAGGGTTGCAGAATCATAGCAAATTAAACGGCCAAAACCCAGATGTGTTTGTGCTTAAGATGCATTAAGCTGAAGGTTTGTACTTTTGTCATGATCATAACTATCTTCCTAACAGCTAAAATCAATTCACTATTTGGCAGGGTTTGGCAAGATGTTCCGGTTCTAGTCATCGTCAGCATGCTTGCCTACTTTTGTTTTCTCGAGCAACTTCTGGTAAGGCTCACCAACTTCTTGGTGCTGCTAGTTTTAGGTGCATCCGACTTTCTAATATGGTTATATTGACAGGTTAAAAAAATGGGTTCAGGTGCAATTGCCATTTCTCTCCCATTTTCCTGTATAATGGGTCTTTTGGCATCCATAACAGCAACCACTATGGGTAAGAAAGAGCTCTAGTTTCTTAATTCAGAACTTGCTTTGTGTGTCTATATATACATCTATATATATATATATATATATGTTTATATATATTTTGTTTATTTCTCAGTGAGGAGAAAGTATGTCTGGATTTATGCTAGTGTTCAATTTGGATTGGTGGTCATGTCAGCTCACCTTCTCTATTCATTGGTAAGAGATTGGCTATTTTCAAACTCTAGTTTATGATGTGTTAAAAGGACATGAATAGGTGGGATGGTTCTCGAAATAGGATACAGGGTTGGTCCTAGCTGGTTTTCGGGTTACAAAAGCTTTAGTTAAGTGCTGCTTAAGTATAACTTTTATAGTACTTTGTAATCGGATTTGTTTCTGATTGCTGGAGAAACACCTAACGTGTTATTGTGGGATCTACAGCTTCACATGCAGGGTGTACTTTCTGTTCTGCTCGCCACGTTCACTGGGTTTGGGGTTACGATGTGTGGGAATTCCATCCTTGTCGAGGTTTTGAAATGCAAAAGAAGATGGCACGCTCGGCGGAATCAAAGGCGTGATTCTCAAGAAGTGACGGAACCGGATCAACAGCCTGCAAACCCAGAACAAATGCAAACGAATCCTCAACCCCTGAATCCTCGGCCCCACGAAAGTAACCAAGGAGAAACAGAGGCTATCCGAGTCGGTTGATTCACACACGTTGTCTTTGTTTTTCAACATTCATTGCTGTCATAGACGGTAGCATAACTGAAGTGAGCTCTGCTGGAAAGAAACTTCTCAACTTTGGTGGTCTAGGAACTAAATTATATGCGCATCTGTTCGCTTGATCATTAAATAGTAGTCTTGGCCTCTCTCTCTCTCTCTCTCTCTCAATGTGCTTGTCAAATGTAAATATTGGTCTTTAACTCGTCACAAACAAATGAAGTTACGAGCATACAATGTATTATATACGTTGTAATACAGAATATACGTTTGTATATATGTTTTTTTTTTTCATCTTTTTTTGTTGACTTCATCATCTCGCCTTTGTATCAATCAAAGGGCAAACTTTGAGCATGCTAATCCAACAAAAGTGTAGAAAAGTGAATATCCTAAAGATTCACATATATAAACATAAGTTCATAAACACCCAAAAATGAACGGCTAAGATGTACAAATTTCCAAAGATTGCACCTTCAATTATTCCTGTAAGTAATTAGACAATTATCCTAGAAAAAGGCCGTTCTGTACTTACAAAAAGGGATATTCCCTCTCCTCCCTCCAACCTTTTAGTGCCTTCAAATGGCCATTTTAGTCTATACAATAAAACCCGGTTGGTTAAATCTCATCGGTGCTGGTTCTGAAAACCAACCGGGACAATATGCCAAAAACAGCTACACAAGCAAATGAACCGTAATTCGAATGAAAAAGGTGAAAAAAAGAGGGGGAGGGGGGGGGGGGGGGGGGGGCGGGCTTGATTTTTCTTCGAGTCCAATCATTGCTTGTAGCTTAAACTGCCAACCTTACTTGATAATGAAGATTGTTTCTCCTTCAAGCTGGTACTCAAGACAGTTTCGGCATTATTTGATTGGTTATCTGCAAATCCGGGTCTCATCCAAATCTTTATGTGCCCCTCTCGGCAGATGGTAAGAACAGATTCTGCAGTAAAAATCAAACCGGAGAGGGGTTCCGTGTGCACCCGATGAGCAACCAGCGGCGAGATCTTTGGAATATCCCGCATGCTTGGAGCAGGTTGGAGAGTGCCAATAGGGCAAACACTATCCCAATGCGATGACTGGCTTCCAGCGCTATAAGTGGGAGAACCACCAGGGAAACGACGCACCGGTACTGCTATCTCATCCAATTCCAGGTCCCACAGAAGCAACTGTGTGTCCTGAACAGAACAAGCCAAAACAGTTGTGAAACTATGTATCATTGGGCAGTAGATCAAATTTCCATCAAGCATAATAATGACGTACAACTTAACCAAAGAGCAAAAACAACTTTCTAATACCTGGCCAACAGAACCAAACCGATATGTAACATTTTCTGTGCCACCTGAATTTGGTGACAACCAATACGAATCAAAAGCCACTCCACTGACCTGCCAGAAGCATCCAGTATACACTAATGAGCGACCATAATGGTGGAAGAAACTATAACAAGCCTAATGTAATCAGATAAGAAATTCACCCAGGAGTTATGCCCCTCTCCCCGTGCAACAACCCTTCGTTCTTCCATGCTCCAAACCTGAACCAAATCATCTTCGCCTCCTGTCAGAATGTATTTTCCATCCGCGCTGTAATCAATCATGTCATTACTCATCAGAAAGAGAAATTCTGTCTTCCCCAAATTAAAAGGAGACAAATGCCTAAAAGTGGCACCAGAAGAAAAAGAAAGATATTAAACAAAAAGCATTAAGATATTTATCGAAATCTAGTACGTTACACACCTCCAAGCACAACATAAGAGAGCACCATAATAACTTTTGCCACCACACACAAGTTGCTCTTTAGAGTAGTCAAAAACTCGTAAATAGCCTGAACATAATAAATTAAAACAAAGCTAATATATATCTGCAATTAAAACTACAAGTTTAGAAAAAAATAAAAAAGGAAAGAGGATGGAATGATATTATTTTGCAATAGTACCGTCTCTTCCAACAGTTGCTAAATAGGTTCCGTCAGTCGAGAAAGCAATGCTATTGATTGAACCTTGGCATATATGCCACCTGGCAACCGGGTTGCTCTGAATAAATATTGCAGGAGTCAGCAAACAACAGGAAAAGAAAGCATGAAAACTGATATATTGTCATTGCACAACCGGTCGTTCAACTATATCAGTAACAGTTTACTCTGATTATAAGAGGCTAAAGCACGGTTCATATCTCAAAGGATTATGGCATTGGGAAAATTTTTCTCTTTTCCTAGTCAATATTGATTGTAGATTTATTCTAGGCTTAACCAAGCATCAAAAGAGATAACACTACAGACACAAACAGCCAAACGACAATTAGACACACACAATAAGTCATAACCACACACCCACCACACAACATAGGCACACATAAACACATCGATAGCAGTTTGAAAGTGGAAAAATACCATTAAATTCAATACCTTATTATAGCGAGCATGTGAAACAGAAAATTGAGTTTGATCTTTAATGACGGGGAACGAAGAATCACCTGCACCATCTTTGTTCTACAAAGTAGAAAGCAAAATGTGTTCAGATCATAAACAAAATACCAAGGAAAAAAATAAAATTTAGAAAGAAATAGAGGGTTCAAAAGGAACATGGAGGCTTGCCTTTTCATACACATACAAATTCCCATCAGTATGAGCAACTACGAAAGCACCATCACCTCCAGGGACCCATGCGATACTAGTACAACGGCTGTTAGAAATTAAGTGTCAATCAAACTAGTCTATATAATTGGAGTTCTCACACATAAGCAAACCTATCTACAAGCGCTAATAAAGAAATTATAGACCTGATACAGGATCTCTGAGCTGTAAGAAGCCAAGTGTTGCTTTTGCATCCCTAATACTTAAGCTATCATACCATATTATATGGACTCCAAAATAAAGTTTCAAATGCAGTTATCGTGGAAGAACCACATCAGTCACCCATGCCCCCCCTCTTTTTTTTTTTTAAAAATTATTTTTTAATTTCAGTTTTTTCATGTTTTTGTATTGCCCCACAGGAATACACTTCACCAGAAATAGGTCTACCAGCACCAATGTAGCAGGAAAACCATGCAACCTAGCATCATAGTGATATCAAGTTGTTTTTGCCAGGAGCTAGTAAGCAGTCAAATACCTTTCCTACTCTAAACATTTCGAACTATTACCCTAAAAGCATGTATTTAGTAATTTCACATGAGCCTATCAATCAAATATCAAATGAATTACTTAAAAAAAAAAAACCCTTCCCCAGTTTCAGGGATATTGAAAGTCGTAATCTAGCTCTAAACTCAAAGGTAGTATACCTTTTTGACAAATTAAAACCAGGCTTTAAAAATTGCAGTAACACTTTAATCTTGCCTGTTATTAACAGAACCATCTTTGTTATAATGCTGAGCCCCAACAAGCTTCTTTCCAATGTCCTGTAACTGCTGCCTCAGTGACACCGAGTACACTACAATAACAAACATAACCAATAAATTTGAAATGCATAACTCTAAAAACAAGATTGCAATTCAAACTCGAGAAAAGGCAAAGAAAATCTTACCATCTCCAGAACTTAGTCCAATAATCAAATCATGTCCATCCTTTGCGTCTTGATCAAATGCATGGCAAACGGGGTTTGAGTTATTAAAATGTATAGACTTTATTGGATCCTACATGCAAAAATAAAACCTCTCATACACTGTACAAAACACTGAAATCTTACCTAAATCCAAACATGTCGACATACCTTGTCTTGGGAATTCAAATCACTTATAAAGATTGCATCGCCCACGTTAAATATCAAATAAGTTCCTTTGCCATCAAAATTTGATGTAGAACTCACACTAGTCGAACTCGAAGCCCCCAAAGACCCAACTTTACTTGCATTCACACTCTTGCTCCCACCATTGCCTCCAACAAAGCTAAGTGCCCGGCTCCCATTGCTGCTAATCAAAAACCGGGCCGCTGCCGAACGCATGCCCGTGCCAGCGCTAAAGCTCGATGATGTGGCAGTTGGGGTCGACGGAGAAGGCTTTTCTTTGAGATGTGCTAAGGTCACCTAATAATGTTAAAAGCCAAAAAACATTTCTGAAATCTGGTTTCTAGAGTTTGATATTGTTACAAACATCACCACTTTCTATGAACTTAAAAATGTGTCCTTGATAAAGATACTCTATACTGGATTATATTCAAAAACTAAATTGGTCTTATTTGACCTAAAGGAACAAACTTCAATGCAAGAAATTTGATATTGCTTAAAATACCACCAAATTCTATAAACTAAAAAATGTGTCTTTGACTATGATAATTGCTTTTTTGACCTAAAGGAACAAACTTTAATACAAAAACATTACCTTTATAACTCAAAACTCAATTTTAATTGACACAAAACACTGAAAGTATGATACTATTCTATTCAAACAACAAAATTGCTCATATTTTGACCTAAAGGAACAAACTTTATGCAAAATTGTACCTTTATAATTCAACAATCAATTTAATTGAAAGAAAGGTCACAATTAACCAAAATCTAATACTAACAAACACTAATCACAATCGGAAACGAAAATTAAAAAACCCTAGCACTCAAAATCTGAACCAAAAACATCAAATTCAACGAAAATGGCGATCGGAGGAAGCGATTCCAAACATCGAATTGGAGAAATGAAAAATATGGGAAACAAAAACAAAAACTGAAAAGGAAAATCAGCATACCTGAGTGACGGTTTTTCCATGGGTGTAGTGAAGAAAGCCCGAAGGATGAGTCTTCTCGTAGTGGAGCTTGTATCGGCCCTCAGGAGTCTTGAAATAGGTCTTGAGGCCCGGCGATTGCGCGTTTACCGATGAAGCAGAAGAGGCGGCGGCGGCGGAAGCAGCCGTTGACATCATGCCGTTCGCCGAGTTGATCATGGTGGTCGTGATGACGATGGTGGTGGTGGTGCCCGCTACGATGCGCCCGAGAGCATACGATCATGACACTGCTAGGGTTTTCAACTCCCAAATTTTTGCTCTTTTTTTTTTTTTGACGAAGGAGATTTTTGGTATTGCCTAGTTCGTTTGGGTTTCCTCTTCTCTCTCTCTCTCTCTCCGTTTTTTTTTTTTTTTTTTTTTTTTTTTTTGGGGCAACCTTTTGTGGGTCTTCAATGGCTTCCGGATCAAAGGGGGGGTTGGGATCTGGTGGTTCGTGGCGTATAGAAAACAAGCGAGGAGATTTTCTTAAAACGGGTGGGCTTTGGTGTTTTGACTTTTTGAGTTTTCGAAGTCAATGAAATAGACGGTAGTGATTACGACATCTTTTGATCCGAAAATTCATACGATGGAAGAGAAGAAGTTGGCTCCGTTGAGAATTAAAATGGATATGCTTGAAAAGAGCTTGGTCGCTTTGGAACACTTTTGAGGGAAAACAAAACACTTGTATAGTAAATATTTAACTATTCTGAAAATATAGAATATTTACGATGGCTTTTTCACCTTTTTTTTTTTTTTTGTCAATTTAGACTGATTCCTTGTAATAAAATCAGATGGAATTTGTTTATATATATATATATATATATAAAACAGATGGAAATTGTAGAAGCAATCACAGCAATTACAACTCACAGTCCCATTAAATCTTTATTTATTTTTTTAAAACTTGAGATAGGATTCGAATTTTATGTCTAATAATAAAACCAAATATGAAATTATTGGTAAATTATACTTATAATCATATTGAATTCTTATTAATTTAATATCCTTGTTTAGGAGACATATGAAGATAGTGTTTTGGAAGTTGAGTTAAGAATTTTTGTTTGAAAAAGTTTTATGATATAAAAAATAGTGTCAAAATTTAAAATGTGTTAAAATATGTAAAATTGATAGTGTCTTATTTATCTCATTATTGAGAATATTTTGATATAAAATCATTTGAAATGAAAAAGCTAAGTAACAAATAAAAAGTTTGATGTAATTGAGTTGTGAATCCAAACGACAAATACCTTCTGGAAACGTTACCCCAAACGGGCTTTTAGTACCCAAGATAGTGTTTTGGGCCCATTGATGGGCAGCCCAACTGACCCAAGAGTAACCCTTGTACAAGTTTGCTCACTATCCAACAAGTTGGTTAATCATGCACTTTATACAAAGGTTGCTCACTCCTACTTTTGCCCACTCAACTTTTGTTAAAAAAAATAAAAAAAAAAATGCTGCCTGATCTTGTAGTTGCTATCTCTTACTCAATTGGCCAACGATGAGGCTACTTGCTTGATGGAACCATGACGAAGGGTGGAGCCTCGCAGACGATGGCGTCGGAGAACCCCAGGACCACCTGCTTGAGGTGGATTCCTACAACATAGCTTGTTTCTCCCAAGTCTTTTTATATGAAATTGTTTAGTCAATCGTTCTTTGACCGTTGTTGATTAGAATGTTTCTAATTGACAAATTTTTTAAAAAAATGTAAGGCAAAAATGTAATTGAAACAATTGCATTACTTTGTTTTTTATTTTTTTATTTTCTAATAAGCAAGATAACTAGAAGAAGGAAAACAAAATCAGTATTTTAGGGGGCAAAAACTCAAATAGCAGACACAATGAAACTTAGAAGAGAATGATAATTCTACATACCTTATTATTAGGGTTTCGTTTTGAATTGTTGTTAGATTTTGTCAGTTAGATTTTTCTATATCTTAGATTAGATATGATGTTTAGAAACATACATTATCAATAAAGATACGGTTCGAGAAGAAAATAGAAAGAGATTCATATCTTTGAGAATAAAGAAATTGAAGCTCTAATTATTTGTTTGGCCCAAAGGTCTGACGATTCAGATTGTATTTTTCTGTAGAATAGTCATAAACTTGGGATAATTCTTTGGCATGGACCAACTTGTTTTTCAGGATTGGTTGAATGGGCTAGGCCTCATTGATAACTGCACCAAGCTCCATACTTTAACGGGATCTGTTCCAACATTACAAGCAAAAAATGTAGGAAACCTCAACAAAGGATCAAACGAAACCAAGTAAAGGACCCACTTAAACCACATTAATGGTAACTTTGTGTTTGATAATGCTCCATTCCAATCTATTTTTATTGGGCCACATAGAATTCAATACTCTTTATTTCATGTGTTAATAATATGCCAAAACTAAATTCACATGTTGCGTGCCTGATAAAATTTTTTGCATCTCATCTATAAACGAGATAAATCTTTCTTCACCTCATTGAATCCAATAATCGTACTACTCTTTACCACTTCTCTTAACAACGTGTCACAGTTAATAACGTCTAATTAAGTTGGTATAGTCTTTTACGTCTTATCTAATATATACGAAAACATATACAATTTTAATCAACTTAAACTGACATTATTGGGACAAAATAAGGTTTACTTCCTCCTGTCGGATCCAACAATCACAACTATTTAGTTTATATCACCATCATTGTAATTCCATTACTAGAAAATGATATTTAGGCTTTGTTTGACATTTCAACTTTAACTCCAACTATACCGTAGCTTTTCATCCCAGTTTTTATCTTTTTCTGAGAAGCCAACAAAAATTATAACTAATTTTTGAAAAATCAATCAACTCTAACTTAAAAATTCCATATTCAACCGGCGAACCAAACACAAATTTAATAATTTTTTTTTTCTAAATTACAATGACAGAGTATATAAAGGAGGTGGTGATAAAAATCCATAAAAGTTAAACCTTACAACTAGAAAATCATTAACGTTAGTTACAACTTACAAATTTCCATTCCCTTTCAAAGACATATACCAAAAGGGGGTTCTTAGAATCGAAAGCCAAACAAACGATTGGTCCCATCCCAATCATTCTGGCACACAAACCACATCAAATCCTATGCATATATTTAAAAAACAAAACAAAAAAACAAAAATCAGAAGTTATTTTCTAAAGCAAACAAAACAAAAACTTGACACAAATTTTAATCTTAACTTTTCAATATCAACATTTGTGATATATAAGTTGTCATTTTTTAATTGATAAATCTTCAAAATTAAAAAGATTGTTTATGCAAGTAAAAAAAAAAAAAACAATTTATGATCACGTAAATTAGTACTTAAAATATTAATATCAAAGTTGATATCTTTGACATTATTCAAGCAAAAAAAACCCGGCCATCATTCTCACCCACTGCCAGCCACAATCCCACCCCTGTTTTTCCTCCCTCCACAAGCAAAAACCTCTCTCTTTCCCTCCCAGCAAATTGCAAAATATTGATATCACTCACCACCTAAAAATTGCACCCTTTTACCTAACTTCACATCTCAACTTAAAAATATTTATAGATCCCAAATCACCCAATCCCTCTTCACTACTCCTCCCAAAAGCACAAGAAAAAAAAAAAAAGAGCTCTTCCTTTGTTTTTTTTATTTTTTTTTATTTTTTTCTAATGGAGCCAAAAGGTGCATTGACCAAAAAACAGAGTCCTCTGTTTCCCCTGTTTTCTCTGTTTTCACTCACATTCCTCCTATTCCTCCTCTCACCCACCTCAGCCCAGAGCCCGGCAGCGTCACCGACAGCTGCAGCGGCGGCGGCCGGTCCAGCAGACGTGATAGCGGTGCTGAAGAAGGCGGGGCAGTTCACGACGTTCATAAAGCTGTTGAAGGGGACGCAGGTGTCGGACCAGATCAACTCGCAGCTGAGCGGCGGTGGGTCGCAGGGGATAACGGTGTTTGCACCGACAGACGGCGCATTCTCGGCGCTGAAGACAGGCACGCTGAACTCGCTAACGAGCGAGCAGCAGCTCCGGACGGTGCAGTACCATGTGTTGCCGGCGTACTTCACGTTGTCGCAGTTCCAGACGGTGAGTAACCCGCTGCACACGCAGGCCGGGAACAGCGACAATGGGCAGTACCCCCTCAATGTCACCACGTCCACCGGCAACCAGGTACATTGTCACTGTTGTTTTTTGTATATACGATGTTATCGTTTCTTGAGGTTTGAAGACTTGTTGGACTGTCCGATCCGATATGCCGCTCAAGAAGTTTGATGTTGTCGTTTTTGCTTTTTGAAAAAGCATGTCGTTTGGATGAAATGGTGAGGTTGAACCGCATTTTCCAAAGCGACATGTCGTTTACCTGATTTTTTTTTAATTTATATAAGAAATTTATAGAAATTATGAATTTTTTTTTTTAACAAAGCAATCTGAATCTACAATAATGCCCGCTCACTGAAATTAAAGAAATTGGAAATACTTTACCAATTGGTTTAATTTAAATTATAATTCAAATGATTACTTAACTGAGATATGGTTGATAATTTAGACTCTCATTTGTGGATATATATATATATATATATATATATATATATAATTACAATTAAGAGAAAGAGAGACACGAAATAGAAAGTAGATATAGAAAATTAGAGAAAGAAAGAATAAAAAAAAAAGGAAAAAAGAAAGTGGAGGATATTAAGCATATATTTAAATTACAATTATAGTTCAAAAAAAAAAAAAGCAACAAATCGGAAAAAATAAGAATAAAAATCTTAAGGAAAAAGAAAAAAAAAATGTGAATGCCTCTCTTGAACATATTTGTGAGTGATGACTCTACTACCACCGCAGGTGAACATCACGACGGGGGTGGTCAACGCCACCGTGAGCAACACCGTGTACACCGACGGCCAGCTATCGGTGTTCCAAGTGGACAAAGTGCTGCTCCCCATTGACATCTTTGGCAAGGCCAAGGCCGCGGCTCCGGCACCGGCGCCGCTGGCTGCCAAGCCTGTGAAGGGTGTTGACGACAGCGACTCCGATGATGCTCCGGCGACGTCGAAGGTGCCCACCGATACGAATGATTCCGGTGCTTTTAGGCTCATCGGCGGAGACAACATCATGGTTGTTCTCAGTGTGTTGGTAGCGACTCTTCTCGTGGCGTTTTGATTTTTTTATTTTTTTTTAATGGTTTTTAGCTTGTTTCCTCTCTTGGTGTGTGGAATTTGGCAACTCGGATTTTGTTTGTAACTTGTTTTTCATTTTCAGTTGTACTTTTCTTGATTTAAAAAGAACAAATCGTTATTCTTTTCCGTATAAACAAGAATAAACTCTCCCAAACTTGCTACGTACAAGTATTTTAATCTAACAATATCTTGCCAACGGTGTAAAGTAATTCTCAAAACAAAAAAAGAGATGGTAAACAACAAAAATTTTGAAATAAATGACTTATATTCTCTCAGAGAACTGGACAACAATCAAGAAAACGACATGAGATGTACGGCAACCAACGAAACGACATTTATTCTAAAAAACGAAATGATTTTCACAAACGACATAGTACACATTTTAAAGTATGTCATTCCTCTCCTGACCAAAAAGGGGGAAGAAAAGAGAGACCAAAACACGACATCAGCTACATTCACAGCAGATACCAAAACGACATCATTTTATTAAAGGCAAACGACAAGGTTTTCATAAAATGGAATTTGTCAAGTCGGATTTTGTTTGTGCTCTGTTTTTCATTTTCAGTTGTACTTTGTTGATTTTAAAAAAAAAATCATCATTCTTCTTTGTATGAAGTATTAATTCACTCTCTGCACTTAAAAAAAAAAAAAAAAAAAATCTCTTTTGCTGATCAAGTATTAGCTCTCTTTATCTTGCTTTGGGTGCTTGTCTAAACTCGGCTGCAACAACATTAGTTAACGGTTAAAAAACCTAGGGGTAATTTCTCCGTTTAGTAGTTGAACAATAAACATTATATCACTTTTTTTTTTTTTGAACTTTTAATTTTGATAAATTAGTCAAAGAATTTTCTTATTTATAGTTTTTGTACCTAATACTAAAATTGATGAAAGATTTGTAAAATTTACTAGAGATAATTGCATCTTTATTGCATAATAACTAAAAGTTTAAAGAAATTATTACTTAAAGTGTAAAATATTTTAGTTTTTAGGGGGGGGGGGGGGGGGGGGGATTTATAGGAATAATGAGGGTATTTTACACTTAGTGTAATTATTTAAGTAATCCTGCCAAAAAAAATATTTAAGTAAAATTTCACATTATTATATAATTGACACATGATTAGATATATTAAATTTCAAAAATTTTATCAATTGTGATGTCAGGGATTGAAACTATAAAAAATAAAAGTTTAGGGACTGATCATCAAATTAAAAAATTTAGGGACCAAGATCATAATTTATTAAAATCAAAAGTTCAGAATTAAAATGATAAGATACATATAATTTAAGGACTAAATAACAAATTACCCAAAATCTAACAAACATAATTCAAAAAAGACAAAATAAAGGGAAACGACACACAAGTTTCACAAAACGCTATCCTCTCATAGAAGTGAACGACGCCATTTGTCAAACAAACAACAAAAATATCAACAATTAAAAGAGAAATAAACAAGAAAATAATCATATCCAGATTTCAAATGTAGCCATGTGTACGTGCAATATGAACCCCGAAGAAAATTGAATGAAGAATGGTGGCCCTCGGAGAGATTGCGATGGTCGGAAAATTTGTGGTGTGAATTCTCGAGATGGACACTCCATGTAACGTAGGGCCTTAACACGGTAAAGATCTTAATGGAGTTGGAATCTTCCTGGTTTGAGTAAGAGGACGGATATATCATCGTTTTAGGGGGGCTGCGGTGATAGTGAGTTTTCATTCAAAGGGGATTATTGAGTATGTTCTAACAAAAAGTCTCACATTAACTATACATGGAATTAAGGTCCAAGAACCTAACAATAAGAAACCATGTGATCATCACAATTTGAACATAACCAAATTGATTAAAACCACAATATGTCTCTAATATAAATTCAGAATGATTAAACCCACACGAAAATGGTGATCAGTCTAAAAGAATATATTGTTGTTAAGCAAAGACATAAAACCCAAAACAAAACAGTCATAAACCCACAATAGCATCTATATGTACTACAAACAAACTCATAAAATAACCATAAACAAATATGAAATGAGAATCACTAACGTACCTAACCACCAGCTCCAGCTCCTTCAAGTTAGCCATTTTTCAGTGCTCTTTGGTCGCGATATAGGATGTTCCTTCCAATGGTGGCTGTGAAAATTTTGTGCCAAGCCCACTCTGTGATAAACCGACTTCCGGTGACCCGATAAACTCATCCTTTAGGGACAATGATGTCATCGAGCTGCTTACAGTTGACGATCCCTTCAAATGTCTTGTCAGATGTCATCGAGCTGCTTCCAGTTGATGATCCCTTAAAAAGTCTTGTTAGGCTTCGATTGTAGCTCACCGATCACGATGTCAAAGCGACATTGCCTCCAATTTAAGGGAAAATTGTAAAATAAAAAAGAGCAACTCACAATAATTCAAAAAATATAGAGCGTAAATCGTTAAAATTTGAAGTTAAACAACAAGTTATCGAAACTGGTAAATTTGACAATTTCAATTCAAGTTGAGAATCTTTTTAGATTATTGGTGTTTGGATATGAAAAAATTAGTATAGGGTGGATTTAAAATTTAGTGGAAAAAAAAAAAATTTAAGTTGAATTAGAATCTTTTTAGAATGTTTCTTTAAGAACTTTTTGAACTATTTTTAAAACTTGGGCTAAAATCTCAACTTCTTCTTAAATTCAGAACGAACAGAGTAATTTACTTTTTTTTTATTCTTTATAAAAAAAAAAAAAAAAAGTTTTTTCTTCTTATTTTCCATCCTTTGATTTGGAATAACCACCCATAGACCGTTTCCGTTACCGCCATACGGCTTTTCTCATTCTATTCTATTCTCTTACTGGAAGGTAGGCTCTCTTAAATTTTCAATGCTTAACTTGTTATTTGAAAGGGCATATGTATTCCTTATGAAGGTCCTTTTTTGTTTCAATTTGGGTTGAATAGTTTAACTCTATGATTGTTTATCTATAGAAATTATAGGTGAAAATTACCGTTAGAATACATATAAAAATTACAATGCTGTTATTATTGCTTATATATATGTATATATATTTATATAGGTGAATACTTTATGCCCAATTTTTTTTCATTCATTCTTTGTACAGGGTCCAAAACATTAATACGTTGAACAGAATCAGAGATGGACAAACGATATTATTTGATTGTCGTCTAATTACGAATTTAAGTTTACATTTCTCTGATAGGACTCTTTATGTTGGGTTAAGTTTAACTCATCAACTCATTTAATTTAGTTAATTATATTATTATGTTTCTAAAATTATGTGATGTATATATATTTCGTTACTTTTATGCTTTAAACTTCTCAATTAACTTATCATTGTACGTAACTAATTAATTGAGATTAGGAGTTTAAAAAAGAAAGATGATCATATGCGCACTGCATATAAACGGAAAAGAGAGGGACAAAAGGATCCAGGCATGAAGTTCATCTCAAGAATCCCACCAAGCTTTTCTTTGGATGAGGCACATATTGTGCAAGCTAGATAGAGGAAGAAGGAATTTGAGACTGAAAAGGAATTTGACTTCCATATTAAAAGGTCAACCAGTTAAGTGAAGTTACTCAATATTCTTATATGTCTATTATTATTGTTATATGTTTTCGATGTGAGACTTATGTTTTTTTTTACTCTTAATTCGCCTCCACAATTGAACCGCTTGTTTGAGCTTGTTGGGCTCTGATACCATGTGAAAGTTAGAGAGAGAAAGAAAGAATTTGAGACTGATACGGAATTGAGCTTCTATCTTAAAAAGTCAACCTCTTAAGTGGAGTGACTCAATACCCTTATATGTCTGTTATTGTTGTTATATGTTTTCGATGTGAGACTTGAGTTTCTTTTTACTTTTAATACATATTCCTTTACTTTTAATTAATAGGGATGAATATCTAATTCTCACTTTTATCGTATCGAAATTCCATGTTTGATCATGTGTTTTTTAGAAATATCACGATTATCCCTTATGACGGTTAATTGCATGTTATAAATCTCCTTTTGGATAAAATTTTCCCAACCTTAAAGTGCGCCCAAAAAACATTTCAATGTAGGATTATCTCATGTTTGATCAATTTGTTCAATCTTATGGTTAAAAATATTCCTTCAGAATGTTAAATTAGGCAAATTTTATCAAAATGGAGATTTTTAGTATGAGATTAAAAACCCAGGGAATAATTTTGACATTTTATAATTGGGGTTGAACATCACATAATAATAAAGAATGAGTCCCGTAAAATGGGATGGGACCCACAATTTAGCTACTTATACGAATAAATTATAGTCAGTGATTATAGGAAGATAATTAAATTTAGCTATATTTGACAGTTATACACAGAAAGACAGGAATATTAAGGAGAACTCTTGATCAAGAGATGTCGTCATGAATAAGTGTAGAAAAAGGATGAAAAATGTTTCAAAAACTCAAGTGGAGGACCTAATCAGTAGCAATCCAGATGATGTTCTTTGTTGTATTCAATCACATTTAAGCATGAGAGAGGCTGTGAGGACAAGCATTCTCTCAAGAAGATGGAGAAACTTATGGAAAACTTCATTGAAGAAGCTTGATTTTGATGACACAAATTCATTTATGAGCCGACCAAGCGTTACCAAATTGCCACGGCTTCACCAGAATATAGCCTTCGTCGGATGGGGTCAGTCAGATTTTTGCTGCCCATTGTGGTACCATAGAGTCCTTTAAGATGAAACGTTATCTGCCTCTCAATTACAGTCCCCAATTCGAGAAGTGGATTCAAGTTGCCGTGGATAAGAATGTTGAAGAACTCGACATAAGTCTTGAAGTCTTGCTATTTGGATACTCATCACCCCATTATGAGGTAAGAATTTGTGAAAGCAATATTGATTTGTGAATTTTTTTCCCCTTTTTTTTAATAAATTATGTTTCTTTTTTTTTTTCTTTTTTTTTTTCTTTCTTTTTGTTTATTAAGAAAACCAAATACCTACAATTCTACCAACATTTACCAATCTCAAGCAGTTGGTGCTCATGGTACCGGCACAACAACACCCTTCAAATCTCTTGGAATTCGCCTCTACATTTTTTAAGGCCTCTCCACTTTTACAAAAACTTGAGTTACATGTGAGTTCTAAAGTTTTTTACTTTATTAGTGAATTGAAACATAATGAAATGTTACATCAACAACTACATGACCTTTTAATATATAAATTTGGTATCATATCTTAGTTAAGATGAAATTTTTAAATTAACATGTCGTGATGAAAAAGACAAGAATTAAAAGACACAAGAGTTAAAATCCTTAATATCTTGGTATTTTACTGCTAAATCACAGGAGATATTTTTATAATTAATCTCAATATAATGATAAATATTAATGGGATTTTTTTTAAAAAAAATTTTATTGTGAGGCAAAGAGGAAGAGAGAGGAATTAGAGAGATCCCAAGAAAGCAGTTGGCAAATCACAAAAACCCAAGGGAAGTGGAGATTCACAATTTTCAAGGTGATGAGGAGGCAGTTGAACTTGTTGTGAATCTTGTAAACTCTTCTCCTACTATTGGGAAGGTAAAAATTGACAGACGATTTTTCATTTATGAAGGAGATGGTGAATGGTCGATTTATGGTTTCCCAACAGGAATTTAAAAAAAGCAAGTTCTTAAAATGCTTGACAGAAGAATCTCTGCAGATACAAACCTTATAGTTTTGTGACCATTCCTACTTCCTTGTTCAATCATACACAGAGACATGAATATTAACATGCACTTGTTCAAGACTAGTAAAGTTTATTTTACTTCTTCGAGGATAAATAATACTTAAGGCTCGTTTGGTACGCTATATTAGCACTTCATATTCAATATGAAATTCAAAATTGATTTAATACATTTATTAGGCCGTATCCTGTAATTTAAGAGACCACAATTTGTATTAAAAAAAAAAATTATTGAGACAATACTAGCAAATATATCAAATATTTCAAAACTAAGATTGGGGAACCTAGATCTCGACGACAGTTAGTGGCCAATGATGTACCTCTTCCGGAACCACTATTTAGCAATCTTACAACGACGAATGTCATGAGTTTCGCAAATATAGTACCCAATCAAGCTCAATGATGAAAACGAAGGGAGCAATAATGGGATCTGTGCCACAACCGGTGAAAACATATCAGAGTAGATTCTCTATATTTCGATCAAGATGATTTTGAAGCTGGTTTTAGTATCTAGCTATTAACATGCGTATGATGAGATCTTTAAATTTGTTGAAGTGGAACGAGAAAACCAAGTTTTCTTTGCGGCTAGAATGTTTAAAAGGTGTGTGCTATAGTGGTGGAATCTGTTCAAAATCATAGAATTCATCAACGAAAACAAAAGATTAGGAGTTGGACTAAGATGAAATGAAAATTAAAAGATTATTTCTTAACATCTCATTGCGACTCTACGAGTGAGAATTGCAACCTATTTATTTGCCAAATTACAATTATATTAAGAGGAATCTGTTTTAAGAAAATTGTCTCAAAAACTAAGAGATTTTCTCAAAAGAAATTGTATTACAAAATAATGAAGTTTTTTATATCGAGGCTGCAACTAAAAAGAAGCATGAAAAGCTCAAGATAAGGTAATTAGTGATTTCGGTAGTGAAGTCTTGAGAATAATTGCCGAGCTGTGAGGGAGAGTCCAAAGTCAAGGGCCAAAAGCAATTAATTGGCTGATAATGAATATTCAAAACCTATGGAACAAACTGAGGAACTTCCAATCATTACAGTGTAAGAGAAATACTTGACGACCGTATCGTAGTATATTACATCACATTATATATATTAGATTGTTGCTATACAATACGTTTCTTTTATTTTGTATCATATCATTATGGTTTTTTACATTAATACAGATGGGGTCAATGTCAACATCTAAGGGCGAGATTGAGTTCCAGTATAAGGGTCAAGATCAGTTCTGGGGTTGAGGTTTTTGGATCGGGATTCGTGGCCAGGATCATGTTCCAAGATCAAGATCAAGATTTGAGATCATGGTAGGTTCGTGATCGGGTTACAGGAAAATAATCAAATTAGACAATTTAAAGTTCCAACTTTTTTTTTTTTTTTTTTGGCTAAAGAAAAATAGGTTATAGGAACAGTGATTGAAATGCTCAGATAACCTCAGGAAAGTGGATAACCCTCACGTGATATATGGATTCCTTATGAAGTAGATTGTCCATATACCCCGATCAATACGGTGGTGACAACTCAAACCTAAGCATTCAGCGAGGAGAACGAGCACCCTACCAACACGTAAGCTCCTTATCACCTATCACACAAAAAACGATGCCATCTGTAACAACGCTGACACCCTCTGCAAAACGACAATACATGCACAAGAAACGACCAATATTGCAACGGAGTCAATTTGGAAAGTGTAAATAACCTCATAAATTCCACTGTCCAACAACATGTTCTTCCTCTGTGCAAATATTTTTTATCCCCTCGTATTCTCCAGGTCCGACAGAATAATTTATGGGGAGATACATTAAGCATAAGAAAAAAACTGAAGCAATATTATTTTCGTTTTCATAACTAACTTGTTCTTTTTATGATCCAACTAAACCTATCGCCAAAACCTGTCAGCAATTAGTCGCACTGGTGGTGTTTGGGGTTCCTCAAGGACTGAACTCTTTTTCTCAAAATCAAAAATGGAATTCAAACCCACCACCACCACCACCACCCGGAAAGCCGCCTCCAAATCCACCAGGAAAGCCGTCACCAAAGGTGAAGTGAAATTGCTGTCCTCCGCCGCCGAAAGGGTTAAAGCCACCACCGCCACCACCACCACCCATGCCCATATCTTCAAGGTCTTCCCCTCTATCATATCTTGTTCGTTTTTCTTCGTCCCCAAGAATCTGTGGAGGACAAAAAAGTGTTAAGACATGTCATGTCAAGCATTGAGGAATGTCTTAAAGACAATTTGTTGGGCGATCAGACCTCGTATGCAGCAGCAATTTCCCTGAACTTATTTTCTGCCTCTTCTCTATTATCAACGTTTTTGTCCGGATGCCATTGCAGAGCGAGCTTCTTATAGGCACGCTTGATCTCAGAAACAGATGCAGTCTTTGAAACTCCCAAAATCTTGTACCAGTCTTTGCGTTTGCTCATCTTTAAGGCTTTCTCGGCTCTCATTAAAGCTTCCCGAATATTCATATCCTGCAAGATCAGTAAAGAATTTATCCTTTGTCCGGAGCTTAAATGCTAAGCTATAGAACAAAAAGTCAGCCTACCACAATACTGGGAGGTCAAATTTTGGACAAATTCAATGATGGCAAAAAAAAAAAAGGTAACAACCTGAGGCGATTTTTGAGCTGCTGATTTCAGATCTTCAACAGCTCCTTCCCAATCCTCTATCAGAAGCTTAGCTTCACCCCTCTGCAAAACGCCCATAGGCAGTTAAACAAACAAATGGAGAAACAATAGTGGATATACAGAAAAACTAACAATTCTTTCCCGGGGCTGAACAATCTTAATTATTGGTCGGAACAAACTATCGGAGTGTGGAACAGCTAACCTGAACCAAAGCATCAAGAAGCTCGCCATCAATATCAAGTGCATCATTGCAACTGCTTAAAGCGTCCTTTCCTCTCCCAAGCTTGACCAAGAGCTTACACAAACCCAGATGGAGATGTACATTATGTGCAAGATGATTAGGGTCCAAGGCAAGAGCAGCTCTATATTCTTCCACTGCAACCCGCAGCTTGCCCTTATTTACATTATCTTCTGCCTGCAAAATACCAAGTTTTCGAAGAAATTAACCAAAGATGAGTAGCATGCAAATACGGGTTACAAAGCCAGTTAACTGATGAAAATGGGTCGACAGCAGGTTAATATCTTCAGGACTTACGCTTTTAGTCTTCTTAAGTAAATTTTTCAGTCCAAAATATGCCTTCTTCAATTCACTATGCTCTGGATCAAGGCGAAGACCTTTCTGGAAATGCCTACAGAAAGACACATTTATAATCTCACTTCAAGAAAACCTCATAAATTATTCTACTTGAAATTATAATTTATCTACTAGCGGCCCAGCACTAAACAAAATCTGATGTTAGACAAACCTTGTAGCAACGTCATGATCTGCCAGATAGTAGTAGGCACGACCACGGAGTAACAATGCTTCCAAATTATCGTCATCTTCCTTGAGAATGTATCCACTATCAGAGATGGCACCAGAATAGTCTTTTGTTGCTATTAACAATCTCACTTTGAGGAGTTTTGCCTACAATAAATAATGCCTGCCAAGTTAGCAAGACAGTACGGAACTCAGATGCAAGGTACCCTGTCATCAATTCCAAGACTAGATACTATTATCAATACAAGTAACTAAAACCAGATAATGACAAATTCCAAAATGAGAAATAAGAAATTAAATAAATTCACCTTCGAGCAGGCTGGAGAGAAAACAAGGACAACTTTGCTAATATATTCCAAAGCTTTTGAAAAGTCACCCGATTCAAAGAGAGTCAAAGCTGAATCAAGTGCACTCCGAGCTTGTTGCAATTGAGAAAGCTCCTTTTCTGCTGCTGAATCTTGAGGTTTCAGCTCCAGAAACTTTTCGTAGCTTTTCTCTGATTCCTCATATCTACATCAGCCAAAAACCGCCTGAATCATATAATTATTCCAATCAGAAATTGGAGAGAGGAAGAGGGGGCAGAGAGAGAGAGTGGGAGGGAAGCATATGGTAAATCCTCACTTTTCTAGAATTCTAAAATCAAGAGATTTCTTATATTACAAATGTACGATGTACAAATGATTAGTTCGTCTACTTGCTTAGAACTAGAAAATTTTAGCAATATCCACATAAAACCAAAATGGATCTGTTCCTTTTGCAGAACACATCTATTGAAGCTAAAACTTCTAACAAAATGAGTCATAGTACAGATAAACGAACCTGCACAACTGGCGAAGAATTGAAGCACGATGAAAATAGGCTTCTGAAAGTGAAGGGTCTGCCTCAATAGCAGCATTAAGATCATCAAGTGCCTCACTATAATGCTTCACCTTCACACTTTGTGATACCCTCTCAAACAATTCCGCAGCATTGCCTGATTTGCTGCCTAATAACAACAATATTTTAACAACAATAATTAGTTAATCACATCCAATACGTTTCAGTTTCAGATTACTACTAAAGCAAGTCATTAGTCACCAATTGAAAAACTGCATATTCAAACTTTGACAAGAAAAAGGAGAGAATAACACAAAAAAAAAAAAAAAAAAAGCCTTTTTTAGCACTTTTTTTTTTTTCTTGGCTGAATTATCAATGTTTCTAGTTTTTTTTTTTGCCAAAAGTCTACACCTTTCTTGATAAAGTACTAAGCGTTGAGCTCAAATATCCTTCCATTTACGACACCAGCACCAATACAGCCCCAAATTTTTCACCAAAAAAAAAACAAAGATATTGGCATGTCTGAATTTATAAAAAAACTAAATTTAAAAAAAACACAAAAATTATATCTAAATCACGAATAGGTACTAAAAATCACGCCTTTTTAGCAAGCTCATTACCAATTTTTTCAGCTAAAATCCACAACTAAAACTAAAAATCACTAATTCCTAGCGAGATAATTACCAATTTTCTTAGCCAAATTAATCATATTACCACAAATAAGGAAAAGAAAAAAAAAAAAAAAAAAAACCAGAAAAAAGCAGTAGCATCAGATCGAAATTCCACATTAAGACAAATAGAAAAATCACAATTAAATTTTTTTAAAAATAGCGATAAAAAAAAAAACCCACAAACCTAAAGCGGAAACGAGAGGTTGGAGAAGAACGAATTGACAGAGCAACACGAAGTTGAGAAGAAAAGCAGTGTAAACCAATCCTCTCCAAGCCAGTGCCTCCATTGGATTCTTCAGCATTCTTCGTCAGAAACTCCTATACGTATTTCATGCGTACAAAAACTTCCCTTCTCCACTGTTTCGTTTCTTCAACTTGCAAGAGGGAGAAAGTAAAGAGAGAGAGAGAGAGATTGGAGAGAGAGAGGGAGAAGAATTGGGGAGCATTTTATATACCCATTGTTTTGCGGGGGTTGGGGGAGTGTTCCAGGTTCCGCATGTCGTTCCACGTTACTCTGGCCTATGATTGCATTACACGTGGATCTTAGACCTTCAGTTTTTGTTGCCACCTGTCAATTTAGGTCCAATAACTCCCGCCACGTCATAAGCCGTTTTTTAAAGGTATAAGACGTTTTTTGTTGTCAGAAGAACGGGCCGTTTTTGTTTGTGGATTGGATTGAAACTTGGGCTCAAATGGGCCTGTTGAAGGAATCTGATTGATTGCCGACCCAGTACCGAGCTGATGCATGGGCTTCTTCTGTTCGGTTCGGTTCAGGCCAACTTTGAGGATAAACACTTCACTCCTAGAATGGAAATCGTAGTATATTTATCCAAAAAAAAAAAAGGAAAATGATTCATTTCATGAAAAAAACAAAAAAAGTTTCATGATATATCATAAAACTAAAAACTAACTTGTCAGAGGTAAAAAGCATGGATAAATTAGTCATTTTAATTTTATAGAATCTACATAATTTTAACATTTAATAATTTATAATATTCATGATAAAATTTTTCATGATGTGTATCATTACTAAAAAATAGTAGTTTTTATGAAATTAAATAATGTAAATGACAATATCACACCTCTCAAGTCCAAAAAAATAAAATAAAATAATTTACATATTTTCTACTCTAAATTAATATTTTAAGAAACCGCTATTTAGTTCGATTATTAATGGTAAAACTTCTATTTACTTCCTTTTCTCCTTCGTACATATACAAGAGAAAGAGAAATTACACTAGATAATACATTTATAAGGGTAGAATTGAAATTTAAAAAAAAAAACTTATTAGAATGTTTCGAGAATGCCATAATTACAAAGCGATTATTCTAATGTTTTTCATGTTTCATTCTAACAAGTTATAGTGACTCTTAAAATAACGAAGAATTTTGTTATTTGTAAAATACTTTAAATTTTGTGCTATATTTTAACATCGTTATCAAGATTATTTTAACATCGATATTATGATTATGTTGTATGTCCAACTATTCTTAGAGAAATGCGCAAAGGCAAACAATGTCCTTCTTCATACATTTTTAGATATCATTTCCCCTATTAGATTAACTAAAATAAAATAAAATAAATAAAGAGGAGTTTAATTCTTACAAGAAGAAAAATATCGAAGATCAAAATTTGAGGAGGACTTATTTCGTAAATTTATCAAGAAGGCTTATTTATCATTCCTATGTCATAATCAGTGTGTCAAAATGTGAAGTTGTAATTATCGATAAAAAAAAAATGTGAACTTGTAATTGTTTTGAAAAGACGATATTGATGATGGATCAAAAATATATATATATATATAACATATCTCTATTGAAAACCATGCCTTGTTTAGCAAAAAGTTTAGTTTAAACTAAATTGTACTTTTTTTATCATGTTTTTTGTCTTTTTTCCCCAAAAAGTTGTTTGTCTTTTCTGAAAATTCAAAAAAATTTACTATTTAAACTTACAAATCTTAACTCAAACTTACACACCAAACACCCCCATAAACTAAGCAAACCATTTTTGTTTAGAGCAGCACAATATATACTAATAAATTATACTTTTTCTGTAGCAATAAAATATTTATTTTTATTAGACAACATAAAAAAAAGGGGGGAAAAAGTAATCAAGCGAAAAGTAGGTAATTATATAGAAACGGTCATTCTTAGAGAATTGTCATTAAAAGTTTAATAAGAGAGATTAGTTCAAACTCCAAAGTAATATATACATAGATATATTGGTGGACCCAGGTCAAAAAAGCTGGTTTGTGACAAGTTCCAATAAAAAGGTTAAACTCGATACACGATAAAGTTGTTAATAGAATTATTAGATATATGTATGTGTATAAATTTAAATAATTATAAGCTCTCGAAGGAAATAATGGTCTATTTCTTTATTAATGGATTTCATAATAGACTTGTAGTTTAGACCTAGTAGTTTCTGTGTTCCTAAGGACCTGTCTCTGTAACACTTCCCGGTGTTACAAGTTTCAATGGTTCTTTCAACACTACACATTTTTACCCCCCCAAAATAGGGTTCTACAAAATCTCAACATTGACCCCCCCCCCCCCCCCCCCCCCCCCAAAAAAAAAAAAAGACCATTTTAAAGTCAAAACATTTTTTTTTTTTTTTTTTTTGTACAGGGCCAAGCAACGGTTTAGTAGGGACAAACAGGTCCCTATGTTGGGAGGCAGCTTTTAACCCCAAAAAAAGGCTTGCCCTAGAAGGTGTTTTTTTTTTTTTTTTTTCGGCCCTAGAAGTTGTCTAAATGAGATATCACTTTAGGTTTTTCTTCTTCTTCTTATTCAAGTACTAATTAGGAAACACTAGTTGTATAATTAGGAGGAACATGTTTTAAAGCCTACGTATATATAATAACGGCTATCATTTATTTTCCTTCTTACAACATTGGAAATTTGGAGCCAAAACATATTCTCCTTTACATGGGTTAATTCATTTCCGAGGTTGCTATCTTATTTTGATCATAATTTAAATCTGTTATAAATATAATAAGGAAAGGTAAATCAAATTATAAGTAACCCCTAATTTCACGGGGTATCCTAAGAAAATGTTTATCAACAATGACTCAATGAGCCGGTTTATTTGTGCACAAAATATAAGTAATACAGTGAAATACTATAGTGTTAGATTTACAGAACCCCAACTGGAGATATCCCAATTTCATGACGGATCCTAAGAAAAATGCTCCTGAGCATGAGTTTTCTACGATAGGGTGTTATTACATCGAGACATATTTTGGACTATTAGATTTGATTAAAATTACAGTAAAATAAATATGCATGTAAAACATATTAATTTTATGATATAGATATATATATATATATATATTATACTTTGATGATGTAAAATTGTAAATTCCAATGCTATATTATTTGACTCTAAAACGTGTGAAAATGAAGTATTTGAGACAGCTACTATTTTGTGTTCCAATTCAGTATGTTATTTCAAATGCTAAATCAACTTTTTGTTATAGCTATTAAGTTTTGGAACTAATAAAAGTAATTTTAAAATAATTTGAAAATGACAATATCTGTAAAGAAAAAAAAATGAAGAAACCAATAAATCAATTAATTTATAAATCAAATGTTAAAATTTAGCATTTATTGTACATGATCTCACATTTAACATCAAGCAAAGTGTGATTTTTTCACTTAAATGTTAAAAATTGATGTTGACACATTAATTTGACATTGTATTTATTAGCGATGTTTAAGATTTATCACTTATAAGTACTATATGGACACAGAAGTTACTTTAGTATAGTACTACTATTCAGTTCTTTTTTCACTTGTTATTATTATTTTATATAAGAAAGGCTATTCGTTCTTTATTTACACCCATATATCTACACATGTATAAATTAGTTCCTGAACCCGTGACTGCAAGAACCCATTTGCGAAACTACTTGATCAATCTAAAACTAACCTTGACATGGAACTAGCTTGCTAGCTTAGGTCCATTTGATACAGTGTACTTTTATTTTTAGTTAATAAAAAAGAGAGAGACGAAAAATATGATTTTTCAGTAAGTATTTGAGAACCATATTTTTAAAGGAGTTTTTTAAAGTCAAAATAGTTTAAAAGTTTTCTAATAATTAATAAAAATGTAAAATAAATTATAGTATTGGACTATAAACTTTGATCTAAGTTTTAAACTCTATTCAGAAGAGCTCTTTATGAAAGTATATTTTCTGACTTTGACAATAAGCTCTTTCAGATATCAAAAACTCTTCTGACATATCATTCAAAGCGTTTATTTGGCAGAGATTTTGCTTTTAGTCAATAGAAAAGGAGAAGTAAAAATTGTGACTTAATGGTAAGTGTTTGGAACCACATTTTTAAATGAACTTATGAAGTTGAAATGATTTTAAAATTTTGTAATTAGTAATAAAATGTTTGAATAAAGTTTACAATGTCTAATATAAATTCTTATACAAGTTTTAAAGTCTATTGAAAAAAGCATTTTCCAGAAGCCATATTTTTCCATATTTTTGGCTTTTACAAATAAGCTCTTTACTATAAATTATTCTAATATAACATACAACACTTTCACAAAAGCAACTTTTAGACTCACGAAGTCAAAAGCAGCTTTTAGGAAGTTCTACCAAAGAAGCCTAAACACTTTTATAAACAACTTTTAGACTCAGAAAATCAAAAACAATTCTAAAAAGCTCCTCAAAACAAAACACTTACATCACAAATCAAAGTTTAATTAATGAAATTAAGCGTACACGCACATATGTATTCATATAATATCATATGAAAAGTAGATAAGGGGAGAGATCAGGGAGTGGTAAAAGAAGGGAATAAAAATGAAAACATATGTCCAGCAAAAAAAAAAATTTGAAAAACATATGATTGGATGACTACAATTTGTTATTATTACTCAATATGATCCCAATTAATCCATTCTTATATATATACACATAAATAATAATGTTCTTTACGTGATTTTACAATAATATATAACCATCATGAGCAAGTATAGTTGAAAAAAAAAAAATACCAGACCGCTATTTTTTACTTTAGTTTTTTCACATTGATCAAATATAGTAAAGTAACTTGGTTTAATTATTATTGTTTAAGGTTTTTACCAAAAATAAGTTATTGTTTAAGGTCTTAATTATGGTCTAAAGTTAGCCCCGTAGCTAGATGCTGCCTAGACCAACAAA
Organism: Ficus erecta; assembly: GCA_008635985.1. Taxonomy (NCBI): domain Eukaryota; kingdom Viridiplantae; phylum Streptophyta; class Magnoliopsida; order Rosales; family Moraceae; genus Ficus; species Ficus erecta. Next base: position 620,600 of record BKCH01000815.1, read on the forward strand.
GGAAAGTACATAGCACTTCATTATTGTAGCCGAAAAACGCCAAGGAAACAAGACGTGTCAAAACCAAACCTCTTTTTAGTCCTCAATTATGCGTGTCCAACTAAATAATTAACATCTTAATTAAACCCCTAATCAAAGTACCAAAACCAAAATCAACAGTGAAAAGTTCTATTTCCAACTTAAAGTTAATAGTATGACACAAAAGTGATTAATATTTTAATTTAACGGATAGTCAACTGTATTTACTTATATAGTTTTTTTTAATTCAAAATGAAAGATTTTAAATTAATGCAGTTTTGATAAAAACATATATGAAATTATTATTAAACTATATCTGTAATATAAAGTAGTTTTTCCGTGCTGAAAGAAGGAAATTAAAGAGAGAATATTTAAGAAAATTATTAAGAAAGCTTTTTTTTTTTTTGCCCCCCCTGAAAATGAAGAAGAAAGAGGGAGAAGAAGACAAGGGAGTTAAGACAAACGATAAAACAACAGCAATAAAAGGAAACATGCATTTATGTGACTCGGAGTTCGCTCTTCGTTTTGTCACTTCAAACACATGCAAATGTTGGGCCCCACAAGCTGCACAGCTCCTTCTTTCCGGCCAGCGATCTTAATCATCACATCACACACACCAACTTTTCTGATCATCATCTTCATCATCATGATCATCATCTCTCTCCTTTCTGATCACCCCGATTATGTCCACTGTCCATCAGTTTTGAACAATTTGTATTCCCCCACCGAGTCCAACTCACTCGCCAACTCGTGTTCGAAGTTCTCTCCGATCACCACTATATCTATCTACAATACATACATACACATATATATATATATAGTTGTAGCTGAGTATATATGTATAAGCATAGCTCAAACATGTCACGAGTGGCTGTTGCTGCTAGTGAATCGGCTCAACCCTTTGCAGATCCCATGGTGCCAAACTTGCCTAGCTCCTGAACCGGCAAGAATTGCCTCTGGGAATTCTGATCTCCGCTTCCCGAGCCGAGAAAAATCTCATGGTCAGAACCATTTTCTATGCCGTTTGGACGAGCCATATGAAGCTTCAACACTGAAACTGGTAGCTGATCAGTACTACTACTTACTTTACCACCAGCTGTAGTTGTGCTGACCGGACTACTTTCTGCAATATAACCTGGTTAAGCGCGTTTGACAGTCCAAAATGGGCCGATTTTGGTTATTAAGAGAAGCGAAGCTCGACATTGTAGTAGGGCTGCTGCTGTTGTGTTGTTGTTGTTGTGGTGATTGTGATTATTATTACTCGATCTTGTTGAGCCCATTTGAGCCGCTTTCTGAAGAAGCGCTGTGGCTGACATCGGAGCTGCGGGCTTTGGTTTCGCGGCGGCTTCTTCCTTTAGTGAAATTCCTACTTGGAGTGGTGACAGGGAGAGATTTGGCATTGTTGATGAAGTTGAGGCACTCTTTTCAAACCTAAGAAGTGGCCAGAGTTTCCGAAGAGAGTGCTGGTACTTGAAGAGGAAGATATTCCCATTTGCACCGCCATCTGATCATGATGAGGCAAATTACTTGATGATGGCACGTAGAAATTATTCGCGGCGCCATTGTTGTTGTTGTTGTCCATGGGGTTGAGGAGCTGATGAGAATTTGCCTGCTGGTTCAGCCAAAGTGACAATCTTGGTTTGTGATGCTGATCTCCAATATTGTTGACATCTTGAAAACCTGTTGGGCCGTATTGGGCCCATTCCCGGCACGTCCAGGCCCGGTCCACGACACGCAAAACCCGCCCGTGTAGATCCGATTGATGTGGATGGTTCACCATATTGTTGGTGTTGGTGTTCAATCATCTCATTTCCAAAGCTCAAATTGGTAGCTACTGATGAAGTAAGTCTAGCACTCTCTTCCGCTAGGGCATCACAAAAAGCCCTGTGGGTGATGAAGCTATCTTTCCTGATATTATTACAAACAATTCAAGAGATAAAATTTACCAAATTAATTAATTAATAAAGTAACCCTATTTTTACTTATCTAATCAATTAATCATATAAGATCGTACATCAATTATGCTTAAAACCTATCTGAAGTACGCATGAAGCGCGTGTTTCAGATAATCATATCAGAATCAAACAGTATGCAAACAAAAATTTCCCGACCGAAGAACAAAAGTACTATACTAATTAGTAATTAGTAGTAACTGTATACCTGGAGAAGAGAGTTCCACAATCACACTTGTACTCTCTAGTCCCACAAGTCTTGGAGTGAGCTTTCCAGTCGGACTGGACGGCGTATTTCTTTGAGCACTTCTCACACTTCCACTTCTTCTCGCCATGTTTCCGGCTGAAGTGCTTCTTTATCCCGGTGAGGTCGCCGAGGGCCCGCGACGCGTCGTGGTGGACGCAGGTCTTCTCCGGGCATATGTAAACCTTCTTCTTCACCGGATCTTTGTTCGTCCTTTGCCGAAGCTTCCACGGCAGGTTGTGTCCCCGACGGTGTAGCTGCAAATTCTGATCCCTCTGGAACCCTTTGTTGCATATTTCACATATGAATCGGTTCGTCGCCATCAGAGTCTTCGGCGACAAAGCCACAACTTCAGCATCTGGATCTGTTTAATTAACATTATTAGAAATAACAAGATCATAACTCAAAATTTTCCAGGAAATTACTTTATATACATATACAGATACATATAAAACTTGCCTGGTGTTCCTGGGAGATTTCTCTTCTTCTTGGCAGAAGGATTTGGAATATTGATATTTGGTTTAGGGCTTGTAGAACTAATGATACTGTTATTAATATTGGTATTTGTTTGATCTTGATGATGACCAAACCATCCAATAGAATTAGAAGGTAAAGAAAACCCATCACCGGCCATCTTGATATGACTCAGACGCATCTAAGAAAGAGACGATCGGAATTATAATTGTATTTGTCGAAACTAGCTTTAGCCGTTTTTTCGCCTTGTAATTTAGTTTACAGACACCAAACAGCTTTCATCAAAAGGACCAAGAGACCGTACAAGCAAAAGGAAACAAGGGTTTATATATATATATATATATGTGTGTGTGTGTGTGTATATGGAAGCATTAGCTAACTTTCAAATACTAAGACTACTACACTCTCTCCAAACTTCTGCAAAAACGACAGAAAAAGATTGTGTTTGTATATGCAGATATACCCAAAAACTCAAGGCTTGAATCTAATGAGAACCTATCCAGAAGAAAAGAAAAAGAAAGGGCAAAAAAAAGAAAAGAAAAATGCAAAAACTAGAGAGCTAATTCGGACTCTTCTTGAGGAGAAGATCTGGTTTAATAAAAGTTGGACTTATAGCTTGTTTGTTTGGATTTCAAAAGGGAAAAAGACCAAAACAAAACCTTGATGGCCAAAACAAGAGGCAATATTTTCCTCTTTAACTCTCTCTCTCTCTCTCTCTCGCTCTCTCTCTCTCTCTCCTTTTCTTTTTCTAATTTCGCTCTTTAACTCTTGCAGTCTTATTAGTCTTATGCTGAAAGATTTTTTTTTTTTTTGCTTTTGCTTTTTATCTTACGACTACTATACTACTACTACTCGTATCCCTCAACGTTGGTCAGCCATAGATTTTGGGCCACCACCTTTCTCTCTCTTTAAGTCTCTTTCTCTCTCTCTATATTACACAAAGAACGCACTACTATCTATATGTATATGTATATTTATTTAATTGTCTATGAAAAAAAGGGCTTAGTGAGAGCTACGGTAGCTTTTCTTTTCATCTAATTGAGCATAATGTGTGGGCTGTGTGTGTGAGATTTTTGTTTCCTTGGGGTTTGTCAGAAAGTAGCTTTTCAAGCTCAAATTCCAATCATGTCTAAAAGAAACTGTATAAAAATTTTGAAAAGGGAAAAGCCTATATCTATGTAGTACAATATTAAATACTATTCTAAAACAAATCTAAATCAATTTTTTAAGTAATTTAATTTATGAATGCTCATATTACAAGTTCATA